>CM040124.1:113754157-114367047 GCA_022559845.1 Amorphophallus konjac | reverse complement strand
CTGTAATATAATGAAATCTAATGACTTACATGCCCAAAGATTGTGGAAAGCACCTATCAGAGGTGTTACTAACAATGTAGGACCCAAGAAATCTTGGGTACCTAGAAACACAAAATGAGATCTGTGCTTTGCAGGTATGCCTTGGTGATGAGGAATAAAGGGGGTCAAATAAACCAAGGCATCCAAAGTTTGGTAAAACCCCACCTCTGTTGGTAGACATTTGAGTTTTTGATAACGTTGTCTAGATAGTTGCATATCATGTTTGATTTGTTAATCAAAATTTCATGCATATAGCTTCTCAACTGCATTTATGCTTGGCATTAAAATCTCTCAATAAATATGATGTGTTATCTGCGCAACAGTTCAACTGAAATTGGTGCTTGAATACTGAATTCTAAATTGATTGAAAGTGACTGAAAATGAATTACACATCATAAAACTGAAAAGTTGAATTGAATAAATCTGTTGCTTGGACGATGTCTCATGCTTAAAAATATTCACCTGCACATTTGACATGCACATGCATTCACAATTGCATATATTACATGCTGTCAACTCACTGCACTTGCTTTTACTGGTTAGAAGTGTCGACACCTTGAGTGCTAGCTCATGCATACATTTAGGGGGAGCATTATTCATATTCTTGAAATCACATAACTATCTATCTTGCTCATTTCTATCAACTGAACTTCCCATTTTCAGTTTGAACTGCTATCTTGCTTAAATCTCTGTGATGAATGTGAAATGCAACAGATTACAGCTTCCTGCTTCAACTGTTATCAGCCATTTTCACTCATCCTATCCATTGGTATCTGTTGAATTGGCTGTTCTTTAAAATGATCCGGCCTTCCCTGAAAATTCATAAAGACTTCTCTATGCATATCTTGATCATAAATCTGAAAATAACTTAAAGAGGAATCTTCTATTATATAGGACTATGAATGTCTGATACTTTCAGCCGGTTGAAGTTTCATGTATGTCTTGTGTTTGTTCATGAACATATCTTAAAAATATCTTAGTTAGTCTTAATAAACTTTAACCAACATTTTCACGTTGTGTCTTTTAAACTCTTCTGAATTCTGAAAATTCTGAAATCATGATATTCCTTGATTGATATGTATGAAATTAGTATTATTTTTAATCATATGAGAATCTGGAACATGTCTAAGGGTAAATCTTGTCAGAGCAATGACTTTGGTTACTGAGAAACCATGTCCAAAGGATTGTGTCATGAGGTGCCATAGTTAACTCTGCTTAAGAATGATTGATAATCTGGCAGAGCAATGACATGCACACTGAGAAACACATCTCACTCATCAAAGAAATGATTTGTAGTGTGTCATGTAGTGTAAATGCTATCTCTGTTGTAGCAACCCGTATAAAATTAAAAGAAATAAATTTAGATAAATTGAAATAAACTAAAAGATTAAGTGAACAAATGAAAAAGGTTGAAACAAGAAGAACAAAGCCCTGATGAAATTAACGCCTTGGAGCAAGGCGCTACACCCTCATCTAAGGCGCGTTTTTAAGAAAGGACGCCCACGTTTCATGGCGTCAAATTTCAGACGGCCAAAATAAATAAAAGGCATAAAAAGATAATAAAAAGAGTAACGCCCTTTACATGGACGCGTTTTCAACAAGAAACGACGCACGTCAAGGCGTCAATTTAAAATTCAACGCCCTAGAATAAGGCGTTAATTCCATTCCAGTTTCGTTCGAACCAGGAACTTATCCAGGGTAAGTGGATAACTATGAGAAAGAGTTCGAATGTAGTAATAACTCTATCATGGAAGTGTTACTTCCAATCGAACACTAACCCTATTAGGTTTCACCCAGATCCTATAAATACCCCCTAAATTAAGCCTGATCGATATTTTGGCGTTCGATTCTTCTAAAGGTATGTGAAGAACAGGAGGTTCTTCCTTATTCTTTCTCCGTATACGATCTTATGAAGAACACTAATTGATTCTTCATCTTCTTTATTTCGAAGGTAATCGGCCTGTCAAGCGTGAAGAACAAGGTAATGTTCTTCCTCTTCCTTCTCCTCTGATTATGTGCGATGAAGAAACTAATGTATGCAGTTTCTTCTTCTTCTATAGGATCTGCAGACGGATTGACAGGGAAGAACAGAGGATCCTTCGTCACCTGCCTTCGTCCGTTGTTTGAGTTCTGGGGACACTCTGTTCATAACAGAGTATCGCAAAGCATCTCCAAATCCTCAGAACCTTCACCCAGATAACTATCAAGGTAGGTTTTCTCAGGGATTGTAGCCCAAACTAGCATATTAATAATTATAACATCATCCGTTAATACATGCATATAGATTTCATGCGTTTTGATTAGTTTCTAAAGAGTTTTTGAAAGAAACGCCCCTATCAAGGGCGCTAAATTACAAGAAACGACCATGACTAGGTCGTCAATTTCATATTTGACGCCCTGCACACGGACGTCAATTTCTTTTAATTACTAAATACCATGTTTAAAAATTATATATCAATTCAAACATGATTCTAGATTAATGCATGATCAATCTCTTGTAATCCTGCTATTTTTCTAGTCCTGACCCTATATCATGTTTTCCTAAAATTTCATCGTCTCGAAATTGTAAAAATTGTGAATTAACGACCTTGTCCAGGTCGTCTTTTATTGAACTGACGCCCCATACTAGGGCGCTTTCTGTAAACTAACGCCCCTGTCTAGGGCACGTTTTATGAAAATTTCCAGATTTTTAATATTCTACAAAATTAGAAATATTGAAAGGACGACTTCTACACATGTCGTCAAATTTAATATAAATGCCCTGATTAAGGCGTTAAATTCCTGAAAACAGACTTTACCAAAGTCGCTATTTTCTGTACTATTGATTTTTCATGATTACTGTTATCCGAGGGTTTCATTATACATACATACATATATATTGGCACTATTACTCCACTCCGTGAGTATAGTCCCATGTTTTCTACGATGATTTATCGCATTACACACTCAATTCTCATTGACATACAAGCTCTCCATTGGACATTCCGTTCCTTTGGACTAGCGAGTTAGTCATAGAGACCTCCGTAAGACTCCTCGCCGCCTTGGATTCCCTCAAGGCCGACTGAGCTGGTTGTACCATAAAAACCCATTACACAATCTTTGCCATGTCCCTCTATAGAAACATGGTGATACCGGCCCTCATGTCATGCCATGGGTATGATATGAGAATTATCTTAATGAACGGGGAAGAATATGCCGTTGTTATGCTGTTCTTGTAGACCCCAATTCTATATTAAACTTGATGTTCTTGTGAACCTCAATTCTATATGAAGGATGAGGACGTCTTGCCATTGAGGTGCTATTCATATGGACCTCAATTCTATATAAAAGAGTGTCTCTACTTACTTATCATGGTACCCGAGTTAAGGGAACCAATTCCACCTAGTTTTATCGATAATCATGATTGTACCGTTATTATCGCCTATCTATGTCAAGTATCATATTTTTGGAATCTATTCTTTCAAAGTCTATCCTACATGTCTACAAGCTTTATCCTTGAAATTTCATATTGGCTATATACAAAAGTGGATGTTAAAATACATGATTAATGCCTGCGTATATAGGGCCCGATCTGGTCCTGGGAGGAGCACCCGAAAGTACTTGTGCCCATGGGAGTTGATTGATCACGGTATTGGCATTATACCGAAGTGCATGACTAGCTTGATTGAACATTCCACAAATCTTGTACTTGACTTGATATTACATGACTTGCGTGGCCTGAAAAAGGGTAATTACTTGCGTACTTGAACGTAATAGCCAAATTTCATCTTGACATGATAAAGTACTTGCTTGAATATCTTGAGGTCATTTGATATAAGTTCTTGAAAGGTTCATGACTAGTTCTCCCTGTTATCTTATTGTTATATCCTCTTTCTATCTTGTCGTTTTATGCGAGCATGCATAGCTATAGTGCATTCATGAAAGATGTAATTACTTAAACCCCTTTGCTAGTTCCTGAGATATAATTTCCTACTGAGCGTTCGCTCACTCCGTGTTTACCTTACTTTTCAGGTAGGTCCGACGATGAGGAAAGTTAATCGGATGGGGAGAATCAAGAGTGAAAGAGCTAGAGCTTTTCCAAGTGTCATCTAGCCTTTTATATATTTCTTGAGTCAAATGTGTACTTTTCTTTTTTTGAATAGAGTATTGGGTTTGTAATAGACTATTTATTATGAAGAAATAAATGGATTAGGTTATCTTTACTTTTGTGCAACTCTGTCTTTGTGTCGAATACACTACTACTCTGATTGACATGATTGATATAAACTCGTCACGCATCTCCGGATATCTTCCGCTCTCGGGACGTGATAGTTTTTGTGGTATCAGAGCCTAGGGTATTCAATTCCTAGGAAACCCAAGTCCAAGGATAAGTTTTAAACCTTTAACCAGTGAGATTGGGTAGAACCAAGGGTTGAAATTAACATAGAAATACTAGTCTTTAAATACAAATCACGTATTAATATAGTTATTATAATTGTATGATAATGGCTGCCGAACGTGCCCAATGGCGCAACATGCAGCGTACGCTTCAAGGCATGACTCAGGTGCTGCAACAAGTAGCACAAGGAGGTGGACAACGAGCAGGAAGTCTCCATCAGACTTTCAAGAACATGAACCTGCTCAAGTTCACGGGTTCTACTGATCCAGATGACGCTGAACACTGGATTAGGGAAACAGAACGAATATTCAGTGTTATGCAATGCACGGATCAAGATAAGGTCTTATTAGCTACTTTTCTGTTAGAAAGGGATGCTAGATGCTGGTGGGAATCAATAGAGGCTACTATAAATCAAGATCAGGTTACGTGGGAGGAATTCGTTGAACACTTCAACGCAAAATATTTCTCGGACCGAGTTCAGGAAAAGAAGGCTGCAGAATTTGCTGCATTAAAGCAACGATCTTTGTCAGTGGCCGAGTATGAGGGCCAATTCTCTAGATTATCTCGGTATGCTAAGCATCTAGTTAGCACCGAGAAAATGAAAGCTAGGAGGTTTCTTAATGGGATCAGGCCCCAAGCTATTACCCAACTGGCGCCGATGGACATTCAAGTCTACTCGGAGATAGTACGCCGAGCTCAACTATTAGAAGATGCCACGGAACTGTCTGATAGGATTCGTGGTAAGGATAAGAAGGAACAAGTTACAGTTTCGGGTTCCTTTAAACCCAACTTCAAGAAAAGGCCTAGCAATGGAGGTATTTCCTGGCAAGAGAAGAAGTTTAAGAAGACCAAGCCCTTCTCTATCACCACTACCCCATCAAACACAGTGTTCAAACATTGTGACAAGGCAGGCCATAGAGCAGAAGAATACTGGAGGAAACTAGGAGCATGTCTCCGTTGTGGGAGTCGTGAGCATCGGATTCCCGATTGCCCACTACTAAATAACCAAGCCGATGATGGAAAGCGCCCAGTAACCAAGAATGCTCGTCTTCATGCAATCAAGGAGACCGAGCGAGAAGAAGAAGGCGGCCTAGTGGAAGGTACATTGAAAGTTTGTTCCATGAATGCATATGTCTTAATTGATACTGGTGCATCACATTCTATTATTTCTAAGAAGTTTGCTGACCCGTTACCCCTAGAACCGAAATGGATGAAGTTAGTTTTGTCGACTCCTCTGGGTGATGAGACTGATATTACACATCATTACCAAAACTGCGAAGTATTGGTTCAGGGTAGAAATCTCCCTATTGATCTCATATGTTTAGATCTGAAAGAGTATGATGTTATACTAGGAGCAGATTGGTTATCCAAGTATCAGGCAACGGTTGATTGCCGCAATAGCAAGGTTACATTCAAGGAATTTCTAGAACTAATCTTTACTAGCCCCAAGGGTCGGAGCAGATCCCCTCTTATTTCAGCTCTCCGAGCTAGCAAGCTCATCAGGAAAGGATGTGCATCTTTCCTTGCCTTTGTCACAGTTAAAGAAGCTAAGGAAGCTAAGCTAGAAGACATTCCAGTGGTGCAGGAATTTCCGGACGTGTTTCCGGAAGATTTGTCGGGATTACCCCCGCAAAGAGAAGTGGCCTTCACCATTGACTTAGTCCCTGGTGCTGGTCCGATTTCAAAGGCACCTTATAGGATGTCACCTGCTGAACTCAAGGAGTTAAAAGAGCAATTGATGGAACTCATTAAGAAAGGATTCATTAGACCAAGTACTTCCCCGTGGGGAGCGCCTGTATTATTTGTAAAGAAGAAAGACGGATCCATTTGGTTATGCATCGACTATCGACAGTTGAATCATCTCACTATCAAGAACAAGTATCCACTGCCGAGAATCGATGAATTGTTTGATCAAATTTCAGGATCCAAGTACTTTTCCAAAATTGATCTTAGGTTAGGATATTACCAACTAAGAATCAAGGACGAGGATATTCATAAAACCGCATTCAGAAGCAGGTATGGCCATTATGAATTTGTTGTTATGCCTTTCGGACTAACGAATGCCCCTGTTGCCTTTATGCAGTTAATGAATAGTATATTCAGGCCTTATTTGGATCAATTCGTGGTGGTCTTTATTGATGATATATTGATTTATTCCAAGACCAAGGAAGAGCATGAGGAACATTTGAGGATTGCATTATAAATATGGAGGATAAATCAATTATATGCAAAACTTAGCAAGTGTGAATTCTGGCTTGAAGAAGTGACTTTTCTCGGACATGTTATATCAAAGGATGGCTTGTCTGTAGACCCATCAAAGGTTGAAGCTGTAAGGAACTGGGAAAGACCGACCAATGCTAGCGAGATCTGAAGTTTCTTAGGTCTTGCTGGCTATTACAGGCGATTCATCAAGGATTTCTCTAAAATCGCCGTGCCACTTACGAGGTTAACTCGCAAGGAGATCCGTTATGAATGGAGTGAGGAATGTGAAAGAAGCTTCCAAACTCTCAAGGATCATCTTACTACAGCTCCTATCTTAGCATTGCCAATTGAAGGAGAAAAGTTCGAGGTATACACTGATGCTTCTGCAATTGGCCTCGGATGTGTTCTAATGCAACAAGGGAAGGTTATAGCCTACTCTTCTCGTCAATTAAAGAAGCATGAAGAGAACTACCCCGTCCATGACTTAGAATTAGCCGCGGTAGTATTTGCACTCAAAATATGGAGACATTATCTTTATGGAGTACAGTTTACTGTATACTCCGATCACAAGAGTCTCAAATATCTTTTCTCACAGAAGGAGTTAAATATGAGGCAAAGACGATGGCTGGAATATCTCAAGGACTTCGACCTCAATATACAATATCATCCTGGAAAGGGTAATCATGTAGTAGATGCCCTTAGTCGAAAGCCGAGAGCACTGTTAGCCAATTGTATGATTCAAGAATGGAAGTTGCTGGAGCAATTCTCTGAACTCAATATAAGCATGGACACGGACCCTAGGTGCGTCATATTATCTCACATAAGTATTCAGTCAGACCTACTAACTGAAATACAAGGACTTCAGGGTGATGATCCAACATTAGTGGAGGTCAAGGGCAGATTAGAAGGACAATCGGATTTCCAATTAACTTCTGATAGAAGATTGTTATTCAAGAATAGAACTTGTATACCAGACTGCCCAGAATTGAAGAAGAAGATCTTAGATGAAGCTCATAGGTCAAGGTATACGATTCATCCCGGATCTACCAAAATGTACCAAGATGTAAAAAGAAATTTTTGGTGGCCCAACATGAAAAGAGAAATAGCGGACTACATATCACGCTGTCTTACATGCCAACAAGTCAAGGCGGAACACCAAAAGCCTTCTGGAAAACTACATCCTCTAGATATCCCTAAATGGAAGTGGGAGGATATTGGTATGGATTTCATCATGGGTTTATCTAAATCAAAAAGAGGACATGATGGAATATGGGTTATCATTGACCGATTGACTAAATCAGCGCATTTCTTGCCAATCAAGAGTCGATGGTCAGTTGATGTCTTAGCTGCACTATACATCAAGGAAATAGTCAGATTACATGGTATTCCTGTTTCAATCGTGTCTGACAGAGATCTCCGTTTTACTTCTCATTTTTGGAAAGGACTACAACATTCGTTGGGGACGAGACTTAACTTTAGTACAGCTTTTCATCCTCAAACGGATGGTCAGACTGAGAGAACCAATCAAGTAGTCGAAGATATGCTAAGAGCATGCATTACTGATTTTGGTGGAAACTGGCATGATCACTTGCCTCTGGTTGAATTTGCGTACAATAATAGCTACCAGGCAAGTATACGAATGGCACCTTTTGAAGCCTTATACGGAAGGAGTTGTCGATCACCCTTATGCTGGGACGAAGTTGGAGAGAAACAACTATTATGTCCAGACATGGTAAGGGACACTACCGAGAAGATACAATTGATCAGAGAAAGACTACAAGTTGCTCAGTCTAGACAAAAAGCTTATACCGACACGAGAAGAAGAGATCTTGAATTCCAAGTTGGAGATCATGTATTTCTCAAGATAACGCCTGGACGTGGAATACGAAGATTTGGTGTTAAAGGCAAGCTTACACCAAGATTCATCGGACCCTTCGAGATACTAGAAAGAGTTGGCGAGGTTGCTTATCGCATCGCATTGCCACCTCAACTGTCCGAAGTACATGATGTGTTCCACATATCTATGTTGAAGAAGTATGTGCATGATCCATCACATATTATTGAGCATGGAAATCTAGTAATCCGGAAAGATCTCACATACGAGCAGAAGCCCATAAGAATACTAGATCGAGAAGTACGAACCCTAAGGAATAAAGCTATTCCCAAGCTAAAAGTACAATGGAATAAGAATTCAGAACATGAAGCTACAAGGGAGACCGAGGAATCTATGAGGAAGCGATTTCCAGAGTTATTTTAGAAGGTATGAACTCTACACTCTCCATATGTAAATATATGCTATGAATTTGGGGACCAAATTCTTTTAAGTGGGGGAGGGTGTAGCAACCCGTATAAAATTAAAAGAAATAAATTTAGATAAATTGAAATAAACTAAAAGATTAAGTGAACAAATGAAAAAGGTTGAAACAAGAAGAACAAAGCCCTGATGAAATTAATGCCTTGGAGCAAGGCGCTACGCCCTCATCTAAGGCGCGTTTTTAAGAAAGGACGCCCACGTTTCACGGCGTCAAATTTCAGACAACCAAAATAAATAAAAGGCGTAAAAAGACAATAAAAAGAGTAACGCCCTTTACATGGACGCGTTTTCAACAAGAAACGACGCACGTCAAGGCGTCAATTTAAAATTCGACGCCCTAGAATAAGGCGTTAATTCCATTCCAGTTTCGTTCGAACCAGGAACTTATCCAGGGTAAGTGGATAACTATGAGAAAGAGTTTGAATGTAGTAATAACTCTATCATGGAAGTGTTACTTCCAATCGAACACTAACCCTATTAGGTTTCACCCAGATCCTATAAATACCACCTAAATTAAGCCTGGTCGATATTTTGGCGTTTGATTCTTCTAAAGGTATGTGAAGAACAGGAGGTTCTTCCTTATTCTTTCTCCGTATACGATCTTATGAAGAACACTAATTGATTCGTCATCTTCTTTGTTTCGAAGGTAATCGGCCTGTCAAGCGTGAAGAACAAGGTAATGTTCTTCCTCTTCCTTCTCCTCTGATTATGTGCGATGAAGAAACTAATGTATGCAGTTTCTTCATCTTCTATAGGATCTGCAGACGGATTGACAGGGAAGAACAGAGGATCCTTCGTCACCTGCCTTCGTCCGTTGTTTGAGTTCTGGGGATACTCTGTTCATAACAGAGTATCGTAAAGCATCTCCAAATCCTTAGAACCTTCACCCAGATAACTATCAAGGTAGGTTTTCTCAGGGATTGTAGCCCAAACTAGCATATTAATAATTATAACATCATCCGTTCATACATGCATATAGATTTCATGCGTTTTGATTAGTTTCTAAAGAGTTTTTGAAAGAAACGCCCCTATCAAGGGCGCTAAATTACAAGAAACGACCATGACTAGGTCGTCAATTTCATATTTGACGCCCTGCACACGGACGTCAATTTCTTTTAATTACTAAATACCATGTTTAAAAATTATATATCAATTCAAACATGATTCTAGATTAATGCATGATCAATCTCTTGTAATCCTGCTATTTTTCTAGTCCTGACCCTATATCATGTTTTCCTGAAATTTCATCGTCTCGAAATTGTAAAAATTGTGAATTAACGACCTTGTCCAGGTCGTCTTTTATTGAAATGACGCCCCATACCAGGGCGCTTTCTATAAACTAACACCCCTGTCCAGGGCGCGTTTTATGAAAATTTCCAGATTTTTAATATTCTACAAAATTAGAAATATTGAAAGGATGACTTCTACACATGTCATCAAATTTAATATAAACGCCCTGATTAAGGCGTTAAATTCCTGAAAAATGACTTTACCAAAGTCGCTATTTTCTGCACTACTGATTTTTCCTGATTACTGTTATCTGAGGGTTTCATTATACATATATACGTATATATTGGCACTATTATTCCACTCCGTGAGTATAGTCCCATGTTTTCTACAATAATTTATCGCATTACACACTCAATTCTCATTGACATACAAGCTCTCCATTGGACATTCCGTTCCTTTGGACTAGCGAGTTAGTCATAGAGACCTCCGTAAGACTCCTCGCCGCCTTGGATTCCCTCAAGGCCGACTGAGCTGGTTGTACCATAAAAACCCATTACACAATCTTTGCCATGTCGCTCTATAGAAACATGGTGATACCGGCCATCATGTCATGCCATGGGTATGATATGAGAATTATCTTAATGAACGGGGAAGAATATGCCGTTGTTATGCTGTTCTTGTAGACCCCAATTCTATATTAAACTTGATGTTCTTGTGAACCTCAATTCTATATGAAGGATGAGGACGTCTTGCCATTGAGGTTCTATTCATATGGACCTCAATTCTATATAAAAGAGTGTCTCTCCTTACTTATCATGGTACCCGAGTTAAGGGAACCAATTCCACCTAGTTTTATCGATAATCGTGATTGTACCGTTATTATCGCCTATCTATGTCAAGTATCATATTTTTGGACTCTATTCTTTCAAAGTCTATGCTACATGTCTACAAGCTTTATCCTTGAAATTCCATATTGGCTATATACAAAAGTGGATGTTAAAATACATGATTAATGCCTGCGCATATAGGGCCCGATCTGGTCCTGGGAGGAGCACCCGAAAGTACTTGTGCCCATGGGAGTTGATTGATCACGGTATTGGCATTATACCGAAGTGCATGACTAGCTTGATTGAACATTCTACAAATCTTGTACTTGACTTGATATTACATGACTTGCGTGGCCCGAAAAAGGGTAATTACTTGCGTACTTGAACGTAATAGCCAAATTTCATCTTGACATGATAAAGTACTTGCTTGAATATCTTGAGGTCATTTGATATAAGTTCTTGAAAGGTTCATGACTAGTTCTCCATGTTATCTTATTGTTATATCCTCTTTCTATCTTGTCGTTTTATGCGAGCATGCATAGCTATAGTGCATTCATGAAAGATGTAATTACTTAAACCCCTTTGCTAGTTCCTGAGATATAATTTTCTACTGAGCATTCGCTCACTCCGTGTTTCCCTTACTTTTCAGGTAGGTCCGACGATGAGGAAAGTTAATCGGATGGGGAGAATCAAGAGTGAAAGAGCTAGAGCTTTTCCAAGTGTCATCTAGCCTTTTATATATTTCTTGAGTCAAATGTGCACTTTTATTTTTTTGAATAGAGTATTGGGTTTGTAATAGACTATTTATTATGAAGAAATAAATGGATTGGGTTATCTTTACTTTTGCGCATCTCTGTCTTTGTGTCGAATACACTACTACTCTGATTGACATGATTGATATAAACTCGTCACGCATCTCCGGGTATCTTCCGCTCTCGGGGCGTGACATCTGTTCTTATGAAGCATGACAATTAGTCCTTCCAAGTGCTTAGAGATACTGGCGTCTAAACAACGTGTATCCTCTAGTTACAAGGGTGTACTAAACTCAAGTGCTCATGAAGATTGTTATGAAAATTGTTGTTGCTCAAATGTTTCATTTGAAAATATGTGCAAAAGAAATATTCTATTGGAACCCTTGACAGAAACAAATGTTTTCTTATGTGTTTAACTTCATTACTATTGATTGCATCTCTTAAAGGAATCTTTGAAATTGAGTGAGTAAAAAAGAAGAAGATTAAACAAGACTTTCAATATGAAAGCAAGGTTCACTTTTATTAAAACTGATTTCAGATATGAGTACAGAAAGCTTATGAACACGCCTTGCATACATCATATTCTGATCTGACTTGTCAATGAAGATCATTCATAAACCTCTATAATAGAAGAGTCTGAAATACCTGTTTAATCAGATTTATGAAATTGATATCCCTTTGAAAACCTTTCTCATTCATTCTGAATGCTTACTTTCACATTGGACTCCATTATTTCAGACCTACCTGTTGACTTCTTTTTGTCCTGTGCTTCATTCCAATCACTGTCCATCTAAGGGGGAGAAATTTTTTGCATGTCCCTGTGGTTCAATGTTCATTCAGGAGAGTATCTTGTCAGGGGGAGTTTTAGATGATAGTAACCCAGTTTGCATAATAACTCCTATATCATCTCCTTCAACAGACCATGATCATTCCATTCTTTTTGATGTTGTCAAAGCGGGAGATCTTTTGTGAGTCATCATTTGCATCAAATCATACACTTGCATCACATGGTGTTTTACATGCTCATTTTTGACTGAACTGTCATATGGTATTTCATAATCATCATGGTGAATCTATTGCAATGACTCATAATATTGCCATCATCAAAAAGGGGGAGATTGTTGTGTCCCCTGTGGTTCTGGGGTTTTGATGATGACAAATATTATGTCTCATTATGTTTACATGTACTTCCTTGATGATATAATCCTGATATATTATGAGAAACTGTCAGAACAGGTTTAAGAATGACTCACAGGTCATGAAGTCAATTCAAGTCAAAAGTCAAATTATTGACAGGTAAGGTCAATGCACAGTCAGATCAGGTAATGTTCTACCTACTCTCATATCTGTGCATATGTTAATTTTTGTACAGAAATGTTGGTGCATAGGTTAAGTCCATGCACGCACACACAAAGTCCATACATTGCATTATAGCATGACGCACACACAAGTCGATACACTGTCTCGCTGCACGCCACATTCACTCATAGTCCATGCATTGTCAAGTCTATACATCGCCTCTCTTAGCGTCTATGTGCATAGTCCATGCATTGTCAAGTCTATACATCATCTCTCTTAGCGTCTATGTGCATAGTTCATGTACATTGTCTCTCTTAGCATCTATGTGCATAGTCCATGCATTGTCAAGTCTATACATCGTCTCTCTTACCGTCTATGTGCATAGGCCATGCATTGTCAAGTCTATACATTGTCTCACTCAGCGTCTTTGTGCATGGAGCATTCAAGTCTGTACAGCGTTTGCCTAGAATGCATCGGACAAGTCTATACATCGCTGCATGCATCACTTAAAGTCTGTACAGAGTTCTGCATAGTTTACATCGGCCAAGTCTATACACTGCATGCTCACCAAGTCTATACACTGCATGCTCACTAAGTCCATACACCAGCAAGTCTATACATTGACTGCTGCATGCTCACTAAGTCCAAACACTCGCAAGTCTGCACACTCCTTGATAGCAAGTCTGCACATTGCTGCACGCAGAGCCTACACATTACCTGCTGTTGTGTTTGTGCATACTTTGTTTAAGTGCATTCTGCATAACAAATCAGCAAGTTTGTACATTACTGTCGCATGCACACGAAGTCAATACAATTGTTAACGGCATGTTAGTGCATTCATTTTTGTTGTGCATACTTCACCTTGTGCACACTGCATTACACATCAGCAAGTCTGTACAACATTTGCACATTGCATCAGTTCAAAGTCTATACATCGCTTAGTACATTACATGCATTCATCAAGAGTCTGTACACTCGGTGTCTGCATCTCATGACTTTCAAGTCTGTACACTTGTTGTCTGCATCACAAGCATTCAAGTCTATGCACTCTTTGTGTCTGCTTTACACACGTTCAAAGTCTGTACATTCATCAATGGATGTGCAATCCTTCAAAGCAAGTCTGTACATCGTGTGCATCATTTTTCAAGTCAATACATTCTTTAGCTCAGTTCGCAGTTGAGTCTGAAGTCTGTACAGCCTGTTCTTCATACAAGTCTGTGCATGCATAAATCAAAGTCTATACATCCTCACTGTGCATACTTTGTTTAAGTGCATTATGCATTACAAACCAGCAAGTTTGTATATTGCTGTCGCATGCATGCACTAAAGTCTATACAGAGGTTGACTGCATGTCCGAGCATCCATGATTCATTGTGTAGACTTTCCTATATGCATTTGTGCATGGTTCAAAACAAGTCTGTACATCGTCCTTTGGTTCAAAGCTTGAACTAACTCGATGCATCCATTTTTCTCTTCTTTCAGGTTGATTCAAGCTGATGAGTGGGCACGTGATCCGAGGTTGGCACCTGGCACGTGATCCGAGGTTATCTCTATTAAAGAGGGCACAAGCCCTGAACACGCCCTAGCTGCTGCTGCTGCTATAAATTGAAGACTCCTCCATCTGGAGAAGAGAGATAGTGATCGAAGCAGAGAGGCAGAGAGCAGAAAAAGCAGAAGAAGAAAAAGAATGAGAGAAAGGGATCGAGAAGCAGTGAGGAGCCTGCACGATCCAGTGTGAAGAAGAAGAAGGCTCGAGAGCAGAGAGTGATCGAAGAAGCAGACAGAAGTAGAAAGAGCTAGAAGAAGAAAAAGAGAAGAAGAGAGATAGAGAGAGATATAGAGAGTTAGAAGAGAAGAAGGGAAGCTGCTTGAAGATCTGTTCCTGCTGGACCGTGGATCAAATCCAGGCCAGTCAGCTCCGTTGAGAGCCACATTTGTGCTATCATCTTTTACAACTTTTAATCGCTGTGTTTCATCCTTTCTTGTTTTATTTTTACTTTGTTTTTTTCATCTGATCGATATACTTTCCGATTCTCTGGTTTGAGGTCGGTGTCCCCTCTGGGTTTCAGAGGAAGTGAGACTTGGTGTCTCCGGTTGCAAGTGGCTGATGTCGCTTGTGGGTTCCCTCCTGGGTAGAGGAAGAGAGACTTCGGTCTCTGGTTGCTAGTGACGGGTAGTCACTAGTGGGTTCCCTCCTGGGTGGAGGAAGAGAGACTTCGGTCTCTGGTTGCAAGTGACGGGTAGTCACTAGTGGGTTCCCTCCGGTCTGGAGGAAGAGGAGAGGTTGTTCCCCTGGTCAAGCTGTTAGGCAGCACTTATTTGCAGACTAAGTCTGCTGTTCTAGCTTGTGCTAGTGGAAGCCTCACTCTGGTTTGGAGTGAGGGGTGGACGTAGGTCTGTGGACCGAACCACCTACAAAATCTACTGTGCCGTGGTTTACCTTGTGTGTTTGCCCCTTGTCTTCTACCTCTTTCACAGGTTGTCTGAGCATTCTTGTTTGTGTCTGAAGTAACCTTTAGCATTACATATTTTGCTAAGTGTGTCTAGTTTGCATAGTTCTGTCTTTGGCATTAGACTTGATCAGGTTCCACCACTATAGTTAGCAGTTCAACTGATTGATCAAATGTTTATTTGAATTTCTTCTTGAAGAGCTCTATAGCTTTTATTCCGCAACTGTGTCTAGCAGCAGGCTTATTGTTTTTAAGTGGGGCAATATTGTAGAGGGATACATTCACCCCCCCTCTGTATCCATCGCACCGTCCCAATAGTGCCCCCCCTTTATACCTTAATACGGCACCACCTTTGATGTGTTAATACGGCACGCACAACACCGCACCGGTTTAACCCAATGCTATCCCATCAGAACTCCGATGCTTTGTTTTGTTTAAAGGCGGTGCGCAGAGAGCATTCAATGTTCTGAAGCCGTGCCTCCGTCTCCACTCGACAGCGCATTAACATCATCGGCGAAGGCATGTTTTCGGACGAAGATCTCCCGGTAAACCCGCAACCGTGCCGTCCTCGGACGAACGACAATGTACGGCATGAATCACCGGATGCCAGCATAGAAACCAACCCTGTTCGTCTGGCAGACGAACACAGTGGCGGGAGTTTCTTCCGTCCAGGAATGAAAAGAGCAACCCATTCTATATATACTCTGCATGTTCGATAGAGCAAGAAGAAGAGAAGAGTGGCTTTCCCCCGGCTGGTCATTTTGGAGGAAAAGGCTCTCGACTGTGTGCAGTGAAGAGAAGAAGAAAAAGAGAGAAGGAGTTTGGTCCCCCGACGCCGGCAAGGTGAAGAAAAAGAGAGAGTGTGTGTGTAAGAAAGGGAAGGTGAGTCCGGAGGGGGGGGGAGCTTGTGCTCCATCCCCTCTCCTCCACCGGTGTATCCCCCTCTTTTCCACCTTGTTATGTATTTCTCTTACCCGGAGATGAATCACCCCTGTGTCAACTTCTACCCCCGTTTGGGTGGATGAATAAAAAGAAAAGCCCTTTTGCAAGGTGATCTCGGTTTCAACCTCCGCTTCCTCTCCGCCCTCTCCTCATCTAGAGCCCTTCGAGACTTGCTCCTCCATAGCATGTCCTTCGAAGGGGTCCGACATGGGATGAACATCCATGGCCCTTGTGGCTAACACTTGTCCCGCTTCAAAGAATTATCGCCCGTGAGTCGTGGTCGCTCTTGTAGGCTGGCCCTCGAGCGCTCCACACTCACACTTGGGCTATCGGACTGCCATGAGGCCACTCCGAATTTCGAGAGTCTACCCCGGAGCAATCCGATTGGTGACTTTCCTTTACCTCTAGCAAGTCCCGGTCCGGGGGAGGTGCTACCCATCTCTTGCCAGGGCCAAGAACGCTCAAGAACAAATGAAGAAGATACCCTCCAGAGAACACACGGAACACACAGTGAGCCCTCTGTGAATTAACCACTTGAAGTCTTTGCACAATAAACTCCTCCGAACAAAACACGTAAACCTCATGCTAATTCCTCTTAATAAACAACTAAAATGATTAAACCCCCTCTTCACCAACTTAATCCACCAAATGAATGAACAAACAGATCATTGAACCAACCTGCAGATGAAAGAAAAGAAAAACACAGTCAATCCCTGTGAACTAAACCATCGGGAGAGTTTATCCCGGTGCGGGCAAATCTGGCACGGTCACTGTTCCCCCGCGCCAGTTTAACCCTCCTCTCAAAACACTCTCCTCCCTCTTTCAACCCAAATCCAGCGCACCTCTGCTCACTTCCCAATTCCAGCGAGCTCCCTTGCAAGCATACTAATCCGGCGCGCCTCTTGTGACCCCCCCTAATCCGGCGCGCTCCCTTGAAGATCCTAATTCGGCGTGCTCCTCCTCCTTGGCATCTACCCGGTGCGCCCATCTCCATCTTGTTGCATTAAAACGGCGTGGCCCCTATAGTCTTCTTAACACGGCGCGCCCCTTGCCCATTCTAATACGGCGCCCTCCTTGAGGTTCCATACCCAGCGCGCTCCCTTGCCATCCTAATCCGGCGTGCCTCCTATAAAAAAAAACACAATTAACTAAATGAAAGAAAAGCTTAAAACTCATAGACAAATTAAAGGAAAAGACCCAAACAAATGAATGAAGTAAAAGACTATGAGCCACTCTCATGAGAACAAACACTATCACCCTTTCTCTAATCAACTTTTTGTTCCGGGGGCACTGCCCCCTTGACCCCTCGCTCCCGGAAACCCCCGCGCAGGTCGATCCCCGTGCGAGGGCGCACGATGGCGAGTTCGGGATTTATACTTAATAAACCTCTCTCCCGGACTGGGTGCAAGGAGAAAATCAATGATGCCTTGTGGTATCGGACTGGGGTCTCGAAACTCCCAATATGGCCATAGTCTGAACACATCTCGGGCCAATAGTTTGCTAACTTGACCCGTGTCACGCCCCGAGCGCGGAAGATACCCGGAGATGCGCGACGTGTCTATATCAATCATGTCAATCAGAGTGGTCGTGTATTCGACACAAAGACAGAGATGCGCAAAAATAGCAAGATAACCCAATCCTTTATTTCATAATGGATAGACTATTACAAATCCAATACTCTGTTTAACAAAAAGGAAAAGAATACATATTTGACTCAAGAAACTATGGAAAAGACTAGACGACACTTGTAGAAGCTCTATCACTTTCACTCTTGACCATTCCCATCCGATTGACTTCCATCGTCGTCGGACTTACCTGAAAAGTAGAAAGGGACAAACGGAATGAGCGAACGCTCAGTAGGAAATTATATCTCAAGTACTAGCAAGGGGTTTAAGTAATTACATTTTCATGAATGCAATAAGGCTATGCATGCTCGCATGAAACGACAAGATAGAGAGAATGTAATATCAAGGAAATAAGATGAACTTATCATGAACTTTCAACAAGATACAAGTTATTCAAGATATTCAAGCAAGTACCATTATCGAGTCATGTCAAGAACTTTGGCTATCATGTATCAAGCAAGTAAATTACCCTTTTTCGGGCCACGCATTTCATGTAAAGTCAAGTACGATTCAAGTACAAGATGTGTGTGGAATGTCCAATCAAGCAAGTCAAGTACTCGGTATAATGCCAGATACCTTATCATTTTAACTCCCATGGGCACAAGTACTTTCGGGTGCTCCTCCCAGGACCAGATCGGGCCCTATATGCGCAGGCATTTATCATGTGTTTTGACATCCACTCTTGTTTATAGCCAACCATAGAATTTCAATAATCAAGCTTGTAGACACGTACGACAACTTTGATAGAATAGAGTCCAAAATATGACAAAGGACATAAAATGGCGATAATAACGGTATAATCACGATATCGATAAAACTAGGTAGAATATGGTTCCCTTAACTTAGGTACCATGACAAATCAATATGGACATTCTTTATATAGAATTGAGGTCCACATGAACAGTATATCAAAGTAAGATACCCTCATTCTTATCATAGAATTGGGTTTACAAGAACGACACGATATGGCATGATATCATCATCCCATTAAGAATTTTCTTATGATATACTCTTTGTACAATCATAAGGGCCGGTATACCATGTTTCTTTAGAGTGACATGGCATCAATAGTGTAATGGGTTTTTAGGGTACAACCAGCTCAGTCGGCCTTGAGGGAATCCAAGGCTACGAGGAGTCTTACGGAGGTCTCTATGACTAACTCGCTAGTCCAAAGGAACGGAATGTCCAATGGAGAGCTTGTATGTCAATGAGAGTTGAGTGTGATCGATAAATCAACATGAAACGTGGGACTATACTCACGGAGTGGAGAATAGTGCCGATATATATATATTATGATATATAAAACCATCGGTTAGCAAACCAGAGGAAAAATCAGTTTACAGTAAAATAACGACTTAGGTCAAGTCGTTTCTCAAGTAATTAACGCCTAACAGAAGGGCGTTTACATATGGTCCGTTTTGCAGAATTTTCAATAATTCAATAATTTATCTAAAACGCGCCTTCGGAAGGGGCGTTTCTTCAGAAGTTGATGACTACTATAGCAGGCGTCTTTTTATTTACAATATTTTTCAGAACTTATTTATTTTCAGAAATAATAAAAAACGCGCCCTTGGTAGGGGCGTTAATCATTAAGTCCTTATTTTCACAGAATATATATATTCCAGGATTTTAACAGATACGCGCCCTAGTAAGGGGCGTTTCTTTTTAATTCACGCCCTGTGATGGGACGTTACCACAGGGAAAACGACCTAGTCTAGGTCGTGAATTCAAGAAATATCAGGAATTTACATGATCAGCAAGATTTGCACGATAATCAAGGATAACAATCATATAGTCATGACAGGAAAATTGGCAGGAATTCAGATGCAGTATATCAGATTTGATGTTTCATGTTTATTGGCTTTTAACCGTTAATAATTATTGATTTGATTTCATGTAATTGCATGGATAATCGGTTCTTAAGATTTACATGAAATTAACGCCTGTGTACAGGGCGTCAAATATGAAATTGACGACCTGGGAAGGGTCGTGACTTTCCAAGTAGCGCCCTAGTCTGGGGCGTGTATTTCATAGTCACGCCCTTGCTAAGGACGTTTCTTTCAAGAAATTAACAGAAAGTCGTTCAGAAACTATAGTAAACCAAACCATGTATATGCATGATAATTATTGTACTGTATCAATTTAGTTTGGGCTACAGTGACTTGAGAAAATCCTACCTTTAATGGTTGATTTGGTTTAATCGATGGGACGAAGAATCCCGCTGGTAGCAGTAAGAAGAGATTGTGTTTGATGAGGATGATGAAGATATTGATCTTCTGTCTTCAGGAACTTCACCCAACAATCGATCTGTAAGAAAAAGAAAAGAAGATGAGGAAGATGGGGACATAACCGTAGTTAGGAAAAGTTTTAGAAGAACCTTACCTATGTTCTTCACAGCGTGTGCTCTCTCTTCAACCTGTAAGAAGAGAAGGAGATGAAGAACGTTAGTTCTTCATACACTCGAAACAGAAAGAAAGGAATAAGAAGAACAGTTCTGTTCTTCACTTACCGTCGCAGAGGCTTGAATCAAATAGGTTTAGGGTTTGTTCGATCAAGACTTTTTATAGGATTTTGGACGTCCTGTTAGGGTTAGTGTTCTAGTGGAAGTAATACTTCTATGATAGAGTCATTACCACGTTTGAACTCTTTCAAATGCTTATCACTTACCCTAGATAAGTTCTGGGTTCGAACGGTTTACGAACTGAATTAACGCCTTTGGTCAGGGCGTCGATTCTTGAATTGACGACCTAGTTCAGGTCGTTTCTTAAGAAACGTCTTGGATAAGGGCGTTCCTTGTTTTTGAAACACGCCCCATATATGGGCGTTTCTCTTACTTGCCTATTTGGTCGTGAGAGTTGACGACCGCACGTGTGGGCGTCCTTTCTTTAGTCACGCCTTTGATAGAGGCGTTTCTTTTTGAATTAACGCCCTAATAAGAGGCGTTATTTTAATTTTGTTTTACTTCATCTAATTAATCCTATTCTCATTATCTGTATTACTACTGTAATATATATATGTTTTAATTTATTTCAAATATTCATTTATCAGGGTTGCTACACCCTCCCCCACTTAAAAAGAATTTGGTCCCCAAATTCAATATATATATAATTATACATGTGGAGAGCGTAGAACATATACCTCTTAGAATAACTCGGGAAATCGTTTCTTCATAGATTCTTCGGTCTCCCATGTCGCTTCGCGTTCAGGATTCTTATTCCATTGCACCTTGAGCATGGGAATAACCTTATTCCTTAGAGCTCGTATTTCTCGATCTAATATCTTCATAGGCTTCTGTTCATATGTGAGATCTTTCTGGATCACCAGATCTCCATGTTCAATAATATGAGATGGATCGTGCACATACTTCTTCAACATAGATATGTGAAATACATTGTGTACCTCGGACAACTGAGGAGGCAACGCGATGCGATAAGCAACCTCGCCAACTCTTTCGAGTATCTCAAATGGTCCGATGAATCTTGGCGTAAGCTTGCCCTTAACACCAAATCTTCGTATGCCACGTCCAGGCGATATCTTGAGAAATACATGATCTCCGATTTGGAATTCAAGATCTCTTCTTCTTGTATCTGCATAAGTCTTTTGTCTGGTCTGAGCAACTTGTAATCTTTCCCTGATTACTTGTATCTTCTCAGTTGTATCCCTTACCATGTCTGGACCTAATAGTTGTTTTTCTCCAACTTCGTTCCAACATATGGGAGATCGGCAACTCCTTCCGTATAAGGCTTCGAAAGGTGCCATTTGGATACTAGCTTGGTAGCTATTATTATATGCAAATTCAACTAAAGGTAAGTGGTCATGCCAGCTTCCTCCAAAGTCATTAATGCATGCTCTCAGCATATCTTCAACAACTTGATTAGTTCGCTCGGTCTGACCATCCGTTTGTGGGTGAAAAGCAGTACTAAAGTTGAGCCTTGTCCCCAACGAATGTTGTAATCCCTTCCAAAAATGAGAAGTAAAACGGGGATCTCTATCAGACACGATTGAGACAGGAATTCCATGTATCCTGACTATTTCTTTGATGTATAGTGCAGCTAGCACATCAATTGACCATCGGCTTTTGATTGGCAAGAAATGTGCCGATTTAGTCAATCGGTCAATGATAACCCAGATTCCATCATGTCCTCCTTTAGATTTAGACAAACCCATGATGAAGTCCATACCAATATCCTCCCATTTCCACTTAGGAATATCTAGAGGATGTAGTTTTCCCGCAGGCTTTTGGTGTTCCGCCTTGACCTGTTGGCATGTGAGACAGCGTGATACATAGTCCGCTATTTCTCTTTTCATATTAGGCCACCAAAAGTTCCTCTTTACATCTTGGTACATTTTGGTTGATCCTGGATGAATAGTGTACCTTGATCGGTGAGCTTCATCTAAGATCTTCTTCTTTAATTCCGGATAATCGGGTATACAAGTTCTATCTTTGAACGATAATCTTCCATCAGAAGTTAGTTGAAAATCAGATTGTCCTTCTAATCTGCCTTTGATTTCTACTAATATAGGATCATCATCCTGAAGTGTTTGTATCTCAGATAACAAATCTGACTGTATGCTTACATGAGATAGTGTGACAAATTTGGATTCCGTGTCCAAGCTTATATTGAGCTCGGAGAATTGTTCAAGTAACCTCCATTCTTGCATCATACAATTTGCTATCATTGCTCTCGGCTTTCGACTAAGGGCGTCAGCAACATAATTACCCTTTCCGGGATGGTATTGTATATTGAAGTCGAAGTCCTTGAGATATTCTAGCCAGCGTCTTTGTCTCATGTTTAGCTCCTTTTGTGAAAATAGATATTTGAGACTTTTGTGATCGGAGTAGACAGTGAACTGTACTCCATAGAGATAGTGTCTCCATATCTTTAGGGCAAATACTACCGCGGCCAGTTCTAAGTCATGGACGGGGTAATTCTCCTCATGCTTCTTTAGTTGACGTGAAGAGTATGCTATGACCTTTCCTTGTTGCATTAGGACACATCCGAGGCCAATGCCAGAAGCATCAGTGTAGACCTCGAATTTCTCTCCTTCTATCGGTAGAGCTAAGACCGGAGCTGTGGTGAGATGATCCTTGAGAGTTTGAAAACTTCTTTCACATTCCTCACTCCATTCGTATCGGATCTCCTTACGAGTTAATCTTGTAAGTGGTATGGCGATCTTAGAGAAATCTTTAATGAATCGTCGATAATAGCCTGCAAGACCTAAGAAACTTCTGATCTCGCTTGCATTAGTGGGTCTCTCCCAGTTTCTCACAGCTTCAACTTTTGACGGATCTACAGATAATCCGTCCTTTGATATGACATGTCCGAGAAAAGCCACTTCTTCAAGCCAGAACTCGCATTTGCTGAGTTTAGCATATAATTGATTTGTCCTCAAGACTTGCAATGCAATCCTCAAATGTTCTTCATGTTCTTCCTTAGTCTTGGAATATATCAATATATCATCAATGAAGACTACTACGAATTGATCCAAGTAAGGCCTGAATATACTATTCATTAACTGCATAAAGGCAGCAGGGGCATTTGTTAGTCCAAAAGGCATAACAACAAATTCGTAATGGCCATACCTGCTTCTGAATGCGGTCTTATGAATGTCATCGTCCTTGATTCTTAATTGATGGTATCCCGACCTGAGATCAATCTTGGAAAAATATTTGGATCCTGAAATCTGATCAAATAACTCATCGATTCTCGGCAGTGGATACTTGTTCTTGATAGTAAGATGATTCAACTGTCGATAGTCGATACACAATCTCATGGATCCATCCTTCTTCTTTACAAATAAGACTGGTGCTCCCCACGGGGAAGTACTTGGTCTAATAAACCCTTTTCGGATTAGTTCCAGCAACTGCTCCTTCAACTCCTTGAGTTCAGCAGGGGACATTCTATATGGTGCCTTTGAAACGGGACCAACACCAGGGACTAAGTCGATGGTAAAGGCCACATCTCTTTGAGGGGGTAATCCCGGCAAATCTTCCGGAAATACGTCTGGGAATTCTCGCACTACCTGAATGTCCTCTATCTTGGTTTCCTTAGCTTCTTTAATAGTGACAAAAGCAAGGAAGGATACACATCCTTTCTTGACGAGCTTGCTTGCTCGAAGAGCCGAAATAAGAGGGGATCTGCTTCGACTCTTAGGATTAGTATAAGTCAGTTCCGGAAATTCCTTGAAAATAATCTTGCTATCACGGCAATCAACCGTTGCCTGGTATTTGGATAACCAATCTGCTCCTAGTATAACATCATACTCTTTTAGATCTAAGCAGATAAGATCGATAGGAAAATTCTTTCCTCGAACCAACACCTCACAGTTTTGATAATGATGTGTGATATCCGTCTCGTTTCCGAGAGGAGTAGACAATATTAACTTCATCCATTCTGGTTCTAGAGGTAATGGGTCAGCAAACTTCTTGGAAATAATGGAATGCGATGCACCCGTATCAAATAAGACATGTGCATATTTGGAACAAATTTTTAATGTACCTTCCACCAATCCGCCTTCTTCTTCTGGTTCGGTTTCTTGGATTGCATGAAGACGCGCGTTCCTTGTCACTGGGCGTTTACCCTCACCGTCTTGGTCATTCATTAATGGACAATCGGGAATCCGATGTTCACGACTCCCACAACGGAGACATGCTCCTAACTTCCTCCAGCATTCTTCTGTTTTGTGACCAGCCTTGTCACAATGCTTGCAGACTGTATTCGAAGGGGTAGTGGTGATAGAGAAAGGCTTGGATTTCTTGTACTTCTGATCTTGAGAGGAAGAACCTCCATTATTGGGCCTCTTCTTAAAGTTGGGTTTAAAAGAACCCGAACTTGTGACTTGCTCCTTTTTGTCTTTCCCACGGATCCTATCAGATAGTTCCGTGGCATCTTCAAGCAACTGAGCTCGGCGCACTATTTCAGTATAAACTTGAATATCCATAGGCGCCAGTTGAGTAATGTAGTGGGGCCTAAGCCCATTAAGAAATCTACGGGCTTTCATCTTTTCCGTGCTAATTAAATGCTTAGCATATCTAGACAGTCTAGAAAACTGTGCTTCATAATCAGCCACCGATAAAGATCTTTGCTTTAATGCGGCAAATTCGGCGGCCTTCTTTTCCTGGACCCTATCAGAGAAATATTTGGCGTTGAAATATTCAACGAATTCTCCCCATGTAACTTGAGTTGGGTCTATAGTAGCTTCAATCGACTCCCACCAGCATCTAGCATCCTTTTCTAACTGGAAAGTAGCTAATAAGACTTTGTCCTGATCCGTGCATTGCATGACACGGAATATACGTTCAATCTCCCGAACCCAATGCTCGGCATCGTCTGGATCGGTCGATCCCATGAACTTCGTGGGATTCATATTCTTGAATGCTTGGTGTAAGCTTCCAGCTCGTGGAGCACCACCTTGTGCTACCTGTTGTAGCACTTGGGTCATCCCTTGAAGGGTACGCTGCATGTTGCGCCATTGAGCACGTTCGGCAGCCATTATCCTACAATTACAATAGCTATGTTAGTATTATATCACTATGATCTTATAAAGGACTCATTGATCATTTAACCCTTGGTTCTACCCACTCTCACTTGGTTAAAGGTTTTGAAACCTATCCTTGGACTTGGGTTTCCTAGGAATTGAATACCTTAGGCTCTGATACCACAAAGACTGTCACGCCCCGAGCGCGGAAGATACCCGGAGATGCGCGACGTGTCTATATCAATCATGTCAATCAGAGTGGTCGTGTATTCGACACAAAGACAGAGATGCGCAAAAATAGCAAGATAACCCAATCCTTTATTTCATAATGGATAGACTATTACAAATCCAATACTCTGTTTAACAAAAAGGAAAAGAATACATATTTGACTCAAGAAACTATGGAAAAGACTAGACGACACTTGTAGAAGCTCTATCACTTTCACTCTTGACCATTCCCATCCGATTGACTTCCATCGTCGTCGGACTTACCTGAAAAGTAGAAAGGGACAAACGGAATGAGCGAACGCTCAGTAGGAAATTATATCTCAAGTACTAGCAAGGGGTTTAAGTAATTACATTTTCATGAATGCAATAAGGCTATGCATGCTCGCATGAAACGACAAGATAGAGAGAATGTAATATCAAGGAAATAAGATGAACTTATCATGAACTTTCAACAAGATACAAGTTATTCAAGATATTCAAGCAAGTACCATTATCGAGTCATGTCAAGAACTTTGGCTATCATGTATCAAGCAAGTAAATTACCCTTTTTCGGGCCACGCATTTCATGTAAAGTCAAGTACGATTCAAGTACAAGATGTGTGTGGAATGTCCAATCAAGCAAGTCAAGTACTCGGTATAATGCCAGATACCTTATCATTTTAACTCCCATGGGCACAAGTACTTTCGGGTGCTCCTCCCAGGACCAGATCGGGCCCTATATGCGCAGGCATTTATCATGTGTTTTGACATCCACTCTTGTTTATAGCCAACCATAGAATTTCAATAATCAAGCTTGTAGACACGTACGACAACTTTGATAGAATAGAGTCCAAAATATGACAAAGGACATAAAATGGCGATAATAACGGTATAATCACGATATCGATAAAACTAGGTAGAATATGGTTCCCTTAACTTAGGTACCATGACAAATCAATATGGACATTCTTTATATAGATTTGAGGTCCACATGAACAGTATATCAAAGTAAGATACCCTCATTCTTATCATAGAATTGGGGTTTACAAGAACGACACGATATGGCATGATATCATCATCCCATTAAGAATTTTCTTATGATATACTCTTTGTACAATCATAAGGGCCGGTATACCATGTTTCTTTAGAGTGACATGGCATCAATAGTGTAATGGGTTTTTAGGGTACAACCAGCTCAGTCGGCCTTGAGGGAATCCAAGGCTACGAGGAGTCTTACGGAGGTCTCTATGACTAACTCGCTAGTCCAAAGGAACGGAATGTCCAATGGAGAGCTTGTATGTCAATGAGAGTTGAGTGTGATCGATAAATCAACATGAAACGTGGGACTATACTCACGGAGTGGAGAATAGTGCCGATATATATATATTATGATATATAAAACCATCGGTTAGCAAACCAGAGGAAAAATCAGTTTACAGTAAAATAACGACTTAGGTCAAGTCGTTTCTCAAGTAATTAACGCCTAACAGAAGGGCGTTTACATATGGTCCGTTTTGCAGAATTTTTAATAATTCAATAATTTATCTAAAACGCGCCTTCGGAAGGGGCGTTTCTTCAGAAGTTGACGACTACTATAGCAGGCGTCTTTTTATTTACAATATTTTTCAGAACTTATTTATTTTCAGAAATAATAAAAAACGCGCCCTTGGTAGGGGCGTTAATCATTAAGTCCTTATTTTCACAGAATATATATATTCCAGGATTTTAACAGATACGCGCCCTAGTAAGGGACGTTTCTTTTTAATTCACGCCCTGTGATGGGACGTTACCACAGGGAAAACGACCTAGTCTAGGTCGTGAATTCAAGAAATATCAGGAATTTACATGATCAGCAAGATTTGCACGATAATCAAGGATAACAATCATATAGTCATGACAGGAAAATTGGCAGGAATTCAGATGCAGTATATCAGATTTGATGTTTCATGTTTATTGGCTTTTAACCGTTAATAATTATTGATTTGATTTCATGTAATTGCATGGATAATCGGTTCTTAAGATTTACATGAAATTAACGCCTGTGTACAGGGCGTCAAATATGAAATTGACGACCTGGGAAGGGTCGTGACTTTCCAAGTAGCGCCCTAGTCTGGGGCGTGTATTTCATAGTCACGCCCTTGCTAAGGACGTTTCTTTCAAGAAATTAACAGAAAGTCGTTCAGAAACTATAGTAAACCAAACCATGTATATGCATGATAATTATTGTACTGTATCAATTTAGTTTGGGCTACAGTGACTTGAGAAAATCATACCTTTAATGGTTGATTTGGTTTAATCGATGGGACGAAGAATCCCGCTGGTAGCAGTAAGAAGAGATTGTGTTTGATGAGGATGATGAAGATATTGATCTTCTGTCTTCAGGAACTTCACCCAACAATCGATCTGTAAGAAAAAGAAAAGAAGATGAGGAAGATGGGGACATAACCGTAGTTAGGAAAAGTTTTAGAAGAACCTTACCTATGTTCTTCACAGCGTGTGCTCTTTCTTCAACCTGTAAGAAGAGAAGGAGATGAAGAACGTTAGTTCTTCATACACTCGAAACAGAAAGAAAGGAATAAGAAGAACAGTTTTGTTCTTCACTTACCGTCGCAGAGGCTTGAATCAAATAGGTTTAGGGTTTGTTCGATCAAGACTTTTTATAGGATTTTGGACGTCCTGTTAGGGTTAGTGTTCTAGTGGAAGTAATACTTCTATGATAGAGTCATTACCACATTTGAACTCTTTCTAATGCTTATCACTTACCCTAGATAAGTTCTGGGTTCGAACGGTTTACGAACTGAATTAACGCCTTTGGTCAGGGCGTCGATTCTTGAATTGACGACCTAGTTCAGGTCGTTTCTTAAGAAACGTCTTGGATAAGGGCGTTCCTTATTTTTGAAACACGCCCCATATATGGGCGTTTCTCTTACTTGCCTATTTTGTCGTGAGAGTTGACGACCGCACGTGTGGGCGTCCTTTCTTTAGTCACGCCTTTGATAGAGGCGTTTCTTTTTGAATTAACGCCCTAATAAGAGGCGTTATTTTAATTTTGTTTTACTTCATCTAATTAATCCTATTCTCATTATCTGTATTACTACTGTAATATATATATGTTTTAATTTATTTCAAATATTCATTTATCAGGGTTGCTACAACCCGCTTCTCCCAGGATCCAATCCCGTAACCCTACATTAGACTTGCCGTAACTATGACAGATATCCGTATGGCTTTATCGTCATCTTCGATGCTTCGAATGTGGACTCTCGTCCGAACAATGAATGGTCCGTTAGTGACTGACATATATACTGAGATCTAGTCCCGCGCTTGCATTAAACTTGCCGCACTCACGGCAGACATTTGTACGGTTCGTCACAGTCTCTTACGCTACAAACATGGACCTTTGTTCGAACATAAAGTGGTCCATGAGTGACCGACAAAATCTGAATGGAACGAGAAGGCTCCCGTCATCCCCGGACCCTTTGCATGGGAATATCAATAAGGCCTCTGTGGGCCATGCTTAGACCTCGGGTCCACCCCGATCATGGTCATTGCCTGACCCATATCCTCGGCCTATAGCCCGCTCCCTTTGAACGCATACTGGTTCTGGGATCTGATCCTGGGACATCCTCCCATTGCCACTTGGCACCGGAAATACTGACGATGCCCACGTGAGCCCGGCTTCGAATGTGGGGGGCCCACCGCAACATGGTCACAACTTGATCTTGCACCGAGCCGACAAACTTATCAATTTCCGACCGCTCTAACCGGGGTTTAACTGAACTTTTCACGTCCCTTTGAACAATAAATTCATCGTATCCCAACGTACATATGTTCCGGTCTTCCCGCGACGATTATGTTATTCTCAAGCCAGACATTCGTCCGAACATTAAATGGTCAACCCATGACTGACATGAGCTCAGATGCTTTCTTCACACCCTCGTGCGAGGACTTCAGCTTTTCTTAATAAGTTTTTTTGGGCAATTACTTTCTTTGCCATGAGGCCCCTTTTCCTAGCGATTAATCAAGGGTGTTCCCCTCTCCGAGGGGATGTAAATGACGACGTAGCCTTTATGGTACGGCAGATTTTGGTCCCGACACGAACTACACAATCGTCTGATTAGTCGGATCGAGTGCATAATAAATCGTCACTTTATGACTGGCACGCCCACTCACTTAATAAACGAATAAACCATAGATCTTAATAAATTAATAAAAAGTGCATCCACAGTCTCATATCTGGATTTATTAGTTTTGACAGTGAAACTGCTCAATGGGTTCACCTGTTTATGACAATGAGGGATACTATTTCAGCTGCAATAAGGCTTAGTATTGTTGATCCTCTTGGTGCATCAATTTTGCAACAACAGGTTACTCAAATTGCTGAAAATTGCCAAAGAGCAAGATGGACCGTCTAGTTGAAAAAGCATGTGAGATTGATCCCCTGCTCGGTGTAGTCCAGGGATGTCACAACTATCTTTCTCTAAGATGTGTTGTACTCCTGGTTTTGATGATGACAACGGTAAGATAAGTGATATAGACACTTAAGTTTTAATGAATGTTTAATAGGAACAAAAGGATGCAGGGTGCTCAATGCGTCAACGCCATCAACAAGCAGCGTCGACGCAGCGGCTTAAGAGATGCCAATATTGAAGGCAAGAAAGGCCTTAATGTACAGGTCCGTGCATCAACGCCACCCACTGGCAGCGTGGACGCAGCAGTTCAAGTATCTCCTTGCAACCTCTGGAGTACCTTGGCAGCGTCGACGCTGCAGGTCGTTGGGTCGACGCAGCAGCTTGATGGATCGACAAGGTGACCAGAGGGTGGACGCACCTGCACAATGCGTCAACGCACTCCTTGACGCAAGAAGGCTGAAGCCATCCAAATTTTAGCTGCTGGAACACCAATGCGTCAACGCAGCATGCTGAGAGCGTCGACGCAGCACGTCTATCTACTGAAGACTTGATCACTGGATCACCGATGCGTCAACGCAGCAGGCTGATGGAGTCAACACAGCAGACTTAAGTCTTGCTGGTAGAATGCGTTTGAAGGCTGCGTCAACCTTTTGGAGCAAGTGAGTTGACGCCACCAGACTGTAGTTACTGAACGTGCTAATGGAGGGCACGTGATCCGAGGTGACTGGCTCGTGATCCCAGGATGGACGAGGTACCAGGATGCTGACACGTGGACTGAGGCCTCTTGGCGAGAATCGTGGAGAGCGCATGTCGCCCTAAATGTTGCTGATATATAAGGAAGACTCCTCTATCTGAATGCGACTGATCGTGAGCTTCTCCACGATCCAGAAGAAGAAAGGAAAAGAAAAGAGAGAGAAGAGAAGAAGCATAAGAGAAAGAAGAGAGAAAGAAAGAGATAGAGAGCTCGAGCAGAGTGAGAAGAGAAGCAAAGCTACTTGAATATTTGTTCCTGCTGTACCGTGGATCATATCCATCCTAGTTAGCTCTAGTTGAGAGCCACTATTGTGCTACCATAGCTACAGTCTTCTGATTACTGTATTTTCCTTTTCTTAGTTTCGTTTACATTTCCTTGTGATTCTTCCGATTGCCCTGTTGGGGATTGGATTCCTCCTGGTGGGTCAGGAGAAGGGAGATTTGATCTCCGATTGCAAGTAGCTGGGTGCTACTTGTGAATTCCTCCTGGTGGGTCAGGAGAAGGGAGATTTGATCTCCGGTTGAAAGTAGCTTGATGCTACTTGTGGATTCCTCCTGGTGGGTCAGGAGAAGGGAGATTTGATCTCCGGTTGCAAGTAGCTGGGTGCTGCTTGTGGGTTCCCTCCGATTGGGAGGAAGAGGGGAGGTTGTTCCCCTGGTCAAGCTGTTTGGTAGCATTTGTTGCAGACTGAGTCTGCTGTGCTAGTGTTACTAGTGGAAGCCTCACTCCGGTTGGGAGTGAGGGGTGGATGTAGGTCTGGAGGACCGAACCACCTAAAAATTATTTGTGCAGTGGTTTGCCTTGCATTAGCTCCATATCTTCTACCTCCCATTCACAGGTTGTGCATGTTTGGCCTGTTGCATTATCTAGAGAGTTATTTTTTAGCATTATATTCTGCTAAGTGTGTTTGGGTTTTTTTACTCTGCATTCGTTTCTGGTTGATCAGGTGGCTGCATTGTTGCAGTCCAACTATTTGTTCATTTGATTGCCTTATCATTTCATCTTGGAAAGCTCATTAGTTTTTATTCCGCATATCTGAGCTTTAGTTTTTTAAAATGGGCCATATTTTCTAGAGGGATACATTCACCCTCCTCTGTATCTAGGCCTAGCACCCTAACAATTGGTATCAGAGCGGTGTCTGCTTAGAAGGTCCAGCGACCTGCAGATCCGATCTTGCTGTCTTAGGTGCTAATTTGTTTCTAGTGCATCATTATTCCTGTTGCATTGAATCTACCTTCTATTTGTTTCAATGGCTCCTCCACCCGTCTTTAGTGGTTCTGATTTTAATCAGTGGCACATTGTTCTCCATACTTATGTTAATGCTGTTAATTCTGATCTGTGGAAATTAATTTCACAAGCTCCTCACACCTTGCCTACGAAAGTGTCCAAATGGACCGACAGACACAGATCAAAGGACGGAGAAAATCAGGAAGCCTTTAATCTGATGAAAGCAGCTACTGACAGAGCTTTATGGTCTTGCTTTCATGATTGCAGGTCCGCTAAAGACATCTTGGATATGCTGAAGAAAATTCATAGGGCAAATGAGGACAGCTGCGTGATGGCTGACAGATATAATCAAGGCAGCAGTCAAGATGAAGATGATGATGATAATGAGGTAAATCCCTTTGAAAACTATACTTCAGATAATTGAGAAAATACTTATGCTGACTTGTTGGGGCTATATGAAAAATTAAAAAGGGAACATAAGAAACTGAAAAAGGGTATTAGGTTAAACAGTGTAAATTCCTCTTCATGTCAAAATTGTTTAAAATTGAAACAAACAAATGATGATTCTATATCTGAAATTCGTGAGCTTGAGAGTCAAGTTAAATTGCTAAGGAAAAAGAATCAAGATTCTGTTAACTCAGAACTAAGCAAGCTCAAATCTAAAAATGACTCTCTAAAACAATCTGCTAAAGGAAATGATAAAGAATTTGAGAAACTCAAACAAGAGAATGATTTGCTGATTGAAAAAATGAATGCCATAAAATCTGTAAACATAGAATTACAGAAAGAGTGTGAAACACAACAAAGAGAAATGAAACAAATTGAAAATGGAAGAAAGTATGAAGTCAATTCAAAAGACCAGCTTCTAATAAATGAATTGGTTCAAAATGATAAGCTCAAAGAAGAAATTGAAAAATTGAAGCTATTAAACAGTGCAATGTCTGAGAGACTTCTAACCTTAGAAAAAGGAAAAATGGTTTGTGTTGAAATTCCTGAAAAATTGAGCAATCTGGAACAAGAAATTGAAAAATATAAAACTGCTAACAAGGTGTTAACTGAATGTGTGAATTGCAGTGAGCAAGAAATCGCCAGCTATGAGTTACAAATCACCTCCTTGGAAAATGAAATTCATGACTTAAAAAATTCCTTGTCCAAATTTGTTCATGGTCAAGAAAATCTAGATAAACTGCTAGGTGTTAAAGTCAATTTTTAAAAAGAAGGGTTGGGCTATAATCCAACCAAGAAAAAGAATTTTGAAAATAAGATTCAAACTTCAGCTGTTCCAAATGTTGCCTCTGCTAGTTCAGCCAATCCTTCAGTATTTCAATTTGCTGCTCAAAGAATTTCGATGCCAACTGAAAAATAAAAGGGAAAGAACAAAATGGCTTCTACTACTTACATGCATCCTGTTTTTAAATCCCATGCTAACATGAAACTCATGTCATGCCTTAATTGTCATAAAGCTGGTCATCAAATGCATGAATGCAAACTGAAAGGAAAAGACGACATGAATGCCAGTGAAATGCATGTTAGGAAAACTCATGTCAGAAATCATGAGGTTCAGAAAAAGAAAATGTCATGTTATTACTGCCATAGAATTGGTCATTTGATGCATGAGTGTGAATTAAAAGAACTGGATGATTTGAATGCTGAAATAATTAATGCTGAGAAACTTCATGATAAAAAATCTTCATTCCAGAAAAAGAAAGTTGAATGTCTGCACTGTGGCAAACTAGGACACAACATTACACAATGCTGGTTTAAAGATGGTAAGAAAATATCTTTCTCACATCATGCTAAATCCCCTGCAAACTGTAATGATGTTGATAGGAATAAAATTGCTGCAAATAGAAAATATTCTGCATGTGTCAACTGTGGGAAGACAGGCCACAGGACCATTGAATGCTGGCATGCTCAGGGTAGAAAATTCAATTCTAAAATTGATAAATTCCCTGCCATTAGCAAAAAGTCTTTTGCATGCTATCACTGTGGGAAACTAGATCATAGAGTTGCTGAATGTTGGCTGGCCGGCTTCAGTAAACAAAACTTTTTCTCTGTCAATAAATTTCATGACAACAGTAATGTGCATAAAAAGAATTTGAAATCTGATAATTCATGCCATTACTGTAGACAAATTGGTCATTCAATGAACAATTGCTACTTGACGAAATCTGATGACCATGCTGCTAGAAATGTGCTGAGAAAACCTGCTAGGAGTAATACTGTCATGTCAGGACCCAAGACTTCTTGGGTGCCTATCTGTGCAAAATAGTTTGCTTACCTGCAGGTGTGCCTTGGAAGCTGAAGAATAAAGAGGGGTAATAAACCAAGGCACTCAAGAAGAAAACCCCTAGGACTGAAATTTTCAGGTAAATTCTCTGCATTTCCTATAATGAAATTCACTGCATATCTTGTTTGATGTGTTCTTGCACACTTGTCATCTATTGAACACTATGAACATTCATGTCTCTCAATTCTCATACTTAATTGTCTGTTTAGACATTGAAAAGAGAATAAACTTGCATTCTGAAAAATCTGAAAAGCTAAAAATTGATCCATACATGCATGCTCACATTTAAAAATCTACCTTGTTTCTCATGAGCACATGTTGAGATATCAGTGCATAATTCAGATTGAGAATTGATTGGAAATTAGAACTGCATGTTGAATTATTATGATTGACCTCTGTGGTATATTAAATGGTAAGCTACCAAAAGGCAGGGAGATCTGTCTGGAGGTTCTTACTATGTGTGAAGTGGTCTTTTAGACCAAGCGCTCCGCCTAGTACCATGGGTTACTTTGCTTATTAGGGCAGTCTGAATGTGCATGTATCACAATTTCATAGATTCAGTTTTCATGGCAAACATTGCATGATCTAAGGGGGAGTTAGCTTAAGATAAAATTCTTGGTGACAAAATGCTGAATAAAGTACAGAGCTGTTACTGCTGGTTGGAGGACTGAGTTAACTCAGTGTGGAAATAGAGTTAACGCACTAGAAAGCTTACTCTTTGAAAACCTTGATGTGGAGTGTCTGTGGCTGGTGGAGTGAGTTGACGCTATGGTGAACCTGAGTTAACGCTGTGGGCAACTGGGTTCTGAAATTGAACAAATGGTTGTGATGTCTAGATGGATGAGTTGACGCAGTGAAGAGGGTGAGTTAACGCAGCTGTGCCTTATTGGAATCTCTGGGTTACATCTTCCTCTTTTGGAAACTTCCTTCTCACATCAACTTGCTCTGTCCATATATCTTGTCCTTTCCGTTCTTATCCCACAATAAAGCTTCCTTGACATCTGTGTATGGGAAAAATCTCTAGAGCACTGAGATATGTAGATGATGTCTTAAATTCAGGGGGAGTTATAGTGATAATTCCTGTGAAATATGAGATATTTTCTGAATTGCTCTATGATATGTTAATGATAGGAGATCCATAATTCTTATGATGTTTGAATTCAAGAACTTTTGAACCCATTTATGCACTATGTATGGAGCAAAAGCTGAACAATTTAATAAAACCAGGACCTCATCATCTCTCGATCCTTATTGTTCAAAAGTAAAGAAACCAATGTGTGTAGAGGAATTTAATAATTGTATTGATGATGAACTCAGAAATTGTTTATAAACGCTAAAGATGCAATCTATTCACATGTAATATAATGCAGAGCAATGGTAGTTGTTCACTGAGAAATTAGCCCTAGGCACCAAAGAAGTGCTAAAGAGCAAGTCATGAGGTGCGCTACTATATCTGTCTTCAAGAGAAAATCAAATCAATCCAGAGCAATGGTAACTATCAACTGAGAAACTATCTTCAAGCACTTATGAAGTGCTGATAGGCATGTCATGAAGTCAGTTGCCACCTCTGGTTAGTCAATGCAGAATAGTTTGCTATGCTGAGTAACCGGGGACTCGGGTGTCTGATAAACATGTGTACCCGTGTCAAAATGCTAGCAATACTTGACTGCAAATGAAAATGTAAAAAGATGTTGAAAATGCTGAAAATGTGAAAACAATTAAAACATGTGAGTTTGGTTGATCTGATGCTCCTTATTCAACTGAGTGTATCTTCAATGCCAGTTAAATTTCTCTCTATCTGAAAGGCTTCTTAAAATTGAAAGATATAAGGGACAGGAATGAAAATGGTTCTAGTGTGAAAAGAGTTCTATTTTTTCTCCAGGCAGGTGGCTTTAGTGGTTCATGGCCTCTAATTCAATGTTTTAAGATTATTTCTTCTCTTTATCATTAAATGAATTAGAGCCTATTTACTTACATCTCTCTCATGGGAACTCGATCTGCAACACTTAAAATTCCTTGAATATAAGCCTGATTATCTCACTATCTTAGTACCTTAAGAAAATCCCTTGAACGGATGTCCCTCTGACTACTTGTCTTGTGTTTTCTGCTCACATATGCCTCACTGCGTAGACGCAATGTCCCCTTGGCGTCCACGCATTGCCTCTAATGCAACTTCCTTCAACCCGGTTCACCGACTTGAACCGGCTGAACCGTTCACTAAAAGGGTCTTCGTAGTCTCTTTAAAAGAGTAGCTTGACTGCCACTCGTCTCCACTCCGTTCGAAACCCTTGGACGGTATACCTTCCGTGTTCTCCAAACACCCTCCCACACCATTTCTTGTCTCCGATCATCTTCGGCAAGGGTGCTCAGTCGGGAGAGCTATTGATGGAGCAGAACTTGAGGGATTCGAGTGTGACATAGTTGACGATGGACTCACTCACAGAGGATGTGCTTGATGCTCCAGTGGCCAACCCTCCAGAAGCGACACCATCTACAGCTATTTCCAGGAAGCGCAAAGGAAAAGAGAAGGAGAGACGTCCTCGGAGCCCTAGTCCGCCAGTCAAGAGAAGAAAGTCCTCAAAATCGATATCAGCTGAACCACGCACCTCTTCTGGTATAACGGGGAAGAAGAAATCCAGGTCTTCTGTTGTCATCAATATAGAAGAGCCTCTCAAGGTTCTTATCCCCAGGTACATTGTAAGTTTCGATGAAAAGCTACTGACTGCATTTCCTGAGGTACGGCCTGCATTAGAATTTCAAGGCTGGTGGAAGTTTGTGACGAAGCACACTGTTTACTATCCTACTCTCGTTAGGGAATTTTATCAGAATTTGAAATATGAACCGAAGATTCCCAAATTGTCCTCCACTGTTAGAAATGTTCATTTTGAGTTAACTAGTGCCCTGCTTGCTCAAGTTTGGAAAATACCAATGGGAGGAGCAAAGCTTCATTCGTATGAGCTAGATGAACATGAGGCGTTTGCTGTTTTGACTGGGTTAACCAAAGACCCCTCTGACGTGAAATAGACATACCTATCCAGTCTGAAAGCTAATAGATTTATACCATCTGTCAGACTACTTCATCACATATGCACGTCTATCATCACACCTCAAAGCAGTGGTAGAGAAAGAGTCATAGATATGCAGCGATTTCTGTTGTACTGCATGCTAAAGGAAGTTAAGATTTCATTAACTGATGTTGTAGTTCAGACAATTGGAACTTGTCTTTACCACTCTAGAACACTACCTTATGCAGCACACCTCACATCAATTTTCAAAAAGGTAGGAGTGGATTTTGGAACTGAAAAGAAACATGTTATCCCCAAAGGAAACATATATTCCATGTCTTACGTTCAGAGATTTATGGGCTTCCAAGTCATTGATGGTAAGGCTGTTAGAATCCTTCCCCGTCAGAAATCAGCTCAATCAGAGACAGGACAGGCATCAAGAACAGTCACTGTGGATGATAGTCAAGTGAACAGGACAGAGATACCAATTCCACCTGTGGTGAGAGAAGGCAGACCAGAGGGTAGTTCAGCAAGAGGAGAGCGTGAGGTTGAAGAAACATTTGTGAGATCATCAAGCCCTCAGTTGGAAACTGGGGAACCCAGTGGCTCTACACCTACAATGGAAATTGGTGTTTATAGGAGGCCTTTTCCAACTTCTGATGTAGCTTCACCACCAGTCACTGTTGAAGAGATGTTTGCTCACATGTCTATGATGTTGCAGCGTCAGGATGCAAAGATGGACAATCTAATGGAGTTTACAAATTATCATATCAACAAACTGACTGCTCGGGTTATACAATTTGAAGTCTCTGTCTTATCCGAGTGGCAAAAATTCTTACTCTCCAAGATGCTATCTGACCAAGCTACAACGTCCGTCTTGAAAAACCTATCATCTCTACTTGACAAACTATCAACATTGGTGACCGACATACACAACAATCAATCTTCATTTTGTCAATCCCTTGCCAAGATTACTGATCTTTGTTTTGATGTGAGGATTGCTGTTGAAACCATCAAGGGTCCTGTTAATGCTCTTCCCCAATGCATCAAAGCTATTTTAGGCAAGATTGACACTGTGACAGACACGCTTAACTCTCTTGGAAATCAACTGAAGACCACCAAAAATGTCCACGATGATATGTCCTCTGCTATTGCACATGTGAGGACCACACTGCAACATGACTTAGCTGCTATATCTCAAGACATTCACATGTTGCTGGGCAGAGATCAATCTACTACTCCACGATCTCACTCTACTCCAACTCAACCACCAAGGGCTCGCAGATCTTCTTCCAGTTATGGCAGATTTTTCAATTGAGGCCTCGTACCAGATCACGTATTGCCCCCTTCATGATGACGTCAAAGGGGGAGAGCAGCATGAGTTCAAAGCATGAGTTCAAATGATAGCATATGTTTCTTTTTGTAATTAAGCATACATCACAATGTAGCTTCATGAATTACAGATACTTGAATACAATATAGCTTCGTGAATTACAAATACTTGTACTTCTGATTGACAGATAACCATGCATTTGTTTGATACCTCATCCTTGAAACAATCCAGAGTTGCCATCATCAAAAAGGGGGAGATTGTTGTACTCCTGGTTTTGATGATGACAACGGTAAGATATGTGATATAGACACTTAAGTTTTAATGAATGTTTAACAGGAACAAAAGGATGCAGGGTGCTCAATGCGTCAACGCCATCAACAAGCAGCGTCGACGCAGCGGCTTAAGAGATGCCAATATTCAAGGCAAGAAAGGCGTTAATGTACAGGTCCGTGTGTCAACGCCACCCACTGGCAGCGTGGACGCAGCAGTTCAAGTATCTCCTTGCAACCTCTGGAGTACCTTGGCAGCGTCGACGCTATAGCTCGTTGGGTCGACGCAGTAGCTTGATGGATCGACAAGGTGACCAGAGGGTGGACGCAGCTGCACAAAGCGTCAACGCACTCCTTGATGCAAGAAGGCTGAAGCCATCCAAATTTCAGCTGCTGGAACACCAATGCTTCAATGCAGCATGCTGAGAGCGTCGACGCAGCACGTCTATCTACTGAAGACTTGATCACTGGATCACCGATGCGTCAGCGCAGCAGGCTGATGGAGTCAACACAGCAGACTTAAGTCCTGCTGGTAGAATGCGTTTGAAGGCTGCGTCAACCTTTTGGAGCAAGTGAGTTGATGCCACCAGACTGTAGTTGCTGAACGTGCTAATGGAGGGCACGTGATCTGAGGTGATTGGCTCGTGATCCCAGGATGGACGAGGTACCAGGATGCTGACACGTGGACTGAGGCCTCTTGGCGGGAATCGTGGAGAGCGCATGTCGCCCTAAATGCTGCCGATATATAAGGAAGACTCCTCTGTCTGAATGCGACTGATCGTGATCGACTGAAGTAGAGGAAGAGTGAGAGCTTCCACGATCCAGAAGAAGAAAGGAAAAGAAAAGAGAGAGAAGAGAAGAAGCATAAGAGAAAGAAGAGAGAAAGAAAGAGATAGAGAGCTCGAGCAGAGTGAGAAGAGAAGCAAAGCTACTTGAATATTTGTTCCTACTGTACCGTGGATCATATCCATCCCAATTAGCTCTAGTTGAGAGCCACTGTTGTGCTACCATAGCTATAGTTTTTTGATTACTGTATTTTCCTTTTCTTAGTTTCATTTACATTTCCTTGTGATTCTTCCGATTGCCCTGTTGGGGATTGGATTCCTCCTGGTGGGTCAGGAGAAGGAAGATTTGATCTCCGGTTGCAAGTAGCTGGGTGCTACTTGTGGATTCCTCCTGGTGGGTCAGGAGAAGGGAGATTTGATCTCCGGTTGAAAGTAGCTGGATGCTACTTGTGGATTCCTCCTGGTGGGTCAGGAGAAGGGAGATTTGATCTCCGGTTGCAAGTAGCTGGGTGCTGCTTGTGGGTTCCCTCCGGTTGGGAGGAAGAGGGGAGGTTGTTCCCCTGGTTAAGCTGTTTGGCAGCATTTGTTGCAGACTGAGTCTGCTGTGCTAGTGTTATTAGTGGAAGCCTCACTCCGGTTGGGAGTAAGGGTGGATGTAGGTCTGGAGGACCGAACCACCTAAAAATTATTTGTGCAGTGGTTTGCCTTGCATTAGCTCCATATCTTCTACCTCCCATTCACAGGTTGTGCATGTTTGGCCTGTTGCAATATCTAGAGAGTTATTTTTTAGCATTATATTCTGCTAAGTGTGTTTGGGTTGTTTTACTCTGCATTCGTTTCTGGTTGATCAGGTGGCTGCATTGTTGCAGTCCAACTGTTTGTTCATTTGATTGCCTTATCATTTCATCTTGGAAAGCTCATTAGTTTTTATTCCGCATATCTGAGCTTTAGTTTTTTAAAATGGGCCATATTTTCTAGAGGGATACATTCACCCCCCTCTGTATCCAGGCCTAGCACCCTAACAAGATGTTTTGCTCATGATGGCTCATTTGTGCATGAACAGGAATTCCGATGAAAGCATGGGGTGTTACAAGGCCTCCCGGCCAGTGGGTATCAGTAAATTCTTGTGAGCTGTTTTTGAAGCTACCCAGTAGTTGCTCTTATTCCATGGGGTTCCCCTGAGCTTTCGTTTCTCCTATGGGAAAAGCAATCTCAACCACCCACCCCCATGCTTTCGGCAACCCCAGCCGGCAGCGTTTGCCCAGCTGACAGGCCCCATCCGACAGTGTCTGCCCATCCAGCAGCATCGATGCTCATCCGACAGGAGGTTTGAGCCGGCATGCTGGTTCGAACGGGCGGCGTCCTCCATCCGACAGGAAGCTCGATCCGGTGGTAGGCCCCTTCGATACGGCGACGTTCCTTCATACGGCAAGGGGCCTCCCTCTTCGGTCCTACAGCCTGCTCTTACGGCAAGGCCGCCCCCTCCCACCGACAGAAGCTTCATCCGGCGTAGCTCCTTCCCTTCCGACAAGAATCTCCACCCGGCACACCCATAAGGGGCTTCACCCGGCACACCTGCGAGTGCCTTCACCGGTGCACCCACGAGTAGCTCCTCCCCGGCACGCTCCCCAGCGCCTTCACCGGCACACTTGCGACCAGCTCCGCCCCAGCACTCTCCCGCGAGCGCCATCACCGGCACACCTGCAAGCAGCTCCACCCCGGCACACTCCCCAGCCCCTTCACCAGCACACCCGTGACCAGCTCCGCCCCGGCACACTCCCGCAAGTGCCTTCACCGGAACACCCGCGACCAGCTCCGCCCCGGCACGCTCCCGCGAGCGCCTTCATCTGCACACCCGCGGGCGCCTTCACCGGCACACCCACGACAAGCTCCACACCAGCACGCTCCTTAGCCGTCTCACCCGGCACACCCACGAGTAGCCCCATACGGTAGCCCCCCTCATATGGCGGCACACCCTCGTACGGTAGCGCACTCACTCATACGGTGCCACCGCCAAGCTGGCTCCCATTTCTTTGTGACACGGTGATTACCCCCCTCACCCGGTGGCAACGGCGGGAGCCTGAGCCTGGGCATTAACCACTGGGCATTTTCGGATAGAGACAACGAAGGCGACGTCTGCGGTATCCGGGAAGGCACAGTCCACCTATCGCCATGGGGCTGATGCACGCACGAGATGTGGTAAGGGTAGGGAGGCGACCGCCAGATCTAACGACGCTTCTCCCCTTCGACGCCCACCCTGCAAGCGGTCATATAAAAGATGAACAAAGGGAGAAAAGAAAAAAGGCATAAAAGCTGGGACGTGGGAGATCACTCTATTGTTCGTGAAGCCCCACTCCAGAGAGTGAAAAGAGAGAAGAGGTGAGAGAGGAGAAAGAGGTGGGGGAAAGAACGCGGCTCGGCCCCAACTTCTTTCCTTGTACATTCCCCCTTCTTCCCTTTGATGTATTTTTCCTTTTTGTTCCCTTTCTGATATGAAGCGATGAAAATGCTCCCTCTTAGGAGATTTTGTTTGGTGCACCAGCCTCTTTCATGTCCACGGTTCCCCCCCTTGTTCATCCCGTGTGTGCTCCTTTTCTTTTATATCTCTACCCCAATGAAATCTTAGCACTCCCTTCGATAGGGAATAGAATGAAACTCTCCCTTCTGGGTGACCTTTTTATGTTGTGACCAATATGGTGTTCAATATAGGGTGATCACACGTCTTTCCCTCTCCAATATCAGGGAGCTTGCGTCACCTTCAGTATGGTCTCTTGGGCAAGTGATTATTATAATCCATGGGTCACCGGGCTCCCACGCAGGCTAGCCCTTTGGGACCTCTGGCCCCAAATGGAGTGATCTTACCGGTGCCGTCACTTACGTGAGCACCGTGAATTGTTGGGGCCGTCACTCCTTGTGGGCGCGCACCCGTTTAAACCCCCGTTATGCCTCCGGGACAAGGGGAGGTGCTACCGAAATTTTGCCAAGATGATAATTAATAAAAGAAATGCATAATAACATAATTTTAACCCTCAAATATTGAAAAATAAAAAATAGAACATGCATGAATAAATGACTATCGGACTGCCAAGGCCGCTCCCACACACACTTCTTGAACAGAGGGAATTGTTGGTCCCCGGGTAGGCGAGTAGACAAGAAGGGGGGGTTAAATTGTCCCCCACGAACGATGGTAAATGAAAATGCGAACATGACGGAATTAACAACTTTGAACGTGATTGAAGAAATTAAACTAAGCAATGCAAACTTAGTTCTCTTAATCTCACCGTTCGCACATGATCAAGATAAACAGATTAAGCTATTAAGCACAACCATAAAGCAAACCACAACGCAAGGGTTTTTAAGGCGGTTCGGGACCACGATGGGCTCCCTACGTCCACCCCTTACCTAATCGGTAAGGCTTCACTCGGGGATAAATTCCCAAACAGAGACGACGCTCCAAACACACACGGGGATAAATCCCTAACACAGAGACGATGCTCCAACAATACACACACGCAGGATGACGCCTGCACACACACGGGGACACGCCCCAACACACACACACATGGAGACGAAGTCCCCCACACGATCTGACGACTGGATCAAAGACACACACACACACGCTGGAACAAACGCAGCACAACTACACACACACGACCGCACGCAGGCAATCAAACACGACCGTATACATAGACGGAAACACATGAATATCCCTAGTGTTCGGAAAATAAACACAAATATCCCAATATGCAAAAATCAAAATAAAACCCATGACAAACATATCAAATAAGCAGGAATAAGATGTAGAAGATGTTTCCCCGTTTATTTGCAAAGCCAATAGACGTAGATGCTTGACTCTCGGATCAGATGATGGCAATTCTTGCATCCTATTGATCCTCTCGTTGATCCGCTCCTTTTCTTCTTCTTCCACGAGCTCCAAATCCTCTTGGATGTTGATGAAATCAGCCTTGCAAGAGTTCCTCTTCCTTTCCCCCTTTTCTTCTCCTACAAGATAGAATAATATGAGCATTGGGGTTCTTAATCTCCCAAATTCGTAACACATATATAGGCTAATAAGAGATGAATGAAAAGACCCATATACTTATCACCAAACACATAGAAAACCCCCTAGACATATGTATATTAACCCTAGGGGCAACTGGGTAAAGTTAGGATCCATTTGGAAAGGGTTTAGATGGTTTTCGGCTTCCCGTTTTTGGGTTTTCACCGTTGGCGGTCGACCAACACGGGGCTAGCGGTCGACAGGAATTTTATACGGATTGGGCTGGAGCATTCTGGCAATTTTGATCGACCGGAACCTATGGGTCGGTCGACCGGATGGGACGGTCGACCGGATGGGTCGGTCGACCGGCAGCTGCAGTGAGCCCGAATTTTCACAGTTCAGACCATTTACTCCAAGGGTCGACCCTATGGGTTGACTCCTACTAGTAAGGGTTAGAAAAACACTTCAAACCTCCATGAAACCAAGGGAATAAAGGTGATTAGATGTTACCATAATCTCATGAAGATTAACCATATATTTTCATCCTGAAAAATATGAAAGAGCAAGAGATTAGATGAGAATCCAAATTCATGAACTAAGCATTAATTTCTTTGAACTAGTACACATAAAAATACATCATTGAACATATTCAAGCATGTATTTGACTTCTCAATTTAAACATCAAAAACACATTCACCATATGACAATGTTTTGATATGGTGAAAATGAATCTCTCACCTAATCAAATATAATAACATGGAAGCTCAACCATTCAATCACTTTATTGAATCAACCAAATCTTCAACATCAAAATACTTCATTACACAAATGTCAACAATCATGCCAAATGCAAAGTATGCATAATATCATGGAACCACATTCATTCAAATGGCATTCTTGTTGAATAAAAATTAACGTTCATGAAGCATTATCTCACGAGAAGTATTGATATAAACAAGAGATCTTTTTTGAATCATCCATACATTAAATCACAATCACCCCATCAATAATATGCATGAGCATACTTAAGCATGTGATAGCCCTCAAAAGACTCATGTGAAACAAGAATGAAGCACATTAACCTTTTCCCAAATCAAATGACCATGAGTCCAAGTAATGAGCAAGCATCATTAAAATCACATTCATCAAGTTTCAAGTAAATACGCTAAGTATGTTTCTAGCCCAAAAGCCTTTTGAGGAAAATGCAAGGAAATACCCAACCAAGACTTTGAAAGTCTATTTGATGAAATGTATGAAACAAAGTGAGAGTCGACATAAGGTAATGAATGAGTTAACTCCCTTTTGCAAGAAGTCGTTCATTGATGCACTCCTTTGAGTTCCAAAATGTGAGCCATGGGTTTTACTTCTGCAAGCCAAGATAATTATAGCATTAGTTCCTTAAGCACCAAGGATTCATATGACTTTCAAGAATGAACCTTGAAGCCATCTTTCAGATCATCAATCACGATATACACATGTTGCTTAATGAAACGCATACACACACAAATACAATCATTTTGATATCATTGAAATAAAAACACCAACTAGGGGATGCAACAATATCCCCCTTTTTGATGATGACAAAACGATGTGTGTGATAGTACAGATTTACAAACATCTCTATGAGAGATCAGACATTAAGCATTAAGATGACATTGAGCATATACAAACATTCTCCCCCTTTTTGTCATCTACAAAAAGACATGGGGCTATGTGACAAGACATGAACGTGTGGGGCCAAAAGATATGATATCAATGCGAATGCCAAGTGATGCTAATCAAAGGCCCAAAAATATGATACCAAATGTTGTTCACATGCCAATTGGTGGTCAAATTGGCTGATAACAATTGTTGGGGTCAAATTACAGGCCCAAAGATTTGCAATTTCAATTCTTGAAGAGTTGGCCCAAGGATGAGATACCAAAAGTTGGAAGAACTCATTTCAGCATTCATGCAACATGATGTGTTGAAAATGATGCATTTCAAAATGAATTATACCAATTGTTGAATACCAAATGTTGGAAAGTATGAATTGCTCAATATGATTTCATGTATGAACTATATGCATGCTGAAAATGCCATACATGAAATTATGCATATGGTGAGCGTCATCTTTCAAATGCAATGAAAATGCACTATGGGAATGCTAGTCATGCAAGATATGAAGCTATGCACATGATGAATTCTTTCCTTTAAATGCAAGGTTTATGCTCAGAATTAGACTCAAGGGGAATGCATGAACATGCAAGCACACAAGCACAATCGTCATGCACACATATAGTACATATAGTAACTCCCCTTATATGAGGCACGGGTTAACAAAAGAGTATGTGATTCAAATTCAAGAATGTAAGACATGAAGCATAACTAAGAGATTTGTGCATACACAACTAGGAGTACTACATAAACCGTCAATGTAGGTAAATTCATAAAATACATACATCATAAAAATGCCCATGTGAAATGAAAGGCAATTACTAATGAGCTTTAAAACATATGGATTTTCAGATTTTCTAAAGAACACTAGATGGTAATCTCTTCTCTAGACTTTCATTTTAGATTCTCAACTTTCGGTAGCTTCGCACAACCCTTATTTTGTTTCTTTTAAGGGACTTCACCGTTCGGCCCGAGTTTCCTCATATGTCTCTATGGGGATTCCCGGCTACTTGGATTCATCACACATGTGGATTTTTACTTTACCTTTCGATGCGAGTTTCCTTATTTGTTTCAGTGGGGATTCCCGGCTACTCGGTTACACATACCACTTATTATTTTTGTGGGGTAGGTAGCTTTTTCCTCACGATTACTCTTTAATGTCCATGTAGAGATTCAAGTTCCCTTTAAAGTGTTGGAAGGAATTTCTTAAATCCTTATCAATGAAAGTCATTAAATTCATTATGTGCACGAGTGTGGGGGTAAGTTTTTATTTTGCATGTATAAAATGAATTCGACAATATACGTCAATGACTCCTACTAAATGTATGCACGGCCGGAATCAAATCCTCACCCTTAATATATGACATGTATCACATATGAATAAAATCACTGCATTGTTGTTTAGTAAGGAGGTAAGGCCATAGAAAGATCAAGAAATGGTTTCATAGGATAAATACTTACAAGCATGCAATGATTCGCGAAATATTCCTAAAGAATTCATGAGTCAAGATATGCGATTATCATGAAATACATGCATATGCTCTATATGCATGAATATGCAATATGCTTCTTTTTGTCATTTTATATGCATAGTATGGGAATGATATGCAAAGATGTCAATGCATTCTTTTTATGTAAGTTTTCAGTTTTTGTGCATTCTTGAATATTCAAGCAAGCATGAAATTACCAAATGCATGAGATTCATATTCATAGTGTATGCATGATCTATGAATGATATGCAAATATGCCAATGCATTATTTTTATGCAAGTTTTCAGATTTTGTAATGACTTGAGCATTTAAGAAGAGCATGAAACAAGTGAATGCATGAGATTGATTTTCATTGAATCTAGCACTAAACTATGAGCATTTTATTTCAGATTTTTCATGATGTACCAATTTCCTTGGAACCCAAACATTCATCCATGATCATTCAACAACAACTTTGGATTAGATATGAGCTTCGATTTCAACATGATATGACTTATGTGTTTTAACCAGAGTTTGATAATCAAGCAAGATTAGTGTTTGAACATCTATTATCAAGATGAAGATTTTTGAACATGTCAAACAACTTATCACCAATTCAAGGAAAATGTACAAAGTCATTGAGCTTTAAACTGAGCCAAGGTCAACATTCAATACCAATTGTTGATATATTGTTGTATTTGATCAAGCAAGTTCACATTTCAGAAGTTTTGCCTTTTGAAACAAGAAGGATTTCAGATTGAATTTGAAGGCTATATAAGTCAAAGGTAAATTCAATTCATTCCAAACACATGATTCCTCATAGGCCAAACAATTCAATTTCTAAATTTGGTACAAGGTGGAGAGCTTTAATCCGAGGATTAACTCACGCATAGTGATAGCTTCCTAACAGGCTTAACCTGTCACTTCACACATCACCATTTGATATACCAAATATTCATTCAATAAAGACATGTATGGCTTGTGAAGAATTTAGAGCATAACATGAGAACACACCAAAATCTCTTTCTAAAACATCAAAACCATCAAGTTTGACAATGAAAGGGCAAAGTTGGGATTTTACCATATGAGTGTGCCTTGTTACATTTTACTGGAACCCCTTTCATTCTTTATTTACCTCAAGACACACCTTCACCACAACTGACTCATTTGTCGAATTTTGGCACCCAAGCCTTCTTGGGTCCCTAGAGGTTGGAAGCATTTCTTCTAAATATTTTTTCTGACTTTTTCATTTCCACCTTGTCATCACTTTTCATGATCCTGCAATCCTCAATGACATGTCCATGGCTTTCACAATAAAAGCATTGAGGGATGTCATTTTTGGCAAAAGATTTTCTTTTAACATGATCAAGAGAGTTTTCAAAAATATTCCTTCTTCTATTTCCAAAATTCCTAGGTCTAACAAAATCAAACCTAGTATTCATTCTAGAAACATGGAAATTCTCAGTTTTCAAAAACCAACATTCATTCATAGCATGACAGTATTTCCCACAATGGAAGCAACAAGGAGATGTGGGTCTACGGAATGATTTTCCATTGTTTGCATGATTTTGTGTAAATAAACTTTTCTTAGAGGATGCAAACCTTTGAGCATGAGACACATGTTCATTTATGAATTTCTTTTGAACATTAAACTTATCATTCATGGCATGAAAATCATCATTTTACTTCACAAAATAATTGTCAATGACATGGCCAAGTTTGTGACAATAAGAACAAGAAACATTTCTTTTTCTCTTGAAAATATTTTGTTCAACTTTCTACTTTGAAAAATAATTTTTCATCGTGTGGCCTAGCTTACCACAATGAAAGCAAGAAACATTTCTTTGTGATTTGAAAATATTTTTCTCTTTGCATGCAAACTTGTCATTCTCATTCATGATAACACAATCATCCATCACATGTCCAAACCCACCACAATAGAAACATTCAACATTAGACTTCAATTTTTGAAATATATTTGACATGGTAGGTTTGACATTTTTCTTTTTCATAAAACTATTTTCAAATTTTTTTTTTGTACAATTAGAGGTGGTGCTTTAGAAGTGCTCGGAATATCAGATGCATGAACAAATGAAGTTTTCAATTTGGATTCAAAAGACTTTTTATTGACCGGGATGTATCCAAGACCCTCTTTTTGAAAGTTCACCTTAACACCTAACATTTTATCCAAATTTTCCTTCCCTTTGACAAATCTAGATAAATCATCTTTTAAGCTTTGCACTTCTTCTTCAAGAGCAGAAACATGTAATTTGGCACTCATGATTTCTTCTTCGCTTGCACAAACTTTATCATTCAGCAAGCAATTCATAGATTTGAAATTTTCATTTTCTTCCTTGAGTTCTTTGTTTTCAACATTCATGGAATGTAATTTTTCATTCACTTTCTCAAGGACTTTCTCAGTTTCAACAAGTTTTAAAATCCTAGCAAGCATTTGTTCATTTTCAGATTTCAACAACATATTTTCTTTTTCAAATTTATCAAGACTTTTCAAAGTACCCTCAAGTAGAGAAATCTGAATTAACATGGCACCTTTTTCCTTTTTAAGTTTTTCATTTTCATTCATGATGTTCTTGCTATCAAATTCAGAATCAAGTAATTTCTCAAACATCTTCTTATCATCAGAAAGAGAAGCTAATTTGTTTCTTAAGCTTTCTTCAGATTTCTCAAGCATTTAAATTTGAGACAACAAGAATTTATTTTGTTCCTGCAGTTCATCACATTCATGTTCAATTTGAAGAGATGTATTATACTTTCTGGCCATTTCGACATCTTCATTCAAGCAAGAGTTCTCATCTGTAAGTAATTCAACTTTGGATTCAAGAGATTCATTTTGATCATTTAGATTTTTAATTTTCTTTTCCAAGGTTTTACAATTTTCACATGAAGAGTTAGCATGCACATTTTTACATGAAATAGAGGAATTCATAACATCTTCAATTTTCTTTGTCAGTTTCTTATTTTCAGATTTGACCTTTTTATATCTATCTAACAATTCCTCAAAAAGCTCCATTAGCTCTTCAAAGAAAATTTTCTCACATTCGGATCCTACCTCCGAGCTTTCTTTGGTTTCTTCTTCATTGGCCATCAAGCTTGAACCAACTTGCGAGGTCTTTACTTTTCCTTTATAGTTCTCGAACAAGCATTCCAATATCTCCCTTGCCGTTCTGCATGAAGAAACAAGTGGAAATTTGTGAAGATCAATTGAACTTCTAAAAATATGTAAAAGCTTAGAGCTGTCTTTATATCTCTTCACATGCTCAACTGTCCACTTGGACTCATTAGAAGTCATTCCATATGAATCATGTTTAATCAAGTCCAAAAGGTTGGGATCAATGGTTTTAACATATTGACTCATGTGCCTTGGCCAATCATTGAAATTAGAACCATTAAAACGAGGAGGAAGAGAAGATAGAGTACTATCAGACATGATGCTCGATGAAATTTGCCAAGGGATCACTCTAAGGACGTTAGACCCAATAGAATAGAGCCGAGGCTCTGATACCAATTGTTGGTCCCCGGGTAGGCGAGTAGACAAGAAGGGGGGGTTGAATTGTCTCCCACGAACGATGGTAAATTAAAATGCTAACACGACGGAATTAATAACAACTTTGAACGTGACTGAAGAAATTAAACAAAGTAATGCAAACTTAGTTCTCTCAATCTCACCGTTCGCACACGATCAAGATAAACAGATTAAGCTATTAAGCACGACCACAAAGCAAACCACAACACAAGGGTTTTTAAGGTGGTTCGGGACCACGATGGGATCCCTACGTCCACCCCTTATCAAATCGGTAAGGCTTCACTCGGGGATAAATCCCCAAAAGGAGACGATGCTCCAAACACACACGGGGATAAATCCCCAACACAGAGACGACACTCCAACAACACACACACGCAGGATGACGCCTGCACACACACAGGGACACGGCCCAACACACACATACACACGGAGATGAAGTCTCCCACACGATCCAACGACTGGATCAAAGACACACACACACACACATGCTGCAACAAATGCAGCACAACTACACACACACGACCGCACGCAGGTGATCAAACACGACCGTATACACAGACGGCCACACACACGAATATCTCTAGTGTTCGAGAAAATAAACACAAATATCCCAATATGCTCAAATCAAAATAAAACCCATGACAAACAACTCAAATAAGCAAGAATAAGATGTAGAAGATGTTTCTCCTTTGATTTGTAAAGCCAATATACGTAGATGCTTGACTCTCGGATCTGATGGTGACGATTCTTGCGTCGTCTTGATCCTCTCGTCGATCTGCTCCTTTTCTTCATCTTCCACGAGCTCCAAATCCTCCTAGACGTAGGTGAAATCAGCCTTACAAGAGCTCCTCTTCCTTTCCCCCTTTTCTTCTCCTACAAGATAGAATAATATGAGCATTAGGGTTCTTAATCTCCCAAATTCGCAACACATATATAGGCCAATAAGAGATGGATGAAAAGACCCATATACTAATCACCAAACACATAAAAAACCCCCTAGACATATGTATATTAACCCTAGGGGCAATTGGGTAAAGTTAGGATCCATTTGGAAAGGGTTTAGATGGTTTTCGGATTCCCATTTTTGGGTTTTCACCATTGGCGGTCGACCAACACGGGGCTAGCGGTCGACCGAAATTTTACAGGGATTGGGCTAGAGCATTCTGGCAATTTCAGTCGATCGGAACCTATGGACCGGTCGACCGGATGGGTCGGTATACCGGAACGTCTGGGTCAGTCAGCCGGTAGCTGCAGTGAGCCCAGATTTTCGCAGCTCAGACCATTTACTCCAAGGGTCGACCCTATGGGTTGACTCCTGCCAGTAGGGGTTAGAAAAACACTTCAAACCTCCATGAAAACAAGGGAATAAAGATGATTAGATGTTACCATAATCCTATAAAGATTAACCATGTATTTTCATCCTGAAAAACATGAAAGAGCAAGAAATTAGATGAGAATCCAAATGTATGAACTAAGCATTAATTTCTTTAAACTAGTTCACATAAAAATACATCATTGAATATATTCAAGCATGTATTTTACTTCTCAATTTAACCATCAAAAACACATTCACCATATGACAAGGTTTTGATATGTTGAAAATGAATCTCTTATTTAATCAAATATAATAACATGGAAGCTCTACCATTCAATCACTTTATTGAATCAACCAAATCTTCAACATCAAAATGCTTCATTACACAAATGTCAACAATCATGCCAAATGCAAAGCATGCATAATATCATGGAACCACATTCATTCAAATAGCATTCTTGTTGAATAAAGACTAATGTTCATGAAGCATTATCTCACGAGAAGCATTGATATAAACAAGGGATCCTTTTTGAATCATCCATACATTAATCACAATCACCCCATCAATAATATGCATGAGCATACTTAAGCATGTGATAGCCCTCAAAAGACTCATGTGAAACAAGAATGAAGCACATTAACCTTTTGCCAAATCAAATGACCATGAGTCCAAGTAATGAGCAAGCATCATTAAAATCACATTCATCAAGTTTCAAGTAAATAGGCTAAGTATGTTTCTAGACCAAAAGCCTTGTGAGAAAAATGCAAGGAAATGCCCAAACAAGACTTTGAAAGTCTATTTGATGAAATGTATGAAACATAGTGAGAGTCGACATAAGGCAATGAATGAGTTAACTCCCTTTTGCAAGAAGACCTTCATTGATGCACTCCTTTGAGTTCCAAAACGTGAGCCATAAGTTTTGCTTCTGCAAGCCAAGATAATTATAGCATTAGTTCCATAAGCACCAAGGATTCATATGACTTTCAAGAATGAACCTTGAAGCCATCTTTTAGATCATCAATCATGATATACACATGTTGCTTAATGAAACACATACACACACAAAGACAATCATTTTGTTATCATTGAAACCAAAACACCAACTAGGGGATGCAACAAGGGGAGGCGTGTGTTCAGCCAGTATACACTTCTACTTAGATTCTTGGAGAGGCCGATTATCTAGATTAATGGCTGGCGCTCCCAAAAGTGAATCTTCATGAGTTTTGGTGACATCAATATTGAGCAAAGGGGGTTGGCAATGAAGTAATTCAACAACCCATTTGATGCTAAGGTTCTATTTCATTCAATTGAGGCATGACCATTGAAGATGGCAGCATGTGTGGTGCACCTAATTTGTTTACTCAGGTTAATGAAGGAAGAATTGACAGCCGCATTGCTATAACTTTAGTTCCTGAGAATGACGTGGGTGTGGCAGGATTTCTCCATGAATCAAGTATAGAGACTAACCCCGCACCTGTAGCTGGCGTTCCTGATGGGATGTGCCTGCACCACCACCATTCTACAGAGAAACCCGGAGACAGCTGAATCTCTTATCGTGACGGATGAGGATTTGCAACCGTGTACTCATGACTTAATTCACTTGGAGACTGGCTATGGTGTAGATATGAAAACCAATCTAAGTGAAAGGGAAACAGTATCTTCAAGAGCAGATCAACCACATCAGTTAAAGATAATGCGGAGCTGTGGACAGATTATACACTCAAGGATGCCTCCGTAAATACCAGTTTGCCAATGTTGGGAACCTCAAGAAGAAGTTTAGTGGGTGAAATTGTTGGCCGGATCGACCTGTATGCAAGCATTAGGAGGGATAAATCGTCTTCAGTTTTCTAGAACCAATCTTTGGGGAGTCTGCCCAGATGCAGAGTTTGAAGTTATGGAGCCGGCTAAAGGTGCATCTGATTATCTGGACGGGGAAGCACTTTCATTGTCAGTTAGCAAAGCAAAGTGGGATGCATTTGAAATTATTTGGGGATTTCAATGATGCTTCATTGCCTCCCGAATTTGAAGAAAACATGGCTGCTGGCAAATATATTCGGTGCAAGAATTGTGGGCATGGCCTAGAAAAACAAAATGTAGTGCCCCAGAATTTTATATAAATAATTTTTTAGAATTTATAAAGGGTTAAATATATTAATAAATGAATTCTGAGACTAATAAGTCATCATAGGCCCAATTAGGTTGAATAATTAACCAAGCCTATTTACACATCATCTAAAAGGGTTTAAGGCCCAAAACCATTAAGTTTGGCCCATATTCTAGAAGGTTACTTAGCATATTTAAGGATAAAAATGAATTATATAAATAATAATATGGAAAAATGAATAAAAGAGTTTTATTTATTTGAAACTATATATATGTTGAATGTAACGGTCTATCGTGAGACCGTCACATGCTTGTAACGCATGGGTCTACGACCGTTACACTCTGTGAATTCCGTAAGCTGAAGAGTTTGATTCATGTTGAACTCTGGGAACAATAAATGTAACGGTCTATCATGAGACCGTTACATGCCTCTAACGCACCTGCATTAGACCGTTACATCCTGTTAGTTCCGTGAAGGAAAGAACAAGTACAAAGATCAAAACTTTGGACTCTTATCCACTAGAGATCAACGTAGGAAGAGTTATAGCATTACTAAGGACTCTTAGAGACCAGGTTTTAGCAAATTAAGGACTCTAGAATCGATCTAATCTTCAAACCCTAGCCAAAACCCTATAAATAGGACCTAGTTCTGAACTGTGCGACCCTTACTTTTGGCTTACAAGGAATCAAGGTAAGGAGGTGTAATCTTTGGTAAGTTCTTTAGAAGTATTTGTTTACAATACTTTAGACTAACTCCTCTCCAAATTTCACGTCTTTAGGTCAAGAGGTCGAGGAGTTAGAGCCCGATGAAGTTGCTGAAAAATCACAGGAAGAAGGGAACTAGGGTTCGGTGTTCAGACCATAATTGGAAGTTTGAAGCCAAGACAAGAGGTAGGTTATCTCATGAATGGCAAAAACAACTTGATAGGACTATAAGCCCTCTGGTTTGATTGAATTTCATGCATAGTAGAGCATCAATTTCATGTTTTACTAAGTTCTATGCATTACATGCATCTCTTAGCCTAATTGGGAATTTAAAAAGATGTATGTTGCCTATTTCACGGATACCCACGCATATAGATAGCCTATACTTCGTTATCATGCCTAGAATAGACATGGTATTTGATTTACAGACATGATGTGAGTTGATACCTTAGGTTTTATATCGCTTTCTGTTAGCAGACCCTCTGACGCATCAGCGTAGGACCGTCACACTCATGTAACGGCTTTACGATAGACCGTCACACACTCTGTTATATTTGGATTTCACCGTTATCTCAAACGCACTTGAACAGACGCGTTACATACTGTAACGGCTGTTCGACAGACCGTCACCTTCACTGTGACACACCACTGATAGACCGTCAGAAGCCCTGTGTTCTGTCAACCCTAGACAGAATAAGATTCGTCAATCTTACTTATTATTAAGCCTAGTTGAATAGAGTTTTCACATGATTATGTGAATTTAAGGTTATTTTAATTATTCATAATAGGGGTTGCAAGATTTCAGGAACTTAATGGTATTTTAAGTTATGTTAGTTTTATAAGCCAAAAATTCTATAGTCTTGTATTCTAAATCTTGATTCTTTTAACTATTGTATTGTCTGAGTTTTCATCATGATTTTCACGTTGATACTTGTATCTCTCTATCAATAGAGTCATTTCTATAAGTACATGGCACATACTCCGGTTTGTTGACCATTAGTTCACACTTTGCACTATAGGAACACAATCTTGGACTTGAGAACCTCTCTATTGGATATTCCTTCCAATGGATCAGGAAATCTTGTTTCAAAGCCTCCGTAATTCTCCGCGAGCCTGAGATTCCCACTAGGACGCCGAGTTGGTTGTACCATTAAAGCCCAATAACTAGAATACACTATCCTTGTTTTCCACATCTAGTAATGTAATGGCCTTACATTGGACCGTCAGGCTCACGTAACGGCCCATTGCATGACCGTCACATTTCTCTGAGTCTATTTTTGTCTTTCTGGACTCGGATCACTGTAACGGCCCACTACTGGCGTGTCACATTATGTAACGGCTCAGCAGATGACTGTCACACAGCTTGTATATGCTAACCCAAGGTTTGACCAAAGGGTTGATTTTCTAAGGTTATAGATGGACTAATGATAATCTAGAACTTATCATATTGATCAAGGAACTTAATATAATGAATGAAAAATAAAGAATGTACTATTATGCTTCCGATTTATTTCCATAAGCATAGCATAGTCTAAGTCATTCTTGATCTCATATATTCAAATTGAAGCGTTCATTCATTGATTTTCATCATTTGGAATTGTTATATTCTTGGGCATACTTTACTTTTACATGCATGGAAGTAGCTTAATTTATACCTGAAGATGCGATCGAACACTGATTGTGTTCAAGGGCTCTATGCTATTCCCCTCGGCTGATTGTCGGAAACATACTATTTTATAAACCATGGGGTATGATGTTACTGGCGTCGCATTGCGCTGGGAGTACTATTTCTATAAATAAGTGAAGATCCACGACACGACATGACATTCTTGCTTGATATTCCACAGAAATTCATGAAGCACTTGCTCATAAGCATAAGATGCTAAAGTGATGAATATGTGACTTGCTAGTACATTCTCGATATATTCTTGTTCATGAAAGGCCAATATCATGTTCTTGTTATATTCTTGCTAGTTCGTTCTTGTTCTCATTCCATTGTATATGATTCTCTTGTTACTTTGATTTAATTACGTAATCATCCCATTGCATGATTTTACCTTATTTCTTTAGAGCAAAAATATTAATCACTTTAATAGTGCCTTCATGTTGATGCGAAGATACCTACTGGGCAAGTGTGCTCATTACCTATTTCTAATCTTTTTCAGGAAATGAAAGTGAGTCGGTTTCGGATTCGGATTATTCAAGTAACGGATCCGAGAGTGATTAAGGATGAGCGAAGACTTAAGAAGTCTATAATGTCTAGATTGAGTCAATGTAATTTTCCTATTTCTTGAGTCTAGTAGAATGAAAGATGATGGAAAGTGGTTGTATTTCAAATATTGATCATTTATGAAATAAAGTTGGAGTTTGATTAAATTCTGTGCAATTGCATTTATGTGTGTGATTGTATTGCGCTCTGGTTGTTCTTGCTTGCAAGAGGCTTACCATGTCGGCTGTTCGCGCTCCCCGAGCGAGTCTTCCGCTGTCATAAAGGCTTGGGGCCTGACAGTTAAGTTGGTATCAGAGCCTAAGTCTCAGGACTTAGGGAAAGGAATCATGTCATAGGATAAGTCCAAGGTTTGAGGACCCCTACCTATGAACTAAGGAAGAAATTCCATACCCATGTGGGGATTGGGTAGAGCCCGGGATAAGATAGTTAATTAGCTTTAAGGTTGATTTTCATGAGAAATAACAAGTTGTTATTTTTCTCTCTCAGGTACCTTATTTTACAAATGGCTCATCGCGTATTTTGGGACGGTATGCAACAAACAGTTGCCGGCCTCACTCAGGCATTGCAAACTATAGCATAAGGTGGTGCAGGGGCAAGGGCTGGTGACCTACATGGCAACTTCCGGAGTCTAAATCCTCCGCGATTCTATGGATCTTCAAATCCCGATGAGGCAGAAAATTGGATCGATGAGATGAATAGGATATTTGACGTTATTCAATGCACTGATCAGGAGATGGTCGTCTAGCAACATTTCAACTAAATAAAGATGCCCGTACATGGTGGAAGTCGGTTCCGCCACCTCCGGTCGATGCACCTCATACATGGGACGGTTTTCTTACTTTATTCAGTACCAAGTATTTTTACGAACATGTAAAGGAAAGGAAGGCCATGGAGTTTGCCTCCCTTCGTCAAGGCATGATGTCGGTGGCAGAATATGAGATACAATTTTTAAGACTAGCACCATATGCACCACACCTTATTAGCACGGAATTATTAAAAGCAAATCGATTCATGGACGGGTTACGACCCAGTTTCATTCAACAACTTGGGACACAGAATATCCACACTTATGCGGAGATGGTTCAGAGGGCATATCTATGCGAGAGGACCTTAGAGAAGGTCGAAAAGTTGAAAGGAAAAGGAGAAGAATCTAGCCGACAATCTGATCGGCATTATAAGAAGGAGAAGTTTAGCATCACGGAACCATACAAAAGCCGTGACAGCAAGAAAAGATCAAGGAGTGAGAATGGTGGAAGTTCCCAGAAGAATAATAAAAAGGTTAAGGAAGAGAAGGAGCAAGTTGCCTCGGCATGCACTTTTTGCGAGAAATTTGGCCACTCGGTTGAAGAATGCTGGAAGCACCTCAGTGCTTGTTTGCATTGTGGAAGTAGGGAGCATCGTGTGCCAGATTGCCCCCTTATGAAAGTTCAATCGGCTAATGGAGGACGTAGGAGGCAGGCTCGCCTCAATGCCGTTCTAGACGAAGAGGAAGCGCCCAGGGATGATGGGCTTATGGAAGGTACTCTTCAAATTTGTTATCGTCCTGCATTTGTGCTGTTTGATACTGGTACCTCTCATTCTTTTATTTCCACTACCTTTACAAAAACGTTGTCAAATGCATCAGTCCCCTTACCTTCAGATCTTGCTATTACTACACCTTTAGGGTCTAGAACCAAGCTCACCGAGTATTATCCTAATAGCGAAGTGATAGTAAAAGGTTACAATCTCCCCGTAAACCTCGTGTGCCTTGATATGAAAGGTTATGATGCCATTTTAGGGGTTGATTGGCTTGTAGACCATGATGCTTATATCAATTGTCGAAATAGAATTATATCTTTTCGAAAGCCCGGTCTTCCAAGATTTTCTTTTCTTGGCATCAAATACAAGAAACATCCTACCATTATATCTTCTCTTCACGCTTGCAAGCTTATCTCGCAAGGATGTGAAGCTTTTCTTACTTCAGTCATTATCTCTGAATCTAAGGAAATTGTCATAGAAAACATTCCTATTGAAAATGAGTTCCCAGACGTGTTCCCATATGAACTACCTAGTTTACCACCCGAGAGGGAAGTAAACTTTACCATTGAACTCATTCCAGGAGCAACACTTGTTTCTATAGCCCCTTACAGGATGTCCCCCATAGAACTCAAGGAACTAAAAAGGCAGTTGCAGGAACTACTAGACAAGGGTTTCATCAGACCTAGCACAACCCCTTGGGGTGCGCCGGTTTCATTTGTCAAGAAGAAGGATGGTTCTCTCAGGCTATGCATCGACTACTGGAGATTGAATCAGCTAACAATTAAAAACAAGTATCCTTTGCCGCGTATTGATGAACTCTTCGATCAGCTTTCAGGAGCAGAATATTTTTCTAAGATTGACCTCAGATCAAGTTATCATCAGCTTAGAATCAAAGAGGAAGATATTTATAAATCGGCTTTTCGAAGTCGTTATGGCCACTATGAATTCGTGGTAATGCCATTTGGGTTAACTAATGTCCCAGCAGTATTTATGCAACTTATGAACAGTGTCTTCTAGCCATACCTGGATCGATTCATTGTCATCTTCATCGATGATATCATGATATACTCCAAGATAAAAGAAGAACATGAAGAACATTTGAAAATAGTTTTGCAAACACTTAGAGAACATAAGCTTTATGCCAAACTCAATAAGTGTGAATTCTGGCTCGAGGAAGTCTCATTCCTAGGCCACATTATTTCAAAAGAAGCTATTGCTGTGGATCCTTCTAAGGTAGAAGCTGTAAAGAATTGGAGTCGGCCTACGACTATGTCTAAAGTAAGGAGCTTTCTGGGTCTAGCTGGTTATTATAGAAGATTCATGAAGGACTTCTCAAAGATAGCAGTTCCTTTAACTAGACTCACCAGAAAAGAAAATCCTTTTGTCTGGTCAGAGGAATGTGAGAAGAATTTCCAACCTCTTAAGAATCATCTTACAACAGCCCCAGTTGTCACTACCAATGGAGGGTGGTGGATTTGAGGTATATGCGGATGCGTCTAGAATTGGCTTAGGATGTGTCCTTATGTAAAATGGAAAGGTAATTTGCTATTCTTCAAGATAATTGAAACGTCACGAAGAAAATTATCATGTACATGATTTAGAATTGGTAGCGGTTATTTTCGCCTTGAAAATTTGGCATCATTATCTTTATGGAGAAAAGTTTACGATCTACTCAGACCACAAGAGCTTGAAATATTTATTCTCTCAAAAAGAGCTTAACATGAGGCAAAGGAGGTGGTTAGAACATCTTAAGGACTTTGATTTTGCTATTCAGTATCATCCTGGCAAGACAAATGCTGTAGCAGATGCACTCATAGAAAACTAATGTGTATGTTATCAAGTCTCATGATTAGTGTAGCTAACCTTATTCCTCAATTTGCTTAGTTGAATTTAGATGTTGACATTAAAGAAGAAGATTACTTCATAGCTAATATCCGAGCTCAACCAACATTAATAAGGGATTTGGCCAAGTTACAAGAGGATGATCCAGTTTTACTGGAAATTAAGGCCAATATTGAACAAAGGCCGGATTTTTCTACTTCTAATGATGGAACATTGCTATTAAATGGCCGAATGTGTATACCAGATCATGAGGATACAAAGAAATCGATCCTAGAAGAAGCACATAAATCAAAGTACACCATTCATCCAGGAGGTACAAAAATGTATCAGGATCTCAAAAGAAACGTTTGGTGGCCCAATATGAAGAGGGAAATAGCTGACTTCGTGTCTCGTTGTCTAACCTGCCAACAAGTTAAAGCTGAACATTTTAGACCCGCAGGTAAATTACATCCCTTAAATATTCCCGAATGGAAATGGGAGAGCATAGGGATGGACTTCATTATGGGTTTACCTAAGACAAGAGGTGGACATGATGGCATATGGGTAATCATAGATCGATTGACTAAATCTGCACACTTCATACCAATAAAGAGTCGATGGTCTGTGGGTATTCTAGCAGCATTGTACATAAAGGAAATTGTCAAATTACATGGTGTCCCGTCACTATTGTATCAGATAGAGATCCTCGATTCACATCACAGTTCTGGAAAGGTCTACAACATTCACTAGGGACAAGATTAAATTTTAGCACAGCCTTTCATCCACAAACTGATGGTCAGACGGAATGAACAAATCAGGTGGTAGAAGACATGCTCAGGGCTTGTGCCATTGATTTTGGAGAAAGTTGGCATGATCACTTGCCTCTGGTGGAATTTGCATATAATAACAACTATCAAGCAAGCATACAAATGGCACCTTTTGAAGCTCTATATGGGAAAAGTTATCGATCTCCAATATGATGGAATGAAATAGGGGAAAAGTAATTTTTAGGCCCCGACCTTATCAGGGATTCTAAGGAGAAAATCAAGCTCATTCAAGAGAGAATGAAAATGGCACAAGATAGGCAAAAGTCTTATGCCGACAATCGAAGACGTGACTTGGAGTTTCAGGTAGGAGATCATGTATATTTAAAAGTTTTTCCAGGTCGTGGTATTCGAAGATTTGGCATTAAAGGAAAGCTAACTCCAAGGTTCATTGGCCCATTTGAAATTCTTGAAAGGGTCGGTGAAGTGGCTTATAGATTGGCTTTACCTCCACAATTAGCAGGAGTTCATGACGTATTTCACGTCTCCATGCTGAAGAAATATGTATACGATCCTGACCATATTATCACTTATGACAATCTGGAGATTCAGAACGATATGACATATGAGCAAACGCCAATAAAGATTCTGGATCGGGAAGTGCGTCAACTAAGAAATAAGGTTATCCCTATGGTCAAAATTCAATGGAAGAAAACATGGCCATACGAAGCAACATGGGAAACCGAAGCAGCCATGAGAAAAAGATTTCCAGAATTATTTAACTGTAAGTACACTCTCCACAATCTATGTCTTGAATTTGGGGACCAAATTCTTCTAAGTGGGGGAGGGTGTAGTGCCCCAGAATTTTATATAAATAATTTTCTAGAATTTATAAAGGCCTAAATATATTAATAAATGAATTCTGAGACTAATAAGTCATCATAGGCCCAATTAGGTTGAATAATTAACCAAGCCTATTTACACATCATCTAAAAGGATTTAAGGCCCAAAACCATTAAGTTTGGCCCATATTCTAGAAGGTTACTTAGCATATTTAAGGACAAAAATGAATTATATAAATAATAATATGGAAAAATGAATAAAAGAGTTTTATTTATTTGAAACTCTATATATGTTGAATGTAACGGTCTATCGTGAGACCGTCACATGCTTGTAACGCATGGGTCTACGACCGTTACACTCTGTGAATTCCGTAAGCTGAAGAGTTTGATTCATGTTGAACTCCGGGAGCAATAAATGTAACGGTCTATCGTGAGACCGTTACATGCCTCTAATGCACCTGCATTAGACCGTTACATCTTGTTAGTTCTGTGAAGGAAAGAACAAGTACAAAGATCAAAACTTTGGACTCTTATCTACTAGAGATCAACGTAGGAAGAGTTATAACATTACTAAGGACTCTTAGAGATCAGGTTTTAACAAATTAAGGACTCTAGAATCTATCTAATCTTCAAACCCTAGCCAAAACCCTATAAATAGGACCTATTTCTGAACTGTTCGACCCTTACTTTTGGCTCGCAAGGAATCAAGGTAAGGAGGTGTAATCTTTGGTAAGTTCTTTAGAAATATTTGTTTACAGATCTTTAGACTAACTCCTCTCCAAATTTCACGTCTTTAGGTCAAGAGGTCGTTGAGTTAGAGCCCAAGGAAGTTGCTGAAAAATCACAGGAAGAAGGGAACTAGGGTTCGGTGTTCAGACCATAATTGGAAATTTGAAGCCTAGACAAGAGGTAGGTTATCTCATGAACGGCAAAAATAACTTGACAGGACTATAAGCCCTCTGGTTTGATTGAATTTCATGCATAGTAGAGCATCAATTTCATGTTTTACTAAGTTATATGCATTACATGCATCTCTTAGCCTAATTGAAAAGTTAAAAAGATGTATCTTGTCTATTTCACGAATACCCACGCATATAGATAGCCTATACTTCGTTATCATGCCTAGAATAGACATGGTATTTGATTTACAGACATGATGTGAGTTGATACCTTCGGTTTTATATCGCTTTATGTTAGCAGACCCTCTGACGCATCAGCGTAGGACCGTCACACTCATGTAACGGCCTTACAATAGACCGTCACACACTCTGTTATATTTGGATTTCACCGTTATCTCTAACGCACTCGCACAGACGCGTTACATACTGTAACGGCTGTTCGACAGACCGTCACCTTCACTGTGACGCACCACTGCTAGACCGTCAGAAGCCCTGTGTTCTGTCAACCCTAGACAGAATAAGATTTGTCAATCTTACTTATTATTAAGCCTAGTTGATTAGAGTTTTCACCTGATTATGTGAATTTAAGGTTATTTTAATTATTCATAATAGGGGTTGCATGATTTCCAGAACTTAATGGTATTTTAAGTTATGTTAGTTTCATAAGCCAAAAATTCTATAGTCTTGTATTCTAAATCATGATTCTTTTAACTATTGTATTGTCGGAGTTTTCATCATGATTTTCACGTTGATACTTGTATCTCTTTATCAATAGAGTCATTTCTATAAGTACATGGCACATACTCCGGTATGTTGACCATTAGTTCACACTTTGCACTATAGGAACACAATCTTGGACTTGAGAACCTCTCTATTAGATATTCCTTCCAATGGACCAGGAAATCTTGTTTCAAGGCCTCCGTAATTCTCTACGAGCCTGGGATTCCAACTAGGACGCCGAGTTGGTTGTACCATTAAAGCCCATTAACTAGAATACACTATCGTTATTTTCTGGATCTAGTAATGTAACGGCCTTACATTGGACCGTCAGGCTCACGTAACGGCCCATTACATGACCGTCACATTTCTCTGAGTCTATTTTTGTCTTTCTGGACTCGGATCACTGTAACGGCCCACTATTGGCGCGTCACATTATGTAACGACCCAGCAGATGACCGTCACACAGCTTGTATATGCTAACCCAAGGTTTGACCAAAGGGTTGATTTTCTAAGGTTCTAGATGGACTAATGATAATCTAGAACTTATCATTTTGATCAAGGAACTTAATATAATGAATGAAAAATAAAGAATGTATTGTTATGCTGCCGATTTATTTTCATAAGCATAGCATAGTCTAAGTCATTTTTTGATCTCATATATTCAAATTGAAGCGTTCATTCATTGATTTTCATTATTTGGAATTGTTATATTCTTGGCCATACTTTACTGTTACATGCGTGGAAGTAGCTTAATTTATACCTGAAGATGCTATCGAGCACTGATTGTGTTCAAGGGCTCTATGCTAGTCCCCTCGGCTGATTGCCGAAAAGATACTATTTTATAAACCATGGGGTATGATGCTACTGGCGTCGCATTACGCTGGGAGTACTATTTCTATAAATAAGTGAAGATCCACGACACGACATGACATTCTTGTTTGATATTCCCCAGAAATTCACGAAGCACTTGCTCATAAGCATAAGATGCTAAAGTGATGAATATATGGCTTGCTAGTACATTCTCGATATATTCTTGTTCATGAAAGGCCAATATCATGTTCTTGTTATATTCTTGCTAGTTCGTTCTTGTTCTCATTCCATTTTATATGATTGTCTTGTTACTTTGATTTAATCGTGTGATCATCGCATTGCATGATTATACCTTATTTCTTTAGACCAAAAATATTAATCACTTTAATAGTGCCTTCATGTTGATGCGAAGATACCTACTGGGCAAGTGTGCTCATTACCTATTTCCAATCTTTTTCAGGAAATGAAAGTGAGTTGGTTTCAGATTCGGATTATTCAAGTAGCGGATCCGAGAGTGATTAAGGATGAGCGAAGACTTAAGAAGTCTATAATGTCTAGATTGAGTCAATGTAATTTTCCTATTTCTTGAGTCTAGTAGAATGAAAGATGATGGAAAGTGGTTGTATTTCAAATATTGATCATTTATGAAATAAAGTTAGAGTTTGATTAAATTCTGTGCAATTGCATTTATGTGTGTGATTGTATTGCGCTCTGGTTGTTCTTGCTTGCAAGAGGCTTACCATGCCGACTGTTCGCGCTCCCCGAGCGAGTCTTCCGCTGTCATAAAGGCTTGGGGCTTGACAGTTAAGTTAGTATCAGAGCCTAAGTCTCAGGACTTAGGGAAAGGAATCATGTCATAGGATAAGTCCAAGGTTTGAGGACCCCTACCTATGAACTAAGGAAGAAATTCCATACCCATGTGGGGATTGGGTAGAGCCAGGGATAAGATAGTTAATTAGCTTTAAGGTTGATTTTCATGAGAAATAACAAGTTGTTATTTTTCTCTCTCAGGTACCTTATTTTACAAATGGCTCATCGCGTATTTTGGGACGATATGCAACAAACAGTTGCCGGCCTCACTCAGGCATTGCAAACTATAGCATAAGGTGGTGCAGGGGCAAGGGCTGGTGACCTACATGGCAACTTCCGGAGTCTAAATCCTCCGCGATTCTATGGATCTTCAAATCCCGATGAGGCAGAAAATTGGATCGATGAGATGAATAGGATATTTGACGTTATTCAATGCACTGATCAGGAGAAGGTCGTCTAGCAACATTTCAACTAAATAAAGATGCCCGTACATGGTGGAAGTCGGTTCCGCCACCTCCGGTCGATGCACCTCATACATGGGATGGTTTTCTTACTTTATTCAGTACCAAGTATTTTTACGAACATGTAAAGGAAAGGAAGGCCATGGAGTTTGCCTCCCTTCGTCAAGGCATGATGTCGGTGGCAGAATATGAGCTACAATTTTTAAGACTAGCACCATATGCACCACACCTTATTAGCACGGAATTATTAAAAGCAAATCGATTCATGGACGGGTTACGACCCAGTTTCATTCAGCAACTTGGGACACAGAATATCCACACTTATGCGGAGATGGTTCAGAGGGCATATCTATGCGAGAGGACCTTAGAGAAGGTCGAAAAGTTGAAAGGAAAAGGAGAAGAATCTAGCCGACGATCTGATCGGCATTATAAGAAGGAGAAGTTTAGCATCACGGAACCATACAAAAGCCGTGACAGCAAGAAAAGATCAAGGAGCGAGAATGGTGGAAGTTCCCAGAAGAATAATAAAAAGGTTAAGGAAGAGAAGGAGCAAGTTGCCTCGGCATGCACTTTTTGCGAGAAATTTGGCCACTCAGTTGAAGAATGCTGGAAGCACCTCAGTGCTTGTTTGCGTTGTGGAAGTAGGGAGCATCGTGTGCCAGATTGCCCCCTTATGAAAGTTCAATCGGCTAATGGAGGACGTAGGAGGCAGGCTCGCCTCAATGCCGTTCTAGACGAAGAGGAAGCGCCCAGGGATGATGGACTTATGGAAGGTACTCTTCAAATTTGTTATCGTCCTGCATTTGTGCTGTTTGATACTGGTACCTCTCATTCTTTTATTTCCACTACCTTTACAAAAACGTTGTCAAATGCATCAGTCCCCTTACCTTCAGATCTTGATATTACTACACCTTTAGGATCTAGAACCAAGCTCATCGAGTATTATCCTAATAGCGAAGTGATAGTAAAAGGTTACAATCTCCCCGTAAACCTCGTGTGCCTTGATATGAAAGGTTATGATGCCATTTTAGGGGTTGATTGGCTTGTAGACCATGATGCTTATATCAATTGTCGAAATAGGATTATATCTTTTCGAAAGCCCGGTCTTCCAAGATTTTCTTTTCTTGGCATCAAATACAAGAAACATCCTACCATTATATCTTCTCTTCACGCTTGCAAGCTTATCTCGCAAGGATGTGAAGCTTTTCTTACTTCAGTCATTATCTCTGAATCTAAGGAAATTGTCATAGAAAACATTCCTATTGAAAATGAGTTCCCAGACGTGTTCCCATCTGAACTACCTAGTTTACCACCCGAGAGGGAAGTAAACTTTACCATTGAACTCATTCCAGGAGCAGCACCTGTTTCTATAGCCCCTTACAGGATGTCCCCCATAGAACTCAAGGAACTAAAAAGGCAGTTGCAGGAACTACTAGACAAGGGTTTCATCAGACCTAGCACATCCCCTTGGGGTGCGCCGGTTTTATTTGTCAAGAAGAAGGATGGTTCTCTCAGGCTATGCATCGACTACCGGTGATTGAATCAGCTAACAATTAAAAACAAGTATCCTTTGCCGCGTATTGATGAACTCTTCGATCAGCTTTCAGGAGCAGAATATTTTTCTAAGATTGACCTCAGATCAAGTTATCATCAGCTTAGAATCAAAGAGGAAGATATTTATAAATCGGCTTTTCGAAGTCGTTATGGCCACTATGAATTCGTGGTAATGCCATTTGGGTTAACTAATGTCCAGCAGTATTTATGCAACTTATGAACAGTGTCTTCCAGCCATACCTGGATCGATTCATTGTCATCTTCATCGATGATATCCTGATATACTCCAAGACAAAAGAAGAACATGAAGAACATTTGAAAATAGTTTTGCAAACACTTAGAGAACATAAGCTTTATGCCAAACTCAATAAGTGTGAATTCTGGCTCGAGGAAGTCTCATTCCTAGGTCACATTATTTCAAAAGAAGCTATTGCTGTGGATCCTTCTAAGGTAGAAGCTGTAAAGAATTGGAGTCGGCCTACGACTGTGTCTAAAGTAAGGAGCTTTCTGGGTCTAGCTGGTTATTATAGAAGATTCATGAAGGACTTCTCAAAGATAGCAGTTCCTTTAATTAGACTCACCAGAAAAGAAAATCCTTTTGTCTGGTCAGAGGAATGTGAGAAGAATTTCCAACCTCTTAAGAATCATCTTACAACAGCCCCTGTTTTGTCACTACCAATGGAGGGTGGTGGATTTGAGGTATATACGGATGCGTCTAGAATTGGCTTAGGATGTGTCCTTATGCAAAATGGAAAGGTAATTTGCTATTCTTCAAGATAATTGAAACGTCACGAAGAAAATTATCATGTACATGATTTAGAATTGGTAGCAGTTATTTTCGCCTTGAAAATTTGGCATCATTATCTTTATGGAGAAAAGTTTACGATCTACTCAGACCACAAGAGCTTGAAATATTTATTCTCTCAAAAAGAGCTTAACATGAGGCAAAGGAGGTGGTTAGAACATCTCAAGGACTTTGATTTTGCTATTCAATATCATCCTGGCAAGATAAATGCTGTAGCAGATGCACTCAGCAGAAAACTAATGTGTATGTTATCAAGTCTCATGATTAGTGTAGCTAACCTTATTCCTCAATTTGCTTAGTTGAGTTTAGATGTTGACATTAAAGAAGAAGATTACTTCATAGCTAATATCCGAGCTCAACCAACATTAATAAGGGATTTGGCCAAGTTACAAGAGGATGATCTAGTTTTACTAGAAATTAAGGCCAATATTGAACAAAGGCCAGATTTTTCTACTTCTAATGATGGAAGATTGCTATTAAATGGCCGAATGTGTATACCAGATCATGAGGATACAAAGAAATTGATCCTAGAAGAAGCACATAAATCAAAGTACACCATTCATCCAGGAGGTACAAAAATGTATCAGGATCTCAAAAGAAACGTTTGGTGGCCCAATATGAAGAGGGAAATAGCTGACTTCGTGTCTCGTTGTCTAACCTGCCAACAAGTTAAAGCTGAACATTTTAGACCCGCAGGTAAATTACATCCCTTAAATATTCCCGAATGGAAATGGGAGAGCATAGGGATGGACTTCATTATGGGTTTACCTAAGACAAGAGGTGGACATGATGGCATATGGGTAATCATAGATCGATTGACTAAATCTGCACACTTCATACCAATAAAGAGTCGATGGTCTGTGGATATTCTAGCAGCATTGTACATAAAGGAAATTGTCAAATTATATGGTGTCCCCGTCACTATTGTATCAGATAGAGATCCTCGATTCACATTACAGTTCTGGAAAGGTCTACAACATTCACTAGGGACAAGATTAAATTTTAGCACAGCCTTTCATCCACAAACTGATGGTCAGACGGAAAGAACAAATCAGGTGGTAGAAGACATGCTCAGGGCTTGTGCCATTGATTTTGGAGAAAGTTGGCATGATCACTTGCCTCTGGTGGAATTTGCATATAATAACAACTATCAAGCAAGCATACAAATGGCACCTTTTGAAGCTCTATATGGGAAAAGTTGTCGATCTCCAATATGATGGAATGAAATAGGGGAAAAGTAATTTTTAGGCCCCGACTTTATCAGGGATTCTAAGGAGAAAATCAAGCTCATTCAAGAGAGAATGAAAATGGCACAAGATAGGCAAAAGTCTTATGCCGACAATCGAAGACGTGACTTGGAGTTTCAGGCAGGAGATCATGTATTATTAAAAGTTTCTCCAGGTCGTGGTATTCGAAGATTTGGCATTAAAGGAAAGCTAACTCCAAGGTTCATTGGCCCATTTGAAATTCTTGAAAGGGTCGGTGAAGTGGCTTATAGATTGGCTTTACCTCCACAATTAGCAGGAGTTCATGACGTATTTCACGTCTCCATGCTGAAGAAATATGTATACGATCCTGACCATATTATCACTTATGACAATCTGGAGATTCAGAACGATATGACATATGAGCAAACGCCAATAAAGATTCTGGATCGGGAAGTGCGTCAACTAAGAAATAAGGTTATCCCTATGGTCAAAATTCAATGGAAGAAAACATGGCCATACGAAGCAACATGGGAAACCGAAGCAGCCATGAGAAAAAGATTTCTAGAATTATTTAACTGTAAGTACACTCTCCACAATCTATGTCTTGAATTTGGGGACCAAATTCTTCTAAGTGGGGGAGGGTGTAGTGCCCCAGAATTTTATATAAATAATTTTCTAGAATTTATAAAGGCCTAAATATATTAATAAATGAATTCTGAGACTAATAAGTCATCATAGTCCCAATTAGGTTGAATAATTAACCAAGCCTATTTACACATCATCTAAAAGGATTTAAGGCCCAAAACCATTAAGTTTGGCCCATATTCTAGAAGGTTACTTAGCATATTTAAGGACAAAAATGAATTATATAAATAATAATATGGAAAAATGAATAAAAGAGTTTTATTTATTTGAAACTCTATATATGTTGAATGTAACGGTCTATCGTGAGACCGTCACATGCTTGTAACGCATGGGTCTACGACTGTTACACTCTGTGAATTCCGTAAGCTGAAGAGTTTGATTCATGTTGAACTCCGGGAGCAATAAATGTAACGGTCTATCGTGAGACCGTTACATGCCTCTAATGCACCTGCATTAGACCGTTACATCTTGTTAGTTCTGTGAAGGAAAGAACAAGTACAAAGATCAAAACTTTGGACTCTTATCTACTAGAGATCAACGTAGGAAGAGTTATAACATTACTAAGGACTCTTAGAGATCAGGTTTTAACAAATTAAGGACTCTAGAATCGATCTAATCTTCAAACCCTAGCCAAAACCCTATAAATAGGACCTATTTCTGAACTGTGCGACCCTTACTTTTGGCTCGCAAGGAATCAAGGTAAGGAGGTGTAATCTTTGGTAAGTTCTTTAGAAATATTTGTTTACAGATCTTTAGACTAACTCCTCTCCAAATTTCACGTCTTTAGGTCAAGAGGTCGTTGAGTTAGAGCCGAAGGAAGTTGCTGAAAAATCACAGGAAGAAGGGAACTAGGGTTCGGTGTTCAGACCATAATTGGAAATTTGAAGCCTAGACAAGAGGTAGGTTATCTCATGAACGGCAAAAATAACTTGACAGGATTATAAGCCCTCTGGTTTGATTGAATTTCATGCATAGTAGAGCATCAATTTCATGTTTTACTAAGTTATATGCATTACATGAATCTCTTAGCCTAATTGAAAATTTAAAAAGATGTATCTTGTCTATTTCACGGATACCCACGCATATAGATAGCCTATACTTCGTTATCATGCCTAGAATAGACATGGTATTTGATTTACAGACATGATGTGAGTTGATACCTTCGGTTTTATATCGCTTTATGTTAGCAGACCCTCTGACGCATCAGCGTAGGACCGTCACACTCATGTAACGGCCTTACAATAGACCGTCACACACTCTGTTATATTTGGATTTCACCGTTATCTCTAACGCACTCGCACAGACGCGTTACATACTGTAACGGCTGTTCGACAGACCGTCACCTTCACTGTGACGCATCACTGCTAGACCGTCAGAAGCCCTGTGTTCTGTCAACCCTAGACAGAATAAGATTCATCAATCTTACTTATTATTAAGCCTAGTTGATTAGAGTTTTCACCTGATTATGTGAATTTAAGGTTATTTTAATTATTCATAATAGGGGTTGCATGATTTCCAGAACTTAATGGTATTTTAAGTTATGTTAGTTTCATAAGCCAAAAATTCTATAGTCTTGTATTCTAAATCATGATTCTTTTAACTATTGTATTGTCAGAGTTTTCATCATGATTTTCACGTTGATACTTGTATCTCTTTATCAATAGAGTCATTTCTATAAGTACATGGCACATACTCCGGTATGTTGACCATTAGTTCACACTTTGCACTATAGGAACACAATCTTGGACTTGAGAACCTCTCTATTAGATATTCCTTCTAATGGACCAGAAAATCTTGTTTCAAGGCCTCCGTAATTCTCTGCGAGCCTGGGATTCCAACTAGGACGCCGAGTTGGTTGTACCATTAAAGCCCATTAACTAGAATACACTATCGTTATTTTCTGGATCTAGTAATGTAACGGCCTTACATTGGACCGTCAGGCTCACGTAACGGCCCATTACATGACCGTCACATTTCTCTGAGTCTATTTTTGTCTTTCTGGACTCGGATCACTGTAACGGCCCACTATTGGCGCGTCACATTATGTAACGACCCAGCAGATGACCGTCACACAGCTTGTATATGCTAACCCAAGGTTTGACCAAAGGGTTGATTTTCTAAGGTTCTAGATGCACTAATGATAATCTAGAACTTATCATATTGATCAAGGAACTTAATATAATGAATGAAAAATAAAGAATGTATTGTTATGCTGCCGATTTATTTTCATAAGCATAGCATAGTCTAAGTCATTTTTTGATCTCATATATTCAAATTGAAGCGTTCATTCATTGATTTTCATTATTTGGAATTGTTATATTCTTGGCCATACTTTACTGTTACATGCGTGGAAGTAGCTTAATTTATACCTGAAGATGCTATCGAGCACTGATTGTGTTCAAGGGCTCTATGCTAGTCCCCTCGGCTGATTGCCGGAAAGATACTATTTTATAAACCATGGGGTATGATGCTACTGGCGTCGCATTACGCTGGGAGTACTATTTCTATAAATAAGTGAAGATCCACGACACGACATGACATTCTTGTTTGATATTCCACAGAAATTCACGAAGCACTTGCTCATAAGCATAAGATGCTAAAGTGATGAATATGTGGCTTGCTAGTACATTCTCGATATATTCTTGTTCATGAAAGGCCAATATCATGTTCTTGTTATATTCTTGCTAGTTCGTTCTTGTTCTCATTCCATTTTATATGATTGTCTTGTTACTTTGATTTAATCGTGTGATCATCGCATTGCATGATTTTACCTTATTTCTTTAGAGCTAAAATATTAATCACTTTAATAGTGCCTTCATGTTGATGCGAAGATACCTACTGGGCAAGTGTGCTCATTACCTATTTCCAATCTTTTTTAGGAAATGAAAGTGAGTCGGGTTCGGATTCGGATTATTCAAGTAGCGGATTTGAGAGTGATTAAAGATGAGCGAAGACTTAGGAAGTCTATAATGTCTAGATTGAGTCAATGTAATTTTCCTATTTCTTGAGTCTAGTAGAATGAAAGATGATGGAAAGTGGTTGTATTTCAAATATTGATCATTTATGAAATAAAGTTGGAGTTTGATTAAATCCTGTGCAATTGCATTTATGTGTGTGATTGTATTGCGCTCTGGTTGTTCTTGCTTGCAAGAGGCTTACCATGCCGACTGTTCGCACTCCCCGAGCGAGTCTTCTGCTGTCATAAAGGCTCGGGGCGTGACACAAAAAATCATTACCATCCTAATTGTTGCAATCAACAACAGTCATATGAAAACTCTTCATCGCGAACAAAGGGCAAACATGGAAGTTCCAAGTCTCATGTTGGTGAACATATAGTTACTGATGTTGCTAAACATAAAGTGAAGGCATTCGACTCTTTCAGTGAGAAAGGGGATGCATATATACCCCTCCAAGAATGGTGATTGCTTCGAGAATGTTGCTGATGTGGACCCTTTCAGTCCTGCAGCTTGTCATAAAAATCGGAGGAATGGAAGGTTAGGCCATGGAGGCACTAAAGATTATGAAACACCTACACTTGTTGATGCCTTGAAGGACAGATCTGTTGGACGCACTGCTTGTGGCTCCAATTTCATGGCTGCCATTTTCCATCATATATGGGTGTCTGGTGCAGAGCAGTCTCAATGCTTAGCTTGTAGGCATGGATTTCTATCTTGATGGGAACTCCCCAAGTTCCTCTTCCTAAGGACACACTAAGACACCTTCAGGCAAGGGATATGCTCCCAACTGCATGGTTTATTTTTTTTTGCAAAAGAGAATGCGATGCAGCTGCTCCATACCTTGAGGACTGCAGTCCATCAGATGTGTGTAGGTAGAATAAAGCAGAACTAGGTTTGAAAAGGGATTAGGGACAGATACCCAGATGCAGTCTGAGGAATTACTGATGTTTAAGCTACAAAGTGCACTAGGCGATGATGGAATCTTGAGAGAAGACGTGGTCAAGTTCAGTGCTAAATGCAATGATTCGATAATGGAGGAACTTTTTTGAAAGCAAAGCTTCAGAATGTTGGTGATAAAGATTCTTCTCATGCACAAAAAAACCTGCAAAATTTGAAAGATAGATAATGAAGTTAAAGGTTCATGAGAATAATTACAATGAATGCAATGTAGGGAAGCTAATTCTCAAGAGTTTGCTTACAGAGGAAAACCTGTAGAAAAATCATCTTCAAAGTGAACTTAAGTCCATGGTTGCAGACCACAATATATTGAAGGTACAACCGGATAAAAGTCCCCTGCCAGAGATGATTTTGATAGAACACTTGATCTTCTTGGAGAAAATCTAAGATACTTGTGTTATAATCTAAAACCCCACAGTAAGCAAACACATGTGTATGGCTTTGCTTATATATCTCTAGAACAGAAATTAGAGAATAAGGATTATCTGGCTGAAGTGTCACATCCTCAGCTGCCCCAATTTTCAGCTTATAACAAGACTATTGAACCGAGTCAAAAGAATAAGGGGCTAACTAGGGTACACTTCTTCAGAGCAGTTAGAAAGAGAAGGAGTCACAGATTCTTTCTATCAAACAAGAATCTAAATCTGAGCTGGTCAATATAGTGATGAAACTAGGTTCATCTAATCCTCTTATGGAAAAACTGGAGCCAAGAAAACACACAAGATATGGAAAGAAAACTTGAGGCTAGCGCAGAACCTGAACAAATGCTTGTTGCAAAAGAAGAGAGAACTGACATCAAAGCTTACAGAAGTGGAATATAAACAGCAAGGTGCTACCCATGAGAGCATAGATTATGGGTGAAGGGTACTCGAGGTTGGCAGAATTAGTAAAGAGCTGCAGGGGGGTCGACCCCCTCAGGGCTGCACCTCATCTGTCCCGCTTTTGTACGGGGATCTGCGTAAGACCAATGCCCCCCTTTTTGGCCCGGTCCATTGTCCAGAACTACATACACCATGTAAAGGAGAATAGATCAAAGCCCCTCTCATGCATCTGCACTATTAAATCAAGATTGTAAGGCCCGTTCATTAACGTATCTTTACCGGTAATAAAGTAGAATTTATTCCATGAATTTTGGCTATTTTTATGGAATTTTTAGGCTTTTTGTAGCATTTAATCTAATTAGTTAAAGCTTTTAAGGAAATTAATGGGCATAATTACAATTTCGCTTAATTGAGGGTTTAGAGTGCAAAATAAGGTTAAAAATAAAAAATTTAATCTTTTTTTAACCCATTCGATCACTCCCCTCTCTCCCCTATTTCTCTCTCCCTAACCCTCTTACGCGCGAACTCGTGACCCCCCCCCCTTTTTCGACTGAACCCGCAGGCGCACCGGAGCGCCCGCGCCGCAACCCTATCGCCCTTCCTCTCTTCTCGGTGCGCGGCGACGCACGGCCACGGCGGAGGAGCCGGTGGCCCCGCCGGTGGGCTTGCAAGGGGAGCAACGTGGCGGTCGACGACGCGATGCGACCCTCTCCCCCTTTCTCCTTCTCGGTGCGCAGCGACCCAAGGGCCACTGCGGAGGTGCCGGTGGCTTCGCCGGCGAGCCTGGAGGGTGAGGACAGCGAGTGGCGACCTCGTCGGAGCTTGTAGCAACCCTGGTAAATTAAAAGACTAGAAAGACTAACTAAATTAAAAATAATAATTAAACAAGGCCAAGACCTTGTACATGACCCTCTTACGTCCTAAAAAGTCTGACAAAAGAACTCATGGACACTACAATTGTATTATAATAAATTTAAGAATGACATGTTATTTTTAGGTAAGCATTTAATGCACAACATAATTTTAATTAAATTAAGAATCATTAAATCTCGAAGAAAATGTCAATTTATATTTTATTACTAATTTAGATAATTTAATATTCCACATTTATTACATTATAATCTTCTTAGAAGAGAGAAGGATATATTTATAAGATTTAATTACATTAAAGATATGTAAAAGATAAAATAATGAGCATATATGTAATTTCGGTTCTTTCAAGGGCATTAAGAAAATACCAAAAATTCAATTGACGTCTCTTGGTACAGGCATATCCAACGTGAAAGACGCATTAATACAAGTCGTTATTTACAATTAGCAAAAGTCAAATAAAGTATATAGTTAAAAGTATTATAAAATAATAGGGATATTTATACAATGTCGATCCTTAGGAGGTTAAGGAGAAATGGCCAAAATCAAATGACGCCATCACTATAGGCGTTGATTTCATATGAAACGACTTAATGAAAGTCGTTATTTTATTCTAAAATGAATAGTGCCCATTTTTGAATTAAAGAATTTTAGAAAACTAATTATATGAAAAAATAGAGAAAATAGAAAACTCGTACTCCTAAAATTTTTCATCTAGATCGCATCAAGAAAAAAAAATAAAAATTCAGAAAGATCGTTACAACTTAAATTAACAAATTGGGAAAGGTGAATGACGCCTCTGAGCAAGTCGTCATTTAATTTTGACGACTGTGTATACAAGCGTCATTTATTGAAATAACGCCCCAACCTGAGGCGTCATTTCCAAAAAAGAATAGTCGGTGTTTGGTTCGAACAGGGATGTTATCTGGGTAAGTTTGGATTAAGGAAAGTGATCCATACATGGATATCTGTGGTTTTAGTCCTAATCGAACTCCTAGAACCCATCATGATTCCTTTCCCTATAAATACCAACCCTTCCATCGAACCAGGACGTCCTTCTGCTGCTATTTCCCTGGTGCTGCTACTGCGTTGCTCTTCATCCTGCCGTGGTGTACGAATGCCGGGTCTTGCTGCTACCAAGGAGGGGGAAAGGCCGTTGCTTTCTCTACTTGCTACCACTACGTTGCGGAATCAAGAGCTCCTGCTCTTGTTCTTCTTCATGCTGCCTCTGTTTTCATTAAAATAGAGTATCGTTCTTGTTATTGTTCTTCGTCGTCTTCTTCCTCTCCCTCTTGCTGCCGATACCGTGAAGGAGGAAGCTGTCTTCTGCTTCTTCTTCTGAAGGTTAGGAGTATTCGTGGGAAGCCTCTGCTTCTCTATTTTCTTCCTAAAGGGGTTGTTGCGTTGCTGAAATCATCTTCCTGCAGAAGAGATGTTGATAGTTCATCCAAGCTTCTTCATATTGCTGTTGCCGAGATCTCTGTTGAAAACAAAGTATCAGAATATTATATTCCTCATCGTGTTCTTCATCATCTGTCAACTGAATCATCAAAACCAAGGTACGTTTTCTCAAGTGCTCGACAAAACCATGATAATGAGTCCCTGCATGCATATAGGTTGATATGTATCAACAGGAAGATTTATCGATATTAGTTTTCTTAATTTTTGCAAATAACAGTAAACAACGACTCAAACGAAGGCGTTATTTTGATCTCATGACTGTACACAGAGTCGTCATTTTGGTCAGCATTTAATAATTATATATGTTCAAAATTTAATAACAGAGGATCAGAACACCTAATTTAATGCATGATTATAATTCTGGATTCTTGCTAATTTTCTTTACCTGAGCATGTAATTGTTCTTGGAAATTTTATTTTATTTAGAAAATGGCACTGTTCATAGTTAATCGAAATCCTGAATTCATATACACTGAAAGCCAACCTGGATTTAAAAGAAATCCAAGATTCGTTTACACTATATGCTAGACTTGGTTTAAAAGGAACCCAGGATTCGTTTACACTATATGCTAGACTTGATTTAAAAGAATCCCAGAATTTATTCACACTAAATGTTAAACTGGATTTAAAAGAATTCCAGATTTACACTAAAAGTGGAACTAGATTTACAATTCGTGACTATTGGCACTATATTCCAGCCCGTGAATATAGTCCCACGTTTCTCGATATTTTATCGACTACCCCACTATTTCTTGGTGATAGATGAACCCTCCGTGGGACATTCCGTTCCTTCAGATTGGTGACTTTATCATAGAGACCTCCATAAGACTCTGCTAGCCTTGGATTCCCTCAAGGTAGCCAAGCTGGTTGTACCATTAAAACCCATGACACTACTTAATTGCCATGTCACTCTATAGAAACATGGTAAACCGGCCCTCGTGACGTGCCATGTGGATGTCATGAGAATATTCTTGAACTAATGGAATGGGGAAACCATACCATTATTACTCCTTCACAATTAAGTGTTGTACTTGTGGACACTAATTCTATTTCGTGTACAAGGACGAGCAACCATGTTTATATGGGCGCTTATTCTTATTATCATGGCACCCAATTAGGGAGCCGATTCCACCTAGTTTTATCATTAATCATGATTATACCGTTATTATTGTCTTTATACATCATGTTCAATCCTTGAAATTCTATTCCACAAGATCTACCTTAAAGTCCCTATAAGCTTATTCCATTGAAACTCTATATTGGCTATAACTATAGTGGATGTCAAAAAATACACGATCAATGCCTGCGCATATAAGGGCCCGATCTGGTCCTGGGAGGAGCACCCGAAAGTACTAGTGCCCATGGGAGTTGTAATGATCACGATATGGCATTGTACCGAAGTGCATGACTAGCTTGATTAGACATTCCACAATCTCACACTCGACTTGACATGACATGACTTGTGTGACCCGGAAAGGGTATTTATATACTTGCTTGAAACGTGATAGCCAATTCCCGATATGACATGATGAATATACTTGCTTGAATATCTTGACATTTATTGATATAATTTCTTGAAAGACATGCTAGTTCACTCAATTATCTCTTGTTATACTCTCTCTCTTGTCGTTTACCGCAAGCATGCATAGCTTTATTGCATTCATGTAACATGTAATTTACTTAAAGCAAGCTAGCTCTTGAGATATAATTCCTATTGAGCGTTCGCTCATTCAGTATTTTCCCCTATTTTTCAGGTAAGTCCGATGATGAGACTCAATCAGATGGGGAAGGTCAAGAGTGAAGAGATTAGAGCTACTCCATCCATCCAAGCGTCACTAGTCTTATCTTTTTAATTTCTTGTGTCAATCATTGTACTTTTTCCTTTTATTGAGTCTTAGCATTTTCATTTGTAATATAAGTACTTTGAGATTGTGATTGGGTTATCTTTACTTTTGTGCACTCTGTCTTTGTGTTGAATACACTAACGCTCCGATTGACATGATCGATATAAACTTGTCACGCACTCCGGGTTCCTTCTGCGCTCGGGGCATGACAATTTTTGTGGTATCAAAGCCTAGGAAACCCAAGTCCATGGATAGGTTTAAACCCTTTAACTGGTGAGATTGGGTAGAACCAAGGGTTAAGTTAACTTAGAATCAAAACCTTTGAACATAATCACATATTAATATAGTTATTGTAATTGTAGGACAATGGCTGCCGAACTTGCCCAGTGGCGCAACATGCAACGCACTCTGCAAGGCATGACCCAGGCACTTCAACAGGTGGCACAAGGAGGTGCGCATCGTGGAGCAGGAAATCTCCACCAAAGCTTCAAGAACATGAACCCTCCTAAGTTCATGGGATCCACTGATCCGGATGACGCCGAGCACTGGATCCGGGAGACCGAACGTATCTTTCGGGTTATGCAATGCATGGACCAAGAGAAGGTCTTGTTAGCAACGTTTCAATTGGAAAGGGACGCCCGCTGCTGGTGGGAGTTAGTAGAAGCCACATTAGATCAAGGACAGGTTACCTGGGAGGAGTTTGTTGAACATTTCAATAATAAATATTTTTTAGACCGAGTCCAGGAGAAGAAGGCCGCCGAGGTCGCAGCACTTAAACAATGATCTTTGTCGGTGGCTGAGTATGAGGCATAATTTTTCAGGTTGTCTCGATATGCTAAACATCTAATTAGTACCGAGAAGATGAAAGCTAGGAGATTCCTAAATGGGCTCAAATCCCAATATATCACACAGCTGGCGCCGATGGACATACAGGTCTATTCGGAGATGGTACACCGAGCTCAGTTACTAGAAGATGCCACCGAGCTATCTGGTAGGATCTGTGGGAAGGATAAGAAGGAACAGGTCACTAGTTTGGGTTCCTTCAAACCCAATTTCAAGAAGAGGCCGAGTAATGGAGGTACTCCCTCCCAAGAGCAAAAGTTCAAGAAGACCAAACCTTTCTCCATCACCACTACACCTACTAAGGTGGTATGTAAGCATTGTGATAAGGCCGGGCACAAGGCCGAAGAATGTTAGAGAAAACTAGGATCTTGTCTCCGTTGTGGGAGCCGTGATCATCGGATTCCCGACTGTCCCCTACTCAATGATCAAGCCGGTGACAGAAAGTGCCCGGTGACAAAGAATGCACGTCTCCAAACTATTAAGGAGACAGAACAAGATGAAGGCGGACTAGTGGAAGGTACATTGAAAGTTTGTTCCAAATCTGCATATGTCTTATTTGATACTGGTGCCTCGCATTCTTTTATTTCTAAGAAGTTTGCTAATCCATTACCCATGGAACCGGAATGGATGAAATTAGTTCTTTCAACTCCTCTCGGAAGCGAAGTTGACCTTACTCACCATTATCAAAACTGTGAAGTCTTGGTAAAGGGAAGAAATCTTCCTATCGACCTCATATGTTTAGACCTAAAGGAATATGATGTCATATTGGGAGCAGATTGGTTATCCAAGTATCAGACAACTGTGGATTGCTGTAATAGCAAAGTTACTTTCAAAGACTTTCCGGAACTGGTCTATACTAGCCTTAAGAGTCAGAGCAAGTCGTCTCTTATTTCAGCTCTCCAAGCTAGCAAGCTAATAAAGAAAGGATGTGTATCCTTCCTTGCGTTTGTCACTATTAAGGAGACTAAGGAGACTAAGATAGAAGACATCCCTGTTGTGCAAGAATTTCCGGACGTGTTTCCGGAAGATTTGCCTGGATTACCTCCACAAAGAGAAGTGGCCTTCACCATCGATTTGATCCCTGGTGCCGGTCCAGTTTCTAAGGCACCATATAGGATGTCCCCTGCCGAACTCAAGGAGTTAAAAGAACAATTGATAGAGCTTCTTAAGAAAGGATTTATTAGGCTGAGTACTTCCCCCTAGGGAGCACCTGTACTATTTGTAAAGAAGAAGGATGGATCCATGAGGTTATGCATCGACTATCGACAGTTGAATCATCTCACTATTAAGAACAAGTATCCACTGCCAAGAATCGATGAAGTGTTTGATCAAATATCTAGATCCAAGTACTTCTCGAAGATTGATCTCAGATCGGGATATCACCAATTGAGGATCAAAGACGAGGACATTCATAAGACTGCGTTCAGGAGCAGGTGTGGGCACTACGAATTTGTTGTTATGCCTTTTGGACTAACCAATGCCCCTGCAGCCTTTATGCAGTTGATGAATAGTATATTTAGGCCTCATCTAGATCAATTCATAGTGATTTTCATTGATGATGTATTGATCTATTCAAAGACCAAGGAAGAGCATGAGGAGCATTTGAGGATTGCATTACAGATATTGAGGATGAATCAGTTATATGCAAAGCTCAGTAAATGTGAATTCTGGTTAGAAGAAGTATCTTTCATGGGTCATGTTATATCGAAGGACGGTTTATCCGTAGATCCATCAAAGGTTGAAGCTGTACGGAATTGGGAAAGACCGACCAACGCTAGCGAGATCCGAAGTTTTCTGGGTCTTGCAGGTTATTATCGGCGATTCATTAAGGATTTCTCCAAGATAGCTGTACCACTCACAAGGCTAACTCGCAAGGAGATCCGTTATGAATGGAGCGTGGAATGTGAAAGAAGCTTTCAAGCTCTCAAGGATCACCTAACTATTGCCCCAGTCTTAGCTTTACCAGTTGAAGGAGAAAAGTTTGAGGTATACACTGATGCATCTGACATTGGCCTTGGATGTGTTTTAATGCAACAAGGAAGAGTTATAGCTCATTCTTCTCGCCAATTGAAGAAGCACGAGGTGAACTACCCAGTCCATGACTTAGAATTGGCTGCGGTAGTGTTTGCACTGAAGATATGGAGACATTACTTATACGGAGTGCAGTTCACTGTATACTCCGATCACAAGAGTCTCAAGTATCTTTTCTCTCAAAAGGAATTGAATATGAGGCAAAGACGTTGGCTAGAATATCTCAAGGACTTCGACTTCACAATACAATATCATTCTGGAAAGGGTAATCCTGTAGCTGATGCCCTCAGTCGGAAGCCGAGAGCACTATTAGCCAATTGTATGATTCAGGAGTGAAAGTTGCTAGAATAATTCTCTAAACTTAATATAAGCATAGACAAGGACAGTAGGTGTGTCACATTATCTCATATAAGCATACAACCAGACTTGCTATCCGAAATACAAGGACTTCAAGATAGTGACCCCGTACTAGTGGAAATCAAGGGCAAAATGGAAGAACAACCTGATTTCAAGGTAGCCTCGGATGGAAGATTGATGTTCAGGAATAGAACATGTATACCGGATTGTCCAGAGCTAAAGAAGAAAATCTTAGATGAAGCTCACAGATCAAGGTACACGATTCATCCAGGGTCTACCAAAATGTACCAAGATTTGAAAAGGACCTTCTAGTTGTCCAATATGAAAACAAAAGTAGCAGACTTTGTGTCTCATTGTCTCACGTGCCAACAAGTCAAGGTAGAACACCAAAAGCCTGCCGGTAAGCTACATCCTCTAGATATTCCCAAATGGAAGTGGGAGGATATCAGTATGGACTTCATTATGGGTCTGTCTAAATCAAAAGGTGGACATGATGGAATATGGGTTATCATCGACCGATTGACCAAATCGGCATACTTCTTACCAATCAAAAGTCGATGGTCAGTTGATGTTCTTGCTGCTTTGTACATCAAGGAGATAGTCAGACTACATGGCGTTCCTGTCTCAATTGTGTCTGACCGAGACCCATGATTTACTTCACACTTCTGGAAGGGTCTACAACATTCGCTGGGAACGAGACTTAATTTTAGTACTACTTTTCATCCTCAGACGGATGGTCAGACCGAGAGAACGAATCAGGTGGTAGAAGATATGCTCAGAGCTTGCATCATCGATTTTGGTGGAAGCTGGCATGATCATTTGCCATTAGTCGAGTTTACATACAACAATAGCAACCAGGCAAGTATACAAATGGCACCTTTCGAAGCTTTATACGGAAGGAGTTGCCGATCGCCTTTGTGCTGGGACGAAGTTGCCGAAAAGTAACTATTAGGCCCAGACATGGTAAGGGATACCACTGAAAAGATTCAGTTGTTTAGAGAAAGACTTCAAGTTGCTCAGTCTAGACAGAAGGCTTATGCTGACACAAGAAGAAGAGATCTCGAATTCCAAGTCAGAGATCACGTATTTCTCAAGACATCACCTGGACGTGGAATAAGGAGATTTGGTGTTAAAGGCAAGCTTACACCAAGGTTTATCAAACCTTTTGAGATACTAGAAAGAGTTGGCGAGGTTGTTTACTGCGTCGCTTTACCTCCTCAATTGTCTGCACGTATCCATGTTGAAGAAGTATGTGCACGATCCGTCATATATCATCGATTATGGAGACCTGGTGATTCAAAAGGATCTCACTTATGAAAAAAAGCCCATGGAGATCCTCGATCGCAAAGTACGAACATTAAGGAGCAAAGTTATTCCCATGGTCAAGGTGCAATGGAGTAAAAGCTCAGAACACGAAGCCACATGGGAGACCGAGGAGTCTATGAGGAAATGATTCCCACAATTAATCTAAAAATGGTATGTACTCTACACTCCCCACGTCTATATACGATTGAATTTGGGGACCAAATTCTTTTAAGTGGGGGAGGGTGTAGCAACCTTGGTAAATTGAAGGACTAGAAAGTCTAACTAAATTAAAAACAATAATTAAACAAGGCCCAGACCTTGTACATGACCCTCTTACGTCCTAAAAAGTCTGACAAAGGAACTCATGGACACTACTATTGTATTATAATAAATTTAAGAATGACATGTTATTTTTAGGTAAGTATTTAATGCACAACATAATTTTAATTAAATTAAGAATCATTAAATCTCAAAGAAAATGTCAATTTATATTTTATTACTAATTTAGAAATTTTAATATTCTACATTTATTACATTATAATCTTATTAGAAGGGAGAATGATATATTTATAAGATTTAATTACATTGAAGATATGTAAAAGATAAAAGAATGAGCTTGTGTGCAATTTCGGTTCTTTCAAGGGCATTAAGAAAAGGCCAAAACTCAATTGACGCCTCTTGGTACAGGCGTATCCAAACTGAAAGATGACTTAATGCAAGTCATTATTTACAATTAGCGAAAGTCAAATAAAGTATATAGTTAGAAGTATTGTAAAATAATAGAGATATTTATACAATATCGGTCCTTAGGAGGTTAAGGAGAAATGGCCAAAATCATATGACGCCATCACTATAGGCGTTGATTTCATATGAAACGACATAATGAAAGTCGTTATTTTATTCTAAAATGAATAGTGCCCATTTTTGAATTAAAGAATTTTGGAAAACTAATTATATAAAAAAATAGAGAAAATTGAAAACTCATACTCCTAAAATTTTCCATCTAGATCACATCAAGAAAAAAAGATAAAAATATAGAAAGATCGTTACACCTTAAATTAACAAATAGGGAAAGGTGAATGACGCCTCTAAGCAAGTCGTCATTTAATTTTGACGACTGTGTATACAAGCATCATTTATTGAAATAACGCCCCAACCTGAGGCGTCATTTCTAAAAAAGAACAACCTATATTTGGTTCGAACAGGGATGTTATCTGGGTAAGTTTGGATTAAGGAAAGGCATCCATACGTGGATATCTGTGGTTTTAGTCCTAATCGAACTCCTAGAACCCATCAGGATTCCTTTCTCTATAAATACCAACCCCTCCATCGAACCAAGATGTCCTTCTGCTGCTATTTCCCTGGTGCTGCTACTGTGTTGCTCTTCATCCTGCCGTGGTGTACGAGAAGAACATAGCAGTTCTTCTTCTTCTTCTTCCTCTTCTTCCTTGCTGCACGAAGGCCGGCCAAGGAGGGGAAAGGCCGTTGCTTTCTCTACTTTCTACGACTACGTTGCGGAATCAAGAGCTCCTGCTCTTGTTCTTCTTCCTACTGCCTCTGTTTGCATTAAAACAGAGTATCGTTCTTGTTATTGTTCTTCATCGTCTTCTTCCTCTCCCTCTTGCTGCCGATACCGTGATGGGAGGAAGTTGTCTTTTGCTTCTTCTTCTGAAGGTTTGGAGTATTCGTGGGAAGCCTCTGCTTCTCTATTTTCTTCCTAAAGGGATTGTTGCGTTGCTGAAATCATCTTCCTGTAGAAGAGCTGTTGATAGTTCATCCAAGCTTCTTCATATTGCTGTTGCCGAGATCTCTGTTGAAAATAGAGTATCGGAATATTATATTCCTCATCGTGTTCTTTATCATCTGTCAACCGAATCATCAAAACCAAGGTAGGTTTTCTCAAGTGCTCGACAAAACCATGATAATGAGTCCCTGCATGCATATAGGTTGATATGTATCAACAGGAAGATTTATCGATATTAGTTTTCTTAATTTTTGCAAATAACAGTAAATAACGACTCAAACGAAGGCGTTATTTTGATCTCATGACTGTACACACAGTCGTCATTTTGGTCAGCATTTAATAATTACATATGTTTAAAATTTAATAACAGAGGATCAGAACACCTAATTTAATGCATGATTATAATTCTGGATTCCTGCTAATTTTCTTTGCCTGACCATGTAATTGTTCTTGGAAAATTTCTTTTATTTAGAAAATGGCACTGTTCATAGTTAATCGAAATCCTGAATTCATATACACTGAAAGCCAACCTGGATTTAAAAGAAATCCAGGATTCGTTTACACTATATGCTAGACTTGATTTAAAAGGAACCCAGGATTCGTTTACACTATATGCTAGACTTGATTTAAAAGAATCCCAGTATTTATTCACACTAAATGTTAAACAGGATTTAAAAGAATTCTATATTTACTCTAAAAGTGGAACTAGATTTACAATTCGTGACTATTGGCACTATATTCCAGCCCGTGAATATAGTCCCACGTTTCTCGATGTTTTATCAACTACCCCACTATTTCTCGGTTATAGATGAACCCTCCGTGGGACATTCCGTTCCTTCGGATTGGTGACTTTATCACAGAGACATCCGTAAGACTCTACCAGCCTTAGATTCCCTCAAGGCAGCCGAGCTGGTTGTACCATTAAAACCCATGACACTACTTAATTACCATGTCACTCTATAGAAACATGGTAAACCGGCCCTCGTGACGTGCCATGTGGATGTCATGAGAATTTTCTTGAACTAATGGAATGGGGAAACCATACCATTATTACTCCTTCACAATTAAGTGTTGTACTTGTGGACACTAATTCTATTTCGTGTATAAGGACGAGCAACCATGTTTATATGGGCGCTTATTCTTATTATCATGGCACCCAATTAGGGAGCCGATTCCACCTAGTTTTATCATTAATCGTGATTATGCCGTTATTATTGTCTTTATACATCATGTTCAATCCTTGAAATTCTATTCCACAAGATCTACCTTAAAGTCCCTACAAGCTTATTCCACTGAAACTCTATATTGGCTATAACTATAGTGGATGTCGAAAAATACACGATCAATGCCTGCACATATAAGGGCCCGATCTGATCCTGGGAGGAGCACCCGAAAGTACTAGTGCCCATGGGAGTTGTAATGATCACGGTATCATATTGTACCGAAGTGCATGACTAGCTTGATTAGACATTCCACAATCTCACACTCGACTTGACATGACATGACTTGCGTGACCCGGAAAGGGTATTTATATACTTGCTTGAAATGTGATAGCCAATTCCCGACATGACATGATGAATATACTTGCTCGAATTTCTAGACATTTATTGATATAATTTATTTAAAGACATGCTAGTTCACTCAATTATCTCTTGTTATACTCTCTCTCTTGTCGTTTTATGCAAACATGCATAGCTTTATTACATTCTTGTAACATGTAATTTACTTAAATCAAGCTAGGTCTTGAGATAGAATTCCTACTGAGCGTTCGCTCATTCAGTGTTTTCCCCTATTTTTCAAGTAAGTCCGATGACGAGACTCAATCGGATGGGGAAGGTCAAGAGTGAAGAGATTAGAGCTACTTCATCCATCCAAGCGTCACTAGTCTTATCTTTCTAATTTCTTGAGTCAATCATTGTACTTTTTCCTTTTATTGAGTCTTAGCATTTTCATTTGTAATAGAAGTACTTTGAGCTTGTGATTATGTTATCTTTACTTTTGCACACTCTGTCTTTGTGTTGAATACACTAACGCTCCGATTGACATGATCGATATAAATTTGTCACGCACTCCCGGTTCCTTCCGCGCTTGGGGCGTGACAGAGCTGGACCCTGGTGCAGAGGAGCGATCCCGCGGCAAACACGGGCGGCCTTCTCGCGGCGAAATTGGCATCTTCTGCTTGAAATCCGGAGGGGGGCGGCCTTCTTCTCGTGCTTGGACCGACGGAAGCTTCCCCGTGACGCGAGGAAAGCAGAGACATCAACCCGAGTCGAACCGCGGAGTGTAGTGACGACCGGGAAAAGGCGAGCCGCGGCGTGACCCTCGGCTTGCATGCGGCCGGAACGGAGATTTTATTGCGTTTGAGGTAGGGGAATCGATGCCCTAGCTCGTTAGATAATTCCTAATGCCATACCCATTGTCTTTATGTTTTAACCGGCATGCCCATCGTCTTTATGTTTTCAAAGCATGCCCATCGTCTTTATATTTTTGAAGCATGCCCATCCTCTTTATGTTTTTGGAGCATGCCCATCGTTGCTGAGTTCATAGACGATGAATTGTCATATTGTGATGGTGGAATGGCAGGGAACGGGTTAAAAATTATGATTCCCGTCGATTTGAGTCGACCGTGAGGGTGTCCGGTTATGATTCCCGTGGATTCGGTTCTCCAGTAAGGACTATGTTTAAATTATTTTAGAATTTGTAATGGTCCGCCATAAACCGTTTATTGACCCGAGCGGTTGATAATTTGACAGCGTAAATATTTTAATTTGTATGGCTATGAAGCCTCGCGGCCAAACCATTTAGTAGCACGCCGCGGTTTGTTATTCGACCGCCCAAGACTATAGCGGCCCTAATTCAACCGCTTGTTCTACAATTTTTGCATGTTCGTTTAATCTTGCATTTAATATCGCTTCTTCGCCATGTTTAAGTTATTTTATAGACTAGGGTGGTTTTCTTTCAACTGTTTAATTCTGGCAAATTTTAAATCTTAGCATATTCAGTTAATTATGCTTTTAATCTTGCATATTTGCCATGTTTAATTGGTATCATAAATTATGACATGCTTTTAGATCCCAATAGAATTATATTCTCTTTCCTTGTGATGGAACCACTAGTCGTAGCCCGACGACCTTCTGTGTTGATCCCACCTGGGAGAGGTGGCGGGGTAGTCCCGTTTTACGATTTTTAAGCTAGTTTCGTGGGCCCCGGTCCAACTGTAGCGTCCTACGAAGAGTAATACTAGCTAGAGGCCTGGCTCTAGGTAACGAGCTAGTGTGTGCACACGTTGTCAGAGGCTTGGACTGACACTGATGAGTGATACTCTGACTAGTTACTTGCTTCTGGTACTGTTACGCTTCTCGCTTGTCGCTATCCAGACTTGCGTAGATGCTTGAGATGCAGTGTAAGCCATCAGTGGACGCATCTGGTTTCCTCATTCTGGTGGTCTCCTTCTCTCTATCTCTTGTCACTTGGGAATGATTGAGTTAATATCTATTGGTAGATTTCGAGTACTCGCATTTATTTAAATTTTAAACTACAATTGGCATAGTAGTTAGCTATTCTTAAACTATTTAGATAGTTTTACAACTTTACTCGATTGTCTTTTACTTCTGCCAATGCATACTTTACTATTTTTGCATGTTTAGTTGCGAGGTAGGCATCCGTGTGACCCCTACTGAGTCTGGCTGTGACTCACCCTTATTCTTTCAGGTGAGCAGTAGCAGCCGTCTCCAAAAGCTTCCCGTGTTTTTGACTGCAGGTCTTAGAATCCAGCAGTGGTCGGTCTGTCAGTGAGTCCTTTTCTTGTACTTTTGACCAGGGTATGCCCCGTGTAGTGGTACTTTTAGGCTTTTGTTTAGCTATCAGACTTATATATTCAATGGATCTGGACCATTATGTACATTTACCACTTTGATATTTAAATTACTTCCGTTTATAGTTCAATTTGTGGCTTTAATTAATATTGCACGCGTGTAATCTTAATTCATTATGCATCCCTTCGACAAAACCCTTTAACCCTTACAGGGCCTCATCAGCCTCTTGGGTGGCTTCCCCGAGTTCTTGGTATCGGTTAATCGATGATATCGGTTTATCGGTATCCGGATCTCCTGGGTCGCCACAGTTGGTATCAGAGCCGTGTTGAGGATTTGTATAAGGAATCAAAATTGCAATAGTCCAGAACAAGTCCATGTGTACCACTATTACTGGCTTATGATGTTTTTTGTGATTACTGATGGGTTTTCTGTTATTGCGTGTTTTCTTCTAGATCAAAATGCCGCCTCGTAGAAGGGCACGTGTACCTAGGGAGGAAAGCGGCACTTCTCCTCCTCCGGCTAATGTGCCAGCTCGAGCTTAAGTTGATCCTGCTCCTCAAGCTGATTTGCCTCTAGGTGGCCGTGGCAAGGCATTGAAAGAGTTTTTGCTATTCCACCCACCGAGTTATGAAGGACCGGCAGATCCTGAAGTAGCCAGAGTGTGGCTCGATGCAACCGAGCGTGTATTCCATTCTATGGAGTGCACGAAGGATGAAAAAGTCATGCTGGCTACCTTCCAACTTCAAGGAGCAGCACTCACGTGGTGGACCACGGAGTGGGAGGTTGCTTTCAGATCCCGTTCGCTTCGTCAGATCACATGGACGGAGTTTGTCACAGCTTTTGAGCGCTATTACAGTCCAGCCTACCTCAGAATGGACAAGATGCACCAATTCATGGAACTGGCGCAAGGTGACATGACTGTGCTGTAATATCGGAACAAGTTCATGGAACTGGGTCGATATGCGCCCCAAATCTTTGCTGATGAAGGTCTGAAGACCGAGCAATTTCTACATGGTTTGAAGGCAAAATTAAGGTAGCCCTTGATTGCAACCAGAGTCGTAGTAATGGATGCAGCATATCAGGCAGCTGTAGCTCTAGAACTTGACATGATAAGATCTCAAGGGCGTACCGAAGTGGACTCAGTTCATTTAGGTGTACAGCATCAACAGTTTAGTCAGCCGTCTGTGGCAGGAGTTCCATCTGATGTACCTACTGCTAGCGGCACTCCTTTTTCCAAGCTCAAGTTTAAGAAGTCATTCAAGAAGTTTAAGAAGTGGTATGGCAGTGAAGCTTCTTCGGGTACCGAGCAGCAGCAATCAGCACCTACTTCCCAGCGACGGGGATCAGTGGCTAGTTAGCCGAGACCGTGTCCAAGGTGTGGTGGTTATCATCCGGGCAAGCCTTGTTCGATGCCGGTGCTTTGTTTTCGCTGTGATCAACCGAGACATGTGGTTCGAGACTGTCCTCAGAGGCCGAAGCCGGTGCAGTTCACTCAGTTCTCTCAACCACAGCCGTCTCAGTTCAGACCTCCTCCACCACCTCAACCTCAGCAATATTATACTCAAGCTTCAGTGTCTTCTTCCCAAGAGTCTACTACAGCGGGCAGGAAGCAAAAAGGGAAGGTCTCTCACATTACTCGTGCTGAAGCTGTGGCGTCTCATCTCGTTGAAGGTACTATTATGATTTATGGTAATGCAGCTCGTGTTCTATTTGATTTAGGTGCTTCTCATTCATTTATTTCTGAAGATTTTATTGCCAATATTGAGGAGCCGACACCTGAGATATATTGTGAGTTGCTTGTGGAATTACTTTATGGGGATTTCATGTTCACTCCTCTTTGTCTGGAAAAGACTCCGATTGTCATTGGCAATCAACAGTTGCCAGCTAGATTATATGCGTTGCAGCTAGTTGATTATGATATTATTCTGGGCATGGACTGGTTGGAAGAGTATGGAGCCGTGGTTGATTGCAGATCAAAGAAGGTCTATTTTCAGCCACAGGGGAAACCATCATTCTACTTCCAAGGTATTCGATCTCGTTCTTCTCGCTTGCATATTTTTGCTATTCAAGCCTGTAGATTACTTAATGCAAGTTGTCAGGGATTCTTAGCTTCCGTGGTTACTGTTGAAGCACCACATCAGGACATCAATGGTATTCCTGTGGTTTGTGAATTTCCTGATGTGTTTCCTGATGAGTTATCGGGCTTACCTCCTCAGCGAGAAATATAAATGGTGATTGAATTGAATCCAGGTACGGCACCTTTACCAAAGGCACCATACCACATGGCTCCGGGTGAATTGAAGGAACTGAGAGCACAATTGTTAGATTTGTTAGAAAAAGGCTATATCCGTCCTAGCTTTTCTCCATGGGGTGCTCTAGTCTTGTTTGTAAAGAAGAAAGATGGAAGCCTGAGGCTATGTATTGATTACAGGTAGTTGAATCAGGTGACTATCAAGAATAAGTATCCTCTGCCAAGGATTGATGATTTGTTTGATCAATTGTAGTCTGCTACTATCTTTTCACACATTGATCTTCGATCTGGCTATTTCCAATTGAGGATTCGAGAATCTGATATGGAAAAGACTACTTTTAGCACGCGATATAGTCATTATGAATTTTTGGTTATGCTGTTTGGGCTAACCAATGCTCCAGCAGCTTTTATGGACCTGATGCAGCGTGTGTTCCGTCCATACCTGGATCAGTTTGTTGTGATCTTTGTCGATGATATTCTTGTTTATTCTGCTTCTGAAGAAGAACATGTGAAGCATCTCAGGATCGTATTGCAGACTCTGCGAGATCACGAGCTCTATGCAAAAGTCAGTAAGTGTGAGTTTTGGCTTCGGGAAGTTCACTTTCTGGGCCACGTGATTTCTGCCGACGGAGTTGCAGTTGATCCGGCGAAGATTGAAGCCGTTCTTCATTGGCAGAGACCAAGAACTGTGACAAAGATCAGAAGTTTTCTGGGTCTTGCAGGATATTATAGAAGATTCATTCAAGACTTTGTACGGATTGCCGCGCCAATGACCAAGTTGACTCGCAAAGCTGTGCCATTTGTGTGGTCGGATAAGTGTGAACAGAGCTTCAATGAATTAAAACGGCTTCTCACTTCTTCTCCAGTGCTGGTGTTACCATCTAGCTCAAGTGGATTCATGCTTTTCACGGATGCTTCTCGAGTAGGTCTGGGTGCAGTGCTGATGCAACATGGTAAAGTTATAGCTTATGCATCCCGAAAATTGAAGCAGCATGAGGAGAATTATCCCACTCATGATTTAGAGTTGGCGGCAGTGATCTTTGCATTGAAAATCTGGAGACACTACCTGTATGGTGAGAAATTTGAGATCTTTACTGATCATCAAAGCTTGCAGTATGTGTTTTCTCAAAAAGATTTGAATCTCCGACAGCACAGATGGAGGGAATATATGAAAGACTATGATTTTACACTCTCCTATCAGCCAGGTAAAATGAATGTGGTGGCTGATGCTCTGAGCAAGAAAGTGCAAATTAGTCATTTGCTGGTTCAAAAATGGAAGTTGTGGGAACAGTTTCCTAGCGAGACATTCAGTATGAGTATTCCTTCTGACCTGTTGGTAGCTGTGTGTGCTAGTCTTGTGATGACTCCAGCTATTTATCAGTAGATCAAGGAAGCTCAGCAGGCCGATTCTGAATTGTCCTGCATTATAATGATGCATGAAATTGAGTTTGATGATGAGTTAGTAGTCAGCTTCAGAGGAGGGATGTATGATCCAGCTGTTGATGAATTGTGAAATGCCATCTTGCGTGAAGGCAATGGATCCCATTTTGCTATTCACCCCGGCACTACCAAGATGTATCAAAATCTAAAAAGGCAGTTCTGGTGGCCAGGAATGAAAATGGATGTAACTGAATTCGTGTCGAAATGTTTGACATGCCAACAGGTTAAAACCGAGCATTAAAAGTCTGGAGGAATGCTTCAACCTTTAGAAATTCCGATGTGGAAATGGGATCATGTCACGATAGATTTTGTTGTGGGTTTACTTCAGACTTCGCAGGGCTTCGATGGAATCTGGCTGTTGGTTGATCGTTTGACAAAGACAGCGAGATTATTGTCGATTACAGTTACCTGGAGTGTTCAGAAATTGGCTGAGTTTTATATTGAAAAGCTTGTGCCATTGCATGGGATTCCAATATCAATTGTGTCAGATCGTGACCCACGGTTTACTTCTGGATTCTGGCGTAGTTTTCAAGAGGCGTTGGGCATAGAGTTGGCCTTTAGTTCAGTGTATCATCCACAATCTGATGGTCAGTCAGAAAGGACTATTCAGACTTTAGAAGATATGCTGCGATCATGTTGCCTTGATTGGCAGGGTTCGTGGAGTCAGCATTTGCCACTTGTGAATTTGCTTATAATAACAGCTATCACTCCAGCATTGGCATGGCACCGTATGAGGCTTTATATGGGCGTCCTTGTCGTACAGCTTTGAACTGGTTTGAGGTCGGTGGCAGATTGTTGATAAGACCTAATTTGGTTCAGTAGTGTACTGATGTGGTTCGCTTGATTAGGCAGAAAATGTTGACAGCTCATAGTCGACAGAAAAGTTATGCAGATCAGCGTAGGCGACCATTGCAGTTTGAGCCTGGAGATATGGTGTTTGTAAAAATATCTCCGATGAAAGGTGTGATGAGGTTTGGGAAGCGTGGAAAGCTTAGTCCTCGTTATGTTGGTCTGTTTCCTATTCTGGAACGTGTGTGCCAAGTGGCTTATCGACTTCAGTTGCCAGCGGCGATGCAAGCAGTCCACGATGTGTTTCATGTTTCTTAGTTGAGAAAGTATGTTCCTGATGCATCTCATGTGCTCTATGATTCAGTTTGGCCTGAAGTGACTGCAGATTTGTCTACGCCAGAGTACCCAATTAGAATTGAAGATCGTCGTGAGCAACAATTAAGATATAAGGTAATCCCTCTGGTTAAAGTTGTATGGCAGCGTCACTCTGGTAATGAGGCTACATGGGAACATGAGGATGAAATGCGTTAGCAGTTTCCTTTCGTATTTGAATGAGATATAATTTCTTTCAGTTCTCTCCTTGTTCTTCCTGTTAAATTTTGAGGTAGAAAATTTTATTAGGAGGGAGGGACTGTAAGGCATATTAATAATTTTATCTTTACCGGTAATAAAGTAGAATTTATAACATGAGTTTTGGCTATTTTTATGGAATTTTTGGGCTTTTTCTAGCATTTAATCTAATTAGTTAAAGCTTTTAAGGCAATTAATGGGCATAATTACAATTTCACTTAATTGAGGGTTTAAAGTGCAAAATAAGGTTAAAAATAAAAAATATATATATTTTAATCTTTTTTAACACATTCGATCACTCCCCTCTCTCCCCCATTTCCCTCTCCCTAACCCTCTTACGCCCGAACCCGTGACCCCCCCTTTTTCGACCGAACCCGCAGGTGCACCGGAGCGCCCGCGTCGCGACCCTCTCACCCTTCCTCTCTTCTCGGCGCGTGGCGACGCACGGCCACGGTGGAGGAGCCAGTGGCCCCGCCGGAGACCTGCAAGGGGAGGAACGTGGCGGTCGACGGCGCGACGCGACCCTCTCCCCCTTTCTCCTTCTTGGTGTGCAGCGACCCAAGGGCCACGGCGGAGGGGCCGGTGGCTTCGTCGGCGAGCTTGGAGGGTGAGGATCGCGACTGGCGACCTCGTCGGAGCCGGACCCCGACGTGGAGGAGCGATCCCGCGGCAAAAACGGGCGACCCTCGCTCCCCTTCTCGCGGCCTTCTCGCGGTGAAATCGACGTCTTCGACTTGAAATCTGGAGGGGGGCGGCCTTCTTCTCGTGCTAGGACCGACGGAAGCTTCTCCGCGACACGAGGAAAGCAGAGACGTCAACCCGAGTCGAACCACGGAGTGTAGTGACGGCCGGGAAAAGGCGAGCCGTGGCATGACCCCCGGCTTGCATGCGGCCGGAATGGAGATTTCATCACATTTGAGGTAGGGGAATCGATGCCCTAGCTCGTTAGATCGTTCGTAATGCCATGCCCATTGTCTTTATGTTTTAAACGGCATGCCCATCGTCTTTATGTTTTCGAAGCATGCCCATCGTCTAAATGTTTTTGGAGCATGCCCATCGTTGCCGAGTTCATAGACGATGAATTGTCGTATTGTGATGGTGGAATGACGGGGAACATGTTAAAAATTATGATTCCCGTGAATTTGAGTCGACCGGGAGGGGGTCCGGTTATGATTCCCGTGGATTCGGTTCTCCGGTAAGGACCATGTTTAAATTATTTTAGAATTTGTAATGGTCCACCATAAACCGTTTATTGACCCGAGCGGCTGATAATTTGATCGCGTAAATATTTTAATTTTTATGGCAATGGAAGCCTCGCGGCCAAACCGTTTAGCAGCACACCGCGGTTCATTATTCGACCGCCTAAGACTATAGCAGCCCTAATTAAACCGCTTGTTCTGCAATTTTTGCATGTTCGTTTAATCATGCATTTAATATCGCTTCTTCGCCATGTTTAAGTTATTTTATAGACTGGGACGGTTTTCTTTCAACCGTTTAATTCTGCCAGATTTTAATTCTTAGCATATTCAGTTAATTATACTTTTAATCTTGCATATTTACCATGTTTAATTGGTATCTTAAATTATGGCATGTTTTTAGATCCCAATAGAATTATATTCTCTTTCCTTGTGATGGAACCACTAGTCGTAGCGCGACGACCTTCTGTGTCGATCCCACTTGGGAGAGGTGGTAGGGTAGTCCCGTTTTACGGTTTTTAAGCTAGTTCTGTGGGCCTCGGTCTAACCGTAGCGTCCTACGGAGGGGAATACTAGCTAGAGGCCTAGCTCTAGGCAACGAGCCAGTGTGTGCACACGTGGTCAGAGGCTTGGACTGACACTGACGAGTGTTACTCTGATTAGTTACTTGCTTCTAGTACTGTTACGCGTCTCACTTGTCGCTATCCAGACTTGCGTAGATGCTTGAGACGCAGTGTAAGCCGTGAGTGGACGCATCTGGTTTCCTCTTTCTGGTGGTCTCCTTCTTTCTCTCTTGTCACTTGGGAATGATTGAGGTATTATCTATTGGTAGTTTTCGAGTACTCGCATTTATTTAAATTTTAAACTACAATTGGCATAGTAGTTAGCTGTTCTTAAACTGTTTAGATAGTTTTACAGCTTCACTAGATTGTCTTTTATTTCTGCCAATGCATACTTTACTATTTTTGCATGTTTAGTTGCGAGGTAGGGATCCGCGTGACCCCTACTAAGTCTGGCTGTGACTCACCCTTATTCTTTCAGGTGAGCAGCAATAGCCGTCTCTCAGAGCTACCCGTGGTTTTGACAGCAGGTCTTAGCAGCCAACAGTGGTCGATCTATCAGTGAGTCCTTTTCTTGTACTTTTGACCGGGGTATGCCCTATGCAGTTATACTTTTGGGCTTTTGTTTAGTTGTCGGACTTGTATATATTATGGATCTATACCATTATGTACATTTTCCACTCTGATATTTAAATTACGTCCGTTTATAGTTCAATTTGTGGCTTTAATTAATATAGCGCGCGTGTAATCTCAATTCGTTATGCATCCCCTTGACAAAACCCTCCAACCCTTACGGAGCCTCATCAGCCTCTTGGGTGGCTTCCCTGAGTTCTTGGTATCGGTTAATCGATGACGGTTTACCGGTATCCAGATCTCCTGGGTCTCCACAAAGATGGCATCCATGCATTGCCAGTATAAATCCAAACTTCAAAAGAACCACCATGCATGATCAAATTCATGGAGCATAGGTGCATGACTTGATCTTTGAACACTCATGCTTTTTATATACAAACCTACAGACTCGAGCGGCAGGGAGTCGAGAGTCGACTCCCCCCCGGGGCCAGCTCTGTCCGGCCCCTGCCATGCATCGAGGTGTTTGAGAGTCGACTCCTAGAGTCGACTCCCTACTGGCCCAACCTTCAAGACAGAGCAGCCTGCCCATTTCACAAGCTTGGTGGAACAATGCACATGCATTAAGCCAATTGCATCAAAAGTTTGCGTCAATAAACCCCCTCACATACCACTGTTAATATGCACAAGAAATTTGGAATTGGGTCAACCTGCATATCTAGAGCAAGGAAATAGCATGTGCATTTAGGCATATTGCATGTCACTGCCTCATATGATAGTGATGTCTGCCAACAGACCTTCGGACCTGCTGGCTGCCCCAGGGTAGCACGCTCCTTTCCTTCTCCCTGTACATACATATATGCATGCATTCATGCCTGGAAAAGGGAAGTGAAACACGTGAATGGAATAAAATCCATAGTTAAATGAAATTAAAGCCAACAAGTCAAAAATGTAAAACATGCACGCATTGGCGTGCATTCCAGACATCTATCCTCCCCCAGACCCCGGACATGGGAATATATGCAGCGCCTCGGTGAATCGGGCTTGCGCCTTGGGAATTTTCTCCAATATGGCCACGACCCGATATCGCCTCGAGCCAATAGCTCACTAAAACTGCTCCTTTTCTGCTGGGATTTAATCCCACACTTATTATCAAATTATCGCGTGCTCGGTAGACATTTGCACAGGTTTACTTCCATTTTCGCTGCGCATTCTATATGGACTTTCGTTCGAACATGAAATGGTCTATGAGTGACCAACATGATTCGAGCACTTCCACCCTAACGTGGGTCTTTTAACGTGATTTAAGATTCTTATTATCTCATTTTATTGGCATATTCTTCTAGGCCGTAGGGCCCTTATTTTTGGTGATTAATCAAGGGTGTTCCCCTCTCCGACGGGATGTAAATGACACCGTGACCTTTATGGCATGGCGGGTTTTGGTCCCGACCCAAACTACACAATCTTCTGATCAGTCAGTCGGTGCGCACCATGGGCTTCCATGAAGCTCGAATAAATCATCACTTTGTGACTGGCACGCCCACGCACTAAATAAGTCAATAAACAAATCAAAGAACTATTTAAAATAAGTTTGTCCACATAATCCTATCGGGTATATCCGGTATCCAGAGTCTGGTTCGTCACACTGAGCATGTCAAACATAGGTCGATGCATGTAATGAAAGAGTAGACTCCCTAAGTAGCGAGGTCGACTCCACAGTTCATTGAAGTCAAACCCACAGTATAATGAGGTCAACTCTTCAAACCACATATTGCATCTAAACAAATTATGCATCAACCGTCCAAACCTACAAAACAAGATATTAACATTAAGCTCCTAAGATTCACTAAGCATTTTCCACAATACTTACACACAATATATTGTTATCATCAAAACCATCACCAAGGACAAAGAGGGAGCGCCATGAACCCAACAATCTCCCCCTTTTTAATGTTGACAATATATTGTGGCAATCCAGAACTCTCTCGCCCTTTGGCATTATCAAAAAGTGAGGGACCTAGAGGAACAACCAAATATGAAATTTTAACATAAATGGTGCATGAACCCAGCAATCAACCTCCCATTAAAGGAAGGTATATAAACCATGATCACAAAGCACGAAAAATGGAATTTGATGTGCAATATGCAAGATGTTTGAAATATGTTCAGATGCTCAATTTTTGAATTATTTTCAAAATGTATGACCAAACTATGCACAAGGCGTATGACCAAACAGAACTATATGCAACTGTTATGCTAAAGAGCACATTATTCTCCCCCTATTGTCATAAACAAAAACTGACTGACAATGGGATGATGTAACCTATTATTTACATGTATAATCTAAAGATAAATTAATGTGAGTGGAAGTATGAAATGAAATATCCATGCAAGCAAGCATAGAGGCCAATCAATCAAGTATCTCTATTACTCCCCCTCAGTGGGGTAAGAGGATAACGACTTAACAGTTCATTCAAAACTTAAATGTGAGACATGAAGCATAATCAAAAAAGGTAGTGCATGCATATGCTAAAGGTATTGCATAGACCATGATAAGAACAAATTTAAGATATACAGTCATCACAATAATACCCAAAATTAAAATTTGTGTAAATGAGCAATGAACTTCAAAATTATATGGATATGAATAGAATTTCTAGAAAACACTAGAGGGTTATTTCCTTCCTACATTTTCATCTCGATCCTCGACTTTTGGTAGCTTCGCACAACCCCTTTTTGTTGCTTTTCTTTTATTGGATTTTACCGTTCGATGCAAGTCACCTCATATGTCTTAATGGGGTTTCTCGGCTACTAGGATTCATCACGCAATGTGGATTTTGTTTCACTTTTTGACGCTAGTTTCCTCATTTATTTCAGTGGAGATTCCCGGCTACTTAGTTAGACATTCCACTTATTGACACTCGCGGGGTAGGCAGCTTTTTCCTCGCGATTCTCTTAATTTCCATGTAGAAATTTGTTTCCCTTGAAGTGTTAAAAGAAATTTCTGAAATCCTTATCAATTAAAGTCATATGCATGATTTTTTGAATAAATTATGTGTAATTACTTTGTATGTAAAAAGTGAATTTGTCTAGACATAGTTATGACTTCCCCTAAATGTATGCACAGTTAGAAATAAATCCTCCTCCTTTGTATATGTCATGGTTCACAAAAGATCAGAATCACTGTATTTTATCTTGCAAGGAGGTGAGGTCATAGAAGGTTTTCAAGAAATGATTTTCTAGAAATAAATATATACATGTAATCAAGCAAGGATATTGCAATATGTTCAAGCAAAGTGACTTCCGGTACGTGGCGGAGGTGGAGGTCTGAAGACCCTACTCACGCATAGGGAGTGCTTCCAAGTGGACGTAATCCACTCTTCCACAAATGCCATTTTATATACAGAAGAATCATGACAATCAAGCACATAAAAATAGAAGGTATGCACAATTATATGCACGTGAATGCAAAGTTGATGAGAAATTATTTCTATTCACAAGTGTGTAAGGATATGTGCATGTGTTTTCTATGTATGTAAGTATACGCATGTAAATGGACATATGATCGAAGATTATCCCTATTTACAAGCATGCAAGGATGTGTATCATATGTGTAAACTGTGTAAACATGCAATTATTATTAACAAAGAGTGAACGAAGATGTAGGAGACTTTGTGTACATAGTAAAGCATTCAAAAGCCAGATTATTCACAAAATGTGAAACATCTTCAAACTCAAATTTTTACCTTTGTAGTTCTTTCAAAATGTACTTAAGCAAAAAGAATTTTAGAAGCAAATAATTTTTGTTTCTCGCCTTGAGAGTCCATATTTATTGTTATTCCTCGGCCTCAAGGCGCCCCTGTAAAATAATTTTTCATTTTGGAGATTTGGCTACCCAAGCCATCTTGGGTCCCGAGGGGTTAATTCTAGCATGAGGAGATGTATTCTTATATCTCTTGGAACATCAATCATCATCATATTTCATTGTGGCACAATCGTCCATAGAATGACCATTTTGGCCACAATAAAAATAGTGAAAAGATTTTCTTTTTATGGACCACTTTTCATCATTTTTCAATAAAGAACAATTAGTCATCATGTGTCCAACTTCACCGCAGTAATGACATGAAATTTTTTTTAACATACCATTCATCATCATTTTTCATCAAAAAGCAATCATACATTTCATGTCCAAATTTGCCACAGTAAAATCATGAAACGTTCATTCTTCTTTGATAGAAACGCAGAGTGTGATCTAGAAAGGGCGGGGGGGATGAATAGATCACCACAATTTTCAAAAATAGAGATCAAAAGATCACGCTAGATGATTCGAAAGATAAGATGCAAAACACTTCTCACTCGATATGAACATACACTCACAAAGAAACAAACGTTGCAGATAGCAATCGATGAGACAAGGCTATACAATCGAGCACAAGAGGGGTCAAAGACGCCAACGTAATGGCAACCTCCACCAACCAACGATCAGAAGTCTCCCAGAAAGCAAAGCAACAATCACAGACGGAGACAAGATGTTTTTAGGTGGTTCGATTGCCCACTGCAATCTACGTCCACCCCTCGTCCACACCAGACGAGGATTCCACTAGCACAAGCTAGAAAAGCAGACTCAGCCTACGATAATGGCTGCCTCACAGCTTGACCAGAGGAACAAACTCCTCTCTTCCTCCAACCCGAAGGGAAAACACTAGCAACACCCCGTTACCAACTGCCGGAGACTCAGTCTCCCTTCCTCCAAACCAGAGGGAACCCACAAGTGACACCCCGATCGCTTGTAAACTGGAGACACTATCTCCCTTCCTCTACACCAGAGGGAACCCAAAAACACAGCGATAATACTCGGATCAAAATGAAAATAATAAACGAGAAAACACTCGAGAATGTAGCTTCAAAGAAGTATAAATATATTCAAACGGCTGGCTACTCTCAGAAACTTCTCTCTCTTTTTATCGTCACTCTAACTGGGTGTCTCACTCTCTTTCTTGCTCCTGGAAATTCTCTTTTCAGATGGAGATAGACGGCAGCTTTTAGCTTTCAGCCCTTAGCAGCTCCAGAAGCCTTCTTCGAAGGGTAGGGTATACTTACATAGGAGCAGGGGCCATGTATGGATGAAGTAACATAACCCTACTGATATTCCATTGGTCCACGTGTTAAGGAATAGAACCTTCCTTTCCTTGGATCACGTTACCATCATTTTTCACTTTATCCACGAGCCAGCCTTCTACCTTTTTCAGAGGTCACGACCCTCTGCTGTGAACAAGATTGTTCCCTGTAAGTAAAGTCAACAGGCTTTTAGTCAAACACCTTGTAAACATTAGTCATGAAGGGTGTATAGATTCTAAATTGTAACGTGCCCACATGCATAGACCTTAGGTAGCTATGAATAGGACATGCACTAGCAAAACTTGCACCAAGGCAGAGAATGTAAAGACTTTATATATCCTTAGACAAAGACATGCACCGACCGCTTACAGAGAAATGCACGGACCGAATATGCTCAAGACAAAGTTTGCACCGACGAGGTTATACAGTTGATAGAATGTGCACAAACTTATGTGTATGCGACATGCAATTTGCACCGACTTGAAAGTTGCACAGACCTTGTATAGCACAAGGCAAATGTGCACAGACTATGTGTGAGACATGCAACGAGCCTATTATCAACATGCACTCACCTTGCTTGCAACAAAGACTGCACTGACCCTATATGCGGGCGTGCAATCAACAGAATATGCACTGACCTGTGCGAGCCAAAGCTTGCACCGACCAGTGCGAGCCAAAGCTTGCACCGACCTGTGCGAGCCAAAGCTTGCACCGACCTGTGCGAGGGAAAACATTGCAATGACCTTAGTTAGCCTAAGGCTGAACATGCATCGACTTTAAGTGCACTGATGCTGGGATATACACAGACATGCACGCACTTCGCATACTAACCATGGATGTGCACCAACCGTGCATGCGGTTCCATGGGAACCTGCACCGATCTAAGATATACCAAATGCAAGTCTTGCACCGATGACATCTTTTACGGACTCGATGCTAACATATACTATGTGTATGCGTGAAATGCAGCTAACATCAACTTTAAGCTGTTCGATGAAATGCCATGCACACTGAAATGGCTTCCATACTTACTGATTCGAAAAGCTAATCATGCACACACTCCAAGGCACATTCTTGTGAGAATTTTTATGATGTTTGACTTATGGTATATGACATCATCAAAACCATAGAGATGCAACAATCTCCCCCTTATTGATGATGGCAACACTATGAGTCAATCAATTATCAATACACTCAATTAGGATGATTAAGCAAGCATGCAATCACAACATACACACTGAATCTTGCCAGACCTAAACAGCTGACCAGCTCAAGCCAGAGCACACTATCATCAAGATATGTAAGCAGTTCATGATGTATGCATGCATGGACCTTCACATTGACACTAACTTTAGCCTGACTCAAACTCATCACTAACCACTGACTCCTACTAGAATTATCACCAGCTGCCAGAAACACTACCAGAATCACTCCCCCTTTGACATAATCAAAATGAAATTAAGGATATATGCAGTTGCTGCACAAGTGAAAAAAAGATACAGTTTTATCACAGTGTAGAATGACCCATGATCATATCTTAAAAGATTAAGTAGGAGAACAAAAGTAAGCGTAGATTCTTCAAATTCTAGTAAACAAGAGAGAGCTAGAGAAGATTGAAGTTTATCGATGTACAGAAGATATGTTGGAGAACAAGTATGAATAGCTATGTCAGGAGGGATCTGACCAAAAATTGTACATAGTAGACTGCAAGAAACTGGTCCACAGAAATGGTTCTTGAAGTATTAAGGACAAACAGTCCGCAACATTGAGTGAAGATAAGGGAGTTGACTGATTTTTCTTTAATAAGTAGCACATAAATCAATAAGTAATTTGGTAGTTCACACCATTTGTCATGAGGAGACACCTTGACTGGATGCCGAAATCCCCAGTTACTTAGTGTAAGAACCGCATTACCTCTCTGTTTAAAGAACAGAGTTAGTAAGTGAGATGGCTTTTTACATGAGGGGACACCTTGATCAGAGGCCAGACTCCCCAGTTACTCACCACCTTGCTACCATTGCTCTATCATGATCAGATAGAAAATATTTTTGCAATATTCAAACAGAGTTAATCTGATACTTCATGACATAGGAAGATACTCATTTATTGATGAATTACCTAGTTTCTCAGTAATCAGACCATTGCTCTGGATATTCTTATCCCTTTTAAATTTTTATCATGGAATGTTTGAAGACAATACCAGAAGCACTCGATTCTGATGAATTAATTCCTTGAAGTCTAGGTTTCGAGTTTTAGCAGGTTTCCTGACATATGAGTTTAGCTTGTTCCATGATCATGAAAATATGTAAGAAGATATACTTCTGACCCTTTATCTAAGTCTCAGCTAATTTATTAGATAGAAGATTCTAGGAATACATCAGTTGCTCAGACTTAAAGGTTTAAGACATGAATGAAATTCTACTCTCTGTGAATGGACTGTATAAGTTCTTTCAATAGAATCAGCAGCCACAAAAATCTCTTAAGACCTTTTGACTCAGTCAACCTTCACAGACTGACCAGCTAGAGATGCTCTACCTGACATGCTCTCTATTCAAGGATATGTGATGCAGAAACTCCTTTACATGGATGACTCCCCCTTACTGAATGATATGAAATTCAAGCAAAATGAATGCAGTGTATGCAACTATGCAACTCTTCAACTTATCAGCTAGGACAAGAATTAAACTCCCCCTCACATATTGAACTAATATGCAGACACAACTCATGCCGAATGGCAAACATGCAATACAGAGACTGATTTTCATGTAGAGCAGCTTTATTGAAGAAACATGAAAACATTTTATTCATGTATCTTAGAGTTCAACATGATTTGAAAATGCCTAATTCTATCTTTAGAGTTGTGAATTTGTCATTATCCAATGGCTTAGTAAAAATATCAACTATTTGATTTGCAGTGCCAACATGAATCAATTCAAAAGTTCCTTTAGACACCACATCCATAATAAAATGATGTCTGATTTCTATGTGTTTAGTTCGTGAATGCAAGACAGGATTCTTTGCAAGATTGATGGCACTAGTATTATCACAGTAAATGGGTGTGCAGCCTAAGTCTACTAGGTAGTCCTGAAGCTGATTTTTGATCCAAATCGCATGTGTACCACAGCTCCCTACAACTATGTACTCAGCTTCTGCAGTGAAGAGGGCCACAGAGTGCTGCTTCTTGGAACTCCAAGAAATCAGACACCCACCTAAGAAGTGACAATGTCCACTAGTGCTCTTCCTATCTAGTTTACAGCCAACGAAATCAGAATCAGTGTATGAAATTAGATCAAGAGCATTTGATGCAGGGTATCACAGTCCTAAGTTATGAGTTCCAGAAATATATCTAAAGATTCTTTTCACAGCAGCTAAATGCAATTCGGTAAGCCTAGATTGATTTCTAGCACACACACCTACACTGAATTGGATATCAGGTCTCGAGACAGTCAAGTAGAGTAGGGATCCGATCATACCTTGGTATAGTTTTGCATCAATTTCCTGACCTGATTCATCTGCATCTAGAGAAGTGTTGGTACCCATTGGAGTCGAGATGTGCTTCAAGTTGTCCATCCCAAATCTCTTGAGAATTTTCATTGAGTACTTTGTCCGACTGATGGAGCACCCGTCTTCCAATTGCTACACCTGCAATCCAAGAAAATATTTTAGTTCACCCACCATGCTCATCTCGAATTCATTAGACATCATTTTAGCAAATTCTCTGCATAGTTAAGTACATGTTGAACCAAAAACAATATCGTCTACATATACCTTAACTATGATGAGGTTTTTATTTAGCACCTTTGTAAACAAAGTCCGATCCACCTTACCTCTTTTGTAGCCCTTGCTGAGCAGAAATTCTGTCAGCCTTTCATACAAGGCCCGAGGGGCCTATTTCAGTCCATACAGGGCTTTGTTCAACCTGAAAACTTTGTTAGGATGTGAAGACAGTTGAAATGCAGGTGGTTGATCTACAAAAACCTCTTCCTTAATAAGATCATTCAAAAATGCGCTTTTGACATCCATTTGATGAAGTTTCATATATTTAGAACATGCAAAAGCTAGCAGGATTCTTATAGCTTCTAACCTAGCAACAAGAGCATATGGTTCTTCAAAGTCTACTCCGAACTCCTGGCAGTAGCCTTTGGCTACTAATCTAGCTTTATTTCTAGAAACTATTCCATCTTTATTCAATTTATTTTTAAACACCCATTTTGTACCAATGACAGTTGCATTTTCAGGTCTAGAAACTAGTTCCCATACATTGTTTCTTTCAAACTGTCCTAGTTCCTCATTCATTGCATTAACCCAAGATTTATCTTTTAAAGCCTCTTCAACATTTTTGGGTTCAATTTGTGATATCAATGCAACTAAATCTTGATTATTTACATCTCTAAAATAGAACCTTGTCCTAGGGGGATCATTCAAATTTCCTATGATATGTTGAACAGGGTGGTCTTTCAGAAATCTAACATTTATTGAAGACTCACATGTTTCAGCTATCCTTACCTGGTTGGGAGCATCTGGTGTTACATTTGGCTGAATCTCCTCTTCTTCTTTATCTTCTAGGAATTCTCCATCATGCTCTGAATTCATGTCATCATCCTCAATGTTAGTATCACTTATTGTTTCATCAAAAATGACATGTTGAGACTCTTCAATCTTTTGTTCAGTAATGTTGAAAACCCTATATGCTCTAGACACTTCAGAGTATCCTAAAAATATTCCAGGGCTGCTTTTAGCATCAATTTATCTAGGTCCTTCTTGTCATTATTATGGATAAAACATTTAGCACCAAAAATTCTGAAATGAGCCAAGTTTGGTTTCTTACCTTTCAATAGCTCATAGGGGGTTTTCTTATGAATTAGTCTTACCATGGCCCTATTGATTGTATAAGTTGCTGTATTGGCTACCTCTGCCTAGAACTTTCTTGGTAGTTGACTCTCGGTCAGCATGGTCCGGGCCATCTCCACAATGGTTCGATTTCTTCTCTCCACAATTTCATTCTGCTCCGGTGTCCTGGGAGAAGAGAATTTTTGTGTTAGTACCTCAGTTTCACAAAGATCAAAAAACATGAAGTTTTCAAATTCACCTCCATGGTCAGATTGAATTGAACAGATTTTGCGTTTTCCTTCTTGTTTGATCTTATTGAAAAACTATTTGAATTTTTGAAAAGCATCATTTTTATTTGCTAAGAAAAAGATCCATGAGAATCTAGAATGATCATCAATAATCACATAACCAAACCTACTTTCATTAAGACTCTGAGTTCTAGTAGGACCGAAGAGGTCCATATGAAGAAATTTCGTTGGTCTAGAAGACAATGGCTCTGATGTAAAACCGACCTTGGACCTATTTTGCAAGCATTCAAGTTTGAGCAGCGGACTCACACTAGCGAGCTCACCCGTATGGCACACACTAGGGCCCGAACGCAACTAGGCGATGTTGGAGAGGGTCCGAGGTGGGACCATGAGGCTCCAAGGGTTGGCAAGCTTGGGGAGAACCCAAAATGGGCCTAGGATGCCCAAATCATGGGTGGCCAACACACCAAGGGTGTGGGTTAAGTGGATTCACTCTCAACTCGCCCGCGGTGGTCACTCAATTTGGTGGCAATGTAAAATCGGACACTCTCTTACCGCCGACGGAGTAACTATAGTAATACTAAGCTAAGCAAGTCCAATACAGCAATGAGGGATGTTCAGGAGCTCACCTAGCCGGCGTGAAGACGCCGACTCCGGCCGGAGACGGGGGGCGAGCGGGGAGGCGAGGGTATGCACCCGCACGCCGCGTCGGTGTCGCTTCAACCTGAAAGTGTAAAGAGTACAACACTACGCCTCTCGCAGGAGAGATGATCTTGGGGTGGGGATTAAGTTAATTACATCCAAAACTACCTCCACGCAGGGAGGGGCCTTCAGCCGGCCAAGTGGGGTGGGGATTACGCAATGAAACTTGACCTCCCGAGCTCCACCGGTTCTGCCCTGCTTCAGGTTCACTGGACAGATAGTCGGAGACGGTGCTGCCACGGGTTCCACAGAACTCGGATCTTGACGAGACGAGCGCTAAAAGTTTCCCAACTGACAGAGTATGAAGCTTGAATTTTTGGGGAAGCTTTGATACTCGGGGCTGACTGCGCCGGCGACTGGAACAGGACAGCAGCTTCTGGTCTCTGGTGGGTACGGAACTGATTCAGCAGGTTGCAGAAGTCACTGTGGGCTCTCCCGGACTCCAATTGGAATGAAACTGGCGGTGATGCGATCGTGGTCGGGGTAGCTTCGGGCCGGAGTTGACGGGGATGCAATCCGATGTCTGTGGAGAGATGGGTAACCAGAGGAGTGAGGACTGGTCTAACTTGGGACCACAGGGGGCAGCCTGCCGTCTCCGACGAAGAAAATTGGAGCAGAGGGTTCCGGTGGCCGATTGAGTCCCTTCTTCTTGGAGGTGGCAGCTAGCTTGAAGTAGTTTCTTCCCTCCAAAAATGGCGCTTAGAGCCTTCACGAGCTGGCCGTGGCAGAGTCTGGGACCGGACTGATTGATTCTGCCTCTGTCTAGTGCAGATCAATGTGGCTGGTTGCAGAGGGTGCCACGATCTCTAACGAGCTCTGATTGAGGCGAGACCTAAACTGTTGGAACCGTAGCCGAGTCTTCTTTCTGTTGGCACTGACGGCGATGTCGGCAGATGTTGGAGAAGACTGGGACGATCAGATGAGTAGAGGGGTGTCGGTTCTGGCTCCTGTAAACTGACCTGACACACTTGGAGTAGAAAATTTGTAACTTAAGATGCCGATGTCCAAATGCAGCTCTGCTTCTTTAGGATGAAAGAGGACTTGAGAGGGAAGAACTTTACTGAATAACACTTGATCTGAATCCCAAAAGGTTAGTCGTGGTCGGGCTTCCAATCTCGCTCTGGTTCTCTGCCTGGGGTCTTCTGCGCAGTCGTGGGAGATCAGCTCCTGCGGACAGCTCCGACGTCGGAAGCCGGCGAAACCACCACCTTTGGAAAGCTATCTCGATGAAGATTCCATCAATGTAGGCCTTGCCACCTGAGTCTTTGAGAGACGGTCGTGGATGCCTCTGCAAGTTGCTGCAACTCTGTTGTCTGAAGCAGAGGCTGAATGAGAAGAAGATGAGGGGGTGGGGAAGGGGATGGCCAAGAGAGTAAGAGGTGGAGGGTGAACTTGGCTGGTATGGGGAAGGGGGGCTGCGACTTTGGGTGGTTTGGGAGGTGGGGAGATGGAAGGGCACTGCCCTAGGGAGAAAGAAATTCGAATTTGGGCTTAGGGAAGAGCCCCTTCAAACTTGGGGAGAGGAAGGGGTGCTTAGGAAGTGGTGTTGGGTAGTTGGGGGTTGGGAGGTGGGGTGTGGATTGGAGGATGCCACCTTGGGTTGGGGGGGAGTTAAATGGGTGTATGGGGAAGGGGAGAGGTCTTAATGAGGGGTGAATGAGGAGGAGAGAGAAAATTCCGAAAATTGGGTGGAGGGAGAGAGAGAGAGAGATAAAGAGAGAGAGAGAGAGATAATGAGTGAGAGAGGGAAGAGAGATTTGGTAGAGAGGAGTAAGACTAGAGAATTCTTTCTATTCAAATGATTCTTCAAAAGTTGTTACATATGAGGAGTGGGGTGGCCTATTTATAGGCACATGACTTTTTTCACAAAGGACCCTAACAAAAGACACAATGACTAATATTGAAGGGAAGGGGGGGCATCCATGGGCCTAGCCCAATGAGATGGGCCCAATAACCTATCAAACCAACATAATGACTCAATACTTAGGAAAATGACTCAACAACCTAGGTACATGACTCAAATAAAGGGAAAATTACATGATATTGACTCAAAGAAAATGTGAAGATTACATGACTAGACTCAAAAATACATGACTAACATAATGGCGCTTGCCGACGAACAATCCGAGTCCGGAGAAAATGTGGAGGGGCAAGGGATGCCCTCATCAGGCTCAGATCTTACTTTAAAGGAGTTTCGAGTCTGCTTGCCTAGAGCACATGCATCACAAATTTTTGAATTTAAGTTAAATTTTATTTTAGGTAAACCTCTGACCAGATCAAATTTTACCAATTTATTTAAGGTGGTGTAGCTAGCATGACCAAAATGCCCATGCCAATTAAAAGCATTATTGTCAAAATCAGTAGAGAGACAGAGATTTGATTCAGAATTCTTATTTAGATCTACCATATAGACATTATTCACCCTATGTCCTAAAAACTTGATTTGATCAGAATTCATTTCAAAGATCTTGGATGCATTGTTGTCAAAAACAACTCTGTGACCTTTGTCACATAACTGACTGATGCTAAGGAGATTATGCTGAAGACCATCTACCAGCAAAAACTTTTCAATCACATTGGAGGGGGACTTACCAACAGTCCCTATCCCTATGATCTTACCTTTATTCTTACCTCTAAATTTAACCATACCTCCCATCTTCATTTCCAATTGACTGAACTTGGACCTGTCACCTGTCATGTGCTTGGAACAGCCGCTATCCAGGTACCATCTATTGTGTTCGGCTACCAGACTGACCTGCAATCAAATCAAGCACAAGAAAATTTTGGAACCCAAGAAAAGTTGGGTCCAAAGTAGTTACTCATTCCTTCCAAAACAATCTTAGGGATCCATAGTTGTCTGATTCCTTTCTTGTGAACAGAATTTTTATTTTCTGCCTGTAGAGTTTCATTAACTCTAGTTCTTGGTTTTTGATAAATTTTATTTTTTGTTGCATGTGAGTTGTTCCAATTGTAGGTTCTTCTCTGTGGGTTATTCCTGAAACTTTTCTGATTGGGAAACCTTTGTGAGGGTTTATTGTGAACCCAATTTTTCATGTTGTGATTCCATTTTTGAGTGGGTGCCCTATAATGACTCCATTGCATTGGAGCATTCCAATTGTTGCCATTATTCCCTTTTCTGAAATGAGCAGAGTTTGCTCTGTAGACACCCGGGTTCTTTGAAGAAGTAGTCTTGCTAGTCTGATGCATTTTAGCATGATCGAGCTTTTTGGTGTTCTTTGAGGGAATGGACTTAGTTTTCACTGATTCTTGGGCTTGGCCATTAGAGCTGGATGGGGTGTCCAGCTTCTCTTTTCCCTTTTCAGAACAGAAGGTTATAGTCTTAAATTCGAATGGCCTTTTATTAGTAGGATTGTATCCCAAACCTTCTTTGTTGAAATTCACTCTCACACCTAGCATTGTATCTAGGTTAGATTTTCCCTTTTCAAGATCCTTTTGCAATTTTTCACTCATTTTCTGTAATTCAGAATTGACAGTCTTTATGGCTTCACATTTTTCAACAACAAGACTATTTTCCTTTTGCAACTCATGTAATCTTACTTTGAATTCATCCAGATTTTTGTTTGCTTGTTCGAAGTCATCTTGGAGGTTTTTATTCTCACTCTTTAAAGTATTTAATTTCTGAATTTCTTTCTTCAGATCTTCAATTTCCTTTTTTAGGGAGTTCCCTTGTTCGACTACACTATTCAGCTTTTTCTTTAACATTTTGTACTCGGGTTGTTTACCTCAGTGTCTGAGTCGGCCATCAGACACAGTTTTTCCTCTTCTTCTTCTGCTGAATTTCCTTCAACATCCTCCTCCTCATCACTCCAGGTGCATACTATATCTTAGGGCTTGTTCTTCTGCACCTTGATGTTCTTCTTCTGAAGATCTGGGCAGTCACTTTTCATGTGACCAGGCCTGTGACAATGAAAGCAAGTTAACTTGTCAGTAGACTTGTATTTGCCAGTTTTAGAGGTAGAATTCCTACCAGATGATTGAGGGATTCTTTTCCTAAACTTCTTGCCCTTAGATCTCAAGAACTGTTGAAATCTTTGAGTCAGTAAGGCCTGCGCCTCTTGATCTAGATTAGAGAAGTTTTCAAACTCCTCACCACTACTGCTACTGCTACTACCACTCCCACTTCGAGACACCTTGAGAGCAATGTTCTTGCTCTTCTTACTTGTTTATTCACTATTCCCTTTTAGGTTGATTTCATAAGTCATCAGGGATCCGATTAATTCGGTGATAGTCATCTTAGATAAAACCATGTACTCCTCTATGACAGTAGCCTTAGTGTGCCATAAGGGAGTCAATGACCTAAGGATTTTTCTAACGAGATCTACTTTTGGGATCTATTTCCCTAGACCCTTGAGGCTATTCGTGATCAACTTCAGCCTAGCATACATTTCGGTAATGGTCTCCTCAGAATTCATTCTAAACAATTCATACTTAGAAGTTAGCATGTTTATCTTCGTAGCTTTGACCTGGGATGTACCTTCATACATGAGCTCAAGTTCATCCCACATTTTCTTGGCTGTGTTACAGGCTGATATCCTAGCGTACTCATCTGGATGAACTGTGCATTGGATTATGTTTAGAGCCGATCATTTGACTAATGAAAGCCTGATGTGATCCTTTGTCCATGCATCTTCATTAGGTGGGATATAGTATGGTCCAGTGGTGATCACGCCAGAATTCGTGGCTCTGTGCCCTCAGAAAAACTTCCATCCTATTTTTCTAATAAAAATAATTGTTAACATCAAAGAAGGGGGGACGGCTAATAGACAGTCCCTCGGCCATGAAACTGCGAGGATTTCCAGATCCAGAATTACCCTGGTCGTTGGACCACATGTTGGGTAACCTGCTCTGATACTAATTGATAGAAACGCAGAGTGTGATCTAGAAAGAGGGGGATGAATAGATCACCACAATTTTCAAAAATAGAGATCAAAAGATCACGCTAGATGATTCGAGAGATAAGATGCAAAACACTTCTCACTCGATATGAACATACGCTCACAAAGAAACAAACATTACAGATAGAAATCGATGACACAAGGCTATACAATCGAGCACAAGAGGGGTCAAAGACGCCAACATAATGGCAACCTCCACCAACCAACGATCAGAAGTCTCCCAGAAAGCAAAGCAACAATCACAGACGGAGACAAGAGGTTTTTAGGTGGTTCGATTGCCCACTGCAATCTACGTCCACCCCTCGTCCACACCGGACGAGGATTTCACTAGCACAAGCTAGAAAAGCAGACTCAGTGTGCGACAACGGCTGCCTCACAGCTTGACCAGAGGAACAAACTCCTCTCTTCCTCCAACCCGGAGGGAAAACACTAGCAACACCCTGTTACCAGCAACCGGAGACTCAATCTCCCATCCTACAGACCAGAGGGAACCCACAAGTGACACCCCCGTCGCTTGAAAACTAGAGGCACTGTCTCCCTTCCTCTACACCAGAGGGAACCCAAAAACACAACGATAATACTCGGATCAAAATGAAAATAATAAATGAGAAAACACTGGAGAATGCAGCTTCAAAGAAGCATAAACAGATTCAAATGGCTAGCTACTCTCAGAAACTTCTCTCTCTTTTTATCTTCACTCGAACTTGGTGTCTCACTCTCTTTCTTGCTCCTAGAAATTCTCTTTTCAGCTGGAGACAGACGGCAGCTTTTAGCTTTCAGCCCTTAGCAGCTCCAGAAGCCTTCTTCGAAGGGTAGGGTATCCTTATATAGGAACAGGGGCTCTGTATGGATGAAACAACAGAACCCTACTGATATTCCATTGCTCCACGTGTTAGGGAATAGAACCTTCCTTTCCTCGGATCACGTGCCCATCATTTTTCCCTTTATCCATGAGCCAGCGTTCTGCCTTTTTCAGAGGTGACGACCCTCTGCTGCGAACGATATTGTTCCCTATAAGTAAAGTCAATAGGCTTTTAGTCAAACACCTTGTAAACATTAGTCATCAAGGGTGTATAGATTCTAAATTGTAACGTGCCCACATGCACAGACTTTAGGTAGCTATGAATAGGACATGCACTAGCAAAACTTTCACCTAGGCAAAGAATGCACAGACTTTATATATCCTTAGACAAAGACATGCACCGACTGCTTACAGAGAAATGCACGGACCGAATATGCTCAAGACAAAGTTTGCACCGACGAGGTTGTGCAGTTGACGGAATGTGCACAAACTTATGTGTATGCGACATGCAATGTGCACCGACTTGAAAGTGATGGGGACATCACCTCCCATGCCCACGTTCACAGCTCGTCTCCTCGCCCCGGTTGCATCCGGCATGGTCTAGTCATTTAATTTTGAGTCCTATATAATTTTTATTTGAGTCATTTGATGTATTTTCTCTTTTATTTGAGTCATGTTCCTAGGTCTTGTGTTCATTTCCCTAAGTTTGAGTGTCATTAGGTTGTCTAGTTAGCTATTGGGCCCAATTCATTGGATTTGGCCCAAGGGCTGTCCCCTACCCCCTCGGTTATTTGTCATTGAGTCAATTGTCAGGGACTTTTGTAGAAATGTGGGTTTCCAATATATAGGACCCCATTCCCCCCCATTTCATCTTAATGAATCAATGAATAAAAAAACTTGCCATTTTGAGAGTTTACACTTCTTATCTAGTGGAGAGATTCTATTTTTTGGGTGAGAAACCCTAGGAGAGAGATTCCCCACCCTTCCCTCTCTTAATCTCTCTTTTTCACTCCACCTTCTCTCTCCTCAACACCCAAATTCAAATTTTCTTCTCTCTCCTCCCTTCCCAACCGCCTCCACTCCCCACCTACCCCATTTAAGCCTCTTCCCATTCCCCACAACCCTCATCAATACTCCACCCCTTCCCTAGACCCCCTCCACCAATCCTCTCCTCACCATCCAACCCCCAACTACCCCTCCAACTTTCCCAAGCACCCTTCCCACTACCCCAAGCACCCCTTCCCTTCCCCAACACAACCCCCCCATTCCCAAGATAAAAAATTAACCCCACCCTTAAACCTATTTTCGAATATCCTTTCTCTCTCTCCATTCCAACCAAATTCGCAGCCCCCACTACCACCATCCATTGGACCCTCTTCTAGACCTTATTCTCCACCTCTCACACCTTAAAACACCCCCTCCAAGACCCCCTTACAACCAGGGGTCACTCCCACACTCATCTACCCCCTTCCCCTTCTTCTTTCTTGGTCATTGGAAGCTACTTCGAAGTTACAATTTGCTGTCCAGAGGTTACAGATGAACCAGCAACTTGCAGCGGCCACCAGGACTTCCTCCGGACAAGTTTGAAGACCCAAGAGCCATCGTCGGAAGCGTCTACCAGTCTCCTTTGCAACAGAAGTGGTTTCATCTTCTTCCGATCTCCGAGCCGTCCAGGAGGTCCATTCTCCCACAACTGCGCAGTTCTGCCTTGGCTGAAGACCTGAGCCATATTAGAAGCTCTGCCACAACGAACCCCGAAGGAATCAGTCCACGAGTTCTTCTTCAAAGTTCTTCATCGCCAAGTCTACTTTCAGAATCAAGAAAGAGAACTTCATTCGGCATTTGTGATCCAGAGTTCTCATTTTTCTCCCTCAGCTACGTAGATCTGCTACCCATTGTCTACACCGACCAGTCGCCATTGTTCTGCATCCCCTAGTCTTCTCCGACATCGGTTGGCTTCACCGTCAGTTTTTCTGAGAAGAGGACTCGTCCACGATTCCAACTACTCTGACGGCGCTTGATTCCGAGGTCACGAGCTGCCGAGGCATCCTCTGCAACCTGCTGTTGGAAACCAGGAGCTAGCTCTGCAGAGATCCTGATCCGGAGAGAAAGCTTCACCACGACAAACCCCGGAGGAATCAGGCCACGAGCTCTTCTGAAAAGTTCTTCCTCTCCCTGTCTACTTTGAGAACCAAAAGCGGAACTCCGTTCGGCATCCTGCAGCAGAAGTTACCAATTTTCTTCCTCAGGCGTTCGACTCTGCTTCCCACTGTCTGCATCGACCACTCCTCACTTTTCTGAGTCCTCTGATCTCCACCGGCATCTTTTGGCATCCCCGTTTATTCTTCTGTAAAGAGGACTGACCCATGGTTCCAACGGTTCTAACGGCGACTGATTCAGAGTTCGGGAACGGTCGGGGCAGCCGCGTCTTCCTGCTATTGATAGTCTGTTGCAGACAGTCCGAGATTCAGCAACCCTGTTCGTACTCCTGCCCAGGCCGCCAGCGACCCCTGAAGAAAATGGAAAAATTCAGAGGCACTCCTGTTCCAGAGACGAAGAGATCCCCACTGGTCTCACCCTCAGCGAAATTCCAGAGAGAGTTCTGCGGCCTCCACACCCTCTATCTGTCAGATATTACACAGAGAAGGCTGATTCGGTGTCATCACTTCTTCATCACTCTTAGCACTAGTTTCCCCTCCCCGCTTGGCCGGCTGAAGGCCCCTCCCTGTGTGGAGGTAGTGTTTGGATGTAACTATCATCTTCCCTTCCCCACGATCCCCCCCTTGCATGGGGTGTATTGTTGTAATAGCTTAAACAGGTCAAGCTACCCCGGCGCGGCGTGTGGGGAACCCATGCTTCCCGCTCGCCCTCGTCTCCGAGCGGGACCGGTTTCTTCAAACCGGTCAGGTGAGTGCTCCAAAACTTTGCTCTAATTCATGCTTGTTCTTTCAATATTAGTTCATAAACTCCGCTGGCCGTGACGAGAGCCCGATCCTTAAGCTCATTTGCTACAAGTGATCATCATGGGAAGAGAGTGGAACCCGTGCCCTTTGGCACTTCGTCGGACCCTTGATTTGGGCAGCCGTACCCTTGGGGAATCAAACATTGGCCTTGCTGGCCCTCTACCAGCAAGGGCCTAACCCACACAACCTCCCCTTGGCATTGCCAAGTTACCCGGGTCTTAGTGAGCATCGGGTGAGCAGTTGCTATTATCGGTCCGTTTTGAATGTTTAATTGTGCTTGCTTGTTGAGTCCTAGGTTGTGTCACATCAATTGGTATCAGAGCCAAGTTATTGACTTGTCTCTACAAGTTAAGTCCTAGGGCATGCTTGCATTGGAGTCATCATCAATCCAACCCTTGCATTGATCCCCCCCGATCATCATGGCCACCTCCTACTTAGCCTACTCACCACCCATGGACTTCATCCTAGATAGGGATATTACCTTTGACGGATCACGTTCTAGTGACTATCTTAGGTGGGAGGCTACCATAGAAAAGTACTTTGAAAAGACTTGGGTATATGGATCCGTGAGAGTCCGACGGGCCAAGGGACAGTTTCGGGGTCAAGCCAAGAGTAAGTGGGAACACATAGAGGGATTAAGAAGGGTTAGGAGGCAAGAGCCCATTTCCTCATGGGATGATATGAAAGTAGAACTTAGAAAGATCCACATCCCCAAACATTCCCACCCCTCCTACTCAAGCACCCCTAACCCGAGGAGCACTACCACTCCTCCATCCCCACCCGGCCAACTTGAGACCGACCTTTGGTCTCCACCCCCACCAACCCCAACAAATCACCTCTCAACCATCATAACTACACTTCGCAACCAAGTCCTCTCCCTTAAGACCCAAATAAACCAAGCATCCACCTCTCCATAATTCCCCTTGGTCCACACCACTATCCCTCCATCTTCCCCTAAAAAGGGTACACCCCCCCAATCAACCCAAACTGAACCAACCCACCTTCCACTTCAAACCCCAACCCTACCCCAACCTAAGCCACCACTACTTCCACTCCCAACCCAAGTTCGACCTCACTCACCACCCCGGGTGCACCATGCCCCAACCATCATCACCCCATCTCCAAAAGACCCTCCCATTCCCTTAAGAAAAGAGGCCACACCCACTCACATAGGAATAGTTGCTAGCCCAGACCCTCTCCCCACCCATGAGGAAACCCAAGTTCACACCAATGGTGAGGAAGAGCTTCAACCCTTTACCACTTCAAATTGTCTGAGTCTTCAAGAGCCACAAACCTTCACAATTGGCACCATAATCATAGATGGGCCCCTAGCTAGATGGCTAAAGGAGAAACCAATTCACCCCATCACGTCCAATGTCTACCCTCTCATGGAGCTAAACCTCCCCATAGTACCCTTCTCCACCTATCACACCACCATCCAATCATCCTACCAAGTGAAAACTTTAGGGGATCTTCTTAAGGGCCTAGCATGGCAAATTGAGTTCACTAGCATGTTGACCCCTATGGCCGAACAACCTAGGAGCCTTGGCCTCCTACACCTATGCATCGGGTCTATCACCACGGTTTGCACCATTGGTTGCTACACTAACGACCTCCTTCTATTCCTCCCCACACCCGATGAGCCCGACCTTCTCCTCCAATTGGAGCTTTTTATATCGGGTAGAGAGCCAAGCCCTCCCCTCATGGCCAACCCACTCACCAAGAACATTGACTCAATTATCATTGAGAGGGATGACTTAGCACCTTTTGAGGACCTTGAGGACATGGAGCTCCTTCCCCTTAGTAACCCATTTTATGATCCCTATGATCCATTACAATGGGAGTCAAGGAACCCGGGTGACCCAACTACCTTAACCACCACCTACCTTTCCCTATCCCAACCCACCATGTTTGACCCAATCCACCCCATCCTAGACCCGGGTTACACCTTGGGAGCCATGACCTTGAGCCACATATCCCTAGGTAATAAGGTTGTGCCCCACCCCATGATGACCACCTTCTTAGATCCATTCGATCCTTTCCAATGGGAGTTCAAAGGTTGTCCCACACTTATACACACGGAAGTCACCTTTGGGAAAAGCATGCATGTGTCTAGGCTTACCATACCCCTTGGCATGAACACTATGTTGGGTCCATTCATTCATATCACCCACATGTCAAGTAGAAAGTATGAGTGGTCCATATTCGGATGTCATGGTCCACCTTCATTCATCATGGGTCTTAAGCATGTCAAAGGCATCTACGGATGTCCAGGTCCCACAATATTTATCACTAATTTACATGATAGGGCCACCTACGGGTGCCCCGGCCCACCTAGGCTAACCAAAGTCTACACTGTATTATTACACGATAGGTCTACTTTTGGTTGCCCAGGTCCACCCATCACCCCTAGAATGTCTGCATTCACAACATTGCATAAAGAGATCCACAAGCACATTAGCAAGAAGAATGTGACTTATAAAAGGCAAGCCGACTCTCATCGACGTCACCAAGAATTCCATGAGGGTGACTTTGTGATGGTAAGGACGGAGAAGCTCTCCTCGGGAGCCATCTCCAAATTGAGGCCACGTGGGGCTGGTCCCTTCCAGGTCCTGAGACGCATTGGTGTAAATGCCTATGAGTTAGATCTCCCCGAGGAATATGGGGTAAGTCCCACATTCAGTGTCACCGACCTAGTGCCATACAAGGGACCCACGGTGGTACCTAGTGAGGATATTGAGCCTATTCCCTCCGTTGAGAGAGCACCCACCCGTGAGGAGAGTCCACCAGCCAAGAGAGCCTAGCGTGAGCGCATTGAACGAATATTGGATGAACATGTCACTACCACCAGAAGCAAGGTATACGAGCGCTATCTCGGCAGGTGGATGGATCGGTCTCGTTCGGAAGAATTGAGGGCAGTACCACTTCTACACCCTCAAGGAGGGAAGGACACTTACTCAACGGAGTCGAGTTCTCCACACCCCGGGTGTATGATGGAGACATCACCTCCCATGCCCACGTTCATAGCTCGTCTCCTCGCCCCGGTTGCATCCGGAATGTTCTAGTCATTTAATTTTGAGTCCTATGTAATTTGTATTTGAGTCATTTGATGTATTTTCCCTTTTATTTGAGTCATGTTCCTAGGTCTTGTGTTCATTTCCCTAAGTTTGAGTATCATCAGGTTGTCTAGTTAGCTATTGGGTCCAATTCATTGGGCTTGGCCCAAGGGCTCTCCCCTACCCCCTCGGTTATTTGTCATTGAGTCAATTGTCAGGGACTTTTGTAGAAATGTGGGTTTCCTATATATAGGACCCCATTCCCCCCATTCCAACTTAATGAATCAATGAATGAAAAAACTTGCCATTTTGAGAGTTTACACTTCTTATGTAGTAGAGAGATTCTATTTTTTGGATGAGAAACCCTAGGAGAGAGATTCCCCACCCTTCCCTCTCTTAATCTCTCTTTTTCACTCCACCTTCTCTCTCCTCAACACCCAAATTCAGATTTTCTTCTCTCTCCTCCCTTCCCAACCACCTCCACTCCCCACCTACCCCATTTAAGCCTCTTCCCATTCCCCACAACCCTCATCAATACTCCACCCCTTCCCAAGACCCCCTCCACCAATTCTCTCCTCACCATCCAACCCCCAACTACCCCTCCCACTTTCCCAAGCACCCTTCTCACTACCCCAAGCACCCCTTCCCTTCCCCAACACAATCCCCCCATTTCCAAGACAAAAAATTAACCCCACCCTTAAACCTATTTTCGAATATCCTTTCCCTCTCTCCATTCCAACCAAATTTGCAGCCCCCACTATCACCATCTATTGGACCCTCTTCCAGACCTTATTCTCCACCTCCCACACCTTAGAACACCCCCTCCAAGACCCCCTTACAACCAGGGGTCACTCCCACACTCATCTACCCCCTTCCCCTTCTTCTTTCTTGGTCATTGGAAGCTACTTCGAAGTTGCAGTTTGCTGTCCAGAGGTTGTAGATGAACCAGCAACTTGCAGCGGCCACCACGATTTCCTCCGGACGAGTTTGAAGACCCAAGAGTCATTGTCGGAAGCGTCTACCAGTTTCCTTCGCAACAGAAGTGGTTTCATCTTCTTCCGATCTCCGAGCCGTCCAGGAGGTCCATTCTCCCACAACTGCGCAGTTCTGCCTTGGCTGAGGACCTGATCCAGATTAGAAGCTCTGCCACGACGAACCCCGAAGGAATCAGTCCACGAGTTCTTCATCGCCCAGTCTACTTCCAGAATCAAGAAACAGAACTTCATTCGGCATTCGTGATCCAGAGTTCTCATTTTTCTCCCTCAGCTACGCAGATCTGCTACTCATAGTTTGCACCGACCAGTCACCATTGTTCAGCATCCCCTAGTCTTCTCCGACATCGGTTGGCTTCCCCGTTAGTTTTTCTGCGAAGAGGACTTGTCCACGATTCCAACGACTTTGACGGCTCTTGATTCCGAGTTCGGGAGCTGTCGGGGCATCCTCTGCAACCTGCTGTTGGAAACCAGGAGCTAGCTCTGCAGAGATCCTGATCCGGAGAGAAAGCTTCACCATTACAAACCCCAGAGGAATCAGGCCACGAGATCATCTGCAAAGTTCTTCCTCTCCCTGTCTACTTTCAGAACCAAGAAGCGGAACTCCGTTCGGCATCATGCAGCAGAAGTTACCAATTTTCTTCCTCAGGCGTTCGACTCTGCTTCCCACTGTCTACATCGACCACTCCTCACTTTTCTGAGTCCTCTGATCTCCACCGGCATCTTTTGGCATCCCCGTTTATTCTTCTGTAAAGAGAACTGACCCATGGTTCCAACGGTTCTAACGGCGACTGATTCAGAGTTCGGGAACGGTCGGGGCAGCCGCGTCTTCCTGCTGTTGATAGTCTGTTGCAGACAGTCCGAGATTCAGCAACCCTGTTCGTACTCCTTCCCAGGCCGCCAGCGACCCCTGAAGAAATTGGAAAAATTTAGAGGCACTCCTGTTCCAGAGACGAAGAGATCCCCACTAGTCTCACCCTTAGAGAAATTCCAGAGAGAGTTCTGCGGCCTCCACACTCTTTATCTATCAGCTATTACATAGAGAAGGCTGATTCGGTGTCATCACTTCTTCATCACTCTTAGCACTAGTTTTCCCTCCCCGCTTGGCCGGCTGAAGGCCCCTCCCTGTGTGGAGGTAGTGTTTGGATGTAACTATCATCTTCCCTTCCCCACGATCCCCCCCTTGCATGGGCTGTAGTGTTGTAATAGCTTAAACAGGTCAAGCTACCCCGGCGCGGCGTGTGGGGAACCCACGCTTCCCCGCTCGCCCTCGTCTCCGAGCGGGACCAGTTTCTTCAAACCGGTCGAGTGAGTGCTCCAAAACTTTGCTCTAATTCATGCTTTTTCTTTCAATATTAGTTCATAAACTCCGCTGGCCATGACGAGAGCCCGATCCTTAAGCTCATTTGCTATAAGTGATCATCGTGGGAAGAGAGTGGAACCCGTGCCCTTTGGCACTTCGTCGGACCCTTGATTTGGGCAGCCGTACCCTTGGGGAATCAAACCTTGGCCTTGCTGGCCCTCTACCAGCAAGGGCCTAGCCCACACAACCTCCCCTTGGCATTGCCAAGTTACCCGGGTCTTAGTGAGCATCGGGTGAGCGATTGCTATTATCGGTCCGTTTTGAATGCTTAATTGTGCTTGCTTGTTGAGTCCTAGGTTGTGTCACATCAGAAAATTGCATGGACCTTGTATAGCACAAGGTGAATGTGCACAGACTATGTGTGAGACATACAACGAGCCTATTATCAACATGCACTGACCTTGCTTGCCGCAAAGACTGCACCGACCCTATATGCGGGCATGCAATCAACAGAATATGCACCGACCTGTGCGAGCCAAAGCTTGCACCGACCTTTGCGAGCCAAAGCTTGCACCGACCTGTGCAAGGGAAAACATTGCACTGACCTTAGTTAGCTTAAGACTGAACATTCATCGACTTTAAGTGCACTGCTACAGGGATATACGTAGACTTGCACGCACTTAGCATACTAACCATGGATGTGCACCGACCGTGCATGCGGTTCCATGGGAACCTGCACCGATCTAAGATATACCAAATGCAAGTCTAGCACCGACGACATCTTTTAGGGACTCGATGCTAACATATACTAAGTGTATGCATGAATTGCAGCTAACATCGACTTTAAGTTGTTCAATGAAATGCCATGCACATTGAAATGGCTTCCATACTTACTGATTCGATAAGCTAATCATGCACACACTCCAAGGCACATTCTTGTGAGAATTTTTATGATGTTTGATTTATGGTGTATGACATCATCAAAACTATAGAGATGCAACATTCTTCTGGATGCATGATCATATTTCATAGTCGGAGGTTTTACATGCACACAAGAACAACCAACGATATTTTTCTATTTTTAGTTTCTTTTATCACACTAGGACAATGACTCATTTAAGCTCTTGATTTCATTTTTCCAGATTCAAGATATGCAATTCAGAATTAGCAATCTCTTCTTCACATGACGTAGTTTTCTCATTCAATAAAGTATTAACAGTTTTGTGACTTTCAATTTCTCGTTCAAGAGCATACAAATTGTCACAATCATCAATGATCACATATTTTCCTTTCTCAACCTTTTCAAGACTTTTTAATCTGCGTTCAAGCAAGGAAATTTGAATTTACAGAGCACTATTTTCATTTTGGAGTTTTTCAAATGAGTTTCCGTTCATGGAGGTGTGTTCAAGTTCGTTCTTTTGAAAACTCCAATTTTTATCAGGGATTTCATTTGAGTCGACGGACTTAGATAGATTATTCTTCAGATTTCTCAACTCCTCTTCCAATTCAGTAGTTTTGTCATTCATATTCATAAAACTTTTTATTTCCTCTCTTAGTTCCTTTAACTTTTCAGACTTGTCAACATTCAAAGTAGCTTTCCATTTTTCAAGAAGAAGCAGTTTTTCAGATATGGCAGTATTCAACTCTTTTAGCTTCTCATTGTCTTTATCTGTTTGTTTAAGTTCTGAAATTTTGGCCAGTAAGGATTTATTTTCAGATTTAAGATTTGCAATTATCTCTTTATGTTCTTCAACATCAAACATGTGAGACTCAACTAATCTTTCAAGCTCAGTGTATTTTCCACATGAAGACTTATCAAGTTTCTTTTTCAATTGTCTATTTTTAGATTTTATTGTTTTATATCTAACAAACGGTTCATCAAAGGCATTCACCAATTCATCATAACTAAGCTCATCTCCATCATCAGAATCAGAGTTTACCTTGGAGCTTTCCTCGTTTGACGTTCAATCTCATTGTTAGCCACAAGACATTCACTATTCCGGCTTTCTTCTTGGGCTTCGCTTAGCCCATCCCAGATCTTTCTGAATGACCTACAAGATGAAACAAAAGTAAATTGATTAGTGTCTACAGCAGCCTTAAGAGCATTCAAAACAAAAGAATTATCAGAATTCTTTTTCTCATCCACATCGGTCCACCTTAACTCATTTTTCGGAAGAATGTGAGGACCATGAGTGATTAGATTCATAAGTTTCAGATTAATATTGGTAATCCAAACATAAAATTTTCCAAGCCATAGAGGATAATCAAAACCATCAAAGACAGGAACCAAATTAATGCTAGCCATCATAAAAAGATCTTTTGTCCTAGACCGTGAGGTCCGTTGAATAAAAATAAGAGACTGGGCTCTGATACCAATTGTTGGCCCAGACTAGATGGCGGACAAGAAGGGGGGTTGAATTGTCCCCTTGCCGAGATGACAGATTTAAAAAATTATCTAAACTAATCACAATAGAATTAAAAATAACTACGTTGATTAGCCTAAACAGACGTAAGATTAAAATATTCTCTCAAGTATTCCGATCTCACACGAATAAACTATGCAATAGATGGTAGAAATAAATCCTAACACGGATAGCAGATGAAGCAATGTGCGATGATGTAGTGAATAGAAACCTATAAAATGCCTGGTGAACGGAGATAGAAGAAATGGACAATCACACAGGCATTCACAATGGACACAGAGATTTTTAGGTGGTTCGGGACCACGACGGGCTCCCTACGTCCACCCCTCACCGAACCCCGGTGAGGCTTCACTACACGCTACAAAGTAGCAACACGGGGACGAGTCCCAACACCACACACGCTGCTTCCGCAGCAATACATAACCATGGGGACTAGTCCCAAGCCGCTGCCACCGCAGCACACACACACACGCAGTCAGGGAACACACCCCGGATGTAAAAATCACACGGAGACGTAGCTCCATCTACACTCACAAACACGGAGAAACTTGCCCCGCAATGGATCCACACACTCGGAGACGCAGCTCCGCTCACACACAGATATTCGTATGTTCACAAAGACAAGAAAAATATACAATATGCGCTCAAAGAAGTATATAGATCAAGAAAAACATCACAAACAAATGTGTAAGGGATGTAGAATATTTACCCCTTGAATATCCAATGTACCCCTTCAAACAGAGGTTAGGGTGCACTGGAAGTCAATCTACGGAGTGGAAGCTGACTGGTTTTGCAAGAGATGCCCAAGCTAGAAGATTCCCGTAGTCAACACGAGCAAGAATCAGATTGATAGGAACAGATCATTGATGAGATCCTCCAGCTGATGTCCTTCCTCCTCCTTTGATGTGCGACGCCCCTCTCTTCTTTCCTGCAACAGATGAAGCACTATTAACCCAAGGGATATGCCGTCGAAGCACATTGTGTCCAACATATACTCAAAGGAATTAGCAACAAAAGGGCCACAATGACCCTCTAAAAACCCTTCAAAAATACACCCAATAGATGGGAGAAACCCTAAGCGTATTAGGATAAAAAGCCCATGGCAATCGGAGCAAGAAATGGGCATTTCATAATCAATCCGGAAAACACGACCCTGACAAACCACACAAAGTGTCGACTCTTAGAGTCGACACTTTTGTCAAGGTGTTCTATCCCGAACACAAAACAGCATCCAGGACCAAAAGTGTAGACTCTTAGAGTCGACACTTTCTATCTGGTTTGTTAAACAAACGCAAACAGAACACATATAAATAAGTGTCGACTCTTAGAGTCGACACTTTTACTGACCGTTATGAAAACTCATTTAAACTCAATTGAAATCCCGAAAACCATGATATATGAATCAAACCTAATCTTGCCACATGGAAATACATCAAAAGTGAATTCTTACCACGATTTTAATGAATTGAGAGTAAGAAGAACTTGCACTTTGAACCCAAATCAATTCATGTCAGTCTTTTGTTAATCCAAATAAAATACGCAATCACCTATTCATGATTCCTTCAACCTGCAATAACAAACATGTGATGCATTCACTTGTGAGGTTAAACTAGAGTGCTTCAACTCATCCACAACACAAACTATCATTTGAAAAATTAATTCATGCATGAAAGGTTATTAGCAAATCAATTAACCCTTGCCCACTTAGATAACATTTAAGTTCACACATGAACCATAACCTTGTCCAAGCAAAACTGAATTCACTCAATCGTCCCAATCATGAAATGGATTATATAGAAAAATAGTAACTTACCATGGATCCAAAGGATTTGTAGACAAATAAGAACCTACAACATTGAAATCTCAAATTCATGTTGATCTAAATTCAATACATGTGAATGAACCATCTTCAAGCCATTTTTACACACATGACTAACTCATGAACCTGCATTGGAATTATGATGAATTGCAGCCACAATACACATATTTCCATTCCATGTTCTTCACATATCAATTTGATTCAGCATGGAAACCTAATACTACTACAACTCAAGCAAATTCATATTTAGTTCAAGGGATGAAAACCAGCGAGTTAAGGTTTCTTAAACCACATTCTAGAACACCTAAAGACATGCATTAAATAAACTTAAACCCATCATATAAACCTGGTTCAAGCCCAAGAACACAACTAGAAATGTGCATGAGTTACATCCAAACATTATCATATTTCTGCATGGATAAACCCATGACTTATCATTAAGTACCAGCTGAACAGCAAAACAAGAACTAAGGCTCAAAGAGCTAGGGGTCGACCCATGGGGTCGACCCATCCCAAGGAGAACGGAAAACCTGCCTTAGCAATCTAATGCATAGCAATCCAATGCAATCTGAACCACATCAAGGGAACTTCAACCCCAATTGAGAAAATGAATTAGCCAACATAATAGCATGCAAGAAGGGTCATAAAACCAACACCCAAACTTGGGTTTATTTAGAAGGAAATTGAACAAGGTATTGCAAACCACTATCACTAAATAATCATGAAAAGCAAGCATGAAGTCATATGCAATAAAGCCAATCTTGCCACATTGAAATGCAGTCAATATAAGTCTAAAAACATGAAAGGGCTTTCAACCCCAATCAAGATACTATGAACAAGATTCACATGAAGGTCTGAGCATGTCAAACATAAGTGGATGCATGTAATGAAAGAGTAGACTCCCTGAGTAGCGAGGTCGACTCCATAGTTCATTGAAGTCAAACCCACGGTATAATGAGGTCGACTCTTCGAACCACATATTGCATCTAAACAAATTATGCATCAACCGTCCAAACCTATAAAAAAGATATTAACATTAAGCTCTAGAAGATTCACTAAGCATTTATCACAATACTTACACACAATATATTGTTATCATCAAAACCATCACCAAGGACAGAGAGGGAGCGCCATGAACCCAACAGTGGATACGGAAGTGGAGGTTGCATAGGCAAGGGCGCGCAGTGACTAGTGGAGGCACTCGGCGAAGGCATATGCGGAGTGGGATGGGGAGGTATGTAGTGGACGGCACCCACTTGCTCGGGGTGTGGTGTTCCCTTGACCGGAGTTGAAGGTGGAGACATAGGTGGATATGCGGAGGCAGAAGGTTGACCATGGACGGCGGTAGGTTGACTCATGGAGGGTTGATGTGCTGGACTCACGGGAGGCTGATATGTGGAGGAGTATGGCCGACTCATGGCGTGTTGATATGTGGAAGCAGAAGATTGACTCGTGGAGGGAGAGTGGGTGGTGGAAAGCTGACTCATGGTGGGTGCATAAGAGGTATATGTAGATGGTGAGGTGTATGTGGACGTAAGAGGTGAGGAAGACTCGGGGTCAAGGGAATTTTGAAGTTGTTGGTGAATGAAGTAGGCTCGGCTATACAATTGTTGCCAGGAGGTAATATCATTCAGGGATAAGATGAAACGATACTCGGGCGTTGCATTGGATATAAGCATCTTGATTTGCTCTTCCTTCGGAATATGTCCTGGGACTTACGTAGTGAGCCGATGCCAGCGATCGGCAAAGGTAGAGAACTCCTCGTCGGGCTTCATCTTCTCGTGGGCTAGATCCACAACAGAATACTTGGGCCCAACCTAGTCCTGATACTCCTGAATGAATTTTCCTTCAACAATCTGAAAATTCACAACTTGCTCTTGCGACAATGAAAAGAACCAATCCCGAGCCGGGCCTTCTAGTGATAGACCAAATAGATAAGCCATCAAACGTTGGTCATGTCGAAATTGGGCCGACTTGTAAATGAACTTCTTCAAGTGCACAAAGGGGTCACTAGTTTCACCATAACGGTGATATTTGGGAATTTGTGAAGGAGGCGAAAGCCGGAGATCTTAGAATGCAAGTGGAACACTCAAGCCGGGTTTGGGATCAATTCGGCGTTGGAGTTCATCAAGCTGGTGTTGGGCTTGAGAAATCATCTCCGGGTTAGGGAGAGATTGAGAGAAATGTGGACTAGCTTGAGCAAGAAATTATGACTGTGGACTAGAATTATGATGATGGTCCGGATAAGAAGATCCGGGCCGGAAGAAGAAGAAAAGCCCATTCCAAGAGTGGAAGGACGTTGGGCCTGGATTGAACATGGGCATAAAGACTAATTGGGCTAACATCAGCATGGGTAGAAGGAAGAGGCCCATTAAGAGAATAAGGCCCATTAAAGGAGGAAGGCCCATGTTGGATGCACTAAACTTCATGGTGGATATCGTCTTATCTTTTATCGTTTTATCAGTTTATCAAGTGCGAGGGTGTGCCAATCACATGTGTTACAAAAATGTTCGGGCATCGAGACTAGAGTGGTCCGAAGCCCAGGGTGCGCTCCGTCTGACTGTCCATACGATTGTGGGTATCAGGTCAGGATTGAAGACCCGCCGTGCCATAAAGGTCATGGCGTTAATTATATCCTCTCGGAGAAGGGAAAACCTCTGATTAATCGCTAAGAAAAGGGCCAAATGGCCTAAAGATCAATTTTCATTAAAGAATGCAAGTGGGGTTGAAATGATTGAAATCCCCTACATCGGGGTGCAAGATGGTATTCAAAATCATGTCGATCACATATTGACCATTTCATCTTTGGCCAAGAGTCCGGATAGAGGAATATGCCAAGTATATGTGAGATACCGAGACATGTGCATGCCAAGATACGACAAATTCAATATCCGAAAGATGAAGAAATTTCGGTTAAATCCCAATTAAAATGGTCAAAAATCAATGAAATATTGGCCCGATGCGGGGTCAGACTATGCCCATGCCCGATGATTCCCGGGGTGGAGCATGACCCCCGTCGGCATCATTAATATTTCTGACGCTAGGAGTCAGTGGAGAGGTATTGCAGACAAGACGCCGTTGGATTATTATGTTTTCCACTTTTTGTTATCATCATTGTTTTCCTTTTCATTATTATTATTATTATTACTTCGTTTGTTATTTCTTGACATTTTTTGTCACAGTTCATCGTCTATTGTTCAATTTCTAGTTTTCTGAGAATCAGTGACCATGCAGCTGGGTGCTATTTCTTCCCCAAATAATTGGCGCCTCTCTGCACGGGCACTGAATCAAATTTCTCCCATTTTAAAGCAAATTTCAGGTGAAGGAATTAGTGCCCCTCCAGGAGGCCGTTAGTTGAATGGGCGTATGTTCAAGCAGCCATTAATTCTGGATGGTTTTTAGCTTTTAAGCCAGATCTATTGAGAGAAATGGCGCCTCCCTATAAGGCCGCCCATTAATTAGCATCTGTTTAATTGGGCGTTGATTAAAAGTTCATTTCCTTATGTTATATTCTTAAATTTACGGATTAGCGCCTCTGGGAGTAGTCATTAATTAAATGGCGACTGTTTACACAGGCGTTGATTAATTGAATTAGCGACACTAGTATGGATGTTGTTTCTTTAAGTTTAACAGAACTTTGTTCGTTCTGCATGTGGAGGGTGGGTCGACCTGCCCTCGAGGTAGGTCAACTTCCTCTTAGAAAGGCCAAACAAAAGTTCAATTGGGGTTTTCTTGATTCTTTAACGCGTGTTATCATTTTTTCTTTGCTTGTTCATGCACATTAGGGCACTTTTAAATTCATGTTCATGCGGGCAAACCGATGGAATCAAGTTGTTAATGGAAGATTTTAATTATGTTTTGTGGAAGGTGACCCTGGTACGTGGCGGAGTCTTTGACTCACACATAGTGAGGGCTTTTGCCCGCGCGTAACCCGAACTCCTTCCTCGCACCATTTGATATATCGGGGGCGCCATGAGAGCATGTAATGATCATTTTCATGCGTATTATGCATTAGTTTGATTTCATTTTGTACATTGGTTTTGTTCATGATGTTCTTAAGTTCGGTTCCATATGTCATTGTCCTTCATATTATTAGTCTTCAAATTGGTCGGCAAAAATTCGGCAGCATCTCCCCTAGACCCGAAACATCGGGGGGTGTAAATAGGGTACACACCCACGGAGGAACTCTGAGGTGGCCCCGAAACAAAGGGATGCACGCAACGCGACAACATCCCAAGGTGCGCACAGAAGCGGCAACACCCATCACCCGTTTTGGGTGCAAAGATCCTAAGGGCTAGCCTACAAAGGACCCTACCTGTAGCAACCCTGGTAAATTGAAGGATTGAAATTTAAAGTTTATGACCAATACCCAACCCCTGTATATATATAGTTAAAGACTATTATATACACCAAATGGGCCTTACACTTAAAACAAATAACAAATGGGCCAAAATTAAATAGCGCCCTCTATTAAGGCGCTATTTCACAACTTGAAGACCCTTCACGAAGGCGTCAATTACATAAATAACGCCTCTATCATGGGCGTCATTTTCATAAGTTAAAAGGGGTAAGAGAGAGAGGAAAATGGTAAATAATGCAAGGAAAATAGTAAATAACGCCCCATGCATGGGCGCTATTTAATGAAATAGCGACATAGGCTAAGGCGCTATTTCAGGAAAATAAGAAAATAGTAAGTTAGCTGTTGTCTTTGGCTCGAACTTGGATGTCGGATGATATCTGGGTAGATGGTGATTTGGAAAGATTACTATGTAGGAAATAAGGATAACAATAGACTTTTTCCATGGAAATTTAGATCCTAATCAAACTCTAACACACAAGCGATCCTTTTACCCTATAAATACACCCCTTTAGAACACAACAGAGGTTACTACCTCTAGGTGTTCTACAGTTCTTTTCGTTGTTATCTCGTAAGGAACTTCTGCTTCCAATGCTATTGAAGGGAGCAACGTGTTTCTCCATCCTCTGCACGAACGAAGAAGAAACTATATCTTCTCCTTCCTTTTCTTCTACTGTCGTTACCGAGAAGAGGGGCCTCTGTTTCTTCCTTTAAAGGGAGGAAGTCTTCTTCTCTTCATCCTTTCTTCTACCGCCAGAATCAGAAGAAAACCAAGCCGCTTCTTCTTCCAGTTGCTGCTACTGCATTGCAAGAACTGTTGTTCTTGTTATTATCATCATCCAAGCCGTTCTTCTTCTACCTATTGCTGCTGCCTCTGTTTACACTAAAACAGAGTATCGTATCAAGGGTTACTTCCTCCATCTTCTTCATCGTCTGTCAACCAAATCATTATCAAAGGTAGGTTTTCTCAAGTTCTATGCAAAACCATGTAATTACTAAGTCGTCTGCATGCATGTAGGTCTAGAGGTTGCTTCCTGAAAGATTTAAAATATTTTACTGAGTTTTAGTAAATAGAGACCCAGACTAGGGTGCTATTTGCTTAAACGACCACGTAAACAGTCGTCAATTCGTTAGCCAATTAATAAATATACAGGTTTAGAAATTTAATAACTGAGAACCCTTACATGTAAACTAATGCATGTACATACTGGTAAATTCCTATTATTTTTCTCTACCTGTACATATCTCTAGTTTCCTGATCAGACTTACTTCAAAAACCATGTGTCTATGATTGTACCTACCCGGTGTAAATCATATGACAAAGAAATAATGACCGTCCTTAGGTCGTCAATTGAATGAACGCCCCCATACACGGGGGCTATTTAGTGATAACTATAAAATTTGAAATATTCATGACCTAATTTCCTGGATATTGAAATAACGACATGTACCCTGTCATTAATTTGATATATGACTCCCCGGACAAGGGCGCTGTTTAATGAATTAGCGACTTAAGCAAAGTCATCATATCTGAATTTGATAATATTTACTAAATTTAATAGTAATGGAATATGGATATAACGACTGAGTGAACAGTCGTCATTTATTGAACTGACGACCCAGAGAAGGGCGCCAATTCAGAAAATGAAGACTTAATCTCAGGAGTCAATTTTACTGATTTCCTGATTTCATGATTTATGTAACCCACTGTCGGTTGGTTATATGTATAGGCACTATATTCCATCTCGTGAATATAGTCCCACGTTTCACGTGTTTTTATCGTTTACCCATTATTTCTCGGTGATAGATGAACCCTCTGCGGGACATTCCGTTCCTTAGGACTGGTGATTTTATCATAGAGACCTCCAAATGACTCCGCTAGTCTTGGATTCCCTCAAGGCAGTCGAGCGGGTTGTACCACTAAAACCTATGACACTACTTGATTGCCATGTCACTCTAAAGAAACATGGTATATCGGCCCTCATGACATGCTATTTGGATGTTGAAGAGGCGAAATCTCGCGCTGCGTCTTGAGCGGGCCGTGGATCACCAGTAGATGAACTGTAAGACAGGGAAACGCGTCAGAGGGCCCAGTGGATTTCCCTGGGGCGAAACCCTCCGATGGCTAAGTCAGTAGAGCTCTAGTGGAAGCAATGAAGGGAGGAAGAAAGCTGGTGCGCGAGACTCCTCTCCACCAAAAGGGGGTGAAGCGGATTGCTCAGGAGTTTTACCTTTCTTTTCTATCTTTTTCCTTCCACCGGAGGGTATCCCTGGTTTAAATAGTGTGCCGCCTTCAGGAGTCCTGTCAGCTGGGGGGTCTCCGGCGGGAGTTGCGTCCTCAACGTGGGCTTTCATGGCCTTTATCGTGGCGGCGTTATCGCCTTAAAACCCGGTGGCTGGTTGATTCCCCTGTCCGTTGGGGACTCTTAAAGGCAGCGCGAACGGCTAGCGTCCAATCCGAGCTCCTGAAACGCCAGCCCTGTCCGGGCGAGGAGGATAGCTCGGTCGAAGGAGGGGTCGGATAGGTCGGCTGGCGCCTGTCTTTCCCGAGTGAAAAAGCGGCCTAGGCCGGACCTTCCTTGTGACCTGACCATCACTCGGGCCCTCCGAGCCTAAGGGCCGCCGGGGAGGGTTGGTCCCTCGAGTGCCTGTTTATTGGGCTTTTCTTCCCTGAGTGGGCCCCGTGGGCTATCACTCGGGTGAGCTTGCCTCGTTGGACCCTGTTGAGTCTTGTTGGGCTGCTCTTTGGGTGGGCTACAGAAATCCCCCTCTCCACTTGTCCCCCTCCTACTCCCGAGCCATGGAAGCTCGGTTGAGTAGTTTTTGAGGCTTTGGACCGGCGTGGCTCAGGTGGGTGGAATTCCGTTGGCGTTTGTGGTGCCACGGGGAGTGGTCGCCTGGGCCCGTAATGATGATCCTGACGGATTTGAACTGAAGGGCCCCCCCTTTTTCTCGGAGCATGGAACGACGCGCCGCCTCCCTCCAGGGTTTTATCGGCGTTGGGCGCTGTTCGTCGTTCTAGGCTTCTAGGGTTTCGGGCTTTCCCTAGTTTCTTGGCTTTCGGAGCTTCTTGATGCGGTTGGACCTGCGGCATCGGTCGAGGTTGGAGGTTCGCCCGGGGAGGCGTTGCAACCCCAACCGACCATGGCGCGCGAGGTCGCCGGTCCCGTTGCTCGAGCAGAGCCCTCTGGCGGAGTGCCCCGGGCGGAGCGATCTCCTTTGCCGGAGCCCTTGGAAAGGCTCGGCATTACAGGTGACCTATATCGGGTCTGCCAATCGATTGCCGCGAGGACGAAGGGGGGAGAAAGGCGCAATACCCCCCCCCGGGCTCCTCGATGTTCTGATGGAAGGCGGCCTGGTCATAGCTCGGTCGGCGGCTTTGACGGCGGAGGCGCACGCGCGGACGGAAACGGAGCGATCGAACCTTGCCTGGACCCTCGGGGGATGCGAGAGGAGGCTGGCCCGACTCAAGGGGGAGCATGAGGGACTCCGGCAGGAGTTCTCCGCATTCCGAGAGGTGGCACGGGCGAGCCGACTGGAGGCTGAGGTGCTGACCGAACAGCTCGCCAAGACCCGAGAGTCTCTCGAGAGGGCAAGCCGATCCTTGGAGGAGCGTCTGCGTCGCCTCGATCTGGACAATCGCTGGGAGCTCGAGCGTGCCGAGCTGCTAGATCGGGCGGAGATGGTGGAGCGTCTCCGAGCTGAGGCTGAGGTGGAGCGGGCCCGGGCAGAGGAACGTGCGTCCGAGTCAGAGCTGGCGCGGGTCGAGTTCGTCGGTAGGGCGGGACAGATCGAGGCGGAGGCAATCGAGCGTTACAGGAGCTCGGATGCTTACTCGGCCGACCTGTTGGAAGCCACCCTGCCTTACTACAAGGTAGCGCTACGCCGAGGTGCTCGAAAGGGGTTCAAGCAGGGCTATCATCGGGCGGTAGGCTGCGCCCATGAACAGAACTCTGCGATCGAGTTCCCCTCTGGCCAGTGTTATGACTCGGATGAGTCGGTTTCCAGCTCTTCTGCGTCGGTCGGAGAAGATTCGAAGGGATCACCTCCGTCGGGGTCACCGGCTCCGTGCTTCTCGGGAGGGCTCACGACTGAGACAGTTCTCGCACATGCGAGGTCAGTGTCCGAGCTAGCCGTCACCGAAGGCGCCGGGGGTGACGCGTCTCCTTTCGCCGGTCTCGAGCGTCAAAGTGGACCCGAGGCCTGATGTATTGTGCCTCTTTCCCTTTTTGTCCCTCTTTCCTCTTTTTAGAGGGTTTCCTTTTGGTACGATAATAAATGACTTGCTCTGTTTGGGTACTATCCTTGCCGTGATTTGGTTGGCGAATCTTGGGTGGTTGAGAGGTGCCGATATATCCTGCACGGTTTTCGCACGCTGTTTTGGTAGGCTTCTGACAGGGCGTTCCTCTGTCCCCTCACGCTTTGAATGCCAGGCTGCTTCGTGAATCCCGCGAGGGCGGGAAACGAGGAGTTGGAGGTGACTGTTCAGGGGAGAAATCCTTCGGCGTGTTTCCGAGGGGGGCATTTAAGGCGTGTAGCCTCCTTTGGCCTATAAGAAGGACCAGAGGGCGCCCTTTCCTCTCCACCGCTTGGGATTGTCTCTAACAGTCTTTCCTTGCTCCTTCCTTTTCACTCCGCGTTGTGCCTTTGCATCCGGAGCATGGAGGATCCTTCGGAGGGCGATGCCGCCGACGACGGGGAGAGGTGGGCTCCTGCTATCTTGTGAGGTTGAACGGATCCCACGGTCGCCGCGCGTGTACGAGATGGGTCCTACGGTCGCCGCGCGGATCTGGGGAGGACTTTGGCGTATGGAAGCACACCGTTGGCCTCTTCTTGGTTCCGGCGAGGCTTCCGGGTGGACGCCGAGGCGGAGGATGGATGGGGGCATCAGGGGAGTCTGTCGTCACTTCCCTCCATGTGAGGGGAGGAGGCGTATCCGGCTCCCTCCTTACCGAGGCCTTCCTCCGTCTGCAACCTCTTTTTCCCTCTTCTGCTCTTCATTTCTTTCACTCTTCGGGGGCTGCTTGCTCTCTCCTTCCTTCCAAGGAGTTGGCAGTTTGGAAGAGGGGGGGCCTTCCCGGCGCTCCTTCTTCTCGGTTGTTGCCAACTTGGGAGGTAGCCTTCCTCAACGTTTAAAGGTGGCCTTTCTCCTGAAGTCCCTCTGTCACCTTTGTCACGGGCCATCCGAGCCAACTGGCTCGACCACCTCTTGTCCGAGCCAGTTTCCGCACGAGGCAAAGTCAGTGGCTGGATGCGAGGAGATCAAGACCGAGTCAGTCGAGCGATGACCCCTTTGAAAAGATGTTAGACGGACTTTTGCTTTGTTTTTGCTATGTGATGTACTGGCATTTACCTACCTGATGTACCAACGATTTGGAATGAAAAGAACAGGAATTTTATTCTGTCTATCTCACTGTACAATTTCAAAAGTAGAATCTTCGTAGTGAGGCTGCGTTCCACGTCCGAGGAATAGGCTCCCCTTCCATTGCCGCTAACCTGTACGCACCTTTCCCGAGCGTCTCGACCACTCGGTAGGGGCCTTCCCAGTTGGGGGATAGCTTGCCCGCCGCCTCTAGTGGTCGAGAAGCTTCGGCTTTCCTGAGGATGAAGTTTCCTAGTTGGAAACGTCTGTCTCGGACCTTGGCGTTGTAGTATCGAGTGAGGCGGCGTTGGTACTCCGTTGCCCGGATGTTCGCGATCTCTCGGAGTTCGCTTGTTAGGTCGAGGTTCTCGAGCAATTTTTGCCCGTTGGCCTCGGGTGAGAAGCTGATCACTCGGAGGGACGGGTTGGCGATCTCCAACGGAACGACGGCCTCGGTGCCATATACCAACTGAAAGGGGCTTTCACCGGTTGCCGTCCTGGGGGTTGTTCGGTGCGACCACAGTACGCTAGGCAATTCCTCGAGCCAGCTACCCTTAGCCTTGCCGAGTCTGGTTTTTATGCCTTTCAAGATAGTCTTGTTGGCATTTTCAACCAGGCCGTTGGCCTGAGGGTGGGCAACCGAAGTGAAGTGGTTGTGGATATTTAGGTCGACGCATCTGTCTCGGAAGTACCGAGAGTCAAATTGCCGACCGTTATCGCTGACTATCACTCGGGGGATGCCAAAGCGGCAAATGATCGATTTCCAAATGAAGCCCCAAACGACTGTCTCGGTGATCCTTGCCGTAGCCTCGGCCTCGATCCACTTGGTGAAGTAGTTGATGGCGACGATGATGAACTTCTTCTGGGACTGGGCCGTTGGGAATGGCCCAAGGATATCGATTCCCCACCGAGTAAAAGGGTAGGGCTCGGTTAAGGTGACAAGTTCCGTTGCCGGCTGATGGACCAAGTGATCGAACCGCTGGCATCGGTCGCACTATTGAACATAGGCTGAGCAGTCGCGCTGCAGGGTGGGCGACCAGTACCCCTGTCGTAACAGGATTCGGGCTAGCGACCGAGCCCATGAGTGCGCTCCGCACAGGCCTTCATGAATCTCTTGGATGGCTCGGCCTGCCTCGTCGGGACCGAGGCACTTCAGGAGGGGACTGGAGAATGATCTTCGGTAGAGGGCATTGTCGAGGACTACGAAGCGCCGAGCTTGATACTTCATTCGGCGGGCTTCCCGAGGGTCAGGGGGCTCTTGGGAGTCTAGTAGCCAGGACAGATAGGGGGAGCGCCAGTCACTTGGGGTGGCCGAGTCAACAGCGAGGAGCTCCGTGTCGATGCTCGGATGCTCTAGCTCTTCTAGGAGGACCGATCGTGTACCTTCCGGGTCTAGGGAGGAGGCCAATCGAGAGAGGGCGTTCGCCCGGGAGTTTCGCTCTCGAGCTATTCAGACTACCCCAAATCCCTCGAACTGTTGGGCCAGGCTACGGACCAGGTGAAGGTATTTGATCATGGGTACCTCCCGAGCCTCATACTCGCCGTTGACCTGACCTGCGACTAGTTGAGAGTCGGTGTGGATCCTGACTCGCTCGACCCCCAGCCGTCGGGCCATGCGTGCTCCCGAGATAAGGGCCTCGTACTCGGAAGCATTGTTGGACGCCTGAAAGTTGAATTTTAAGGCGTACTGTAGCTCTATCCCTTCGGGGGACCTTAGGAGGATCCCCGCACCACTGCCTGCCGAATTGGACGACCCATCGACGAACAGTTCCCAGGCTGGCTCGGTCGCGGTCGGAGGCCTGTCCTCGGCAGGGATGGTGTTTTCGGCGATGAAGTCGGCGAGCGCTTGGCCTTTGATTGCTGATCGCGGCTGGTACGAGATGTCGTAGGCCCCGAGCATGATGGCCCATTTGACGAGTCGGCCCGAGGCCTCGGGGTGGGCTATAATCTTCTTCAGCGGCTCACCGGTTAGCACGGTGATGGGGTGCCCCTGGACGTAGGCGCGGAGGCGCTTCGCGGAGGTGACCAACGCTAGCACGAGTTTCTCGGTTGCGGGGTACCTCCGTTCGGCCCCACTGAGCACCTTGTTGGTGTTGTAGACCGGTCTTTCGATTCCCGAGTCATTTCTGACCAGGACCGAGCTGACCGTGGATGGCGTCGCCGAGAGGTAGAGCAGCAGGACTTCGCCTAGGACGGGCTTGGAGAGCACCGGTGGCGAAGCCAGGAACTCCTTAAGCTCGGTGAATGCTGCCTGGCACTACTCATCCCATGCGAACGTGGCAGATGCCAGCTTAGGCCCCCTCATCAATTTGAAGAAGGGCAAGCATCGTTCGGCCGCACAGGACAGGAAACGGCTGAGAGCGGCGACACGCCCCGTCAGACGCTGGACATCTTTAATGCACGTGGGCGGGCGCATGTCCAGGATGGCCTGGACTTTGTAGGGGTTGGCCTCGATCCCGCGCTGAGTGACTAGGAAACCCAGGAACTTCCTGGATTTTACTCCGAAGGCGCACTTGGCGGGGTTGAGCTTCATGTTGTACTTCAGGAGGGTGCCGAAGGTTTCGGCAAGGTCGGTGAAGTGGTCTCGGACCTTGGGGGTCATGACGAGCATGTCATCAATGTAAGTCTCGACGTTCCGACCTAGCTGTCCCTCGAACATGTGATTTACCAGTCGCTGATATGTGGCTCCAGCGTTCTTTAACCCGAAGGGCATCCGGGTGTAGCAGTATACGCCACAGTCAGTGATGAAGGTTGTCTTCTCGACGTCTTCTGGATTCATTCTGATCTGGTGATAACCTGAATAGGCGTTCAGGAAACTGAGTATCTCGTTGCCCGAGGTTGAATCAACCAATTGGTCGATGCTCGGTAGCGGATAGCAGTCCTTGGGGGTAGCCTTGTTCAGATCGGTGAAGTCCACGCACATTCGCCACTTGCCTGTGGTTTTTGGCATCAGGACGACATTGGCTAGCCACGTAGGGTACAGGACTGGCCTGAAGAGGCCTGTCTCTTGTCCCTTAGTGACCTGCGCCTTGATGACCGCCTGTTTCTCGGGCGCATGCTTCCTTCTCCGTTGCTGTACGGGCCTGACGGTGGGGTCAAGGCTGAGCTTATGCATCACGGTCTCCCCTGGTATGCCAGGGAGTTGATCATCGGCCCAAGCGAAGACCTGAGCGTACTCAAAAAGAAATTTCTTGTATTGTTGCTGTTCCTTAGGTGGTAGGTCAGCTCCGATCCTTACTCCGAGGGCCGGGTCATCATTCAGGAATACCGTTAGCAACTCGCCACCGGGCTCGGCGGTTACGGTCTTCCCTTCGATTCCCTTGGGGCCCTTATCCCCTCCGTCCGGCTTTGAGGCTTCCATAGAGATGTTGTAGCACCTTCTAGCCGTGGCCTGGTTACCTCGGACTTCCCCAACCCATTTTTGGTGGGAAACTTCATTTTTTGGTGATAGGTAGATGGTACGGCCTTCATTCGGCTGAGAATTTTCTAGCCGAAAATGGCGTTGTACGCTATCATACCCTTGATCACTAAGAAGTCCACCATGACCGTAACGGTTTTGGGTGGGGTGCCGATGGTGACCGGCAGGCTTAGGGCTCCCTCGGGGTAGGTGGCCAGGCCGTTAAACCCGCAAAGGGGGGTTCAGATCGGGCGGAGCTTGGATGGGTCTTCCCCCATCTTGAGGAAACAGTCATAAGATAATACATCGGGGGCGCTTCCATTGTCAACCAGAATTCTATCTACGTTACAATGGTTTATTGTGGCCGAGATGTCGAGGGTATCATCATGCGGGGTGCTTAGCCCTTCCAGGTCTTGGTTGGAGAAGACTATGACCTGGGGCTCCCTCGGCGGGCCCCCTGAGGGCTCTGAGACCCGGCTGGCCCGCTCGGCATGGCGCTTCCTTCCTCGGCTGGTGTCGCCGCCCGATGCTGTTCCTCCGGAGATGACGTTGATGTGGACCCCTCGGGGGGCGTTGTCGATCTCTGGGTGGCGTCTTTGTCTTCTTTGTGCCCAGCAGCGAACCGGGCTAGGTGCCCCTGACGTATGAGGCGTTCGATCGCGTCCTGGAGCTGGTGACAGTCACCGGTGTGGTGCCCATGGTCGCCGTGGAACGAGCAATGTCTGTCACGCTTGTGGTTCTTCGATCTCATCGGTTCGGGCCTGCGGAGGAGTCCCGAGTCTTTGATGTCATCATATATCTCGTAGACTAGCGTGGTCAGCGGGGTGTACCGCTCGTACCTCAGTTTGCGCTCTCCTTCCCGATCACGCTTCTTGCCCGAGCCAGGGTTTGACTCGGGGGCCCGCTTCTTGTCCCCCTCCCGACCCGAGCCGGTTGTGTCTCGGAAGGTGCTAAGCACCTCTTCACACTCGGCGTGGCGCAGAGCCAGAGTCACTAGCTCGGCAAGGGTCGAGGGAGGGTGGAGGACAAGTTCGCGGTGGAGATTTTCATCCCGGGTGCCCCTGGTCAGAGCGGTCGTGGCTGAGGCCACATCAAGGCGGGGAATTCTGAGGGCTTCCGATTTAAATTGGTGGACATAAGCCCGGAGCCTTTCCCCTTGTGCCTGTTTGAGGGCCAGGAGCCCCGCTACTGACCTCGGGGGGGCGCTTCCGGCGAAGCTCTCCTTGAAGACTCGCCCGAATTGCCTGAAGTCCTGGATGGACCCGGGGGCGAGGGCCCGGAACCACACTTGATCACCTTGGACCAAGGTGGCCGCAAAGGCTCGGCATTTAATGGGATCCGGTGTCCCATGCAGAGTCACCAGGGCGTCGAAGCTGTCGTAGTGGTCAGCTGGGTCGCCCTGTCCATCATAGAGTTTGAAGGTAGGAATGGAGGTCCTAGGAGATACCTCTGCCTTCAAGATGTGCTCGGAGAAAGGGGATTTCTCCTCCTCCTCCGGGAGGGAGGTCTTCTGCAGGGCGCGGAGGGCGCGCTCTTGCTCTGCGAAGCGTCTTTCAAAATCCCTCAGCCGAAGGGATAGTTCCGGCTGCGGTCACGCCGTGGGGCTCGGGGGAGCGTCGTGGCGATCCTCAGGACCGCCGGCGCTCGGGCGTGGAGGCCTCGCCCCCTGTTTCCCTCTCCTGAGCGTGGAGGAAGCCTCTTGCTCCGGGGGTGGAGCTTGCGAGGGTCCTCCCGCGTGGTTGCGGATGAGCTGCTGGCCGCGGAGGGTGAAGTGGCCTCCAGCGGTGTGCTGGGACGCATTTCGACGGGGGGGGGCTCCCGGACGGGGGCGCGAGACCTGGCCTCCCTCGCCGCCTGGGCCCTCATGAGCTCTACGAGAACGTCGAGCTTCTTACTGAGGGCCTGGAAGATCTCGACGCCGCCGTTGGGGGCTACCCCCATTGCCATCGGAGGGGGCAGCGGCCCGTTGGTGGGGACGCTGGTGTTGGAGGGAGGGCTCTGTGAGGCCCTAGAGGGGGCTTCTCCCGCCGTCACCACGGTCTTACCCTTCTCGACGGCGGATCTCCTCCCTAAGCTTCTTCTCACCATCTCGGCTCTTCGTGCGTTTCCCATAGACGGCGCCAGATGAAGAGGTGAAATCTCGCGCTGCGTCCTGAGCGGGCCGTGGATCACCAGTAGATGAACTGTAAGATAGGGAAACGCGTCAGAGGGCCCAGGGGATTTCCCTAGGGCGAAACCCTCCGATGGCTAAGTTAGTAGAGCTCTGGTGGAAGCAATGAAGGGAGCAAGAAAGCTGGTGCACGAGACTCCTCTCCACCAAAAGGGGGTGAAGCGGATTGCTGAGGAGTTTTACCTTTCTTTTCTGTCTTTTTCCTTCCACCGGAGGGTATCCCTGGTTTAAATAGTGTGCCGCCTTCAGGAGTCCTGTCAGCTGGGGGGTCTCCGGCGGGAGTTGCGTCCTCAACGTGGGCTTTCATGGCCTTTATCGTGGGGGCGTTATCGCCTTAAAACCCGGTGGCTGGTTGATTCCCCTATCCGTTGGGGACTCTTAAAGGCAGCGCGAACGGTTAGCATCCAATCCGAGCTCCAGAAACGCCAGCCCTGTCTGGGCGAGGAGGATAGCTCGGTCGAAGGAGGGGTCGGATAGGTCGGCTGGCGCCTGTCTTTCCCGAGCGGAAAAGCGGCCTGGGCCGGACCTTCCTTGTGACCTGACCATCACTCGGGCCCTCCGAGCCTAAGGGCCGCCGGAGAGGGTTGGTCCCTCGAGTGCCTATTTATTGGGCTTTTCTTCCCTGAGTGGGCCCCGTGGGCTATCACTCGGGTGAGCTTGCCTCGTTGGACCCTGTTGAGTCTTGTTGGGCTGCTCTTTGGGTGGGCTACAGAAATCCCCCTCTCCAGATGTCATGGGAATACCCTTTAAATAATGGAATGGGGAACCATACCATTAATATTCTTTAAGAATTATGTGCCATACTTGTGGACACTAATTATATCTACCTTATCATGTATAAGGACGAGCGACCATATCTATATGAGCGCTTATTCTTAATGACAAGGCACCTATCTAGGGAGCCGATTCCACCTAGTTTTATCGTTGATCGTGATTATACTGTTATTATCATCCTTATACAACATGTTCAATCCTTGAAATTCTATTCCATATGATCTACCTTAAAGTTCCTACAAGCTTATTCCGTTGGAATTCTATATTGACTATAACTACAGTGGATGTCAAAAAATACATGATTCAATGCTAGCGCATATAAGGGCCCGATCTGGTTCTGAGGGGAGCACCCGAATGTACTAGTGCCCATGGGAGTTGTAATGATCACAGTGTGACATTGCACCGAAGTACTTGTCGTTCTAGTTTTATGACATTCCACAAATCTCGTGCTTGACTCGACTTGACATGACATGACTTGCGTAACCCGGAATGGGTATTTATTACACTTGCTTGAAACATGATAGCCAATTCTTGACACGACATGATAGACATATGTGCTTGATCATCTTGATATGTATTAACATGAGTTCTTGAAAGACTTGCTAGTTCACTCACTTTATATTGATATACATTCTCTACTCTCTTGTTATACATTCTCTATTATCGTTTTACGCGAACATGCATAGCTATATTGCATTCATGTAACTTAAAATCTACTTAAAGCAAGCTAGCATTTGAGATATAATCCCTACTGAGCGTTCGCTTACATAGTGTTTTCCCTTATCTTTCAGGTAAGTCCGATGACGAGACTCAATCGGATGGGGAAAGTCAAGAGTGAAGAGATTAGAGCTACTCCGTCTATCCAAGCGTCAACTAGTCCTATCTTTTCTATTTTTATGAGTCAATCCTTGTATTTTTATTTTATTGAGCCTTGGCAATTTTATTAAGTGAATTGTAATAGAAGTACTTTCATATTTAATGGAAAAATGGATTGGGTTATCTTTACCTTCGCGCGCTCTATCTTTGTGTCGAATACACTAATTCTCTGATTGACATGATCGATAGAAACTCATCGCGCATCTCTGGGTTCCTTCCGCACTCGGGACGTGATACCTCCGACCCATGGGTCGCCACAAACTCATCACCGAGATGTGGGCTAGCTTAAGCTATCGCCGTATAAGGCTATCAATGTTCACTCCTCAAAGGGAAGCCACCCGGGGTCCACGTTAAGAAGTAACGAGCCCCTGAGGGTCCATGAGTGATCAAGAACCTGAAATCTAGAATTTACAAGAACAATCGATGATTTGGGATTGAATCCCATGTTCCTCACCCCCCTCAGAACCATGGCCATTAGATCTGTCCAAGCTCTAAATTGGGGTTTTAAGAGGAGAAGAAAAAGAATCATTTCAAGATGAAAAGGGGAGAAGATTCCGATATGATGCCGACTGTTGGAAGCCTCGAGGTCATATCCATCAACTTTGGATAGACTCCGGACCGGTGGTGGCCGGAATCAAGGTATGTATATGTATATATATTGATCGGGGAAGACAGCAAGGAAAACCTACCATGTAAATGTATGTATCTATTGGGTGAAGGGGGTGGCAACATAGCGGAGTGAATATATCATGCATGCATGCTATCGGGAAGTATAAGAACCCATGCAGACAAAGAGGATATCAGGGTGAAGGTCTTGTATTTTTTTTATTTCCGCTCGAACAGAAGAGCAACATCGGGGGATACATGAATATCGGAAAGAAGAGAGAAAGAAAACACATCAGAAGAAAAGAACGGGGGGAGCTCGATCTCCCTCACCTCGCCCTCCTCTCTCACTCTCTTCTCCTTCGCAGGAACACGGGCTTCAGGGGCTTCAGGGAGGTCTCCAACGGGCCAACCAACTATCTCTCCAGAATTGCCGAAGAGAGCTTCAATGTTCCCCACCATGGGCCTTTTATAGGGGCTAAGACCCCTTGTGTTCGGAGGTTGAGCCCCCCGCTGCGTTCTTCCATTTTTTTTCTTCTACTGTCGCTGCTGCTGCCGTGTTGCTACCGCTGCTTCGACGTCGCTTTCGTCGCTGCTACGGCGTTATAGGGGAGAGGGCTGGGGCATGGTGGCCCCCCCTGGTGGCACCCTCTCTGCCAGCCAAGCACGGGGCCGGAGGTTCGGCGGCATTGGAGCGCCGCTGCACTCACTTGAAAATAGGGGATCATAAATGCTACAGTACCCAAACACGCAAAAATGGCGCCCACAGGGTAGGCCACAGATTCTTGAATTGGCGTCCGAGTAGACGTCCGCCTATTCTTTGGTTTTCATGATTTCACCAATTTATAATGTCACCAGGAATTGGCGACCACCTAAAAGGGCGCTCATTGATGAATTAGCGTCCAGACAGCTGTCGCTAATTCTTTTATCACCACTATGGCGCTATCTATCAGCCTTATCAACCATTTTTCACCCCTAGGAGCTATTTTTCACCGTTAAATCTGCATCTTCTGGGAAGTCGCCACTTTTCTATATAGTTCCAGCCAAGAACTGGTGCCTCTTCAAAGGGGCGCCCATTAAAGACATGGCGTCCATTCAGACGGGCGTCCATTTCGTAAGTCAACCTATTCGAGCGTCGAGTCGACCTGAGGGAATTGGCGTCCATGTAAGAGGTGCTAATCGAAGAATTGGTGACAATTGCCATGGCGCCGATTTTTTTTATGCCAACAAATGTCCCCCACTGGCAGGTGTCACGAGCATGAGACATGAGAGCGGGATATGCGGGTGCAACTTATTTCCCTGCGATAGCCTTCTGCTTCATGAGGATGTCCACGGCCTCGAACTGTATCGACTGGTCTTGAACGTGAGTCAGGCACCAATCAACATGATATTCATCGATATTGGGTCTATACTGACGCAAGGGAATTTGATTTATCTTGTCGTTGATAGAAGGTCTAAGCCATTGGTTTGTGTTTTTCGTCATGGTGGGACGGATGGATTAGTCTTGTCCGAGGGAAAAGTGCCAACCTGAGAGGCATCGCCAACACTGGGTTCATGCTGGCACAAAGATTTTGATTTCTCTGGCTTAGATGAAAGGTCTAATCCAAGGTCTTTAGCTAAGACCTCGAGAGGCCATAGACACCGGGTTAAAATGGTTCGTCAATGCTGGGGTCGCATCGATACAAGGAATTCAGGTTTCTTCGACTTAGATGAAGGGTATAGGTCTAATCCTTCAGCCGAGACCCCGGAAGGCCTTAGGCACCGAGCATAAAACATTAAGAGATCGTTTCTTTTTTTTTGATGATCACGATGGGACCAGATCATAAAGGTATAATACTATCATCGGCATTGGGATCACGTCAACGCAATGGAATCGGGTTTATCCGGCCTAGATGGAAGGTCTAGGCCGTCGAGTTAAGTGTGTTCATCGATGCTAGGGTCGCACTGAGGCAAGGATTTCAGGCTTCCCTGACTTAGACGAAAGGTCTAGGTCGGATTCCTCGGCTAAGACCCCGGGAAGGCCTTAGGTGCCGAGTCAAGTTGTTCGTCGGTGCTGGGATGGCACCGACGTAAAGAATTTTGGGTTTCTCTGACTTAGACTAAAGGTCTAGGTCGGATCACTCGGCTGAGACCCCAAAAAGACCTTAGGCACCGAGTTAAGTGATTCATCGATGCTCGGATTGCACCGACGCAAGAAATTCAAGTTTCTCCAACTTAGACAAAAGGTCTAGGTCGGATCGCTCGGCTGAGACCCCAGAAAGGCCTTAGGCGCCGAGTTAAGGTGGTTCGTCGACGCGGGGATCGCATCGATGCAACAAATTTTGTGCTTCTCCGACTTAGACGAAAGGTCCAGGTCTGGCATCTCGGCTGAGACCTCAAAAGGCCATGGGTGCCGATGACTACGATTCTTTTGGCATGGTCGATCATCTGCCAGTGTGAACACCGATTGTAATGCCCTGGGTCTTTCAGATTTGTATCGGAGAGCTTTCAGATCGCTTTTGTGGGTCCTGAGTTGTGTTTTACGATCCACGCATGTTTTTCTCTTGTAGAAGTTACGGAACCCTATGGTGAGTTTACTGTTGATTTCATCGACTCGAGGACGCTACAGTTGCGTTATGCTCCTTCCGAAGATCGCGTAGACTATTTTTTCATATTTTTCTGAATTAGTAAATTTTCAGGTGAAAATCAGATTTCACGAAAATTAGGAAATTCCTAATTTCCTTTTCTATTTATTTCTTCACCCTCCCTCCGCTCTCTCATTCTCACGTGCACTCTCTCCCTCTTGTTCTCTCTCCTCTCTTCTCCTCTCCCCGCGGGGTGCACGACCGTGGTGAGGTAGGCGAGGCAGGAACGCCGTGGAGCTGCTGTGGCGCGTGATGGCGCGAGGAACGGAGCGTGGCGTTGGCGCGATCTCTCGGTGGATTCAAAGCTGATGTGCATGGTTCATGTGATGTTTCTGGCGTGGTTTAGTCATTTTGGCATGTCAGAACTTCAGTGGACGTAGGGAGATGGATGCCCTGCTCCTGTTCTGTGTTCCCTCCCGATTTCGAGCTGAATCGTGCGAGAACGAGCGAGTTTTCCAACTTTAGGGTGAAATCATGCTTCAGGGGGTGTGAGACGACTTCACCTTTCCTGATGACGGTTTCTAGCCTAGTTAGTTTCATTTAAACCCCTGGCATGTTACCATTTCATTCCCGCCATTTCTATTGCAATCGGTTGTCATTTGGGGCTGGTATGAGCCCAAGAACCCACGTGACTCATTTTGGGTTGATTCGTTAGAATTGCCCATTTCTTGTCGTTTATGCGTCGACTGGATCCCTTTCAAGTTGTGAAAGATTTATATTGCCATTATGATAGTTTCTCCTTCATTTTTGGGTGAATGGGGCGTGAAAAGGCCAGGTTTTGGCCATTCCTACGGTTTTCACACCGTAACGCATTGGCGGTCCTTCTAGAGACCATTTTTATATCCCAAGCGGTCCATTAGAGACTGCTAGGCTGTGTGGTATGTCGGTTTAGCTAAGCGGTCGTGCGATATACCGCAAGGCTGGCTGTGGCGGTTCGTGGATGACCGTTAAGCTTCGTTTGAATTTGGTCAATGATTTTAAGTCGGTTCGGGCTAGCGGTCTAGCTCCGACCGCATGGTGTCCTTGGCGGCCCTTGGGGAGACCGCCAAGCTCTGTGAAACAGTTCTAGGTAGACCGTTTAGTGGCTTTGACTGGTTAAGTTGGTTCGGTGGTTGGCTAGGTTAAGCGGCCATGGCATGACCGCTATACTCACCTTGCGGTCCTCAGGAGATCACCGTGTGTAAGTAGCGGCCTCAGATAGACCGCATACCCCTATGCTTTGGCAGTTTTATTCGTTAAGTCTTCTGAGTGAAGCGGCCATATCCTTGGCCGCTTAACTCGGTGAGACGGCCCATGTATAGACCATTTTTGTCTGCCCTTTTATGACCGCCAAGTGCCGGTGTTCTCTGTGTCAGGGTAGCGGCCCTTTGGCTGACCGCTTGTGATGTGACACCACTACGGGGTATGCAGCAAGCAAAAGTAATCTTAGGACCTACTCCGCATTCACAATAACATAACAATTAAGTTGATAAATCAGGGCCAAAAAGCCGTCGCACACACATGAGCCCGGGGTGACTAAGGATGCTAGGGGGAGGTGATGGATCAAGACCCTTGCTGGTAGAGTGCCAGCAGGGCTAGGGTTTCCCTCCCGAGGGTACGTAGCCCACGCTTATGGGGCTGGCCGGTGCCAATTGGGGCACTAGGTCCCACTCACTCACGTTAACCACGGTGACCACACTATGATGGTGGCTCCGTGATCGAACACTCGCTCGCATGCACAACGGAGCTATGTCTACGGATATTAAATAAACAGACACTAAGATTAATGGAGCAAAGTTTAGAGTTCACCTGGTTGGTTTGAAGAAACCAACCCCGTTCGGAGACGTGGGCGAGCGGGGAAGTGTGGATCCCGCACACTGTGCCGATGTAGCTTGAGCTGTTTAGTACATGAACTACTCCTCACGCAGGAGGGTTAGATGGAGGGTGGGGAAATTAAACTTACATCAAACACTACCTCCACGCAGGGAGGGGCGCTAAGCCGGCCAGGCCAGGAGGGGGAAACTCGCCAAGGATGACGGAACGGAAGCCGACGTGGATCTGTTCACTTGCTGTGCGAAGGGATAGGATGCCGCTGTTGCAGTCGTAGTTCGTCCTCAAGAATTTTCCGGTGACGAAACCAGAGGGGATTTCTTCGTAACAGGGGCTGGGACACCTCTGAATTTTATCGAATTCTTCTGACGTCGTCGCTAGTCGTGGTGGAGGCTCGAACGGGATGAAGGAATCTGGGGCTGGCGGCTTCAGATCTGAGGCAGTAGGATGCAGAGGTCGTACCTTGGGCTCCCGAGCTCCGAATCTCAAACCGTTAGAAGTTCTGGAACCGTGGTCGAGCCCTCGTTGCAGTAAAACTGGCGGGGAGGCTGCCAGAGGTCGGGGTGTCCTGGGGGACGCCGATGAGTGACTGTTGGTCACAGAATACTGGTGAGGGCAGTCCCGCGTGACTGAAGGAGAAAAATCAGAACTGGGGCTCCCTGACGCTGAATGTACATCTGCTTCTTGCTCCTGGTCGGGAACAGGGGGAGGAAGATCTTTGAGGAAGGAACTTCAGTCTAAATCCTTCGCTGTAGATCGTGGTTCTGCTTCTGATCGGACTCAGGTGCTCTGCAGATGGATCTTGGAACCGTCGGAGGAGAATGACTCTCCTGGGCAGTCCCGAACTTGGATTGGGACGATTCTTTCTTGCCTGCATAGTGGACTGGACGACCTTTCCAGAATGGTAAGATACGCCCTCAGATGTCTCCGTATGAACACGGGGGAGCTTCTGCAAGACGGACCTTCTTCTGTCACCTGCAGATGTGACCTAAGGAATGGGATGGAGGTGGGGTTAGGTTAAGGGGGATGGAAGTTTTGGTAATGGAGGGAAATGGGAGGTGTTTGCAGATGGGGGAGGAATGTGTGGGGGTGAGGAGAGGGGCGGAGCAGGTGGAATGGGGTGTTGGAGGGTGGAGGGGAGTGGGGGCCGAAGCTACAAGGTGGGGGTGGTGGGTTCGGCCAAGGCAAGGGAGAAGTGTAGGGAGAGAGGGCTGGTGCGCAACTAGTGGTGGGGTGGGGTTGTGGATGGTCAAGGGATATGAATGAGGGTGTGGGGGAGTGGGAAGGTTGCTTGGGGAAGAGGGAGGGGTGTATTGGAGGTGGGGAAGGTGTATGGGGAATAGGAAGGGTTGCTTGGGAAGTGGAGGGAATTGATGAGAGTTAAGTGGCCTAGGGGAGGTGAAGGGTTGGAGGGTGAGGTGGCAGCTGAGGTGGCAGGGGAAGGGGGAGGTGAAAGGGCTAGGTCGCCCAAGGGATAGAGAGAGAAGGGGGGAGGAGAGAGAGGGGGTTCGCCCCTTGGAGAAAGAGAGAGAGAATGAGAGAGCTAGAGAGAGAGGGAGGGTGCAATTATGCTTAATTTCTCAAATATTCATTAGCTATCACAAGTGGAGTTGGGGTCCTATATATAGGGATCCCAACATTTACAAAAAGTCCTTGGATAAACTGTAAAAAGCAAATAAGCAAGGGGGTTGGGGAAGGAAGAGGTCGCCCATGGGCCAGGCCCATCTAATTGGGCCCAAATGACCCCCCAGCCTAGCAAACTTAGATAAATAACGTGACGACCTAGGACCATGACTCAAAATAAAGATAAGTACATCAAAATGACTCAAGAAAAGGAGAAAATACATCAAGATGTCCATAGTAACAAACTCCAGTGTCGCCGAGGACCCATCAAGTCATGCAGTCGCAGCCTATCTGTCTCCAGAAGGGAGAGAGGTGTCGAGCCAGAGGGAACTCTGGGTGATGTCCCCATCAACTCCCCCGGGCTGTGGAGAGCTCGACTCTGTCGAGAAAGGGTCCTCTCGGCTGCGGTAATGCTCCAGGAGGTCGGGGTCCAGCTGCTGAAGATCCTCCCTGCTCACCCATGAATCATCTGAAGGGGGCCGGCCCTTCCACCTGACCAAGTATCGCTCGTATGCTTTGCTCCGGGTGATAGTGACATGTTCATCCAATATCCGCTCTATTTGCTCCCGTTGGCCCCTCTGGACTGGTGGAACTCTCTCATGGGTGGTGGCTCCCTCAGAAGGTGGAACAGGCTCAATTTCCTTGCTAGGTGTCACCGTGGGTCCCCTATATGGCACCAAGTCAGCCACATTGAATGTGGGACTTACTGCGTACTCCTCGGGGAGGTCCAACACGTAGCGTTTGTGCCAATCCTCTTTAGAACCTGGAAGGGGCCTGATCCACGCGACCTCAGTTTGGAGACATTCCCAGGGGAAAGCCTCTCAGTTCTTACCATCACATAATCACCTACGTGAAACTCCTGGTGGCGACGGTGGGAATCGGCCGACTTTTTATATACCTCATTGCTTTTGTTAATGTGTTTGCGGATTTCTTCATGCAATTCCTTCATGTGTTGGGCAAACGACTCAGCACTAATAGACACTCTAGCATGTGGTGGCAAAGGAATGAGATCTGTAGGCTTTCTAGGTTTGTACCCATGCACAGCTTCAAATGGGCTCATCCCTATCGACCTATTCACTGAATTGTTGTATGCAAACTCTGCATGGGGTAATATGAGATCCCAATTCCCGGGGCGATCCTCAACAAGACACCGGAGTAGATTCCCAAGGCTCCTATTAATGACTTCGGTCTGTCCGTCAGTTTGGGGGTGATAGGCCGTGGAAAATTTGAGAAGGGTCCCCATTAGGTGCCAGAGAGTCTTCCAGAAGTAGCTGGTGAATTTGACATCCCTATCAGAAATGATGGTCTTGGGTAGTCCATGGAGGCGAACTACCTCATCGAAGAATAGGCGGGCCACATGAGAGGCGTCTGAGGTTTTAGAGCAGGGGATGAAATGGGCCATCTTAGAAAACCTATCCACTACTACAAAGATTGAATCATGCCTTTTTTGAGTTTTAGGTAGGCCTAAGACGAAGTCCATGCTTAAGTCCTGCCAAGGACGGTCAGGGACAAGGAGTGGTGTGTAGAGGCCAGTGTTCTGCCTTGTTTGTTTGGCTGAGGCACATATCCGGCACTGGCCTATAATTTTGGCTACGTCCCTTTTGAGACTTGGCCAGTAGAACTGACCCTCAACCAAAGCAATGGTCTTATGCACCCCAAAATGCCTAGCAAGGCCTCCTGCATGTAACTCCCAGATCAGGAAATCCCGTAGAGAGGTTCTAGGTATGCAAAGTCTATGGCCTTTGAAGATGAACCCGTCTTCTAAGATGAATCCTTGATGTTCCCTAGGTGAGTGGGTGGATAGAGTGGTACGGATTGGACCAAAGTCCGGGCAATCAGAATACTCTTCCTTGAGTCTTTCAAATCCTATGACTTCCACCCTAATGGTAGCTAGCAAGGAAATTCGCCTACTGAGGGCATCGGCAGCACGGTTTTGACTTCCGGCCTTATGTTTGATTACAAATGTGTAGGCCTGGATGTATTCGACCCATCGGGCATGCCGAGCATTCAGTTTCTGCTGGGAATTGAGGTATTTCAGGGCCTCATGGTCAGAGAATATGACAAATTCTTTAGGCAAGAGATAGTGTCTCCAATGCCGAAGGGATTGTACCACGGCATAAAATTCCTTGTCGTAGGTGGAGTATCTCATTCTGGCATCACACAACTTCTCACTAAAATAGGCCACTGGGTGTCCTTCCTGGCTAAGGATCCCGCCAATTCCTACCCCGGAGGCATCACAAGTCACCTCAAAGACTTTGGAGAAGTCAGGGAGGCATAATACAGGGGCTTGGGTCATCCTCTCCTTGAGCTCTTGGAAGGCTCTAGTTGCAGACTTGGTCCACACAAAGGTCCCCTTTTTGAGGCAGTCAGTGATAGGGGCTGTGACTGTGCTAAACCCACGGATGAACCTTCGGTAAAAGGTGGCTAGCCCATGAAAGCTCCGGACTTCATGGAGAGTGCGGGGTTCCGGCCAATCGAGGATGGCTTGGACCTTTTCAGGGTCCATGGATACTCCTTCGGTGGAGACAACATACCCAAGGAAGGTAATGGACTTTGTCATGAATTGACATTTTCAAAAATTGGCAAAGAGGCTCTCCTTCCTAAGAGTGGTGCAGACTTGCCGAAGGTGACTGAGATGGGCTTCTTTGGACTGGCTGTAGATGAGGATGTCATCAAAGTAGACTATCAGGAAGACTCCAATGTAGGGCCTAAGGACCTCGGTCATAAGGCGCATAAAGGTGCTTGGGGCATTAGAGAGCCCAAAAGGCATCACCAGCCATTCATAGAGCCCATCCTTGGTTTTAAAGGCTGTTTTCCATTCATCCCCTAGCCTTATCCTAACCTGATGGTAGCCACTTTTGAGGTCTATTTTGGAGAAAATGGTGGCCCCGGCTAGCATGTCAAGCATGTCGTCAAGCCTAGGTATGGGAAACCTGTACTTGACCGTGATCTTGTTGATGGCCCTACTGTCGACACACATCCGCCATGTCCCATCTTTCTTAGGTGTGAGGAGGGCTGGGACAGCACAAGGACTCTTGCTAAGACGGAGGAAGCCTTTTCTTATGAGTTCCTCCACTTGCCTCCTTAGTTCAGCATGCTCAGTGGGGTTGAGGCGGTAGTGGGGAAGGTTTGGGAGGGTGGCCCCGGGGACAAGGTCAATGGCATGTTGGACATCCCTCATGGGTGGCAGCTGATCGGGAAGTTCCTCGGGGAACACATCCTTGAAATCTTCTAGGAGGGGGTGGATTTCCACAGGGTGGGGGTTGGAGGGTGTTGCCTCCCCTAGACAAAGGACAATAGCACACAAGGGCGTTCCTTGAGCTAGTTCTTCCTCGAGTTCTTTCCTAGAGATGAGGTGGAGGCCTTTGGTGGGACCTTCATAGGTGGACGACTTACTTGTTCGTTGGGTTGGGGGTGATGTGACCCCTGGGTTTTGAGGTGGCGTGGGAAGAATTCCCTTGGAGGGTGGGTCCTTTCGGGGTGAGGAAGGGTTGAGGCGAATGGTCGTCCCCTTGTGTTCAAAGGTGCATGTGTTCGTTTTCCCATAGATGGTAGCATTAACATCATATATCCAAGGTCTCCCTAGAAGGATGCTTCCTACAGCCATAGTTATGATGTCACACCATATTGGCTCTTGGTAGGAGGAAAAAGTGATGGGGATAAGACAACATGTGTTGACGGGTAGGGAATGGTTGTTTATCCATGAGACACGATATGGTTTGGGGTGGGGTGTTGGGGTAAGTCCTAGGAGCTTGACGGTGTCCGGGGACACGGCATTGACACAACTTTCGTTGTCTAGGATAACCTTCCTAACATGGTCCCTGATTTTGATGAAGGTGTGAAAAATGGAAGTCCTCCTCCAATCATTCTCTTGTGGTTGGGTAAGGGTGCACCTTATAACTCCCAAGTGGGTGGAGTGGGGGTCATCTTCTACACCCTCCTCAAAATATTGCTCCTCGTATTCCTCTTCCCACTCTAAAGTAGCCTCGTGTTCCTCAATAGTATCCTCATGGGTTTCTTGGGATGTGGTAGGTCCGCCCTCAATAACAAGGCTCGACATCCCCTTGGAAGGGCATTGGGAGGCTATGTGGCCATAACCGTGGCACTGAAAACATTTAATCATACTACTTCCTGGGGTCTTCCCTTTGGTTGCTTCCTCCCTTCGGGGAGGAGGGTTGAGTGGAGTGGTCTTTGTGGGGGTGGGAGTGGTTGGTTGGGGGTAGGGTCGAGTGGGGGTGCTCCCATTGGGAGGAGGAGGTGTTCTTAACAGAGGAGGTAGGTTGGGACGGGGTCCCGGGCCCTTGGGGGGGGGCAAACCTAGGATTCCTAGCAAATCTCTCTACATCCCGGGCTATTTGATAGGCAATTTCCAAACTATGCACTTCCCTCATAAAAAGCTCCCGTTTGATGTGGGGAAGGAGACCATTCCTAAACCGGGATAAAGTGACGACTAGATCTTCAACCACACCACACCTTAGGAGATATGAATCAAACTTTTCAATATACTCTTCCACGGTCTTTCCCTCTTGGGTAAGGCTTTGCCATTCATCAAGAAGAAGTTGGCTATAGGAGATGGGAAGATATTTGTTCCTAAGTTGATCTTTCATGTCTAGCCATGTGTTGATGGGTTCCTCACACCTGATCCTTCTTTGGTTTTCTACCTTTAGCCAATAGGTTTTGGCTAGTTTAAGGAGGTGCATCTTGGCCAACCTAACCATTCTCTCCTCGGACATGGGGTACCACTCAAAGTATTGGTCCATGCCATGCTCCCATTCTTTATAGATACTAGGGTTGTGAGACCCATCAAAATTAGGAGCTTCCACTTTGATCATTCTTAGTAGGAATTCATCATGATCCTCATGTGGTCGCCTTTCATAGTATCGAGGATGTGGGGCTCTCTCTTGCTCACGATACCACTCATCATCTAAGTCTTCCCTCTCATGTTCAACCCGCGGAGGAGGAACTCTTTGGGCATGGTTCCTAGGTGGGGCCCTAGCTTCTTCTAGTCTCTCTAATCGGGTGGAAATTCCATTCATTTGCTCCGTGAGGACTTGGATGGCAGCCTCAATTCGATCCATAGGAGTTTGGGGAACTTCCCTTGGGATGTTTTGGTTACCATGAGCATTGGGATCCATTGGTGGGTTGGAATTAGAAGGATCAGTCCGATATATGGTACCCCTACGGGTGGACATGCACAATGATGACAAAACGGGATAGAAATGCAATTGCCCTTGGACCTAGGCTTGTAGAGACAAGTCTAAAACTTGCTCTGATACCAACTGATGTGACACCACTACGGGGTATGCAGCAAGCAAAAGTAATCTTAGGACCTACTCCGCATTCACAATAACATAACAATTAAGTTGATAAATCGGGGCCAAAAAGCCGTCGCACACACGTGAGCCCGGGGTGACTAAGGATGCTAGGGGGAGGTGATGGATCAAGACCCTTGCTGGTAGAGTGCCAGCAGGGCTAGGGTTGCCCTCCCGAGGGTACGTAGCCCACGCTTATGGGGCTGGCCGGTGCCAATTGGGGCACTAGGTCCCACTCACTCACGTTAACCACGGTGACCACACTATGATGGTGGCTCCGGGATCGAACACTCGCTCGCATGCACAACGGAGCTATGTCTACGGATATTAAATAAACAGACACTAAGATTAATGGAGCAAAGTTTAGAGTTCACCTGGTTGGTTTGAAGAAACCAACCCCATTCGGAGACGTGGGCGAGCGGGGAAGTGTGGATCCCGCACACTGCGCCGATGTAGCTTGAGCTGTTTAGTACATGAACTACTCCTCACGCAGGAGGGTTGGATGGAGGGTGGGGAAATTAAACTTACATCAAACACTACCTCCACGCAGGGAGGAGCGCTAAGCCGGCCAGGCGGGGAGGGGGAAACTCGCCAAGGATGACGGAACGGAAGCTGACGCGGATCTGTTCACTTGCTGTGCGAAGGGACAGGATGCCGCTGTTGCAGTCGTAGTTCGTCCTCAGGAATTTTTCCGGTGACGAAACCAGAGGGGTTTTCTTCGTAACAGGGGCTGGGACACCTCTGAATTTTATCGAATTCTTCTGACGTCGTCGCTGGTCGTGGTGGAGGCTCGAACAGGATGAAGGAATCTGGGGCTGGCAGCTTCAGATCTGAGGCAGTTGGATGCAGAGGTCGTACCTTGGGCTCCCGAGCTCCGAATCTCAAACCGTCAGAAGTTCTGGAACCGTGGTCGAGCCCTCATTGCAGTAAAACTGGCGGGGAGGCTGCCAGGGGTTGGGGTATCCTGGGGGACGCCGATGAGTGACTGTTGGTCGCAGAAGACTGGTGAGGGCAGTCCCACGTGACGGAAGGAGAAAAATCAGAACTGGGGCTCCCGGATGCCGAATGTACTTCTGCTTCTTGCTCCTGGTCGGGAACAGGGGGAGGAAGATCTTTGAGGAAGGAACTTCAGTCTAAATCCTTCTCTGTAGATCGTGGTTCTGCTTCTGATCGGACTCAGGTGCTCTGCAGATGGATCTTAGAGCAATCGGAGGAGAATGACTCTCCTGGGCAGTCCCGAACTCGGATTGGGACGATTCTTTCTCTCCTGCGTAGTGGACTGGACGACCTTTCCAGAATAGTAAGATATGCCCTCAGATGTCGCCGTATGAAAGCGGGGGAGCTTCTGCAAAACGGACCTTATTCTGTCACCTGCAGATGTGACCTAAGGAATGGGATGGAGGTGGGGTTAGGTTAAGGGGGATGGAAGTTTTGGTAATGGACGGAAATGGGAGGTGTTTGCAGATGGGGGAGGAATGTGTGGGGGTGAGGAGAGGGGCGGAGCAGGTGGAATGGGGTGTTGGAGGGTGGAGGGGAGTGGGGGCCGAAGCTACAAGGTGGGGGTGGTGGGTTCGGCCAAGGCAAGGGAGAAGTGTAGGGAGAGAGGGCTGGTGCGCAACTAGTGGTGGGGTGGGGTTGTGGATGGTCAAGGGATATGAATGAGGGTGTGGGGGAGTGGGAAGGTTGCTTGGGGAAGAGGGAGGGGTGTATTGGAGGTGGGGAAGGTGTATGGGGAATAGGAAGGGTTGCTTGGGAAGTGGAGGGAATTGATGAGAGTTAAGTGGCCTAGGGGAGGTGAAAGGTTGGAGGGTGAGGTGGCAGCTGAGGTGGCAGGGGAAGGGGGAGGTGAAAGGGATGGGTTGCCCAAGGGATAGAGAGAGAAGGGGGGAGGAGAGAGAGGGGGTTCGCCCCTTGGAGAAAGAGAGAGAGAATGAGATAGCTAGAGAGAGAGGGAGGGTGCAATTATGCTTAATTTCTCAAATATTCATTAGCTATCACAAGTGGAGTTGGGGTCCTATATATAGGGATCCCAACAATTACAAAAAGTCCTTGGATAAACTGCAAAAAGAAAATAAGCAAGGGGGTTGGGGAAGGAAGAGGTCGCCCATGGGCCAGGCCCATCTAATTGGGCCCAAATGACCCCCCAGCCTAGCAGACTTAGATAAATAACGTGACGACCTAGGACCATGACTCAAAATAAAGATATGTACATCAAAATGACTCAAGAAAAGGAGAAAATACATCAAGATTTCCATAGTAACAAACTCCGGTGTCGCCGAGGACCCATCAAGTCATGCAGTCGCAGCCTATCTGTCTCCAGAAGGGAGAGAGGTGTCGAGCCAGAGGGAACTCTGGGTGATGTCCCCATCAGCTTGGTTTGCCTAGCGGTTAGGTATGTGACCATTTCCTTCCCAGAGTTCTATTTTTCCGATGGTTTGGCCTCCAATTGTCTTGGCTTAACCTTGTGATTTACCCGTCATTCCGTGGATGTCTTGGATATCCTATAAGGGCTGTAACCATATTGTAGGGTGGCCGGGAGTGCCATTATATCGAGTAATGTTCCGTGATGCTTCAGAGTTATTATTACTTTCTGGTCAACCCGGTGGGATCCAGTGGTTGATAGGTGACCTCCTAAATGTCTCGGTGATCTCATGAGGAGCAAGACATGGTTTTGGATGCCGTGAGGTACTGTCTTACATTAGTTTTCATGTCCATGTGTTTTGAGGGTCTTGGTGATCCCTCATGTTTCCGTGATTCGTGTCACGCAGATGTGTGGATCCGACTATCTTGTGCCATTTCCTTTATTAGTATTTGACCGTGATTTGGTTTAGGGACTTGGCTGATTGGCGGCATGTTACCGCTTTTGTGCGACGATCTTGACTTGAGTCTTGTGACTCAAGGATCGTTGTCAGTAGGTCTAGTTATCTATCCTGAGTCTGGCAGCAGTCTTGTGTGTGCTGCCTTGCGCTTGTGCTTTGTAGTACGTGTGACAGTGCATGATGGGGTCATCACCATCCGTCCTAACACTCTCGACCATTCTCGTCGCCCTGGACGAGTACATCATGGTCTAGTCATTTATTTTGAGTCCTATGTATGTTTCTTTATTTTATTTGAGTCAAATCATTGTAATTTCCCTTTTATTTGAGTCATGTCTCTAGGTCTTGTGCTTATTTCCCTAGGTTTGAGTGTCATTAGGTTTATTAGTTAGCTATTGGGCCCAATTCATTGGGCTTGGCCCATGGGCGCCCCTATCTTGTTGGTTATTAGTCAATGTGTCAAAAGTCAGGGTCTTATTGTAAATTGTGGGATCCCTACAAATAGGACCCCACTCTCTCCATTTTGAGGTAATGAATCAATGAATGAAAAACTTGCCATTTTGAGAGTTCAAACTTCTTATCTAGTGGAGAGATTCCATTATTTGGGTGAGAGACCCTAGGGGAGAGATTCCCCACCCATCCCTCTCCTAATCTCTCTCTTTCACTCCGCTTTCTCTCTCCTCCACACCCAATTTCAAATTTTTTTTCTCTCCTCCCTTCCCAACCACCACTTTCCCACCTACCCCCATTAAAGGCCACTCCCCTTCCCCACACATCCCATTACTCCACCCCCTAGTCTCAAGAGAGCTTCCACCAATCCTAGCTCCACCTCCCAACCCCCAACTACACCACCCACTTCCCCAAGCACCCTTCCCACTACCCCAAGCACCCCTTCCCTTCCCCAACACAACCCCTCCCATCCCCAAGACCACCATTGAATATCCTCCATTAAGGAAAATTCAAACTCACCTTCCCTCCACCCACTTGTGCCCCCCTCACCTTCCCCTCTCCCTCCAAGCCCAAATTCGTAGCTCCTCTCCCACCCATAGCAAACACCCCCTTCCAGCCCCCATTCTCCCCTTCCCACACCTTGAAACCCCCCCTCCTAGACCCCCTCACAGCTAGGGGTTGCCCCTACACACAACCACCTCATTTCCCCTCCCATCTACCCCATTCCCCATTACCTATCTCCACCCTCTCAAGTTGTGGTTGCAGGCAGTAGATTGGCCGCATGTTGCAGAGGCCACCCCGTCGTCCCCTGGGAGCTTCAGGTGGTATACCATATACCGACGGAAGCGTATGCCTGTCTTCTTCGTAACGGTGGTGGTCCCGTCCCATTCTGAGTTTGAGATCGACCAGGAGAGCCATTCTCCCACAACTGCGCAGATCCCCCCTGGCAAGAGACCAGAGCTGGATTGGAAGCTCGACTACGATGATCATGTTGGGAATCGGATCGAGAGTTCTTCTTCAAACATCTTCTACTACAAGTCTTATAACATCTCTAAGAAGAAGAGCCCCATTTGGCGACCGGACCTGAAAGTTATCAATTTTCTCCCTCTGGTGCTCAGTTCTGCTTTCACTTAGTCTGCACCGACCCCTCCTCAATGTTCAGAGCCTACCGGTCGACCCCGACATCAGCTGGCATCCCCGTTAGTCTTGCTTTGAAGAGACTCGTCAATGGTTCCAACGACTCTGGCGGCACCTGATTCTGAGCTCGGGTGCGACCTTGGAAACCTCTGCTTCCTTCTGTTGGGAACCTGAAGCTGTCAGATCCGAAGGTCTGCCACCCTGTTCAAGCCCCTTCCCCGACCAGCAATGGTGCCCGAAGAAATTTACAAAATTCAAGCATCATCCATATCTAGCTACGAAGAATCTCCAAGTTGTTTCGTCTGTGAAAAAATTCAGGGCTGACCACAGCGTCGAAATACCTAACGGTCTATCCTGAGACACAGTCAGCGGGCAGATTCGGCTTCGACTTCCCTCTCTTCACTTCTAGCTCGAATTCCCCTCCCCGCTTGGCCGGCTGAAGGCCCCTCCCTGTGTGGAGGTCGTATTGAGTGTATTCATTGACTTCCCTTCCCCGAGATCCCCCCCCCTTGCATGGGGGTAGTTCATGTATTATTTACACTCACAGGTTTGAAGCTTCATCGACGCGACGTGCGGGTGCTTCCCCTCGCCTCCCCGCTCGCCCCCGTCTCTGACCGAAGTCGGTTTCTTCAAACCGGCAAGGTGAGAACTCGTCCCTTGCTCTCAATTATTCTTGTTCATTTAATATTCTCCAATTGCGCCGTCGGTAAGGAAGAGAGCGCCCGATCATAAGGCTCCACCGCACTTGTGTGACCCCCGTGGGTGTGAGTGAGTGATCCGCGTCCCTCGGCCAAGGCCAACACATTGAGTTGAACATCCGCACCTTAAGGGGAGGTTTGACTTAGACTTTGCTGGCCCTCTACCAGCATGGGGCTTGTCCCATTTCCTCGACTCGACATCCCCGAGTTACCCCCGGGTTAAGTGTGTGCGCCATACGAAGGTCCGCTTGCGTAGGCTTCATAGCCTTGTGGTTGTACTTGTTAAATTAGGTCCGAGGTTATGTCACATCAAGTGGTATCAGAGCAAGTTTTAGACTTGTCTCTACTAAGTCTAGTCCTTGGGCACATTTGCATTCATCAACATGGCTACCTCTCTTTGGTCACATTCATCCCACTCGACCCCCCACAAGGGACCGATCAACCCTCCATTTGACATAATCTCTTTTGAGGATCTCCTCTTTGATGGATCATGCTATAGTGCCTACCTAAAGTGGGAGGTCACCATGGAAAAACACTTTGAGAGAACTATGGTTTATGGACCCGCAAGAGTCCGCGTTGCCATGGGGCAATTTCGGGGTCAAGCTAAGGAAAAATAGAGGAACATAGTGGGCTTAAGGGATGCTAGGAAACAAGAACCCATTTCCTCATGGGATGATATGAAGAAAGAACTTAGAAAAATCTACATCCCCAAATATTCCCACCCCTTCTACTCAAACACCCCTAGCCCGAGGTGCACTACCACTCCTCCATCCCCACCCGACCAACTTGATACCACCTTTAGGCCTCCTCCCCCACCACTCCAAACAAATCACCTCTCAACCATCATAACTACACTTCACGACCAAGTCCTCTCCTTTAAGGCCCAAATAAACCAAGCATCCACCTCTCCACCAAATCCCCTAAGGGTCCCCACACTCCAACCAAAACCCCCTTCCGCAAACCTCACTATCCAAACTCAATTGGCCCCCACTTCCCCCCCTCCACAACTGGTCGATCCCAAGGGGAAGAGACCCCTAACTGACCCGGTTTCCCCAATAAGGACCACCATTCAAACCCAAGTGGACCCCGTGTCCATCCCTCCACCTAGACCCATGACGGCTACCACCACCCAACCCACAATCCCTCACCAAACCCATACCCAACATCTCCCCTTGGTCCCCACCACTACCCCTCCATCATCCCCTAAAAAGGGTACACCCCCCAAAACCCATCAACCGAAATCTTGTCACCCAACCCACCTTCCACTTCCAACCCCAATCCTACCCCAACCTAGGCCTCCACTACTTCCACTCCCAAACCCCACTCTACCAATCCCAATCCAAGTTTCCCTTTACCCTCCATCCCGGGAGCACCACACACCAACCCTCATCACCCCAAAAGACCCCCTCACCTCCTTGGTAGAAGAACTCATACCCGATCCAATAGTTGTGAGCACTCCAAACCCACCCCCCACCTTGGAGGAAACCCAAGTCCAAGCTGAAGAAGAAACCTCACACGATGGTCTTTACCTCACACCACCCTCTCTAGTTGGGGCGGAGCTCATCTTAGGAGAACCCATTGTTAGTTGGCTAAAGGTGAGCCCAATTAGAGAGATCCCGGCCCATGTTTTCCCTCCCATAGAACAAGACCTTCCCATAGTGCCCTTCTTCTCCTATCACACCACAATCCAAGCATCCTATCAAGTGGAGACCTTAGAGGACCTTCTCAAGGGCATAGCATGACAATTAGAGATGACTAGCATGTTGACCCCTATGGTCGAACAACGTAGGAGCCTTAGCCTCCTACACCTATGCATAGGGTCTATCACCTCAGTTTGCACCATTGGTTGCTACACTAGCGACCTCCTTCTATTCCTCCCTACACCCGATGAGCCCAACCTTCTCCTCGATTTAGAGCTTCTTATCTCGGGTAGAAAGTCAAGCCCTCCACTCATGGCCGACCCACTTGCCAAGAACATTTGCCCAACTATCATGAAGAAGGATGACTTAGCACCTTTTGAGGATCTTGAGGACATGGAGTTCCTCCCCCTAGGTAACCCATTTTATAATCCATATGATCCATTCCAATGGGAGTTAAGAGACTCGTGTGACCCAAACACTTTATCCACCACCCACCTTTCCCTACACGAACACACCATGTTTGACCCAATTCACTCCATCTTAGACCCGGGTTACACCTTGGGAGTCATGACCTTGGGCCACATATCCCTAGGTAATGAGGTTGTGCTCCACCCCATGATGACCACCTTCTTAGATCCATTCGACCCTTTCCAATGGTAGTTCAAAGGCTGTCCCACACCTATACACATGGAAGTCACCCATAGGAAAAATATGCATGTGTCTAGGCTTCTCACACCACTTGACATGAACACTATGTTGGGTCCATTCATTCATATCACCCACATGTCAAGTAGAAAGCATGAGTGGTCCATATTCGGATGTATTGGTCCACCCTCATTCATCATGGGTCTTAAGCATGTCAAAAGCATCTACAGAATGTCCGGGTCCCCAGACATTCATCACCACTTTGCATGATAGGTTCACATATGGTTGCCCCAGCCCACCTAGGCCCACCAAAGTCTACATGACAACATTGCATGGTAAGTCCACATATGGTTGCCCCAGCCCACCAAGGTTCATCAAGGTCCATATGGCATCATGGCATGATATGTCCATCTATGGTTGTCCAGGTCCACCCATAACCACTAAAATGACAACATTCACAAAATTGCATGATAACCTTGCAAGCGCATCAACAAGAGTCATGAAATCTACAAAAGGCCAACCGACTCAATGGCGTCACCAAGAAATCCAAATGGGTGATTCCGGGATGGTGAAGAATGAGAGGCTCTCACATAGAGACAACTCAAGATTGAGGTTTTGTGGGATCAGCCCCTTCCAGGTTTTGAGGTGCATTAGCCCCACTACTAAGTTAGGCCTCCTCAAGGGATACAGAGTTAACTTCAGTTTCAATGTGGAAAGCCTTGTGCCACACAAGGGACCCACGGTGGCACCAAGTGAGAATTTCAAGCCCCCTTCCTCCCTTGAGAGAGCACCCACCCCTCCCCATGTGAGCACCATCAGCCCAGAGAGCCCGACGTAAGCAACTTGAGACAATATTGGATGAACAGGTAATCATCACTCAGAGCAAGGTGAACGGGCTCTACCTCGCTAGGTAGAGGAATCGGCTTCTTTCGGAAGACATGTGAGCAGTACCACCTCTTACTCGATGGAGTCGAGGTCTCCGCACCCCGGGAGTATGATGGGGTCATCACCATCCTTCCTGACACTCTCGACCATTCTCGTCACCCCGGAGGTGTACATCATGCTCTAGTCATTTATTTTGAGTCCTATGTATGTTTCTTTATTTTATTTGAGTCATATCATTGTAATTTCCCATTTATTTGAGTCATGTCTCTAGGTCTTGTGCTTATTTCCCTCGGTTTGAGTGTCATTACGTTTATTAGTTAGCTATTGGGCCCAATTCATTGGGCTTGGCCCATGGGCGCCCCTATCTTGTTGGTTATTAGTCAATGTGTCAAAAATCAGGGTCTTATTGTAAATTGTGGGATCCCTATAAATAGGACCACACTCTCTCCATTTTGAGGTAATGAATCAATGAATGAAAAACTTGCCATTTTGAGAGTTCAAACTTTTTATCTAGTGGAGAGATTCCATTATTTGGGTGAGAGACCCTAGGGGAGAGATTCCCCACCCATCCCTCTCTTCATCTCTCTCTTTCACTCCCCTTTCTCTCTCCTCCACACCCAATTTCAAAAATTTTCTCTCTCCTCCCTTCCCAACCACCACTCTCCCACCTACCCTCATTAAAGGCCACTCCCCTTCCCCACACATCCCATTACTCCACCCCCTAGTCCCAAGAGAGCTTCCACCAATCCTAGCTCCACCTCCCAACCCCCAACTACCCGACCCACTTCCCCAAGCACCGTTCCCACTACCCCAAGCACCCCTTCCCTTCCCCAACACAACCCCTCCCATCCCCAAGACCACCATTGAATACCCTCCATTAAGGAAAATTCAAACTCACATTCCCTCCACCCACTTGTGCCCCCCTCACCTTCCCCTCTCCCTCCAAGCCCAAATTCGCAGCTCCTCTCTCACCCATAGCAAACACCACCTTCCAGCCCCCATTCTCCCCTTCCCACATCTTGAAACCCCCCCTCCTAGACCCCCTCACAGCTGGGGGTTGCCCCTACACACAACCACCTCATTTCCCCTCCCATCTACCCCATTCCCCATTACCTATCTCCACCCTCTCAAGTTCTAGTTGCAGGCAGCAGATTGGCCGCAGGTTGCAGAGGCCACCCCGTCTTCCCCTGGGAGCTTCAAGTGGCATACCATATATCGACGGAAGCGTCTGCCTGTCTTCTTCGCAACAGTGGTGGTCCCGTCCCATTCCCAGTTCGAGATCGACCAGGAGAACCATTCTCCCACAACTGCGCAGATCCCCCCTGAAGGGAGACCAGAGCCGGATTGGAAGCTCGACTACGGTGATCGTGTTGGGAATCGGATCAAGAGTTATTTTTCAAACATCTTATACTGCGAGTCTTCTAACATCTTCAAGAAGAAGAGCCCCATTTGGCGACCGGACCTGAAAGTTATCAATTTTCTCCCTCGGGTGCTCAGTTCTGCTTCCACTTAGTCTGCACCGACCCCTCCTTAGTGTTCAGAGCCTATCGGTCGACCCTGACATCAGCTGGCATTCCTGTCAGTCTTGCTTCGAAGAGGACTCGTCAACAAATCCAATGACTCCAGAGGCACCTGATTCTGAGCTCAGGAGCGACCGTGGCAACCTCTGCTTCCTGCTGTTGGGAACCTGAAGCTGTGAGATCCGAGGGTCTGCCACCCTATTCAAGCCCCTACCCCGACCAGCAGAGGTGCCCGAAGAAATTTACAAAATTCAAGCATCACCAGATCTAGCTACGAAGAATCTCCAAGTGGTTTCGTCTACAACAAAATTTGGGGCTGACCACAGCATCCAAATACCTGACGGTCTATCCTGAGACACAATCAGCGGGCAGATTCGGCTTCGACTTCCCTCTCTTCACTTCTAGCTCGAATTCCCCTCTCCGCTTGGCCAGCTGAAGGCCCCTCCCTACGTGGAGGTCGTATTGAGTGTATTCATTGGCTTCCCTTCCCCGAGATCCCCCCCCCCTTGCATGGGGGTAGTTCATGTATTATTTACACTCACAGGTTTGAAGCTTCATCGACGCGGCGTGCGGGTGCTTCCCCTCGCCTCCCCGCTCGCCCCCCGTTTCCGACCGGAGTCGATTTCTTCAAACTGGCTAGGTGAGAACTCGTCCCTTGCTCTCAATTATTCTTGTTCATTTAATATTCTCCAATTGCACCATCGGTAAGGAAGATAGCGCCCGATCTTAAGGCTCCACCGCACTTGTGCGACCCCCGTGGGTATGAGTGAGTGATCCGCGTCCCTCGGCCAAGACCAACACATTGAGTTGAACATCCGCACCTCAAGGGGAGGTTTGACTTAGACTTTGCTGGCCCTCTACCAGCAAGGGGCTTGTCCCATTTCCTCGACTCGGCATCCCCGAGTTACCCTCGGGTTAAGTGTGTGCGCCATACGAAGGTCCGCTTGCGTAGGCTTCATAGCCTTGTGGTTGTCCTTGTTAAATTAGGTCCGAGGTTGTGTCACATCAGTGCGTGCTTAGCCTATCCGTAGTTCAGCACTGATGTTTTGGAGTCCTTGTGTTTAGTGTGCCTCCACTATTCGTAGCCTGACGACACTTTCCTGTGTGTCGGCCCACCCAGGAGTGGTGGCGGGGCAGAACCCATCAGATGGTTTTTAGGCTAGTTTCTGTGGGCCCCCTTGCTTTGCGGTAGCATCCTACTGGGGGGAACTAGCTAGAGGCCTGGCTCAGGGCATTGAGCTTGTGTGTGCACACTTGGTCAGGGGCATTTGGATGAGCGCCGACGGGTGTCACCCTAACTAGTCACTCGTTACTGTTGTTCCTTGTACTTGGTTCTGTGAGTATCTCAGTTACCGCCATTCTAGGCGTGTGGGAGATACTTGCGGCGCAGTGTAAGACATCTGTGGACGCATCTGGCTGTTCTTCTTGTGAGGAGATACTTCTGTCACATGACACCTGACTCATTGTGCTTCTTGACTTTTCCAGGTAGTTTATTCTTGGCTTAACCCGAGGTCAGTGTAATGTTGCGTACACGACGGTAAGGTTGTGTTTGGTTGTGCCTTTGGACTGTGTAGGACATTTCTAGGGCTTTTGCATGTTCTTGTAGGCTTTCGCTTTGGAGCTAGTGCTTTGTCAACGGATCGACAACGCCCGACTTTGTGAGATCGGGATTCACCTTTCTATTGTTGTTTGGTGTAGCTTAGAGAGCCGAGATTCGTTCGGCAGCCGTGTTTCTGTTCGATGCGGCTTTACTCCTTTCTTTAGCTGTTCTTACTCCTGCTTTTACAGCTTTACTGTTGTAGTTTAGCACTGTTGTTACTTCTGCTCCTGCTTTACTATTCAGCGTTGTTGTCTTACGTGTTACTATGTTGTTTCAAGTAGGGATCTGCGGAACCCCTACTCAGCTAGTGACACGAAGCTCACCCCTACTTTTCAGGTGTGGTCGTTCTTCTTCCTCGTGGTTCGTGGCGCAGTGCGTCAGTTCGTTGTTGACAGCTTTACCAGTGTCGGGCTTCCTCCTACTTAGAGAGTATGTTTTCTCTTCTGTTGGACTGTACATGTCTTTATTTGGACTGGACTCTGTAATTTAAATTGTTAATTGAAAAATGTAATTTTATTTCTACTACTTTAACAATCCTGATTGTTGAAATATTAATTGCTTACTGGTTTATCTGGAACTTCAATGTACTCCATACACACCTTTTATCCCTTTGGAGCTTTACCGCTCTTTGGAGGCTTCGCGGATTCCAAGTGGTATCGGGTTTACCCGGTATCCAGAGTCTGGGTCGTCACAGTTGGTATCAGAGCTAGTTGTGTGAAAGTACATTAGAATTCGAGATGTTACAATATTCAGAGTGCTTAAGGTCCAATACAGTCGATAGCTGGCATTGGTTTTGTGATTGTTTATCACTTTGCTTTCACCTGTGGTCTGTTGGCACCTAAAATATGATCATTGGCGACCAAGCCAATAAAGACGAATGACCCGGCACACCGAAGCACGAAAGCCGATGCAGATCAACATATTGAAGACTTCTCAAGCTGTCAGAGCCTCGGGTCACTCCGTATGGATACGGGGACTTCACCTTAGGAGAGCCGAGACAAACTCGTCAACCAACCGGCAGTGCGACCAAGCCTGCCCAATGAACCGGCATCTACTTTGTCGTGCTGCATCCACTACACCCGTTGTCCGACCAAGGTCGATGGTCTACTCGGTGGCTACCCACCTCATGAAAGGCTCGCCCGAGGATAAAGGAGTCCCCCCGGCTTCCCGAAACGGAGAACCGAAAGATCTGACGGTGGAAGACCCCGATCACCCGGCACGGGTACGGCTTCCCGCCAAGATGGGCCCGTCAGTGGCCGAATGATCACCCAGCGTAGGCGGAATTATCCCTGGTGTCAGCCAACCCCCTAAGGAGCTTGAGTACAAGCCAGACCAAGCCAGCAGCACGAATCACAAAGCCGCAGGCCGTGTTAGCGGGAAACCCGCTTAATTAAGCCAAAGCTATCTGGAGTCTCGGGAACGGCCGCACGTCAGCCGAGGGGCTTCACAAAAAACCTCGTCAAGGTTTCAATGGGCATTGGCGAGATAAATGTTCACAATGACCTCCGGGATCATCCCCGGATTCATCGGCTAACCTGCAATGCGCGGGAAATGTTAATACGGCGCGCCCTTATACGGCGCGCCCGTTAAACCGGCGCCCTCAAAGACCGGCGCGCTGATTGGCTGAGGCTTCTTCCCGGCGCGCAAATCTCCACGCCGGATTAAGATTCAAACCTGCCCCCTATATAGGTGGCTGCTCTTCGACAAGAGAATGAAAGAGGACGGCATAAAAAAGAAAAAAAAAGAGAAGAGAGAGCTTTCTTGGAAAAGGGAGTTCTATCTGAGTGTCCTTCGGCGACCGCCTTCCCCGGTTCCGATTGAAGTCTTCCGGAGCCGGAGAAGAAGGAGGGGGTCGATACTCTATTTTTGAAAGCAGGTGGGCGCCAGTGCCTGTCTTCCTTTGTCTTCCGTAGATTCTTCTCTCTTGCGGGTTTCCGTCCACCAATTGTAAGCGAGAGAGGGGAGGGATGGCAATGATATGAGCCGACCCCTCCCCTCCTCTGCGATTTCTTCTCTATTACTGTGTATTCCCCTGTGAATGATGAACGGCGAACAAGCAATGATGCCGGCGCCGGATTCTTAACGTATAAATGAGAGGCCATTCCCGTTTCTAGGATGGCAATATGTATATGAACGTCTGGACCGCGAGGTCGAATGAATGCTCAGAACTTCTATCCTCTTCTCTATCTACGTCGATGTGGTTCTGAGTTCTTTCGTGCATGTCCTTTGATTCCGGTTTCCTCGAAGTACCGACCATGCCCCAAAGCACCGAGGGCTACAGAAACGACCCCTCCCCGGGTCCTTCTAATCGACCGTTTTTGGCTTTGATTTATGGACCTCTGTGTCCCCCTTCATGGACAGAGCTGTGCTTATGCGCATGCTTCTTCCCGCTGTGGTATCGAAAGTCTCCCCCCCCCATTAATTCCTCCCTTTGTGCTGTTGACTATTCGCAAGGTGGGAGTTACCGTCGGGATGGCCGGATGCATCCCCCTGAATGCTGCGTCCCACCTGTTTGAGTCTATGCTTCTACGGTCGACCCGTTTCACCCGGGCATTTACTCCTTCTCTGAATCATGGTCATTCGAACCAGTCCGAGATTCTCTCATTCTGTTTTAACTACCCGGGGAGGGGGATATTCCCCCGTGGCTTCACGGAATTGCTGGGCAACTGAGAACTCTACCTCTCGGTGGTAGATGTTTCCCAAGCCCACAGCAGATAGCAACAGGGGGTCCTAGCTCAGCGAGCTCAGCCCCGACAATCTAAGACCCAATCGAGGTTAAGGGATGTACGCTCCTCGCAGGCTAGCCCTCAGAGCTCCACTCTCCTAACGGTCGGTCCCTTCAGCGGTTGTGCTATAATCTGTGGGTTGCCCACCCCTCGCAGGCTAGCCCTTGGGGTGATGCTCCCGTCATCAATGGCCTCGTCCTTCTATTCTCACCTGCGGAGTATTGGTGCCCCTTGTAGGCTAGTCCTCGGGGTATCCTATCTGATGGATTTTGCTGGCTGCCACTGTGCAGACCGGCGGTTTAGGGGCTTGTTCCATAGGTGAGCATGACCCCGCTTCTCCCCTGCAACTCTTCAGGTTCAGGGGAGATGCTGTCCAATTTTGGACAGATTAAGATTGAGTAATCTATAATGAAACGCTCGTTCTGGGCCCAATTATCCTTGTGCTCGAGTAGGAACCTCGCACTGGCTTAATCACACCGCCCTTCGGGGTTCTGGACTTCAATTCAATAAGCAATTGGCCCAAAATAACGGTAGAATCCTCACCCAAAACTTAACAAACTCAATAGTTGCAAAATTCATAGAAAGGGTGGGTTGAACGGCGCGGCCCTAGCCGGCGCGCCCTAATCCGGCGCGGTACCCCCCCGCGCCGGATTAACATTAGACTCATATCCCTTTTTTTTCCTTTGCGACTTTCCGGCGCGCCCTAAACCGGCGCGCCCCACCCCCTTTGCGCGCCGTCTTAACCGGTTGTATGACCGCGCCGTATTAACTACTACACCTACGCGTGACCGCGCCGTGTAAGCATTCTTATACACTTGTAGTCACGCCGGTTTTGAAGCGTCATGCTACTCTAGTGATTCATTCACCCCGGGTAAGTCTCGTCTTTCGGGGCGATGTCAATAAGCCATAATTGGTGAATAAAAAGGATGGCCAAGCGAGCCCGAATCATATTATCATCGTACTCATTGTTGGATCTGTTAAGCGTTTTGCTTTCGCTATTATACTTGTGTTGCTCTCCCTTTTCTCGATGAGGGGTAATAAATGCGGCTGACCGCCACCGTTTCATAACACTATCTTCATGTATAATCTAGGTGTGGATGTCTTGTGTCCATGCATGCATGGATCCTTGGGTATATCAAATGGCATCGACAGAAGATCAGGTTACGCCCGGCCGGAAGTTTTCGTCATGCGCGATGGTGGTCTTCGGACCTACATCCTCCGCCACGTACCGAGGGTCCATAATTCCATGAACTATACATCTGCTATACGATAAATATTTGCATCCTGCCTGTCATTGCTATAATCATCATGTAGTTCTTTTTAATCCGTCTTCGACGGCCCGCTATCTCGGCAATTAATCAAAGGTGTTCCCTCCTCGTGGGGGATGTAATTAGTGCCATAACCTTTATGGTATGGTGGACTGCTGGTCCCGACCGAACCTCACATTCGCCCTATATGGGTCAGAGTGAGCGTACAATAAAATTGTCACTCATGTGACTGGCACGCCCGCGTCGTCAATCAGTCAGTTGACTACCAGTTAGCCAAATGGTTGATCGATACGCGAACGAAAAGGCGGAAAGAAAGAAAAGGTCGCAAATAAGTCTGGCACGCCCGGTGGGACTAGTGTCACCTTTCATCTCTTTACCGAGATACTCGGGCTTCGAAGCCCTCTCAAAGACTACTGATTATCACCTTGTTTGATATTTCAGTGCAAACAATGATGACTCACGGGATAACCGGCGTCGGCTTCAGTCCTACGATCGTCGCCAGACACGCGCAAGGGTACCTGGCGGTGCCCATGGAATTTGGTAGCTTTCCTCCTGCTGTGGGCTTCCCCAACTTCTTGGGGTTGGCCTTTGTCGACATGCTGGAAGTCGAAGTCACGGAACCTGTCGAGGAAACCATGAAGGAAGTGGAGCCTCTGAAGGCTCCCTGCTGCGATGGTTCGTTCAAGAATCCGGCCCCGGCCGCTAGCTGCCTGGTGCACCACGTTGTATGTGGGACGCACCCCACTGTCATCAACAGATGCTCTGGAGGACGTCAGCATCGCCAGGATCGTAAGAATACTGATGTGATCACCGGAACTGTCTCTCAGTCCGGGAAGTCAATGCTGGTAGGAGGCATGCGCGTCTTCCTCGATGGACGCACGGCACGGGTGACCCCAGACCGAGTCATCCCCAACATCCCTGTCTAGAACACCTATCAAGCCCTCGCTGGAAGGAGGGCAGAAAGAGAAGAAGCCGGCCCCTATGGCCAAGGAAGCTCGGCACTCAAGCCGAAAAAGTTCAAACAGGTGTGGGTTCCCAAGCGGACCCGACCTGCCTACCATCTGACCCCCATCCGCCGCCGTCCTATGAACGACGAGGTGGGAGCGAGAAGAGAAAGGGGCTTGTCCCTAACGAATGAAGAAGAAGTGGTTGCGGATCCCCCGCGCCGCAGAAGTTTCCGGGTTGCTGCCCGCCAAGCCAACGTCTCAGTCACGGGACGAAGATTCCAACATCCGGTCGACAGAGCTCGGCTGGCCTATATCCCTCCTACTGGAGGTCGACAACTATCCCCCGTACTCTATCAAGAGCGGGGTCAAGAGAAGGTAACCTGTCTGATCAGGAACTACTTTCGAGGGCTGGGCAACCCCTCGCTGGGTCAGCAGCGACTGATGCAGACAGTCGCCACTGACGAAGACTACTTCCCATCAGTGGCAGATGAAGAGGATATGGAAGATAGAATGATGGTGTCGTCGGTCGACGACAATGGATACGATGACGGCTTTGGGATCGAAGCCGATGAAGCCTTCCCCGAGCGCGAAGAAAGAAGAAGAATTTATGTGTTCGAGAGGCTGACCTTTCCGCAACAAGCAAGGCGGAGGGTCCATCGACAAAGAAGAAGGATTCAGGTTTTCACTTGCAACATGGCTGGCGTGTCCAGCCGATATGGGGAGCTCCCTGAAGACCCCCAAGAACTGGCTCAATTGGCCGTACGGTCGGGGCCAACTACCCGCAGGACAGAAGCAGTAAGAGGGCTTCTGACAATGATGAAAGAGAAACAGCCCCAGGTCTACCTCCACTGGGATGATAAAGCCCCCGTCTTGACCGCTAATGTGGTGACGACGGAAGAAGAAGACGACATACTCCTCGACATCCTGCCTGAGGGTACGTCCGGGGAGACAACAGAAGGTGTCCCCACCACTATAGATCCATCAGTCTTGATGCTACTGCAAAAATATCAACGGGAAATAGATTCCCTGAAGAAACAGCTGATGGAGAAAACTGAACACTCATCGGCTTCTAAACCACCCGAAGTCCAGGGTGAATCATCCCGGGGAGCGGCTCGTCGAGACGACCCTCCACCGCTCTATACACTACCACAGTCGTCAGAACCAACTGTGACGACAGCACAATAGCGGCCGCCACAGCCTCAGCCGCTGCTACCTCCGGTGCTTCCTCAGGTGCACCCAACACCCCTGCTGCTGCATCCTCCACAGGCGACCACCCTGGTCACCCCACACCTGCAGCCAGCGCACTTCTATCCAGAGCCGATTGACCCCACGGTCGTGAACCGGATGATGGTGGAAAGGATGATCGAGCTGAAGCTCGCAGAGAAAAGCGAAGGCGACTACGTCGCATTCGATGCCTATCGGGTGCCCTACCCGCAACACCATGCGGCTAAACGACTTCACCCGGGAGTCAACAAGCCGCCCAAATTTGACAAATTCAACGGGAAAGGTTCCCCAAAAGAGCATATTGCATATTATATGACCGTTATGGGTGATCTGGCCACCGACGAGTCGTATCTGCTGAAATTCTTCGGGTCCTCGCTTACAGGGCTCGCATTTGAATGGTACTCCAGTCTCTCGGCCGGGTCAATTAATGACTGGTCAGATATGCAGAGGAAGTTCAGAGAAAGATTCCATGTCACAGAGAGGGAGGTCACAGTGGCCGAGCTCTATTCAACAAAACAAAGGGCAGATGAGACAGCCCTTGACTACATCAAGAGGTGGAGGAACCTCGGAATGAGATGTAAGCGGCCCCCGCATCAGGAGGACGCTGTGCAAATATGTAAGCAAAATCTCAGGAGGGAGGTCCTGGAAAAGATGATTGGTATGGAAATACGGTCGTTCGACCTGCTGAATAATGTCGTGGCTGAGGTGGAAGCTTTTCTAGCCAAGCTTGTCCCGATGTCAACTGCTGGCATAGCCCAGAAAGGCAAGGTGGTGGAACGGCGCCCCGTACCTAAAGAAGCGAATGCGCTTGATATCAAGGCGTTCGAACAACAGAAGGAGAAAGGCAAGAAAGCGGCTCCCCCGCAACCTGCAAAAGCTCCAGATGACAAAGAAGGTCCTTCGTTGAGGGACAAAATGAAGAAGGCTTATTCCTTTCCTAAGGATAAGACCCGGATCCTGTTTGACTGGGTAACAGAATACAGTATGGTCACTCTGCCTGAGCCGAGAAGACCAGAATACCTCAAAAGAAGAGACAGCCCAAGATTCTGTCCCTACCACCAGATGTTGGGACATTCAATCGAAGACTGTTATGTTTTCAAAGACATCATTGAAGGAATGGTGAAGAAGAATGAAATAGAGCTGGGAGAGTACAAAGTAGACCCTCCTCAGCCACATGAAGCTCCTCCCAGAAGAGCAGCAGTCAACATGGTCTCCCTCTACCAGGCATTACCTGAGGAGATCTCTGAAGCAAGCACACGGAGCACCTACGAAATCCATTTCCTGGAGCCCGTGAAGGAGCACCAGGGGTGGCAGCAAATCCCTGTGAAGCACAAGAAGAAGAGGGCACCCCGCCCAAAAGAGGGGGCACATATCCGTGGCATTACACCCCGGCCTGCTCCGCCAGTGGTAGCACCCGTACGTGTCACTCCACCTACAGCTGTCAGAATACATACGCCTAACAGGAGGAGACAAACTCCGCCGCCAGTAATCAAGGAAACCAATCCTGGGGTCCTTCGACTGCAACACTTAATTGAAGGGCTAGATGAATATGTACAGCCCGAACTGAAACCTCTGCTGGTACGGGACCACGTCCCATGGCAGGAGCTGGAGCAACTCTCACTTAGGCAAGGGGAGGAAGCTGAAGCAGCACCACCTCAGGAGAGCAACCTGTTCTGGGGGCAAGCACCCGCAAAAACCAAAAAAAAGAAAAAGCAAAAGAAAAAGAAAAGAAAGGCCGCTGGGGCCCGTAAAACACAGGTCGTCTCCTGCAATACCCTGTCAGCACTCTTCAACCTGCCCGGAGAAGAGGAAGAAGAAGAAATTTACTTCACACCCCATGCTGGGGGAGGCATGGCCGAGGCCGCAACTGCTGCACATGCCACTCGGTCAGGTCGAAAATGGGGGCGCCAGCTGTAGACACGACATTTTAGCATTATGCTGAGCAGATCCCATATTACACTAAGACGCCCCAAAGCAGCTCGCACGTTTAAGTTAGTTGAGTAATCTCTAATTTAATCTAATAATCTGTGGCTTCTTGAATAATTCTTGTTAATGGGCTTGTGATCATTCCTACACAAAATAAAAAAAATGTTAATGGGCATGGTCCATCTTTTTAATCCTAAAAAAGGGGGAAGGTTCATCGTATGGGCTTGGCCCATTCCTATTCAAAAAATATACCAAAAGAAAACATTTGTGCTAATGGGTTTGGCCCATTCCTATTCAAAAATAAAAAATATATATATAGATGTGTGCTAATGGGCTTGGCCCACTTTTGTTCTAAAAAATAAATAAAATTTAATGGATATGGCTCCATCTTTTATTACATAATTTATTTCCTCACTCCCCTCCCGGGTCTCTCGGATCTTGCCCCCTCTCTTTAACACTCTCTCTCTCTCCCCTTCTCACCTCCTCCGTAACCCACCACCCATCGAATCCCCTCACAATACACACACACCCCCTTCCTCTGCTAACACCATCGCAACCCCCCCCCCCCACAGTCGACCTCTCTCCCTCCACCCACCACACACACTCTCCACCCTCTCAACCCCCTGGACCTCCAGCCATCCTCCTCCTCATGACAACCACCTCCACCGTCTCCCCTCCCTCCTCTCTTTTCCCATTCCCTGCTGAGTTCCACCTCCAGCCGCGTCCACCTTGCCACTACCCCCGTGCTCAACCGCGACTACGCTCCCACCTCCTACCCTTGCTAACCCACCATCGCAGCACTCCCACGACGTCCACCTCCACCCTCCCTTTCTTTTCTCCCAACAACAGCCATCCCTCCTCTCCCCACCTGCAACCAGCCACCATCCCTCTGCTCCCCCTCTCACTCTCGTCTTCCTCTCTCCCTCTCCATCTCTCTGCTCTCCCTCTCTCTCCATTTTCTTTTCTTTCCCTCAATCTCTCTCTCTCTCTCTCTCTCTCTTTCGTGTAAAGGAAAATTTAAAAAAAAAAAATTTTTTTTTGAGTTCGCAAGGGGGGGCCTCGTCGCCCGTGCCCCCCCTTTGAACTGTGCGGCCGCAACGGTCCGCTGCGGCCACCGCCTCCGACGCCGCTCCTGCCTCCGACGCCGCTCCAACCACCGTGTCGCTCCCGCCTCCGACGCCGCTCCTGCCTCCGGCCCACCTCGACCGCCGCTCCCGCCACCGGACCGCTGCAGACGTGCTCCGGCACCCCTGCTCGCACGCCGTCGCCCGCCCGCAGTGCACCCGCTCGCCTCCAACCACCGTGCCGCTCCCACCGCCTCCGGTCCCTCCAGCCTCCGGCTCCGTCTCCGCCCGCGCCCGCCTTCGGCCCCGCCTGCGCCGCTCCCACCGCCTCCAGCCCCGCCGCTCTAGCCGGCCCCCTCCTCTGGTCCCCCCTGCGCCGTCGCTCCGGGCCACCTCCGCGCCGTCCTCCGCCCGCAGCGCCCTCGCCTCCGGTCACCTACGGCCTCGCCGTCGGCCGCCTCCCGCCTCTGCACCGGCCGCTCCCGCCGTCGCCGTCGGACCCCCCTCTCTCTCGCCGCGACGCGGCTCTCTCTCTCTCTCTCTCTCTCTTCCTCTCTCTCTCTCTCTCTTCCCTCCTGCCTCGTCGATCTCTCTTTCTCTCTTTTTCTGTTTCTCTCACTCTCTCATTCTATTTTTATTTTGTTTTTATCCTTCTCTCATCTCTCCCGGTTTCTCTCTATTCTTTCTCTCCCTCTCTCTTAATCTCTCCCTCTCTCCCTCTCGATCTCTCACTTTTCTTTTCTTTTTTATCTTTTTTTCTCCCCCCCCTCTCTCTCTTTCTGCCTTCTCGATTTCTCTCCCTGTCTCAGTTCTCTCTCTCCCCATCTATTCTCTTTCTCTCACTCTCTCTCCCTCACCCAGTTTCTCTCTCTCTCTCACGCTTTCTCTCTCTCTTCCCCTCTCTCACTCTCATCTCTCTGCATCTCACCACCCTCCTCTCACTCTCCCTCTCCCCCTCTCTCTCTCTCGATCTCCCTCTCTCATTTTCCTTTCTTTCTTTTTTATTCCCTCTCACCACCGTCTCTCTGACTCTCTCTCTTTCCCCTTCTCCCTGTTTCTCTCACTCTCTCTCTCTCTCCCCCTCTCACTCTCTCTTCCCCTCTCTGCCTTCGCCACCCCCCCCTTTTTTTTTTATTGTCTTTTTTTTTCTCACCAACTCCCTTCATCCCTCACTCTCGGGTCACTCTCCCTCTCTTATGTATATATAACATATATACATATACTATATATATATATATCTTATATAGTTCATATTCTCTCTCTCTCTATATATACGCTATATATGTAAAACTAAAGTAAAAATCTCTATAAAAAAAAAGAGTTCTTCTCCTCTTTCTCCCTTTCTTCCTTTCTCTTCAACCCTCTCTCTTTCGATCCCCCTCTTTATAGATGTATTCCCGTTCATGTATATGGGTATGTGTGTGTTCGTGTAGGGGTACGTGTCTGTGAACGTATGCACGTGTTGATTTGAAGTGGAAAAGAGACTTTAATGCAGTCGTTCTGCTGTGCTGCGTGCCTGGTTCATCCTCACCTTGCCGGAGAAGCTCATCCAAAGCCCATCATCCATCTCTGAATAAGTTTTCTCCCCCCTTGTTGTCTGGTTTTCATTCAGTTAGTTACATATGCATGCATTACTTGTCGTTCATATAGTGTCTCTCTTCCTGAGAGACCCCTCTTTGTTCATTCATCATATCATCTACCTACCTTTTCATGTCTAAAAGGGGTTTTTAAATACTACCAACCAGGTTAGTGTTCTCTTATGCTATTCTCAATATCAGCTTCTAAAGAATTGATGCTACACCACTGTCGTCCTTATCTCGTTGTTGTTTCTCTTCATTTGTTTTCCGTGCAGGGTTAACCAGTTGGGGATCCCGCTTCTTCCGTCAACCAAAAGAGTAGGAGGTCATCCCTCCTTTTGAGGTACCCGGCTATTGTCTCTCTCATCTATCCTAATTCTTTCCTTCATCATTATTATTTTTGTTAAATTTCCATCTTCATCCTCCTTTACGTTTCGTTTAACAATAAGTCTATCTCCTCTCCCTTATTAGTATTATATATCGTTAAAACTCCATCTCCGTTCTTCTCTGTCTTATCTAAAATAAAATTTTCATCCTGTCTATATTTTCTTAGTATTCTTTTCCTATAACGTACTACCTTATTCTACCATCTACCACCCGATTTCTCTCTTTGCTCTCTCATCTTTCTCTTAAAAAGATATAAGAACATAACAATAATAAAAGCCACAAAACCCCCAAAAAAATATATAATAACAAAAAGTAAAACAAAAAAAAGGGATAATAAAATCCGGGTAACCAAAGAAGGCCCTCTTCGTCGGCCGGCCAACTAAAGAGGAAGAGAGGACCCGCACTGCTCCCGCTTCAGCGGCCAAACGCGATCAGACATTTCCTGTGGGGCTCTCAGCCCCTGGCGATCACATCCCCTTCCCACTTTCTTTGCTATCAATTTTCCCTTTTGTTTAAATCCTGCGACGGAAGTCATTCCTCGCGAAGGTGTACGTGACGGAAGTCATTCCGCGCGAAGCCTTTTTCATTCTGTCATTTTATTCCCTTGATTTTTGTCTAAACCCTGCGACGGAAGCAATTCCTCGCGAAGGTGTACGTGACGGAAGTCATTCCTCGCGAAGCCTTTTTTTTTTCATTCTGTCATTCTATTTCTTTAAATTTCTGTCTAAACCCTGCGACGGAAGTCATTCCTCGCGAAGGTGTACGTGACGGAAGTAATTCCTCACGAAGCCTTTTTATTCTGTCATTTTATTCCTTTGATTTTTGTCTAAACCCTACGACAGAAGTAATTCCTCGCGAAGGTGTACGTGACGGAAGTTATTCCTCGCGAAACCTTTTTCATTCTTGTTGTGCATCCCTTGGTTTTGATGATGACAATAGGATATGTTTGACTAATCTAAGTTCTATCTTGTTTCTTAAAGCAAATGGTTTGGTTATTTGTGTAAAGATAGTGCATTGAATTAATGCCCATTTGATGATGACAAATATGCTTTTATATACATTTGGAACTTCAAGTCAAATCTTATAAGTTAAGCAAATTTCAGGTTCACTGAAATCCAAGTGGAATCAACAAATCAGTATAAGCGTGAAAGAATGTTTGTCGACCACTGAAGAAGCTATGGTCGACCAACGAACTCAACCAGAAAAGCATCAAGTCATCTGTCTTCTGGAAGCACCTTGGCTGTCGACCATAGCCCCACCTCTGGTCGACCACAGGAAAAGACAGAACATCAGACAGAACCAATGGCCACCTGATATTTGCCCCTTGTCGACCAGCGACCAGGCTGTGGTCGACCAACGGGCGACGTGAGTTTCAGCCAGAAGAACCGGCCGTCTGGGGACTGCCCATTGTCGACCAGCGACAGGGTCATGGTCGACCACGGGTTTATATATCGTCCAAAACCGAACTCTAACCGAATTCTGTTTTGGTTCCTTAAAACCTGCAGATGGTTGTTGCAGGTTGTTGGGCTGCTCAGGAGATAAGATTCCGCACGGGAATCAAGGAAACAATCTTGCTTAGAAGTGGTCAAACTCGTTCTAACGATTGGATTTAAACCGATTCCTGTTTTCTAGCAGATTGGCGCTCGATCTGAAAATTGAGCGGGAAGAGTTTTACTCTTGATAAAAGGGCTGTATGAAAAACAAAAAGAACATATCACGAACAAGAGAGCAGTGAGAGAGCACGAAATAGAAGCCAAGGAAGATATACACAGAAGAGGAAGAAGGAGCTCTCCACCAATCAAAAATCTGCAGAAAGGTTAAAGGCAATCTCGTTGCTGCAGAAGGAAGACTTAGCTCAAGACTGTGCGATCTCCAGCAGCAGAACAATCGAAGGCAACTGACTGGAAGATCAACAGGGAGTCTAGGCTTCTTCATAAGCGTGATCAAGTTCCAGGCTGAACACCTATTCTTCTACACACGCCAATATTCAGTCCTGTCTTTCATCACCTGTTCTTATCATCTTTTCATTTCTGATTACAATTATTGTCAAGCTGTGAGGCAGCAGAGTCAAGCTGTGTGTCAGCAGGTACAAGCTGTGTGTCAGCTGTGTTTTGATTGAGATCAGAGATTCTCATAGTGAAGCCTTGCTTGAGTTAAGCAAGGGGTGGATGTAAGTCTCAGGAAGAGACTGAACCACCTTAAAAATCCTCTCTTGTGGTGTGCTTGGGTGTGTTTGATTTCCTATACGTATGCTTGCATCTTCACTATCCGCATTAGTTCTATAATTCATTAATTACCAGTAGCTCATCTGGTCGATAGTTAGTAAATTATCAAAAAGGGGGAAAGATCTATTCACCCCCCCTCTAGATCTATTCAGTCCGTATCCAACACGTGGTATCAGAGCAGGTTCTCCAGATATGTGGTCTAACAACCAGGAGAGACCGGGCGGACTGAATTCTAAAAGCCTCATAGCTGAGGGGCACTCTGTAACTAGACCTCCATATTTTGATGGAACTGATTATTCTTATTGGAAAAATCGTATGCAGGTGTTCTTACGTGCGCAAGACCACGAGATGTGGAGGGTAGTGAGCCATGGACCTTTTGAGCTACCGGAAGATGAAGAAACCTGGACCAGAGAACAGGTCAGGAAATCAACTGTCAACTGGGGAGCCATGAACGTGATGCAGTGCTCACTACACCCCACAGAATTCTCAAGAGTTTCCCAATGCGCAACAGCCAAAGAAATGTGGGATCGTCTAAAGGTAATCTACGAAGGTACTTCCGAGGTAAGAGAGACAAAAGCAAATATGCTAGTCTCAGAATATGAAATGTTTAGGATGAAAAATGATGAAAGTATTTCTGAGATGTATGCCAGATTAGTACAACTGACTAATGACTTGAAGAGCTTAGGGAAGACATACAAAGAGCAGGAATTAGTGAGGAAGATTTTAAGGTCTCTCACATCGATGTGGCATACCAAGGCCACAGTCATTGAGGACTCAAAGGATCTCACAACAATGACAGTGGATGAGTTAGTAGGATCCCTGATGGCCTATGAGGTCAATCTGAAGAGAAAGGAAGATGAGGGCAAGAAAAAGAAGCAACTTGCCCTAAAGACTAAGACAAGCACCTCTGAGGTGTCTGACAATGATGACTCATCTAGCTCAGGTGAAGAATCTGGTGAGCTAGCCATGCTTACAAGAAAATTTAAAAAATTCCTGCGGAAGGAAGGTAAAGGATTCAGAAATCCAAAGGGCATGGTAAGGAAGTCATCCCAGTTTAAATCTGATAAACATAAGGCTCCTTCTAACAAACTCATTTGCTACAATTGCAGGCAGCCTGGACATATGAAGGCTGAATGTCCAGAAGCTCCTAAGAAATCAAGCTTCAAGTGGAAAGGCAAGAAACCCAAGGCGATGATTAGCACTTGGAGTGAGGAGGAAGAGAGCAGTGAAGAGGAAACAACTTCCGAGGAAGAAGAAGGAAAGCTCTGTCTGATGGCCAAGGGAGACAACAGTGATCTTGAGGTAAGTTCCCCATTTCAAGACTTCTCTAGTTCGGATTGGGAAGCAGTATATTCAGAATTGCTTGATACTTATGAAAGAATAAGAAAGGAAAATAAACATTTGAAGAAGAAGATCAGTCAACTGAATAAAGACAGCAATTCAATGGATAACAAAACTGAACTAGAAATGGAAATCAAGTCACTGAAAAACAAACTGAATCAAATGGACTTAGATGAAGAAAACCACAAGAGAATGTCCGAAGAGAATGAAATGCTAAAAAACGACATTGATGAGTTAAAACTAAAGACTCAAGAATATGAACAGGAAACTAAGTTAAGTCAAGAAAGAAACAATTCACTCAAGGAAGAAAACAACCAACTCCTAAGAGAAATAGAAAGAATTAAGAGTGACCTGAAAAACAAACAGGAGACCTTGGAAAAAATGACTCAAGGTCAAGAAAACTTAAATGCTGTCTTGGGAATAAAAGTAAACTTTCAAAAAGAAGGGTTAGGATACAATCCTACGGCTAAAAAGGAATTCCAAATAAAAACCGTAACTGGGATTGCTGACTCAAAAGGAAAAAGGCCCCTGATTAATCTATACCAAGATAAACAAGAGGATGTAGCTGAATGCTCCTCCAAAAGGAACAATGTCACCAAGGAAGAGAGAAATTTTAAAGAGAAAACAGTCAATCAATATAAGATTCAAAATAATAAACAAGAAACCCAAATTCACAGAAATCACCAAACAAACCAAGGACTAAACCAAGTTAAAAGACATAAATCTGGAAAACCAGATGTCTGGAGACAGGCTGGTCGACAACAGACCCTTCATCTGTCGACCAGAGGATCTGCCAGAACAGGCGCTGGTTACTGGAGAAGCAGTGGTCGACCACAGGTACACCAGATGTCGACCAGAGGTGCTGCCAGAACAGACGCTGAGTTCTGGAGACGCGATGGTCGACCACAGACATACCAAAAGTCGACCATGGCCAGACAAGCAAACAGAAATCACAGGTTTTTTCGGGTAAAACAAAATGAAAACTTGAATACACAAAGGTGGACTCAGATTAAAGAAGCTTTAGAACAAAAGCAACCCAATCTGAACAAGTTCAGAAATAAAAATTTACACTGCTCTAACAGAATCTGGGTTCCCAAAGGATTACTGCAGCAATTTCATAATTTCACAAGCTATCTTGGACCCGGGTACCATTGGGGTCCAAAAGTTTCTGTGTAACTTGTGATGCAGGTGTGTCTAGCAGCTATACACAACAAGTGGTACTTAGATAGTGGCTGCTCAAGACATATGACAGGGGATAAGGCAAAATTCTCCGAGCTAAACTCAAAAGATGGAGGACATGTGACATTTGGAGGGAATAACAAAGGCAAGATCATTGGGAAAGGTAAGGTAGGTAAGACATCTACAAATTGCATTGAAGATGTACTGCTAGTGGATGGCCTGGAATATAATCTTCTAAGCATCAGTCAGCTATGCGACAAAGGCCATCAAGTAGTCTTTGATTCTAAGATCTGTAAAATTCTTGAACCAAATTCGGCTAAAGTTAAGTTTATGGGCAAGAGAGTAAATAATGTCTACATGATAGACTTGGATGATCCAGCCCACTCCAACTTGTGCCTCACCGCCAAGAAGGAGGACCTGACTTGGTTGTGGCACCGAAGGCTAGGACATGTTAGCTACAGGGTGCTGCACAAATTGGTTAAGAATAAAATGGTTTCTGGTTTACCTGAAATTTCGTTTGCTCAAAATGTCAAAGTATGTGAATCATGTACCCAAGGTAAGCAAACAAGAAAATCATTCAAAGGTAGAACTGAAAGTCAATCTTCTAGACCACTAGAACTTGTGCACATGGACCTTTTTGGCCCAACAAGAACTGCTAGTCTTAGTGGTAAGAGGTACGGTTATGTACTAGTTGATGATTTCTCTAGATTCACATGGGTAATGTTTTTATCACATAAAAACGATGCCTTTCATGAATTTCAGGATTTTTACAGAAGAATGAAGCAGGATGGTAAGTCCAAAGTGTGTTCAATAATATCTGATCATGGGGGAGAATTTGAAAATTCAGAGTTTGATGAATTCTGCAGGAACAAAGGAATAAATCACAGGTTCTCCTCACCAAGGACGCCAGAGCAAAATGGAGTGGTGGAAAGAAGGAATCGCACACTTGTTGAAATGGCCAGAACCCTGTTAGTTGAAGCCAATCTTCCAAGAAGATTTTGGGCTGAGGCGGTCAATACAGCATGTTATATTGTAAACAGGGCAATGGTAAGACCATCTAGTGCGAAAACTCCATATGAGGTGTTCAAAGGTAAGAAGCCATCTCTAGCTCATTTTAGGATCTTCGGTGTAAGGTGTTTTATTCATAACAATGACAAGAGATCATTGGACAAATTTGAACCAAAGAGTGACCCAGGAATCTTCTTGGGATACTCTGACCGATCAAGAGCCTATAGAGTCTACAACACCAAAGATCAGCTAGTTGAAGAATCCCCACATATCACATTTGATGAAAATAATGACTTTGACAAAACTGGACAGGTAGGCAAAGATGAAGATGGGGAATTTCTGGAAGGCAAAGAGGAACCAATGGAGACTGAAGTAGAACCAAAGCAAGGTGATTCCAATGATCAACCCGAAGGAGAGATCATCCCAGGTAACAATTCTGAAAATCTGAGATTTCTCAGAGATCATCCTCTAGATAACATCATTGGAGGAATTAATGAACCGAGGAAAACTAGATCTCAGCTTAAAACAGTTGATGAATTAGATCAGCTAGCCCTTGTATCTCAAGTTGAGCCTAAAAATGTAGAGGAAGCTTTAAGAGATGAATCTTGGATAAATGCCATGCATGAAGAATTAAATCAATTTGAAAGAAATCAGGTTTGGAAACTTGTTCCCAGACCTTCATCTCATCCTGTTATTGGAACCAAATGGGTTTATAAAAATAAGCTTAATGAAGAAGGAGTTGTTATGAGGAACAAGGCTCGGTTGGTGGCTAAGGGGTATAACCAAGAATTTGGAGTTGATTTTGAAGAATCATATGCTCCAGTTGCAAGGTTAGAAGCCATTAGAATATTGTTAGCATTTGCGGCGTCCCATGGAATTAAATTGCAGCAAATGGATGTAAAAAGTGCCTTTCTAAATGGCTTTGTAAAGGAAGAAGTCTTTGTGGAACAACCCCCTGGTTTTGAAAATGATGATTTTCCTAATCATGTCTTTAAACTGCATAAGGCTTTGTATGGTTTAAAGCAGGCTCCTAGGGCATGGTACGACAGACTGAGTTCATTCCTCACCAAAAAGGGCTACACAAGAGGTAAAATTGATCAAACATTATTCTCCAAGACCCAAGGTAAGAATATACTAATTGTGCAAATCTATGTGGATGATATTGTGTTTGGATCCACTGAAGCTTCATTATGCACTGAATTTGCAAATCTAATGACCAATGAGTTTGAAATGAGTTTAATGGGTGATTTACAGTTCTTTCTTGGATTGCAGATTCTACAATGTAGAGAAGGCTACTTCGTAAATCAATCCAAGTACATAAAGGAGATGCTGAAAAAGTTTGGCATGGAGAGCTGCAAACCAATAGAGTCACCCATGGGGACAAATGCAACATTGGAGGCTGATGTAAAAGGTAACATGGTAGATGCCAAGAAATACAGAGGTATGATCGGATCCCTACTATATTTAACTGCCTCTAGGCCAGACATTCAGTTCAGTGTATGCATGTGTGCTAGATATCAATCTAGCCCTAGAGATTCACATTTAGGGGCTGTCAAGCGTATCTTTCGTTACCTTGCCGGTACCCAAGAATTGGGTTTATGGTATCCTACTTATTGCAAACTAGATTTAATTTCATATTCAGATGCTGATTATGCTGGTTGCAAAATTGATAGGAAGAGTACTAGTGGTTATTGTCAAATATTAGGTGGATGTTTAATATCATGGGCTTCTAAAAAACAGCATTCTGTGGCACTCTCCACTGCTGAGGCTGAGTATGTCGCAGTAGGGAGCTGTGGTACACAGGTTTTGTGGATAAAACATCAACTTCAAGACTACAATGTAGATCTTGGATGTGCACCTATTTTCTGTGACAACACTAGTGCTATTAATTTGTCTAAAAACCCCATTCAACACTCTAGGACAAAACACATTGAGATCCGTCATCACTTTCTAAGAGATGAGGTCTCCAAAGGAAATTTCATGCTTCATTTTGTAGAAACTGAAAAACAACTGGCAGACATTTTCACAAAACCCCTTAACAATGACAGATTTTCAACTCTAAGAAGGGAGTTAGGAATTTGTAGAATTTCCTCTGAAAATTCTTGAAATAATAATATTCTTGGGTTCACTGTACAGTCTTTGTCTCTTCTGTTCTTCGTTGTGTCAACTAGGTCTTAAGTACTAGATAAGTCCTGATTTTGGAGGTTATAGTGTCGGGTGCTATTTCAACAAGCTCTGAGGAACTCTGGTTTATCTACGGATTACTTCCCATGGTCAACCACAGACAAGGCGCTGGTCGACCAAGGCATCAGGACAGGAAATAGTTAGCTCTGGGAATTCGCAGCTGTCGACCACAGGCGATCCAATGGTCGACAACAGGTTTGTCAGAACGCAGTCTTCTCAACAGGCAGGTTCTGTGACAACACAGAGGTCGACCACAGGCCACTCCATGGTCGACAAAGGACCTGAAAAAGGGAAATTAGATCTAGTCAGGCTGCTGGCTTTGGTGGGAAATCTTCTGAACTTTTTGGACTCTGAGCTCAGTTTTGCTTTACTCACTCATCCTCATTCACTTCCCATTCCTTGTGTCTCAATATCTCTTTGTGGTCAACTTATTGTTTTCTATCTTCAGCAAGGACTCACAAATTGAGGGGGAGTAAAAAGTGTAAACTCATTCCTTAATAAATCATTGAACAACCTAACCATATCTTACAAGAAAATCACCAAAGTCATCAATGAGAGTAAAGGTTAAGTGTAGTAATGAGAATTTGACCTGTACTACTGCAATAACTTCAAACCATAACTATGACTCTGACTCAAGACTATTGAGAACTTATGCTTTTAGTAATGAGACTATTTCTCTATCTGTGTCTGTGTTGGACAGTGAAAATAAACGCAGCTATAGCATGAATGTATATGGAATACGCCATAATTCTGCCTTCTTGGTAGAGCAATGGACTGAGTTCTGAGAAACTACTGTTCTCTATCACAAAGCAAAATTGGCTGAAAAATTAAGTGGGAGACATGTATGTCATGAAGACTCAATCTACCTCTGCCACTCTCAAAATTATTAATTGGGCATCCTGAGTAACTGGGGATATTGGCGTCTGATAAACGTATATCCTCACGGATAAAAAGTGTGTCCCAGTTAAAAGTGGAATGGTTAGGCATGCTAAGTAGCCGAGGTTTCTGGCGTGTAAAAAGCGTGTCTCCTCGTGTGGAAAAGCATGTGATAAACCTGACCACAGCTCTTAAATATTTCAAAACGAAAAGGCAACAAAAATGGTTGACCTAATGCACTATATGCAAATAAAAGCATAAAACACTGTTCAGCTTGTTCAGCTAGTACAATTATCTCATGAACCATATTATAAGTTTAAGGAGCCGTGAGTAAGAAAGTGGATATGGGGAGTCAATTTATTGGGGCAATACTTTCAAATTCTTTGAACCACAAGACCCACTCGACTTTGTCACAAGGTGGTCTTTGAGAAAGGGAGGAAAGGTTACTTAAATGTCTTATTAAAGAAAGGGGGTACACTTCATCTTCCCAAAATATGAGTTATGCTGATTAATCGTGACCGCTCGTTCTTTGCATCGCGATGGTTCACTGCCCTAAAAATTAAGGGCCAGCCCTAATGCCCTACCCTATAAATTGTCTCGGCTGGGTCCCTGAAATTCTCCCATCCGCAGCTCTAGCCCTCTCCCAACTTCATCTTCTCCAGATTTCTTTTCTCGCCTCTCTCTCGCCTCTATCTCGCTTCCCTTCACAATGTCTCCCAAGCGCGCTCTACTTTCCTCTAAGCGTAGAAGAGATCAGGCCCCTGCCGCAGCTTCGATGCCGTCCAAGCGATCCAAGTCGCGGGCCGCACAGGGTTCGCCATCGGCCCCTCACAGGTCGACCACGGCTGATGCACCTGGTCCAGGCAGACAATCAGCAGCTTCAGAGGAACCCGCAGTGCATCCCGTTTCTGGAGCTCTCAAGCCACGGACAGTTCTGCAACCAAGGATCGTCGATTTCTCCGATGACAAGCTGATGGAGATGTTCCCAGATCTACTGCCAATTTTTGAAGCTCAAGAGTGGACTACGTTCGTTTCAGTGCACAATTCGTACTCGCCCCAGCTTGTGCAAGAATTCTACCACAACCTGCAAGTCGTGGACAGTCAGCTCTACACCGTAGTTCAAGGGAAAGTCATCAGACTCGACGTCAAGCTTCTCCACATAACGCTGAAGACTCCCAGAATTGGAGCTGTTTTCAACCATGAGGACTTCGACCTCCGAGAAGCACATGCAGTGGTCACTGGCAAGCCAGCCCCTGAGGTCCTTCCCAAGTACCTCAATGCTAATACCTTCCCTCCTCTTCATCGTTTGCTTCACCACATCATCACCACCATCATACAACCTCGAGGAGGCGCCAGAGATCAAGTGAGTCGCCTCCATCTGTTTATACTCCATGGCCTCATCACTCGCCAGCCTATTCGCTTAACCACACTCCTTTTGAATTCCCTCAGAAGCATCCTACATTATCCCCTGAATTCTCTTCCTTTTGCTGCCCATATCACTTCCATTCTGAAAGCAGCCAACATACCTTCTCCTCACAGCCCAAGCATTGTCATTCCCAAATGGCACGTCTACAATTTTCACTTCGTGACCACATTCTTGGGATTTAAGAAGGTCGGAGACCATGTTCAGCGCACTCTCCCTTCCAAGGGCAAAGCAAAGGATCCAGTGCCACCCTCTTCTCCACCTCATTCACCTATACAGGTTAGCCCTGCTGTCACACCGTCACCAATGGTGCCTCAAGCTACACCTACTACCACCACTGCTGCCCATCCACCATCGTCCCTTTCACTAGTGCTCTGGCAGCCAGGCACTGCTGCCCCTCCAGCTCAATCCCCATCTGCTCGAACTACCCAAGCTCCATCACATTCTGCTCAACCCACACAAGTACCACCTACCTCCACTCCCTCTACTTCTGCTCCACCACCAGCATTTACCTCCCAACCTGAATCTCATGACGTGCTTCTCCAGATGGCATCTCAGTTATCTTCTCTCACCACCCAACTCCAATCATTTCAAGAGAATGTCAATGCTGCCACTGGACGCTTGGAGCAGAAAGTCCAACGGCTGGAACAACAGATGGAGGCCAGGTTCATCAAGCAGAAGGAACACTCTGACCAGGCTAGTTCTCGGTTCAACAAACTAGTAAGGACCCTCGGTGAAGTGTCCGATCAGATGGGAATCCGTATCGAGATCACAACCCAACAGAATGAGAAGTATCACAAGGATACTATCTCAGAGATCTAGAAGCTCAGGCTCTCCTATGCCCACATTGTTGACAAGCTGGATCGCATGGAAGAGAACGTGAAGCCAGAGACCTCCTCATCCTCCTCAGAGGGATTGTTCAAATGATCCACTTTTTGCTGTTGACAAAGGGGGAGAGAGAAGCTTATGTGTCATTGTGCTTATGTGTCATTGTGTGCCTAGATGTGTGTCTAGATAGATGTGTGTCTAGATGTCAAGTTTACTTTGTCTACGTGTCCTCAGTGTCTTTATCCTTTTTTGAGTCTCTCATGTAATTAGTGCTATTGTTTTTGAAAGACACATCAAACGAATTGTCTGAATGAAATCTGTGCTATGATAGCCTTGCATGCAATATCAAATGAATTTTATAATCTGTTGTTTGTCACAATGACTCATGGTTGTCATCATCAAAAAGGGGGAGAATGTTGTGCATCCCTTGGTTTTGATGATGACAATAGGATATGTTTGACTAATCTAAGTTCTATCTTGTTTCTTAAAGCAAATGGTTTGGTTATTTGTGTAAAGATAGTGCATTGAATTAATGCCCATTTGATGATGACAAATATGCTTTTATATACATTTGGAACTTCAAGTCAAATCTTATAAGTTAAGCAAATTTCAGGTTCACTGAAATCCAAGTGGAATCAACAAATCAGTATAAGCGTGAAAGAATGTTTGTCGACCACTGAAGAAGCTATGGTCGACCAACGAACTCAACCAGAAAAGCATCAAGTCATCTGTCTTCTGGAAGCACCTTGGCTGTCGACCATAGCCCCACCTCTGGTCGACCACAGGAAAAGACAGAACATCAGACAGAACCAATGGCCACCTGATATTTGCCCCTTGTCGACCAGCGACCAGGCTGTGGTCGACCAACGGGCGACGTGAGTTTCAGCCAGAAGAACCGGCCGTCTGGGGACTGCCCATTGTCGACCAGCGACAGGGTCATGGTCGACCACGGGTTTATATATCGTCCAAAACCGAACTCTAACCGAATTCTGTTTTGGTTCCTTAAAACCTGCAGATGGTTGTTGCAGGTTGTTGGGCTGCTCAGGAGATAAGATTCCGCACGGGAATCAAGGAAACAATCTTGCTTAGAAGTGGTCAAACTCGTTCTAACGATTGGATTTAAACCGATTCCTGTTTTCTAGCAGATTGGCGCTCGATCTGAAAATTGAGCGGGAAGAGTTTTACTCTTGATAAAAGGGCTGTATGAAAAATAAAAAGAACATATCACGAACAAGAGAGCAGTGAGAGAGCACGAAATAGAAGCCAAGGAAGATATACACAGAAGAGGAAGAAGGAGCTCTCCACCAATCAAAAATCTGCAGAAAGGTTAAAGGCAATCTCGTTGCTGCAGAAGGAAGACTTAGCTCAAGACTGTGCGATCTCCAGCAGCAGAACAATCGAAGGCAACTGACTGGAAGATCAACAGGGAGTCTAGGCTTCTTCATAAGCGTGATCAAGTTCCAGGCTGAACACCTATTCTTCTACACACGCCAATATTCAGTCCTGTCTTTCATCACCTGTTCTTATCATCTTTTCATTTCTGATTACAATTATTGTCAAGCTGTGAGGCAGCAGAGTCAAGCTGTGTGTCAGCAGGTACAAGCTGTGTGTCAGCTGTGTTTTGATTGAGATCAGAGATTCTCATAGTGAAGCCTTGCTTGAGTTAAGCAAGGGGTGGATGTAAGTCTCAGGAAGAGACTGAACCACCTTAAAAATCCTCTCTTGTGGTGTGCTTGGGTGTGTTTGATTTCCTATACGTATGCTTGCATCTTCACTATCCGCATTAGTTCTATAATTCATTAATTACCAGTAGCTCATCTGGTCGATAGTTAGTAAATTATCAAAAAGGGGGAAAGATCTATTCACCCTCCCTCTAGATCTATTCAGTCCGTATCCAACAATTCCATCATTTTATTCCTTTAAATTTCTGTCTAAACCCTGCGACGGAAGTAATTCCTCGCGAAGGTGCATGTGACAGAAGTAATTCCTCGCAAAGCCTTTTATTATATATATTACAGTAAAAACCCCGCGGAGAGTAATATCTCGCGGTGGTCTTATGTATATATACTCATGTTTATTATCTATATTGCAATAAAAACCCCGTAAGGCCAATGTCTCGCGGTGGTCCTAATACGTACATATATATTCATTAGTGTTGATATTACTGCATCGCTGTTAGAACCCCACAAAGACCAATGTCTTGTGGTGGTATGTCTTGGTTCGTATTGTCTTTGTAATTTTCTGGAGAATGATACACCGCTGCAGTTTCTGAGTCTTCGTGCCTCCCCATTTCTGTTACTTAGATTCTCGGATTTCAGGGTATATGGAAAACTACTCGTGGAACGGTAAGTCACGCTTACCGGGAATGGGTTAGTTTGCGCGAGAGGGTCTTCCGACCCCTATCTCTGCCACGTACCGGAGTTCGTTTCACATCCTTCTTTCCTTTCTCTCCTTTATGTTCTTTCTCTTCTTGAGTTGACCTCGTCATTTCCATCTCATAGGATAGACGAGGGTGGACGTCCCTTGCCGTCTCCACCTCTCTGGCAATCACCTTTTCATCATTACTTTGCATCATTGTTTCTTTCCCCCGAGGGTGGACGACGCTTCTTTTGCCGTCTACACCTTTTTGGCGATCACGGTGGGACATCTTTTGTTTCCTCTGGTTACCCACATATTTTCGGCACCCACGTGTGCCCCTCCATTCGGCACCCACGTGTGCCCCTCCACTCGGCACCCACGCGTGCCCCTCCATTCGGCACCCACGTGTGCCCCTCCACTCGGCACCCACGCGTGCCCCTCCATTCGGCACCCACGCGTGCCCCTCCATTCGGCACCCACGCGTGCCCCTCCACTCGGCACCCACGCGTGCCCCTCCATTCGGCACCCACGCGTGCCCCTCCATTCGGCACCCACGTGTGCCCCTCCACTCGGCACCCACGCGTGCCCCTCCACTCGGCACCCACGCGTGCCCCTCCATTCGGCACCCACGTGTGCCCCTCCACTCGGCACCCACGCGTGGCCCTCCATTCGGCACTCACGTGTGCCCCTCCATTCGGCACCCACGCGTGCCCCTCCACTCGGCACCTACGTGTGCCCCTCCATTCGGCACCCACGCGTGCCCCTCCATTCGGCACCCACGTGTGCCCCTCCACTCGGCACCCACGCGTGCCCCTCCATTCGGCACCCATGCGTGCCCCTCCACTCGGCACCCATGCGTGCCCCTCCATTCGGCACCCACGTGTGCCCCTCCATTCGGCACCCACGTGTGCCCCTCCACTCGGCACCCACGTGTGCCCCTCCATTCGGCACCCGCGCGTGCCCCTCCACTCGGCACATTCGGCACCCACGCGTGCCCCTCCACTCGGCACCCACGCGTGCCCCTCCATTCGGCACCCACGCGTGCCCCTCCATTCGGCACCCACGTGTGCCCCTCCATTCGGCACCCACGTGTGCCCCTCCACTCGGCACCCACGCGTGCCCCTCCATTCGGCACCCACGCGTGCCCCTCCATTCGGCACCCACGTGTGCCCCTCCACTCGGCACCCACGCGTGCCCCTCCATTCGGCACCCACGCGTGCCCCTCCATTCGGCACCCACGTGTGCCCCTCCACTCGGCACCCACGCGTGCCCCTCCATTCGGCACCCACGCGTGCCCCTCCACTTGGCACCCATGTGTGCCCCTCCTGATTGCGCCCTCGTGCGCTACATTTGTGCTCTCAGTAGCACCCCCTCCACTTGGCACCCACGTGTGCCCCTCCTGATTGCGCCCGCGTGCGCTATATTTGTGTTCCCGCTATCACTCATGGCATTCCAATTTCACCCCTCGTGCACTACGTGCATTACTCCAGAGTCCCCTTAAAGTCTGAAGAGATTCTTATCATTGCAGAAAAGGAGTGTTGTGATGTTTGTTTAATTTCTTTTATTGCATATATTTGTTGTCTGTTTATATATCTCCTGTTAAATTCAGCACTGCATCGCATATCATCTCCCTTTTATTTTTATTTATTTTGTTCCATTTTTTAGGATCACCTTTTCCTGGTGAAGGAAGGACTCTCCGTCGGGAATTCCTCTCGACGGACTAGGATCTCCTCCGCTGGGACCTCCGTAAGTCCCCGACATCGAAGGATTCCCACTTCGTTCACTGGGCTGGTTGTACCACTGAAGTTCCCTGGAGATAGTTAACCCATTCGTGGTGAGTCGAGTGTCCTTAGATCACACGGCGAAAATCAATATTGCAACTAAGGTCCCTCCTGTGGTGTGAACATTAGATTAGAAAAAAAAAGAAAAAAGGGGAAAACCAAAAGAAAACAAAAAAAGGCGTTAAACATCAACTTGTTTGTTAATCTTTGCTAATGGTTTGAGTGTGTATGTTATTACATTTTAATTAGAAAGAAAAAAAAAAAGGGAAAACAAAAGAAAACAAAAAAAGGCGTTAAACATCAACTTGTTTGTTAATATTTGCTAATGGTTTGAGTGTGTATGTTATTACATTTTAATTAGAAAGAAAAAGAAAAAAAATGGAAAACAAAAAGAAAACACAAAAAGGCGTTAAACATCAGCTTGTTTGTTAATCTTTGTTCTTGGTTTGAGTGTGTATGATATTGCGTTCCGGCAAAATCTCACGTTCCGAAAAAGATCAAGAAATGTCCGGGAACGGTCAGAATCCGACCCCGAGTCACCAGGGGACACATGTCCCTGCTGAGGACGCAGGTTCCTCCCGTGAGCCCTCATATGAGGTGCGAGCTGCTGTCGGGGAAGCATCCCCGCCACAAGATATTTCCTCCTTGCTAGGTGTTCTCGCAAACACACAGCTCAATTCCGATCAGATCCGAGCCTTTCAAGCCGTCTTAAAAGGGAAATCTGTTGATCCTACTCCTCAAAATCCAACACCCGTTGCTCTCTCTATTCAAGAACCCGCACAGGCAATCCCTCCCTCATTCCCTCTTGTGCAGACAAGTTTGCAGCATCCCTCTTTCCAATTACCTCCCCAGTCTCAAGTTCCACCAATTCTTCATCCAACATTTCAGTCAGTTCCATTTACTGATATGCCACATCTGCAACCTCCCCCTTTCCAATTACCTTCCCAATCTCAAGTCCCACCAATTCCTCATACGACATTTCAGTCAGTTCCATTTGCTGATATGTCACAACGTCTCTCTCATCCGGAATTCCCTTCTCAGGCTTCTGCAAGGCCTCAGTGGCCACCACAACCTGCTCCTTACAATGAGGTCACTCAATCTCTTCTTCATAGGATGAACAAGATGGATGAACAATTCCGAGATTTCAAAAAGATCGTGGATGTCAAATCCGCGCCTGAGAGCTCTTTACCAATCCTTCCAGTATTCCATCTCCCTCCTTCTGAAATGCCAACGTATCGACGGTACACCGGCACAGGCAACCCCCTCATTCATCTGAAGGACTTTATGTATGAGTCCTCGTTTTGGCAGAACGATCAAAGATCCTTGGCATACATCTTCAGGAGATCATTGGACGGTCCCGCCTTAGAATGGTTCTATTCACTAGAGCCGAGTGAGGCCGAGAATTTTGACGTAGTGCAACGGAAATTCACACAGAAATATCGGGATAGGGTCGGTCCCTCCTTCTCTATTACCGACCTAGTGGCTGAAAAAATGAAGCCGGACGAAGATTTCATCCAATTTGCCGATCGATGGAGATCCTTGGCAGAGAAAATGAGAGACCCCATTTCAGAATCAGAGCAAGTAAAGATGGTCGTGTCTAATGCCACTCCACAATTTAGACACGTTCTGGCAATGAACAAGCTCACCACTATGGAGGAACTGTATGAGAGGGCTCGATATATCCAAACACAGCTGAAAGATTCTCCCCTCATGCATATGTTCGAGCCACCAAAGCCAAAGGTGTTTAGAAAGCCGGGCACGGGTGCCCAAGGTGGGGTAACAGAAGGGGTTGTAACAAATGAACAAGTGGGCGCGGTTGGATATCCCAACCAGCAAGCTAATCCTAGGCCCCCACAACCCCCACAATTCCCCTTTCATCAGGAGCAACAAGGTCAGCAACCCTATCGTCCTCCCCCACAAAACAATCTCTTCCAGAACAATATGCCTCAACCGCTTCATCTCCAACAACAACAACATCGGCCTCCTCAATATAATCAGGTTCCACCACCTGGGGATTATGGCCTCCAACAACAGAGAAGGCCGATCGGCCCTAGGAGAGCTCATTACCCACCTTTGCCGGAGTCATTGCCGGACATCTTTAATGCTCTCATGGCTGCTAATTTCCTCACCTTGCCTAAGGAAAAAGCCATATGGCCCACGAACGTCGACACTTCCAGATATTGTGTCTTCCATAGATAGCCGGGTCATACAGTGGAAAACTGTTTTCATTTCAAAGATTATATCTATGATATGAACGATGAACATCAAATAGATTGGGATGAAATGAGGCGATGCGTCACCATGATGAAGGCCAGGAGACCTCCTCTTAGACAACAACAACAACAACAACAACAACAACAACAACAACAACAACAACAGCAACAACAGCCTCAGCAGGCACCACAACAACAGCCGAATATGGGCATCCTCCAGAATCCGTTACCGGCGCACCAACAACCTAACCACCAAGTCAACCCCATCTCTTCCTTCCTGGAGGTTGGAAGAGGGCAGGATTGGCATACGGAAAGCGGCTCTGTCCTTGTCACCAATCACGTTCCTATCCAATCCCCATGCCTTATTCGTCCCGCACCTGTCTATCCTCCACCCGTAGCACAACCCGCAGTAATACCTTACTCATTTCCACTGACATCACGTCCTCTCATCCGCGTCGCTACTGATGACCTCCCTTCGAGTCTCCAGCAAACACCCTCCACTTCCACCATAACACCGTTACCCCCAAAACCTCTCATTATCCCTCACGCCTCCACTTCATCATCCGCCTTCATTCCGCCTCCACTAAACAAACCCATTATTGTCCAACACCCTTCCGAGGCACCATCTACCTCCACCACAACCCCTTTACCCTCGAAACCCCTCATTATTCATCACCCATCCGGGACACCATCAACCTCTACTATGCCTCCACCTTTTAAACCCCTTATCATTCGCCGTCCATCTGAGACTTCACCCACTCCCACCATGCCTCCACCTAATAAATCACTCATCAGAGCCCCTACACCTATCTTTGCCCCTGCTTCATCAATTGTTCCTCCACCACTACCCCTCGAACCCTTGCTAAACCCCATATCTAACTCTATAAAGGTGCCGCCAAAACCACAAGCCATGGTGCTCCGTAGTGGAAGGATGTTCCATCGGATTTTTCCCCAAAACAGTCAGGTCCCCGAGCAATCTCAGCTGCAGAAAGACACCGAAGAACAGCCAGAGGAGTCTATCCCTGGGACACAATATGACCTATTGAAACACTTGGATAAAACACCAGCTCGGATCTCCATTCTCGAGCTAATCAAGAGGTCGAAAACCCATCAAGACGCCTTGATGGAGTATCTTCAGAGGGTTATGGTAAATGAGGATCTCCCGGTGGAGAAAATCTCGTCAGTATTGACGCCAACTGATACACAACCGGCCATTATATTTCACCACCATGAGCTTGCCCCCAAGGAGGCTCGAAAATATGCTTTGTGTATTGCAGTCAAGATCAATGGGGTGCCTGTAGACCCATGTTTGGTGGACACTGGTGCGTCTATAAATGTGATCTCTATGATCACCCTCCAATCATGTGGGGTTGACACGGAACAGATAAGGCCTTCATCAATCACGGTTACGGCCTATGATAATAGCAAAAAGCCGCCAATGGGGATGGTCATCTTGAATGTAGAATTGGGCCCTGCATCAGTCTTCACGGAATTCCATATCCTTGATATGGATCCCACATTCAAGGCCATACTGGGCCGCCCTTACATTGAGGTTATGAACGCGGTGCCTTCCACCAATCATCAGTGCTTAAAGTTTCCATACAAGGCTTGGATTATCAAGGTAAATAGCATGCCCATCTTTTCTACAGTGGATGCTATTAATACCTCATTGCCTTCTGTTTGGCCAACTCACCGGCCAATTCTTTCACTGCTAGATGTGTGTGACCCTCGTCGCACCCATTCTACACAAAAGCCACTTCCAACACCAAAGTCATGTCACCCTTCCCATGCTAAGGGATGGGAGATCATGAGAAACATTGGTTACCAACAGGGCAAAGGTTTGGGGACACAATTACAAGGGAGACTGAAGTTCCCAAAGAAGATAAAGCTAACCCTTAGAGCCGGCCTAGGCTTTGAAGGGCCACTTGAAGCATATGAGGGACCTCTTACATGGACCTTGTACTCTCATTTTAGAAAGGGTCCGGTTATACAGTTGGGGGATTACCCGCGACAATCACATGGGAAATTGCATATTGCCTACTTGGCTGAAGGTTGCTTGAGAGCTGCAAAAAAGGGGAAACACGATGACCCGGATTGTGAGTGGAATAAGTGGATTGATATACATGATATTTCCATAGCACTACAACAGATGTTCTCGTCTCCAGACTTAGAGGGGCCACTTTTGATCTCTGAGGTACCAAAAGATGTCGTTGACATTGCTGAAATTCTAAGTTTTCCTCGCCAAGAGGAAGTTGCCACTGACGGATCGCTTTCCGTCATTCTCTCTGATCATCCTCCTCAGCCGTTGCTGCTGACTCTTTCGTGGACCCGACGTTTATCTGATGATATTCCCAGGTTCCCTTCTCTACTCACGTTCTTGCGTGGGTCTTTCAGCCCATGCCAAATTTTCAACCATGATCTGCTCAATGAGCCATGCAACCCCCTAGCTATAGTTCCCTCCTCCCATTCTCTAATTTCTTTCAATTGTTTTATAATTGAAAATGAAAATGAAAAAAAAACTTCGATTTTCAAACTCCTCAACAGTGCATCTCCTTTGAGGAGACCTCCTACCTCTCTCACGAGTGTGCCCCGACTTACGGGCCACTCATTCAAGGTCCCTTGAGCGACCTTCTTTACCCCTCTATCGAGGGGTCTCTTCCTGTACATTCTTCAATTTCTTCTTCGTCTGTAGAACTAGTCAGTCAGGTTAGGAATAGTGAGTCAAGGGTAGTACCTAGAAGAAAATCCAATGGCAGGGAAATTCCTCGTCGATTCCTTCTAGATCTAGCCAATAGGTGTCAAGCCTTTCTAGCCATTCCTCAATTGCTAGAAAATCCCATCCATCTGCCGGAGTTAGAATGTGAGGAGGATTGCACAATTGATGAGGGATACGGAGTTTATGAGCTCACAGATGAAGAGTACCCTATTGAAGAAGGGGACGAAGAATATGAGGACGCGGCTGACGCATATGCTAGCGGAATGAGGAGGTTTGACGAACCATCAGCCGCTATAGAAGAACCCACCAAAGAGATCAATCTGGGGACCGAGGAAGACCCTAGGATCATCCTCATAAGCGATAATTTGCCGACATCTGAAGAGGAGGAATTGATCAAGGTTCTAAAGGAGTACAGGGACACGTTCGCATGGAGCTACGAGGATATGCCGGGATTGGATTCTACCCTGGTCGAACATCGCCTAACGTTAAAACCTAGGTCCGTCTCGATAAAGCAAAGGTTAAGACGTTTCCACCCCCAGATGGCTTTGAAGATGAAGGAGGAAGTCGATAAGCTCCACAAAGTCAGGTTTATTAGAGTCGTCCTATATCCTCAATGGGTGGCAAACATTGTCCCGGTCATGAAAAAGGATGGAAAGGTGAGAATCTGTATCGATTTTTGGGACCTTAACCGTGCGTGTCCAAAAGATGACTTCCCCTTGCCTCACATTGACGTGTTGGTTGATAATACAGCAGGCTATGAAACTCTCTCGTTTATGGATGGATTTTCGGGGTATAATCAGATCCGTTTGGCGGAAGAAGATCAGGAGAAAACATCATTCACCACACCTTGGGGAACTTATTGCTATTTGGTCATGCCCTTTGGTTTAAAGAATGCTGGAGCTACTTATCAAAGGGCTATGATGGCAATATTCCATGACATGATGCATGTGTATTTAGAGGTATATGTGGATGATTTGCTGGTGAAATCTAAGACTAGGGCAGAACACCCAAGAGTTCTGGCTAAGGTGCTGCAAAGATCAAGAGAGTTCAATTTGAAAATGAATCCAAAAAAATGCGTATTTGGTGTTTCGTCAGGCAAATTGCTTGGTTTCATTGTGAGTAAGAGGGGTATTGAAATAGATCCCAACAAAGCTAAAGCAATCAGGGAGATGCCACCTCCGAGAAATCTGAGAGAAGTTCGAGGTTTAATTGGAAGGTTGCAGTTCATTCATCGATTTGTGTCACAGCACTCACAAAGGTGCAAACCTTTCTACGAGTTAACTAAGTCAGGAGTAGAATTCCTTTGGAATTCTAAATGCCAAAAAGCTTTTGAAGGATTAAAAGAATATCTGGCCAATTCACCCGTTCTAATTCCACCCACGCCAGGTAGACCTTTAATCCTTTATGTCTCAGTCTTGGACGACTCCGTGGGAGTTGTCCTAGCACAAGCCGATGAAGCGGGCAAGGAAAGGGCGACCTATTACTTGTCCAAACTCCTCAACCCCTGTGAGCAGAAGTACACGGCTATGGAGAAAACTTGTGCCGCCCTTGTCTGGGTAGTGCAGAAGTTGAAACATTACTTTCTAGCTCATGAAGTCCATCTGATTGTCCGAATGAACCCTATCAAGTTCCTTCTAGAAAAATCTATCCTTACGGATAGATTAGCACGCTGGCAAAGTTTTCTCTCTCAGTTTGACATCGTCTACGTCCAGCAAAAGGCGATTAAAGGGTATGCTATAGCCGAGCATCTCGCTCACCATCCTCTTCCCAGATTCGATCCTGTCCAATCAGAATTTCCAGATGAGGAACTAATGTCCATCAACCAATCAGATGATTGCATGTGGATGTTATATTTTGATGGAGCTCTGAATTCCCAAGGGAAAGGAATCGGCATTGCCCTCCTGTCGCCTAAAGGCCTTACATTCCCACTGGCATATCAGCTCAAATTCCCCGTTACCAACAACATAGCTGATTATGAAGCTCTTCTAGCTGGCCTAGAACTCACTCATTCTTTTCGTATCACTGAATTGCGAGTCGTAGGTGATAGTCAACTCATTCTTCGCCAGGTGCTCACCAAATATCGCACTCGCGATCCCAAGCTCAAGCCATACCAAGAACTCACTGCTGCCTTTGCCAAATTGTTCGCCAAATTGGTCTTTGTCCATGTCCCTCGTCATCAGAACATTCCGGCCGATGCCCTCGCCTCATTGGCATCATCTCTAAGGTTCCCTCTAGGAAGATGGTTTGATACCATTCACGTCTACAAGCGTCACGCCCCTGCAATCGATGACGCTTCATACATAAATATCAAGGACAGGATAGCAAGACAGGCCCTACAGGAAGAAATCCTTGAGAAGAGGGAAATTATGTTGACAGAATTAGAGGAAGAATTGGCTGATGAGGAGAAGCCATGGTTTTACGAAATTGCCAAGTATTGTAAAGATCAATCCTACCCTGAAGAAGCCACATCGGAAGATAGAAAAGCCATAAGGAGGGTGGCACAGAGGTACGTGCTGGTCGGAGAAGTGCTATACAAGAGAAGTCTTACTGGTGTTCTTCTAAGATGTCTCGACGAAGAGGAAGTCTGGAAATGCATCGAGGAAGCACACTCTGGTGTGTGTGGTGGCCATGTGAATAGCCAAATGCTTGCCAAGAAAATCCTTCGGCAAGGCTTTTACTGGCCCACCATGGAAGAAGATTGTGCCGTCTATGTCCGCAGGTGTGTCAAGTGTCAACTTCACGCCGATAAAATTCATTCCCCATCTTCTTCACTTCATCCAGTATCCTCCCCATGGCCTTTCTCCATGTGGGCTTTCGATGTCATTGGTCCTCTCGGTAATCCTTACTCCCTCACTAAACAAAAATCATTCATCCTTACTGCAACGGAGTACTTCACCAAATGAGCCGAAGCCGAAGCTTACGTGGAAGTTAAAGCATCAACAGTCTGCAAATTCATCATGAAGAACATCATCGCCAGGTTCGGCATTCCAAGCACGATCATCACCGACAATGGACCACAATTCATTTCTCAGGACCTTCAGGACCTCTGCAAAAGGTATAAAATTGCATTGCATCATTCATCACCTTATTATCCACAAGGTAATGGACAAGCAGAGGCCACTAACAAAACATTGATTAAAATCATAAAAAAGACATGTGAGTCTAACAAGTTCTCGGATTGGTCAGAAAAGCTGATTGAAGCTCTATGGGCCTATCGCACTTCAATCCGTACTCCTACTGGGCAAACCCCGTTCGCCCTCACTTATGGGATGGAGGCGATAGTTCCGTACGAAATTCTGGTCCCCTCTCTGAGAGTACAATTGGATAAGGACCTCCCCCTCGACGAACGTCGTGATTCACTCCTTGCCCAATTGGAACTCTTAGATGAGAAACGGCTGGCCGCTGCCGAGCATGCACGGGTATATCAAAACAGACTCACACGTTTTTATCAAAAGAAGGTCATTGAAAGGAAATTTCAAGTCGGTGAAATGGTAGTGAAAAGAATGTTTGTAAAACCTAGTGGGCCGCGTTCTAAACTCCAACCCAATTGGGAAGGACCGTACGTGATTCAGGCTGTGCATCTTGGCAACGCCTATAGGCTAGTCAATACTGAGGGGATCGAGTTATCCCACCCTTGAAATGGGCTTTATCTTAAGAAATACTACCCTTAGATAGGTGTACATAGTGTCAAAAAATGATGAAACAACAAAAAACAATAGAAAACAATGAAAATAACAAAAATATGTATATATACAACAACAAAAGACAAAAAATAGAAGAAAATGAAAAGAAAAAAAATAGAAAATTCAAAATGCTAATGCCCGGAGATTGCCATGTAGTTAAGTCATTGCATTCAACCTCCGTGTTGGGATAGGGCCTATTAAGACTTGGTAGGTTCCGGGTCTTGGTTTAACAGAACTGTGGGGATCCATGTCCGGCTAGTTCGGCCTATGCCCCCCTCAAAAGGGGTAACATACATGTACACATGTGTTATATGAAAGATCGGTAGCATCGCTCATGGTGAGGCCGCACCTAGAAGGTCTCCAGAATGCTTGAATCTTCGTTCTCTCTCTCTTCGAACGAATGAGACAGCCGGCGCCCTTAAAACGCTGAGCATGGAAAACACGAACACAACCCCTAGGGCAAGAGTAGGGCCCAATTCTTTGAGCATGGGTCAGAGCACGAGAAGAGGGCAGTGTCCCCGCAGGCATCCAAGAGGGATTTCATAATGTCAAGATACTATGTCCCTCGCAAAAATCTGTCAAGAAAAATTAGAAAAGAAGAACAAAATCAAAGTCAAGTGAAAAGCTTGGTCGTAACCATGCCTGATCCCACAAATGAAACCCCTTTGACTGAAAGTCAAATTCTATACAAGAGGGGCCATGAGATGTAAATGCTCGAGATTTGGTCTGAAGTTGTCCGAAAGGGAAAGTTAAGTGTGCCCCTACTGGCTCGCCGGGTTAACGGTTTTGCCGGTCCTCTCAGGAGGTTTGCCCCTAATACTCTTCCTTCTTCCCCTGAAGATGAAGGCTCAATGGAGTTCCTAAAGGGTGAAACTCACCAAAGTCTGCAACCACCTTTCAATTGTTTTGTATGATTGTCCATCTTGGAAAGCAGAAGTCATTGTCGTGAAAGAATCTCCATGTTTCTGGCCGGTCAGGACCCTTATCTACCATCTTAATGTCTTCTAAGTCTAACCTCGGGCTTAGACCAATGCAAGCGCGTCACCTATGGGTGCGACGACGACTGATTCCGGGTTAGCGTCGCGCGGTTGGTCATTTGGGTTCCAGGGTGTTCCATTACATATCGTCTAGAGTTGTGAGGAAATAGACCCGGGTCGGGCAAATCATTTACCTCGAACACTTTTTGGGTGAATCCCTGTGGTCGGAAGCAACTGGGAGCCTAAGCATGGCATGACGGTATTGTCATCAGGGTAAGTCTTAGCCGGCGGGATTATCATTCGAGGAGTCTAGAGGCCCAAATCAACTTAGACGTGCACTTAGGATGCCTGGGAGGTTAGCAAGAAGCCCTCGTTCCCATGCAGGTTAGATGTTATATCAAGTGGTCATCATGCATTAGCAAAAATAAAAAATAATAATAAATAAACCAAAAACAAATAAAAATAACAAATCCAAAATCACAAAAAAAAAGAAGAAGCAAAAAATGTACATGCACAAAAAAAATGGAAATATAAAAGACCAAAAAAAATAAACAAACAACAAAAATACAAAAAAAATGAACACACCTACAAAAACAAAGAAAATCACATCTTCGCATGATCACATTTGTATGCACCATTCATTTTAAATTCTCGTTTGCATCCGTGTGCTTGTCTGTCGCATTCATTATCCTTTATTATTGCCTTTGTTAATAAAGGCTTGCCCCTTGACTCGTTATCAAGAATAACTCAAAATCACGTTTGTTTATTGAGCAAGGGGCAAGTCAGAGCAGAAATGCTAACTTGTTTGCTTAGATGTATACAGGGATTCGGGAGATCAGAAAGAAGCAGAGAACCAAGCACAAAACATTTTATTCCACTCCCACTCAACAAAAACAATCAACAAGAGAGAGCCTACATTAGCTCCCACCCTCCTTCTCTACATTACTCGTCTCGCCGCTTTCTGGACGAGAAACTCTAGAAGGTGCTATCCAACCGTGAAAAGTGGTACTTCTACCGCTTCGGGGTCCTCTTTCTACCTCCACTCCCCGACGTCGATCTGCGGGAGCAACAAAGGAGCTACTAACACGAAAGCCACGCTCTCGTGCCCTTCGGTAGCGTTCCTCGCCTTCCTTCAGCCACTGCTCGGCGAGACCGAGACTGGTCCTTAATTCAAATAGTTGGGCCTCCAGGGCCCTCCTCTCCTCTTTCTCGGCTGATCTTTTGGCCTTCTCTCTTTCCCTGTCCTTTTCCCTCTCAGCACGTTCTCTCTCTCTGTCATCCCTTTCCAGCTGAAGGGTGATCCTCAGCTCCATGGCGTCCCGAGAAAAATTGTCATCTGAGCGACGCTGCAATTCCTCCTCCAGCTCCGCTATCCTGGCCTTCCCTTGTGATGCATGAGCAAACATCTCTTGCATCTCTTCGGCCTGCCATATCCGTCATTTTAGGGGTGTGATGAGACATAAACAGAGAAGCTCGAATAAGAGGAACCTTCACCTGCGCGGAAAGCATTCCCTCTGCCTCCGCGGTGCACTGTGTTACACGGGCAAGCTGCTCATGGAGCGAATCTAGTTCCGACAAAGGAATCCATAGACTGGAAGAGGCACCCTCTGCCCCTACTGCTGGTAGGGTTGCGTCGAACCGAGCGCGCTATGATGGCAAGAAGTGACAGTGAGTGGCTAAACACCAAAACCTAGGGGTATAATTAGGAATATGATTTGCATACATACTCACCGAGACATGTAAGGCCTCACGGATGTCACCCAACTCTCCCTCCGTGTCCGCCAATCGAGCCCGCAAGTTCGCTATCATGGTATCACGGGCATCCTAAACCCATGTCATAGAGTCAGCATTAGATTTAAAATGATATAAAAAAAATAAAAAAAATGATCAAAAAATGAGAAAGGAGATATACCTCCACAAGTCCCTCAGGATGGAGTCGCTCTGCATACATCGCCCTATAGAGACGTAGATAATCTTCACTATCCCGGGCGTGCGACTCCACGAGCGTGCCACCCCGCTGCCAATCTTCATATTGTTCGGGGAAGCGCACCCGCCAGTCGACACAGGTTACCGGCCCACGTGTTTTCCTCCCGACGCGGGGTGGTGCGGTCATATCTACCCATTCCTGGGCAAGCCCTAGAGTCCTCATGACCAATCGTAGCCGGAGTGGCTCGATTTCATTCAGGCAGTGGACTCAAAGGTCCCGACCAAATCGAGGGCGACCTGCGATGACCCACGGTTGGTCGACATTGACCAAGCCCGAGTAAGACCTCCAGATCACCTGCGTTGGCATGCGTGTATCTCCTTAATCACTCAAAAGAACCAAAAAAGAAGAGAGAAAAGAAAAGACAAAAAAAAACGGAGTCCTACCATCTCTGCGGGGAACTCTTGCAGCTCACGCCTTAATACCATCAGCTGGTAAGATAGAGAGGTTGTGCTCATAATGGGTTGCCACCGCGGAGCTAGCGGTGCCACGGCCACACGCCACTGTCGAGCTCGCCCCATTGGGATGTAGTAATAACTCCATACCTGTGTCGTCACATGTCATCAGCATTTCATGAAATAGATTAGTTGCATAAATAAGTAAACAAATAATTACCTGGAGAAATGGTATGAAGCCACTCACAGTCACCTCTCGATCTGTCCCTTGGGACAGACTTGCGAACAGATGTGCCAGCACGGCGGCTCCCCAGGCATATTGCCCTACCCTCTCTAGGTCCACCAAAAATTCTAGGAAACGACAATGGATGTCGTCTCCTTTGGAACCCAGCAGTAATTTTCCCAGCAGGAAGAGGAGGAATATCCTCAAGTCCATGTTTGATCTCTCCCAGCTACTGGCATCCACGCAGTACACAGCGCGGGACCCTCTTTCCGCTCTCTCCATGAACTCCTCCAAGGACTCGTTATCACGGTAACGAGTGTCAGTGAGCCCCAGTGCCTCCATGATAGATGCCTTGGCTATTGACCTATTCTTTTGGTCCTTTAATTCCAGACCAAGAAGCTTCTGAGCCACTTCGCGATAATCGGGGTAGGTGACCCCGGTCACCGCCTCACCATCCACTCTAAGGCCGGTGATTCGGGCCACATCTTCGAGACTGGGCACCATGTGCCCCCAGGGCATCAAGAAGGCACGAGTCTCTGGGTCCCATCTCTCGCGCAGTGCTTGGATGAGGGCGAGGTCGAGCTTAATGGGTTCAATCCGGAGGAATGCACCAAACCCCATCGCATCTAGTCGAGCTTTATGGAAGTCAGGCAGGCCTCGATAGGCGGCCACCACTAACTCCCATGAGATGTGTGACCTCGTCATACTCTGTGGATTACACAAGAAGTGAGAAGCGGTTGCATCATTGAAATAAAAATAGAAAGAGAATGAGAAAGGAAGGAAGGGATCATGAAGAAATATGGGGAAGAACTGGCTCATTTACAAGCTCCGATTGGGTCCTCTCACTGAGTGGCCTTTCAACATCGGAGAGTCTCCTGGAACTACCACTGGATCTGCTCCTCTTCGAGGAGCGGGAAGACTCGCCCTCCACCCTGAAACTGGACTCTCCCTCCATCTCAGAGAATGAGAAACTCTTACTCCCTCCTGTCGACTTTTCACTCTTCTAACCAGTCTCCACAACTCCGTGCTTTCAAGTGAAGCAGGCGGGGGGAGTATTTATAGGATTGAAGGGATATGATCCAGATCTCTCCCACTTCCTCTTGCAATGGGCCTTGTAACAAAGCACCCATCTTTCACTCGAAGTAAACGAGGTCGGGAGCGTAGCGGGTTGATTCACACCCTACACATCTAGGTTCCCTGTGTTCATCATGATTCAAATAAATCTGAGATGAGGTCATCTACACGGAGAAAGGACAATGCAGGTCGACCTCTTCGAATTTGGGAGTGGACTCATCCACAGGAGAAAGGACAATGGAAGTCGATATCTTTGAATCTGGGAGTGGACTCGTCTACATGGAAGGAGGACAGAAGGGCGGTTGGTATCTTTGAATTCGGTGGTACATCATTAAAATTTGTGATGGATTCTCCCGAAAGAAATGCCCAATGAGTCTGAGACACGATCCGTTATCTCGGGAGAGTTCTGTTAAACACGTCACATGAGGATGGCATGAAGAGAAGAGGCGTAGAAGAGAAGGAACGCATGGAGGGAAAACCCGTCACAAGAGAGCATGTCGTTCCATTCATACGTCTATATAAACTGTCGTGTTCACCGTGAGAAGAGAGCGAGTGTATGAGCAACTTGCTAAATCTCGCACTACCTCCTTGATCGTCTCTCTCCTCTCCTTTCAGGGAGGTCCCTGGGAGGTCATCTACAGCTCTGCGACGTTGCAATTGTCACATCGTATCGCGCATTCTCACCCTCTCTGGTGGCGCTCGTCGCCCTCCTCTGGCCTCTCTCGCAACCCCGACGGCCGAGAAGCTCTTGAACCCGAGGCTGTTTGCTGAGCCGCCCCCTACTCTGCAATGGGGACTACACCAACCCCAGGAGCTCCTCTACCGTGAGCTCCAACTCTCCTCCAAACGGCAGTGACTCTGAAGGAGTGACATGTCCGAGCGCTGTGTCTTCCGGAGCTTCACCACTTGGGCCTCACGTGCCCTCCTCTCGTCTCGATCCCGATGTCGCTTTATCCACTCCTCTTTCCATTCTCTCCCAGTTTACTTCCCTCCTCGCCACCTGAAGAAAAATCCTCAGCTCCATGACATCTCAGGGCATCTCCGCATACTGTAGTTGCCTCAGTCCCCCAGATCCTATTCAGTAACGGCCGACCATCACCCGACGTCCGCCATTCCAGTCATAAAGAAAAGGAGGGGAGAGACTGAAACAACATGTAATGGCATTAAGGCTTCGCATTTATTTCAAAACAAGATAACATACATCAGGGTTTGGGCACCTCAGGCCTCAGTTTTCTGAGCTCCATTATATAAGTCTCCCATAGCTCTCGATCCTCACTCATGGATGCCGTCACCTTCCTCGGAATGCTTGCCTTCCACGAAGCTTTGATCACCTTCACATCCTTCGCATCATCCTCCGTGCCCAGCTTTCTCTCTTTAATCAGAGGAAGGTTGGATGGCATGGGAAGAGAGTGCCGAGGAAGGCCAATTTGCAGGCAGCACCGGTGCGAGCCGTAAAGAACAAATTTGGTTGCACCGACAAGCTGGAGTTCAGCATCGGGAGAAGATCGCGTGAGAAGCCTACGTGAAAGTAAACATGCTGGCACACAAGTGAACATCTCTCGCGCCAAGGAGCTGAAGTGAGTACGCCAGTCACCGCGTGTCTTCAGACAGGGCATGCGATTGGCCACCTTCCCACTAAAGCCCAACACATCGGCCATGTAATGGAGGGGGCTTCGTTCAAAAATCCTAGAGGTGGTCTGTACCCCTTCGTAGTGATGAAATTTGAAGTGAAGATCAATCCAGCAGTTGAGGAGAAGCATGCACCCGTGAGGAGGCCTACCCATGCTGGAAGCCGTGAGACCACTGTAAAGATGCGAGAGGACAACAGGCCCCACTCTCCTTCCCTCCCAAAGTCCACAAATCGCTCCCAATTGGTCTTCCTCTACGATGTTGTCAGTACAAGGAAAGAGGAGAGCTCCGGCCAAACAAATTGTGAACCCTTTCATAAGCACTTCTAAATGCTCATCATCTATCAACCCTTCTAAGGCAGTCACGGTCCAGGCTGCGAGCTTTTGCAAGTTGACTCCGTTCTGAGTCTGAACGCTCTTTATGGTTCCAGATGGCATAAAGCTTCCAAGAAATTCCTCGGTAGATACCCTCTTCCGCATCCGTGAAACCTTTATCCTGTCATCCTTCATCGACCTTCTTAAGCCTAGCAGAAGTTCTGCCTCTTCGAGGAGGACCGTTGCCTCAAAAGTAGGGAAGATAAAAGTGTGGGTTTCCGAATGCCAAACCTCTGTCAATGCACCCAGGGCCGCCCAATCCATGGAGATCTTGTCATAATGCTTGGCATGGATCACCAACCCTTGGATATGCCATTTTGAAATAACGGCCCTCATACTGATAGTGATGTTAGACGTAAGCTTCGATAGCCAGGGCAGCTTTGAGAATTTTCTCAGGCCCGGAAAAAGAGGATACGGCTGAAAGGAAGGAAAAGAAAGGAATGAAAAGCGAGGGAGAACTTATGAAGGAAACTAGGATGAAAAGCCAACTTACCGCTCGTGAGAGAATCCTCTCGCTCAGATGGCCTTCAATGTCGGTCAACCTCCTGAATTCGCGGCCGAACTTGCTCCTCTTGGCAGGGCGGGAAGGCCCACCTTCCATCTCAAAAGGGCAGGATTTCTCTCCCATCTCAAAAAGAGCTTAACTCCCCGAACCACCAATGGATGATCTTTTTCTAAAGAGCAAAGGGGTACTTATAGTGAAAAGGGGGGTAAAAAGGTAAATGTAAAGCATTTATGACAAGTTACCGTGGTGAATTTTAACCGAATAAATCTTGTCTGATTTGTGTCGTGTTTTCCCCTGCTCCTGTATTGATGTGCGGATGTCCTGAACAGTTGAATGTAATTTTACTTCTTATGAAATAAATCCTTCTTCACTGCTTGCTGTTCGGTGCAGGTTCCAAGAACAAAATAAGAAAGCAAGAGGGCGCCATTGCCCTACCATGTCCCACCATCAGTCACCCTGGTGACTGACCCCACTGTGTCATGCATCCTACTATATGATATCTACGCTATTAGAGCACGTCAATGACCTTATGCCTTGGATGAATCTGGAGTTTGAGTTCCCCTCTAACAAAAACGGTGATAACTCCAGAGGAGTTCAGGACGTACGGATAGGCCGTTAGGTTGTGATAGCATGGGAACGATGGTTCCATTTGGTGAATCGATGCGTGGATAAACGGGCCCCGACTCAGTATCGTCTCATCGAATCGGTATCCTGACCCGTCCTAAGCAACTTAACAATATTATCCTTGGCTATTTTCTACTTTTAGTTTGTTTTAATTTTTCCTTTAAACCCAGCATGCATTCATGTAGGACTTTGATATCACTGTGGAAGATCATTCACTTAACTCGATTGTGAGGGCCGCTGTGCTTAAATTCTTGATTAATACGGGATATTCCATTCTGAATCGAGTACTGAGTTTCTGTGAAACCATCTTGGGCTGGTTGGCTGAAAGAGACATTTGATTGGATTTATCAGCTACCCTTTTTATTTACTCCATTGGACCCACCTTGGTCACAGCACTTCCACATTGGCTGGTAACCGCTCCCCAAGGTGAAACCTGCGGGTCTACGACTCAGGTACTTCCACGCCGAGAAGTTGGTCCCTCTTTCTGTTAGTCTTTTGTTATGTCCAGCCAAACAACCGTTGATTTCAGAGGACCTTCTTCAAGGTTGTTTCGTTGAAACTCAGGAAAGATTCCAATCACGTAGTGTTAAAAAAAACGTGTCTCATCACGCCTTGGCATCCACTTTTCAGTCCATTCTCCACTCCACTTCATTACACATCTATTTCATTCCACTCCGTGCCATTCCCCTACAAAGCAGACGCCAAGGCGGGACAGCTGTAGACACGACATTTTAGCATTATGCTGAGCAGATCCCGTATTACACTAAGACGCCCCAAAGTAGCTCGCACGTTTAAGTTAGTTGAGTAATCTCTAATTTAATCTAATAATCTGTGGCTTCTTGAATAATTCTTGTTAATGGGCTTGTGATCATTCCTACACAAAATAAAAAAAATGTTAATGGGCTTGGTCCATCTTTTTAATCCTAAAAAAGGGGGAAGGTTTATCGTATGGGCTTGGCCCATTCCTATTCAAAAAATATACCAAAAGAAAACATTTGTGCTAATGGGTTTGGCCCATTCCTATTCAAAAATAAAAAAAAATATATAGATGTGTGCTAATGGGCTTGGCCCACTTTTGTTCTAAAAAATAAATAAAATTTAATGGATATGGCCCCATCTTTTATTACATAATTTATTTCCTCACTCCCCTCCCGGGTCTCTCGGATCTTGCCCCCTCTCTTTAACACTCTCTCTCTCTCCCCTTCTCACCTCCTCCGTAACCCACCACCCATCGAATCCCCTCACAATACACACACACCCCCTTCCTCTGCTAACACCATCGCAGCCCCCCCCACAGTCGACCTCTCTCCCTCCACCCACCACACACACTCTCCACCCTCTCAACCCCCTGGACCTCCAGCCATCCTCCTCCTCACGACAACAACCTCCACCTTCTCCCCTCCCTCCTCTCTTTTCCCATTCCCTGCTAAGTTCCACCTCCAGCCGCGTCCACCTTGCCACTACCCCCGTGCTCAACCGCGACTACGCTCCCACCTCCTACCCTTGCTAACCCACCATCGCAGCACTCCCACGACGTCCACCTCCACCCTCCCTTTCTTTTCTCCCAACAACAGCCATCCCTCCTCTCCCCACCTGCAACCGGCCACCATCCCTCTGCTCCCCCTCTCACTCTCGTCTTCCTCTCTCCCTCTCCATCTCTCTGCTCTCCCTCTCTCTCCATTTTCTTTTCTTTCCCTCAATCTCTCTCTCTCTCTCTCTCTCTCTCTCTCTCTCTCTCTCTCTCTCTCTCTCTCTCTCTCTTTCGTGTAAAGGAAAATTTTAAAAAAAAGTTTTTTTTTTGAGTTCGCAAGGGGGGGCCTCGACGCCCGTGCCCCCCCTTTGAACTGCGCGGCCGCAACGGTCCGCTGCGGCCACCGCCTCCGACGTCGCTCCCGCCTCCGACGCCGCTCCAACCACCGTGCCGCTCCCGCCTCCGACGCCGGTCCTGCCTCCGACGCCGCTCCAACCACCGTGCCGCTCCCGCCTCCGACGCCGCTCCTGCCTCCGGCCCGCCTCGACCGCCGCTCCCGCCACCGGACCGCTGCAAACGTGCTCCGGCACCCCTGCTCGCACGCCGTCGCCCGCCCGCAGTGCACCCGCTCGCCTCCAACCACCGTGCCGCACCCACCGCCTCCGGTCGCTCCCGCCTCCGGCTCCGTCTCCGCCCGCGGCCGCCTTCGGCCCCGCCTGCGCCGCTCCCACCGCCTCCAGCCCCGCCGCTCCAGCCGGCCCCCGCCTCTGGTCCCGCCTGCGCCGTCGCTCCGGGCCACCTCCGCGCCGTCCTCCGCCCGCAGCGCCCTCGCCTCCGGCCGCCTCCGGCCTCGCCGTCGGCCGCCTCCCGCCTCTGCACCGGCCGCTCCCGCCGTCGCCGTCGGACCCCCCTCTCTCTCACCGCGACACGGCTCTCTCTCTCTCTCTCTCTCTCTCTCTCTCCCTCTCTCTTCCTCTCTCTCTCTCTCTCTCTCTTCCCTCCTACCTCGTCGATCTCTCTTTCTCTCTTTTTCTGTTTCTCTCACTCTCTCATTCTATTTTTATTTTGTTTTTATCCTTCTCTCATCTCTCCCGGTTTCTCTCTATTCTTTCTCTCCCTCTCTCTTAATCTATCCCTCTCTCCCTCTCGATCTCTCACTTTTCTTTTCTTTTTTATCTTTTTTTCTCCCCCCCCCCTCTCTCTCTTTCTGCCTTCTCGATTTCTCTCCCTGTCTCAGTTCTCTCTCTCCCCATCTATTCTCTTTCTCTCACTCTCTCTCTGTAAGACCCCAAATTCTTTAGAAATTTATTTAGAAAGTTATTTGTAATTATTTGGAATTTATTTGAAATTATTCGAAATTAATGAGAATTATCCCAATTAATTGGATTAATTAATTAATTAATAGAATAAGTCATTTTTCTACTATTTTCTAAAAATCCCCAAAAATCACATCTTGTAGAATTAATTTTGTTTATCAACTTTGTCTTCTACAATTAAGCCTAATACAATCGTTTATTAAGCCGAATTAGCGAACTAATTCTTCCGAACTTAATATTTAATTAATTATGGAATAGTAGAAATGGAATTTTATCTAACATATAAAAATTCATAAAAATAGTAATTAAATAATAGATGCTTCGACTAACACTTTTGTCTTCTTGGAGTAAGCCTAATTAAATCATTATCTAGGCCTAATCAGTGGATTAAGCCTGACTTATAACCCACCTAACCCAAATTCGAATTTACTATTCACCCAAACTTTGAACATCAAATTCGAGCTTGATTCTCAACCAAATGGGGTGATTCCAGAGGCAAATGAAAGGTATTACATAAAGGAACATTTACCCTCAATCAATTTGAGGTAAACTTAGCCCCAAAACGTGCTGCCGACATAGTTTGGTCAAGTCAAGGATTTCGGCGCCGTTTCTAAACTCGTAGCTTGCAGCAGCAAATACTCCCAATTCAGAAGGCTCCAGAAGCTCTATGAGCTATCAAAATGAAGCCCTACGAGTCTTCTTTCATTTGGCTGCTGTGGGGTTCGCTGAAATTTCGGATCTGGAGAGATCTAGTTCGATTTGTGGAGGTCGGTCAGTAGGCCGTTGGCTTCCCTTCATCCTTCTTTGATCAATCGATTGAGGTAGGAATTCTCAACCAAATCTTGATCATGAGTATAGCAAATTGTACCTCTCATCGAGCTCTTTCCATTGGTGGCAAAAGCCCCAATTTTCATTAGGTATCCGTGGAGATATCGAAGTTTTAGTGAGGTGCTGTCAAGTTGTTCTTTATTCTAGGTTTCGAGTTCCTTCTTCAATTTGAGGTAGGTGATAACAGCCCAATTTCTAATTAACATACATGAATGTAATCAATAGCATGTTAGCTTTCTTTTGACATCAAAATCCCCAATTTTTATAGATCATGTCTAGAGTATTTTGTGTGTTATTAGAAGCATGCTAGCAAGCTAGACTTTTCTGGTGTTCTTCATAGAATAGGTTGTATTTCCTTGGATTCCTATCGAAATTCGTGATTTAAAATAGTGTTTCATGACCCTAAGATGCATATTATTGACCCTAGAGTCTATGGTTATGATCCCAATACATTTAGACCCCAAATTCTTGGAGTTTTTCATCACTTTTTGGGTCTGGAAACCCAGGGGTCGACCCGTGGGTCGACCCATTTCCACCCTGCAAGCAGCAGCAATGCTGCCTTGCATGGGTCGACCCAATGGGTCGACCCACGGCCTGCAGGGGTCGACCCATGGGTCGACCCATGCACCCAGAGCAGGGGGTCGACCCAATGGGTCGACCCATGAAGCCTGATTTTGAAGGGGTCGACCCAGGGGTCGACCCATCCCTGGAATTTTTCCAGGGGTCGACCCAAAGGGTCGACCCATGCATTGTAAGCCGTTTTTAGTGATGATTTGACCCGGGGATCAATCCGGATCATCGGGGAATCAAACCATTCAACCTAAACACTTTGAAAACTATATTTTTGAGGAACTAATGACCTATTCATGTACCCTTTTTAGTTTCAATTAACATTGGTCCATACATGCAAACTTAGTGTAAAAACACACCGTTTATCATCTTCATTTTCAATGCATACAAGATTAAATAGAAACCCACATAATTAGTGGTTAATGGTGTAACTAAATCTCTGTTAATGCATTCTATTTCACTCCTGTGGGAGTTGTTCTTTACCTTATCATCTTGAATCAGCTTCTTGGCAATTGTCTTAATGCAAATGATAATGGTTAAATCATGATATCTTAACTTGATGATTAGGATTAATATGTTGATTAACTTGTTTGATTGCTGCTGTTTTACAGTAGCGCAGCACGATTAACTCTTGTTGTGACTTGATTTCAATCTCCTTGATGATTATACTTACCTTGAAATTCTGGAAATGAATCTCCTTCCTACTTGAAGTTGTTATTGCTACTTAGTTTAAACCTTGGAATTCTGGCCATAAACTGTGGAAGTCTAGATTCGTGGGATCTTTGATCCAAAGAAATCAATGCCTGGCAAACAATTAAGGGCTCGGTCTAGTCCTGGGAAGAGCGCCCGAACACTACGTGTACCCCTGGGAGGTGAATGACTAGGTGTGGCATTTGGCACCAGTACTTGACATGTGTTAAATCTAGGACTGTCCACTACTCTCTCTCCACTACTCTCTACATTACTTTCTACTACTTTTCACTTTCCACTCGTCACTGTTCTATACTCTACTTGTGGTTACTGTACTTGCTCATTACTTGGACGTGGAAATGAAATTACATACGTGCTTGACATGACTTGAATCGACTTGATATGGCCAACTTTTATCGTTATCTCCTGTAGTAAATTCTTGTCTTACTATTCTATTCATTATATTTCTTGACCTTGCAAGATCTTTGAATTTCGTTTCATCATCGTTATCTTTTTATCGTTTTTATCATTTGTAGCATGACATTTTGAAAATGTAATTAAACTGTTAATCACTTATACATGTCTGTTATTTCCTACTGAGCGTTAGCTCACACCCCGTTGTTTCCCCCTTTCCAGGCTTTTCAGGTGACGCGCTTACCGATGGGGAAGGGCAGGAGTGATGTCTTGAGTGTATCAGTTCTAGTGTGTTAGTAGTGTGTTATCCTTCTTTAGTTGTGTTTTGGAGAGCTTTTAGTCTCAGTCATGTTATTGAGTTTTAGTGGTTGATTATTCCAGTTGTATTAAGTTGAACTTGAGGATTATTGTATTAGTCGTGGTTTATTAATGATCATTTAGCATTTCCATCTTGTAGCACTTGTGTATTGTTTTAGATTTAGTTCCCTCTCTTGCCAGCGTGTCCCTAACTGTACGTCCCGATATTTCCGCCTTGTTCGGGGCGTGACAGTTTAGTTGGTATCAGAGCCCTAGGTTTCACATTCCTAGGTTTCCTAAGTTTAAGTTTTCTTGCATTGCATCCCAATAACCGGTATATAAAAAGGTGTTGCCCGAACGTTAGGCTACGCCTATCGGGAAGGTCGCACACTTGCGCGAGTGGTCTTCGGACCGATTACCTCCGCCAGGTACCGAGTTTTTGGTCGTGTCTAGGTGCACTAGATCCCTAACCTTGTAAAAGTCTAGACCTGACCTGTGAGATTGGGTAGAACTTGGGTTAAGTTCGTTTCTTAATCGTGTAATTATCTATCTTATTTGAACCTAAGTAACCTATTTCTCGTGTAGATGGCAGCTGATCGTGCTGAATGGAGGAACCTGCAACGTACGGTTCAAGGCCTTACTCAGGCCCTTCAGCAAGTAGCTCAGGCAGGAGCGGCACAGCATGGCACCGGTGATCTATACCGGAACTTCCGCGGAATGAATCCGCCTAGATTCGCTGGTTCGACTGACCCTGACCAAGCCGAGCACTGGCTAGATGAGATGGGGAGAATCTTTGAAGTTATGCAATGCACCAACCAGGAGCGTGTCCTTTTGTCCACATTTCAACTAGAACATGATGCACGTACTTGGTGGGATTCTATCAAGGCAACTCTCGGAGATCGGCAAGTTATGTGGGAAGAGTTCGAGGAATTCTTCAACAGCAAGTATTTTTCCGATAGAGTGCAAGAGAAGAAAGCGGCAGAGTTCGCGGCCTTGAAACAGCGAGGTTTGTCCGTGGCAGAGTATGAGGCTCAATTCGCACGGCTTTCTCGATATGCTACACATCTCATTTCCACCGAGAAGATGAAGGCGAAGCGCTTTCTCAATGGTTTGAAGCTTCATTATATCAACCAATTGGCACCGATGGAGATTTCCACTTATTCCGAGATGGTAAGGAAAGCACAAGTTCTAGAGGATACTCTTGAAATGACGGAGAGAATCCGTGGGAAAGGCACCAAGAAAGAATTACCTACGGGTTCCGGGAGTGTCAAACCCGGGTATACCAAGAAGAGGCCTGTTAGTGGACCTGGTTCGTGGAGCGGGTCCGGATCATGGAAGGGCAAGATGCCGAGGCATGAAGACAAGAAGCCTGGCCCTATTGTTCCATTAAGGGCGTGTGCAACTATTGTGATCGTCCGGGTCACAAGATAGAGGAGTGCTGGCGCAAGCAAGGCGCATGTTTGCGATGTGGAAGCAAGGAGCACCGTATCCCCAATTGTCCTCTCATATCGGAACAAGCTACACCGGCAAAACCTCTAGTCTTCAAGAAACCACAAGGCAAGCTTCAAGCTTTACATGCAGAGGAGACTGGGATTTCTGATGATGGCGGACTCGTCGAAGGTACCCTTACTATAATCGATAAGCCCGCGTTTGCTCTCTTTGATACTGGTGCAACACATTCTTTTATTTCACGGAGATTTGCTAAGTCATTAGCTGTGGAACCTGTTTTGATGAATACTCCGTTAGAGATTTCAACCCCTATTGGCACTAGATCAACAATCCAGTATTTCTATCCTTCTAGTAAGGTTATGATTGGTGAACAGAACTTTCCAGCAGATTTGGTCTGCATGGATATGAAGGATTATGATGTAATCCTAGGAGCAGATTGGTTGGCCAAGTATGAGGCCAATGTTCACTGTAGTTCTAGCTCAGTGACTTTTACTGGACATTCTGGTTTATCTTTTACGGGAGTCAAGCACCATAACTCCGTACCACTCATTTCGGCTCTTCGAGCTGATAAGCTTTTGAGGCATGGGTGTGAGGCTTTTCTAGCCTTTGTTTGTGCAACTCCTGAGCAGCAGATTGAGATCAAGGACATTCCTGTTGTCCAAGATTTTCCTGATGTCTTTCCAGAGGAACTACCAGGACTTCCGCCTGAGCGGGAAGTTATCTTTTCTATTGATCTTATTCCTGGCACAGCTCCTATTTCTAAGGCTCCTTATCGTATGTCTCCTGCGGAACTGAGGGAACTGAAGCAGCAACTGATGGAATTACTCGAGAAGGGTTTTATTCGTCCTAGTACTTCTCCGTGGGGAGCCCCTGTGTTGTTCGTCAGGAAGAAAGATGGTTCGATGAGGTTGTGCATTGATTATCGGCAAATAAACCAGCAGACTGTCAAGAACAAATATCCCTTGCCGAGGATTGACGAGTTATTTGACCAGATAGCGGGAGCTCAATATTTCTCTAAGATCGATCTTCGATCTGGATATCACCAGTTGCGGATTAAGGAAGAGGACATTTATAAAACAGCTTTCCGCAGCAGGTATGGTCATTTTGAATTTGTCGTTATGCCTTTTGGTCTAACGAATGCTCCAGCAGCTTTCATGCAGTTGATGAACGATGTATTTCGGCCCTATCTTGATCAATGGGTCGTAGTCTTTATTGATGACATCCTGATCTATTCAAGAGTGAGAGGAGCATGCTGAGCATCTGAGAATGGCATTGCAACTATTGAAAGATCATCAGCTATATGCTAAGTTCAGTAAGTGTGAGTTCTGGCTACAAGAAGTGTCCTTTCTCGGACATATTATCACCAAGGAAGGTATTTCTGTTGATCCTTCGAAGATTGAGGCAGTGAAGAATTGGGAGCAGCCTACTAGTGCAACTGAAGTTAGAAGTTTTCTAGGCCTGGCAGGCTATTACCGAAGATTTATTCAAGATTTCTCCAAGATTGCAGTACCTATGACAAGATTAACCCGCAAAGAGAACAAGTTTGATTGGTCAGATGATTGGCAGCGAAGCTTTCAGACTCTGAAGGAGTGTTTGACTACTGCACCTGTTTTGGCTTTACCTTCTGGTGAAGGAGGATTCGTTGTTTATACTGATGCTTCAGGTATTGGCTTAGGCTGTGTACTCATGCAGCATGGGAAGGTGATTGCCTATTCCTCTAGGCAGTTGAGGAAGCACGAAGATAATTATCCTGTTCATGATTTGGAACTTGCTGCAGTCGTGTTTGCTTTGAAGATATGGAGGCATTACTTATATGGAGAAACCTTTACAGTGTTTTCGGATCATAAGAGTTTGAAGTACTTATTTTCTCAAAAGGAACTCAACATGAGGCAGCGGAGATGGTTGGAGTACTTGAAAGACTTCGACTTCTCGATTGAGTATCATCCTGGCAAAGGTAATGTTGTGGCAGATGCATTAAGCCGGAAGCCGGTAGCTAGATTGTCAAGTCTCATATTACAAGAATGGAGATTGTTGGAACAATTATCTAGTCTGGGTCTCAATATTGACAATGATCGGATCTTGATTGCTCAGATTCAACTTAAACCTGAATTATTGATAGAGATCAAGTCCTTGCAAGATAATGATCCCGAGTTGGTAGAGATCAAGGGAAGCTTGAGTAGCAGACCTGATTTCATGTTGGCCGATGATGGTAGATTATTATTTAAAGGCAGAACTTGTGTTCCGGATGAGGCTACAATAAAGAACAACATTCTTGAGGAAGCTCATAGATCCAGATATACCATTCATCCTGGAGGCACTAAGATGTACCGAGATTTGAAAAGGTCCTTTTGGTGGCCGAATATGAAAAGAGAAGTTGCAGATTTTGTGAGCAGATGTTTGGTATGTCAGCAAGTTAAGGCCGAACATTTCAGACCAGCAGGGAAATTGAAACCACTCGACATACCCCAATGGAAGTGGGAAAGTATTGGCATGGATTTCATTATGGGTCTACCTAGGACTCGTGGTGGATTTGATGCGATATGGGTGATTGTCGATCGATTGACAAAGTCGGCTCATTTCTTACCAATTAAGTCCAAGTGGACGATTGATGTATTGGCTGCTTTGTATATAAAGGAAGTGGTGAGATTGCATGGTATCCCAGTGAATATAGTATCTGATCGAGACCCCAGATTTACTTCACATTTCTGGAAGGGACTGCAAGAGTCTTTGGGTACTCGTCTGAATTTCAGTACTGCTTTTCATCCACAGACAGATGGACAGACTGAAAGAACCAATCAGATAGTGGAAGATATGTTGCGAGCTTGCATGATTGATTTCGGTGGTAATTGGAGTGAGCATTTGGCATTAATTGAATTCGCCTACAATAACAGCTATCAGTCTAGCATTCAGATGACTCCTTTTGAAGCACTATATGGTAGAAGTTGTCGTTCCCCGTTGTGTTGGGACGAGGTAGGTGTGAAACAGTGGCTTGGACCAGATCTTGTTTCGGAATCATCACAGAACATCCGTGTTATCCGAGACCGGTTACAAGTAGCCCAGTCAAGACAGAAGAGTTATGCCGACAACAGGAGAAGGGCATTGGAATTTCAGGTTGGCGAGCATGTGTTCTTAAAGGTCTCTCCGACGAGAGGGATCCGAAGATTTGGCATTCATGGCAAGCTGAGTCCGAGGTACATTGGTCCATTCGAGATTCTAGATAGAGTGGGAGAGGTGGCATACAGACTGACTTTACCACCGCATTTGTCTGGCGTACATAATGTTTTCCATGTGTCTATGTTACGGAAATATGTGTACGATCCCACTCATATCATTCAGCAAGTGGATTTTGAACTGAAGGAAGATTTGACCTATGAGGAAAGACCTGTCAAGATTCTGGACCGGAAGCATCAGCAACTCCGGAATCGTTCGATACCGATGGTCAAGATTCAGTGGAGTCGGCGTGGGACCGAAGAAGCTACATGGGAGTCTGAAGAGACTATGCGAAAGCGGTATCCCGATCTATTATAGGTGAGCGATCTTTTTCTACTCTCAGTTTTAGTGCAGTGAATTTGGAGGACCAAATTCCTTTAAGTAGGGGAGGGTGTAAGACCCCAAATTCTTCAGAAATTTATTTAGAAAGTTATTTGTAATTATTTGGAATTTATTTGAAATTATTCGAAATTAATGAGAATTATCCCAATTAATTGGATTAATTAATTAATTAATAGAATAAGTCATTTTTCTACTATTTTCTAAAAATCCCCAAAAATCACATCTTGTAGAATTAATTTTGTTTATAAACTTTGTCTTCTACAATTAAGCCTAATACAATCGTTTATTAAGCCGAATTAGCGAACTAATTCTTCCGAACTTAATATTTAATTAATTACGGAATAGTAGAAATGGAATTTTATCTAACATATAAAATGTCATAAAAATAGTAATTAAATAATAGATGCTTCGACTAACACTTTTGTGTTCTTGGAGTAAGCCTAATTAAATCATTATCTAGGCCTAATCAGTGGATTAAGCCTGACTTATAACCCACCTAACCCAAATTCGAATTTACTATTCACCCAAACTTTGAACATCAAATTCGAGCTTGATTCTCAACCAAATGGGGTGATTCCAGACGCAAATGAAAGGTATTACATAAAGAAACTTTTACCCTCAATCAATTTGAGGTAAACTTAACCCCAAAACGTGCTGCCGACATAGTTTGGTCAAGTCAAGGATTTCGACGCCGTTTCTAAACTCGTAGCTTGCAGCAGCAAATACTCCTAATTCAGAAGGCTCCAGAAGCTCTATGAGCTATCAAAATGAAGCCCTACGAGTCTTCTTTCATTTGGCTGCTGTGGGGTTCGCTGAAATTTCGGATCTGGAGAGATCTAGTTCGATTTGTGAAGGTCGGTCAGCAGGCCGTTGGCTTCCCTTCATCCTTCTTTGATCAATCGATTAAGGTAGGAATTCTCAACCAAATCTTGATCATGAGTATAGCAAATTGTACCTCTCATCGAGCTCTTTCCATTGGTGGCAAAAGCCCCAATTTTCATTAGGTATCCGTGGAGATATCGAAGTTTTAGTGAGGTGCTGTCAAGTTGTTCTTTATTCTAGGTTTCGAGTTCCTTCTTCAATTTGAGGTAGGTGATAACAGCCCAATTTCTAATTAACATACATGAATGTAATCAATAGCATGTTAGCTTTCTTTTGACATCAAAATCCCCAATTTTTATAGATCATGTCTAGAGTATTTTGTGTGTTATTAGAAGCATGCTAGCAAGCTAGACTTTTCTGGTGTTCTTCATAGAATAGGTTGTATTTCCTTGGATTCCTATCGAAATTCGTGATTTAAAATCGTGTTTCATGACCCTAAGATGCATATTATTGACCCTAGAGTCTATGGTTATGATCCCAATACATTTAGACCCCAAATTCTTGGAGTTTTTCATCGCTTTTTGGGTCTGGAAACTCAGGGGTCGACCCGTGGGTCGACCCATTTCCACCCTGCATGCAGCAGCAATGCTGCCTTGCATGGGTCGACCCACGGCCTGCAGGGGTCGACCCATGGGTCGACCCATGCACCCAGAGCAGGGGGTCGACCCAATGGGTCGACCCATGAAGCCTGATTTTGAAGGGGTCGACCCAGGGGTCGACCCATCCCTGGAATTTTTCCAGGGGTCGACCCAAAGGGTCGACCCATGCATTGTAAGCCGTTTTTAGTGATGATTTGACCCGGGGATCAATCCGGATCATCGGGGAATCAAACCATTCAACCTAAATAATTTGAAAACTACATTTTTGAGGAACTAATGACCTATTCATGTACCCTTTTTAGTTTCAATTAACATTGGTCCATACATGCAAACTTAGTGTAAAAACACACCGTTTATCATCTTCATTTTCAATGCATACAAGATTAAATAGAAACCCACATAATTAGTGGTTAATGGTGTAACTAAATCTCTGTTAATGCATTCTATTTCACTACTGTGGGAGTTGTTCTTTGCCTTATCATCTTGAATCAGCTTCTTGGCAATTGTCTTAATGCAAATGATAATGGTTAAATCATGATATCTTAACTTGATGATTAGGATTAATATGTTGATTAACTTGTTTGATTGCTGCTGTTTTACAGTAGCGCAGCACGATTAACTCTTGTTGTGACTTGATTTCAATCTCCTTGATGATTATACTTACCTTGAAATTCTGGAAATGAATCTCCTTCCTACTTGAAGTTGTTATTGCTACTTAGTTTAAACCTTGGAATTCTGGCCATAAACTGTGGAAGTCTAGATTCGTGGGATCTTTGATCCAAAAGAAATCAATGTCTGGCAAACAATTAAGGGCTCGGTCTAGTCCTGGGAAGAGCGCCCGAACACTACGTGTACCCCTGGGAGGTGAATGACTAGGTGTGGCATTTGGCACCAGTACTTGACATGTGTTAAATCTAGGACTGTCCACTACTCCACTACTCTCTCCACTACTCTCTACATTACTTTCTACTACTTTTCACTTTCCACTCGTCACTGTTCTATACTCTACTTGTGGTTACTGTACTTGCTCATTACTTGGACGTGGAAATGAAATTACATACGTGCTTGACATGACTTGAATCGACTTGATATGGCCAACTTTTATTGTTATCTCCTGTAGTAAATTCTTGTCTTACCATTCTATTCATTATATTTCTTGACCTTGCAAGATCTTTGAATTTCGTTTCATCATCGTTATCTTTTTATCGTTTTTATCATTTGTAGCATGACATTTTGAAAAATGTAATTAAACTGTTAATCACTTATACATGTCTGTTATTTCCTACTGAGCGTTAGCTCACACCCCGTTGTTTCCCCCTTTCCAGGCTTTTCAGGTGACGCGCTTACCGATGGGGAAGGGCAGGAGTGATGTCTTGAGTGTATCACTTCTAGTGTGTTAGTAGTGTGTTATCCTTCTTTAGTTGTGTTTTGGAGAGCTTTTAGTCTCAGTCATGTTATTGAGTTTTAGTGGTTGATTATTCCAGTTGTATTAAGTTGAACTTGAGGATTATTGTATTAGTCGTGGTTTATTAATGATCATTTAGCATTTCCATCTTGTAGCACTTGTGTATTGTTTTAGATTTAGTTCCCTCTCTTGCCAGCGTGTCCCTAACTGTACGTCCCGGTATTTCGCCTTGTTCGGGGCGTGACACTCTCCCTCTCCCAGTTTCTCTCTCTCTCTCTCACGCTTTCTCTCTCTCTTCCCCTCTCTCACTCTCATCTCTCTGCATCTCACCACCCTCCTCTCACTCTCCCTCTCCCCCTCTCTCTCTCTCGATCTCCCTCTCTCATTTTTCTTTCTTTCTTTATTATTCCCTCTCACCACCGTCTCTCTGACTCTCTCTCTTTCCCCTTCTCCCTGTTTCTCTCACTCTCTCTCTCTCTCTCCCTCTCACTCTCTCTTCCCCTCTCTGCCTTCGCCACCCCCCCTTTTTTTTATTTTTATTGTCTTTTTTTTTCTCACCAACTCCCTTCATCCCTCACTCTCGGGTCACTCTCCCTCTCTTATGTATATATAACATATACACATATACTATATATATATATATATATATATATATATATATATCTTATATAGTTCATATTCTCTCTCTCTCTATATACGCTATATATGTAAAACTAAAGTAAAAATCTCTATAAAAAAAAAGAGTTCTTCTCCTCTTTCTCCCTTTCTTCCTTTCTCTTCAACCCTCTCTCTTTCGATCCCCCTCTTTATAGATGTATTCCCGTTCATGTATATGGGTATGTGTGTGTTCGTGTAGGGGTACGTGTCTGTGAACGTATGCACGTGTTGATTTGAAGTGGAAAAGAGACTTTAAAGCAGTCGTTCTGCTGTGCTGCGTGCCTGGTTCATCCTCACCTTGCCGGAGAAGCTCATCCAAAGCCCATCATCCATCTCTGAATAAGTTTTCTCCCCCCTTGGTGTCTGGTTTTCATTCAGTTAGTTACATATGCATGCATTACTTGTCGTTCATATAGTGTCTCTCTTCCTGAGAGACCCCTCTTTGTTCATTCATCATATCATCTACCTACCTTTTCATGTTTAAAAGGGGTTTTTAAATACTACCAACCAGGTTAGTGTTCTCTTATGCTATTCTCAATATCAGCTTCTAAAGAATTGATGCTACACCACCGTCGTCCTTATCTCGTTGTTGTTTCTCTTCATTTGTTTTCCGTGCAGGGTTAACCAGTTGGGGATCCCGCTTCTTCTGTCAACCAAAAGAGTAGGAGGTCATCCCTCCTTTTGAGGTACCTGGCTATTGTCTCTCTCATCTATCCTAATTCTTTCCTTCATCATTATTATTTGTTGTTAAATTTCCATCTTCATCCTCCTTTACGTTTTGTTTAACAATAAGTCTATCTCCTCTCCCTTATTAGTATTATATATCGTTAAAACTCCATCTCCGTTCTTCTCTGTCTTATCTAAAATAAAATTTTCATCCTGTCTATATTTTCTTAGTAATCTTTTCCTATAACGTACTACCTTATTCTACCATCTACCACCCGATTTCTCTCTTTGCTCTCTCATCTTTCTCTTAAAAAGATATAAGAACATAAAAATAATAAAAGCCACAAAACCCCCAAAAAAATATATAATAACAAAAAGTAAAACAAAAAAAAGGGATAATAAAATCCGGGTAACCAAAGAAGGCCCTGTTCGTCGGCCGGCCGACTAAAGAGGAAGAGAGGACCCGCACTGCTCCCGCTTCAGCGGCCAAACGTGATCAGACATTTCCTGTGGGGCTCTCAGCCCCTGGCGATCACATCCCCTTCCCACTTTCTTTCCTGTCAATTTTCTCTTTTGTTTAAATCCTGCGACGGAAGTCATTCCTCGCGAAGGTGTACGTGACGGAAGTCATTCCGCGCGAAGCCTTTTTCATTCTGTCATTTTATTCCCTTGATTTTTGTCTAAACCCTGCGACGGAAGCAATTCCTCACGAAGGTGTATGTGACGGAAGTCATTCCTCGCGAAGCCTTTTTTTCTTCATTCTGTCATTCTATTTCTTTAAATTTCTGTCTAAACCCTGTGACGGAAGTCATTCCTCGCGAAGATGTACGTGACGGAAGTAATTCCTCACGAAGCCTTTTTATTCTGTCATTTTATTCCTTTGATTTTTGTCTAAACCCTACGACAGAAGTAATTCCTCGCGAAGGTGTACGTGACGGAAGTTATTCCTCGCGAAACCTTTTTCATTCTATCATTTTATTCCTTTAAATTTCTGTCTAAACCCTGCGACGGAAGTAATTCCTCGCGAAGGTGCATGTGACAGAAGTAATTCCTCGCAAAGCCTTTTATTATATATATTACAGTAAAAACCCCGCGGAGAGTAATATCTCGCGGTGGTCTTATGTATATATACTCATGTTTATTATCTATATTGCAATAAAAACCCCGTAAGGCCAATGTCTCGCGGTGGTCCTAATACGTACATATATATTCATTAGTGTTGATATTACTGCATCGCTGTTAGAACCCCACAAAGACCAATGTCTTGTGGTGGTATGTCTTGGTTCGTATTGTCTTTGTAATTTTCTGGAGAATGATACACCGCTGCAGTTTCTGAGTCTTCGTGCCTCCCCATTTCTGTTACTTAGATTCTTGGATTTCAGGGTATATGGAAAACTACTCGTGGAACGGTAAGTCACGCTTACCGGGAATGGGTTAGTTTGCGCGAGAGGGTCTTCCGACCCCTATCTCTGCCACGTACCGGAGTTCGTTTCACATCCTTCTTTCCTTTCTCTCCTTTATGTTCTTTCTCTTCTTGAGTTGACCTCGTCATTTCCATCTCTTAGGATAGACGAGGGTGGACGTCCCTTGCCGTCTCCACCTCTCTGGCAATCACCTTTTCATCATTACTTTGCATCATTGTTTCTTTCCCCCGAGGGTGGACGACGCTTCTTTTGCCGTCTACACCAGCCGCCACCCAATCACAACATTATGTTCAGAGGGGAGCAACCCTACAAGACACCTTCGTCGGAAGTTAAGGGAGTCCAAATCCCTCCTTCGTCAGGTCTATACAACGAGACTGGGGGCAAGACAGTCCCTTCATTCCTTGAATTCATGAAGATGTCAAAGGGGAAGCAGCCTTGTCAGGAGGCTAACCCTACGCCCGGGGTCATTCACCCGCAGCCAGCGCAATCTACTGAGGATGCAAATGCAGATGGGGCTTGCCCTACAGCAGCTAATAAAGAAGACCCGACAGCCGATGCCAATCAAGAGGGTGCCGAGTCCGAGGAAGAGGAAGCAGGTCCGTCTGGACCCACAAATCAAAACCTCCCCAAGCCCAGATGGGCTGAAGAGATGAAGCTCTCCAATGTCCAGGCTGGAAGCCGAATAATGAAGTTGCTCAAGAAGCTCCCTGCTCGATTTACGATCTGGGAAATTCTCTCTTTGAGTGAAGAGACTCGACAGGCGATCATCACTGCTCTGCAGACGCCTGCTCATTTTGAAGCCTGCATAGCTGAGGCTATACCAGAAGCCAGTATGACCTTCTCTCCAGAAGACATGCTACTACCTACTGCCAGTCACAACAGGCCGCTATATATGAAAGGGCACCTGAACGGAAGAGAACTGAATCGGATTCTGGTTGATCCTGGTGCAGCAGTCAACATCCTGCCATATAGAATATACGAGAGGTAACACTTTAATGTGCATCTCGAGAAAGTCGGGGATATGCGTATCGCTGGCTTCAACCAAAAGTGTGAAGTATCTATGGGAGTGGCAGAGTTCACACTGACCCTGGCAGATTTCACCACAACGGTGCAGTTTCATATCATTGACTCCCGCACCTCCTACAAAGCACTGCTCGGCCGCCCATGGCTGCATGAAAATATGGTGGTGCCCTCTACGCTCCACCAATGCATCAAATACAGCCTCCAGGGGAAGGAGGAGAGGATATTTGCTAATATCCACCCATTCGAGGTGTTTGAATGTCACTTGGCAGACGCCAACCTATATACGGGGTCTCCCCGGAAGGTTTCTGAAGATGGAGCCCCCGTAGGGGCATCGAAGAACAAATCGGGTGACGGTTAGTATCCACCACCGCCGTGCGGATATGTCAAGCCGAAGGTGGTTTCCCACATCACGGCTTCTGGAAATGTCGACAGGGTGACACCCCCAGCATTATACCCCAAATCTAAGGAAGTGCATGTTGATCGACAGCACGACCGCATCGGAGTCTCGGCCGGCCTCACCAAGCCAGTCTCCGGCCTCAATGAGCCCACTATCGAACCTTTCAAAGCCTGGGAGGTGACACAAGAAGATGGGCCCAGCAGCTTGTTGATGGGAATCGACGCCAAGCTAGTACTTCTCATATTGCATTTATGTCCTTTAGTTTATTTGTATATCCATGGGAAAGTATATGCGCAATTGTACGGCTTTATAAGCCAATGCGTCATTCCCACGGATTGTTTGGGTTTCTATGTAATTTGTCAGTAGGACCAGCAAGGGGGCCCTCAGCCCTCTCACATTGGTCCATGTCATCCATGTGGGGCTGGTCAACCATCCTAGGTGGCCATCTAGAAGGTTGGAATGCCAATTGACCACATGGGAGACAAGTGGTCATATTTTTCCAAGGTAGGCCACCAACCATTCAACCTTCCATTCAACCTTACATTCAAAACCTACCCATAGTCAATAGGCCCCCCCCCTTCATTTTTTAATGTTTTTTTTTTGTGTTTGTGGCATGCCATCCCATCCCTTCAATCCCCATCCCTAGATCTAAGGGTGGACAATTGATTTGGTTGGAATCATATAAAAGATTGTATTTTTATGTGAAAATCAATGAAAATCAAAAAATTTTGTGAAATTGTGAAGCTAGCTGCGCCCCCAGCTCCTCTCCCTCTGGTTTCTCTCTTCCCAAACCTCCATTCTAGAGTGGTATCACCTTTCCCCCACCTCCGGTGCCGCCGCCGCCGCCGTTCGTGCCGCCTTCGAGCCGCCACGGGATCATCTTCGGTGTTCTGTCCTACTGGACAAAGGTGAAGCTCGAAAATTTCTCAAGCCAGCCACGAGTTCCAATCAACGTGAAATTCTGAGGGTGGGTTCCTACCTTATAGCCCCTTCCCCACAAAAAAATTCAGGTCCAAATTCCCCCGTTTCCTAGTGTTTCCACTTCGTTCATTCCCCAAACTCAGATCAGATCTGTCTCTGTCTACAGTGACAGACCCTTTGAGTTCGTCCTCTTCTACCACCCTTTTAAATTTTGGTAGACCTCCCAATTTAACTGGGAGTTCTGTCCATTTTTCCCTACCTCCACAATTTTTATTAATTTTTATTGAGTCTTTTACCTATTTTTCAAAATTCATGTTCTACCGGAGCTACAGTACTTCTAGCAAGATCCTAGATCCGACCTTCTTCCAGTAAACAAATCATAGCAATTCATATACACATCCAAACGTGTCCAAACCAACTTTGATATCTTCCCACTCAAAATCCTACAACTTTCATGAAGAAGTCGAAGTCGGAATATAAGGTCTTCCTAGCGGTCAATGGCAGTTATCAGAGATCAGCTCTACAGATCTGAGTGTTTAGTTACTGTACAACAAGAGGTTGTAAATTCCATACGTCAAGATCAGCGAAGATCCAGGATAGATCTCTAGGCCTACATTGAAGTACTTCGAGTCAGCTTTCCAACGGCGCTAATTTCGTGTCAATCCGACATCGGATCTGATCGCAGCGCCCATTCTCGCCGGAGCGCGCGCTGCAAAACAGCAGCAACCAGCCCGTGGACAGCAAACCCGACGGGTGCCGATCGGAGCTGCCCGACCTCCGGGCGACGTTCCAGCATGCCGCCAGCCCGGGGATCGCCTCCACCAGTGTCCCCACCACAGTGGTGACACCGGGTCCCACACGGCCCCTCCGGACAACACGTGGGCCCCACCGTCATTAGTTCGGGTGCTGCCGAAGCTACGCGGAAAGCCGCCCGTCAACCCGAAATCGGCCCTCCTGGGCTCCATTGTGTCGCCCTTTACCTCCCTGCGTGGAGTGGGCTTTACATCATTGCTGTAATCTTTATATAATAACTGTCCCGGGAGTACGAGATCGGCCGGGTCCGTCGTCCCCACGCCGAGCGCGTGGAGGTATCGTATTTGCTCCTTGCTTGGCATTTCGCTTATTTCTATATATGCTTGTTTATGCCGCTGCTAGAGAGCATGTGTAGGGATATCTAGCTCGCTTTATTTTCATATCACTGCTGCTGCGAGAGAGTGCGAGACCGTCCCGTGACCCGATCCGGGCACGAAAGTGCGAGCCGACCACCCTAGCTCTTGCCGGTTTCTCAACCGTGCACGTCCGACGCTTCCCTCGTTAAGGGACGATCGCGAGCTTGTCGTGTCCGTGTCTTGTCCCGCTTCAATTTGGTATCAGAGCGAGGTTGAGTCTAGGGTGTCAAAAAAAAGAAAAGAGTGTCATTTATGTCTAGTCATTATTCATTGTCTACGTCGAGTCTAAGATCATCATATTTTTAAAACAACAAAAAGAGTCGTTTTGGGTCGCATACATCCCTTTACTTGGTATATCAAAAGGTGTTGTCCGAACGTTAGGCTACGCCTATCGGGAAGGCCGCACACTTGCGCGAGTGATCTTCGGATCGGTTAACTCCGCCATGTACCGAGTTTTGGTTATGTCTAGGTGCATTAGTTAGCATCACATTTTGCTTTTAAAACAAAAAAAAAATGGCCTTGCATATTCATTCCTAGGGGACCGACCCCCTCTTAGCCACCATGGCCATACCCCGAACCTATAGTCCCGATGAAGTGGGCGCAATGTTCCATGCCTTGATGGGGCAAGTGCAAAGGTTTAGTACAAGCCTAGATCGATTTAGTACTAGCCTAGATCGGTGTATCGGGGTAGATCGGTTGTTCCCGGAGCCACCCCAAGGACCCCTTCACCATGAGAAGGACATTCCTTCCTCATCCATGAGAGCTCAAATGACATCACTCTCTATTTTAGAACTTGATTCGGAACCATCTCATTTGGAACCACCCAAGCCCGATCTACCCATATTTCTAACGGGTACACTATACATCGCCGAGCCGCTTTTTAGTTGGCTCAATGATGGCTTGGTCCCACATCCCTTCCCATCCATGGACCCCATTCTACCTCTTGTGTCGGTCAACTCATTCCATACCACAATTCGATCTCGTCACCATGTTGATACATTGGACGATCTTATCATGGGATTAGATTCACAATGGGAGTTGACGCATCTTTTGGCCCGAGGCTTTGACCAACCCGCTAGTCTTAGCTTCACCCATCCGGCCTTCGGGTCCATTACCTCCGAGTGCACCGTGGGTTGTGTCACCACGGAGGTCCTCTTACTCCTCCCCTTACCGGATGAGCCCGAATTCATACCCTTTTGTTCGAGGGAGGAATCATACTTCTTGCCTACGATCCCCGTCCCACCCGTTACAATTCAAGAAGATGACTACCCACATCTTCAAACCTTCTACACGTGGGACCGTGACTTGTGGGAACCCACCACAAGGGGTCATACCTTCTTTGACCCTTTTGACCCCTTCACTATTAGGCTTCCCGAGTTACCACCCGTACTCCCCTTCTTCAAGGAAGCCCACTTTTATGCCCCTTCCCCTCGGGATGGGCCATCTACATCCACCAACCCCGACCCACCAACACTCGGCCCTTCTAAACCACCCGAGTCGCCCACATTCAAAAGACCATCCACGCATAACCACACCCGACGTATAGGTGTTCCCCATGCCACCCATCTCCGGTTACATAACATGCATGCATGGCACACATTCGGGTGTCCTGGTCCGCCGTCACCTATGTACGGGTCGGACTAACATTAGGTGTGTCTAGGGTCATATATGAGTCGGTGTATTTTCCTTGTGTGGTTTGTTTTGTGTGGTGTGTTTTGAGTCGATTGTTTGTGTGGTTTGCATACGTGTGTTAGTGCATGGTGAGTCTGCATGCGTCTTGTGCAAGCTCGTTGTCGTTCTCTTATGAGTAAGAGGTGATTGGACTCACTTGATGAGTATGGGATCGGTTCTACTTCTATACCCGGATCAGTCACCTATAGGGACTCAGCGGTGATTCCTAGTGAGTCTTCGAGCTGCTTCCTTCCTTTTTGAGAGTGCCCCTTCGGAGTGACCACCTTTAGCCCATAGCAGTTCGCATATCGAGTATATATGGAATGAGCAGGTGCCGATCATTTGGAGTGGAGCGTACCCGCGTTACTTGGCACGGTGACGGATCCGCCGGAGTACTCGAGCATTCCTACCCCTACTCGACGGGGTCGAGTTCCTCCCACCCGGGGAGAGTTGATGGGAATCGACGCCAAGCTAGTACTTCTCATATTGCATTTATGTCCTTTAGTTTATTTGTATATCCATGGGAAAGTATATGCGCAATTGTACGGCTTTATAAGCCAATGCGTCATTCACACGGATTGTTTGGGTTTCTATGTAATTTGTCAGTAGGACCAGCAAGGGGGCCCTCAGCCCTCTCACATTGGTCCATGTCATCCATGTGGGGCTGGTCAACCATCCTAGGTGGCCATCTAGAAGGTTGGAATGCCAATTGACCACATGGGAGACAAGTGGTCATATTTTTCCAAGGTAGGCCACCAACCATTCAACCTTCCATTCAACCTTACATTCAAAACCTACCCATAGTCAATAGGCCGCCCCCCCCCCTTTATTTTTTAATGTTTTTTTTTGTGTTTGTGGCATGCCATCCCAGCCCTTCAATCCCCATCCCTAGATCTAAGGGTGGACAATTGATTTGGTTGGAATCATATAAAAGATTGTATTTTTATGTGAAAATCAATGAAAATCAAAAAATTTTGTGAAATTGTGAAGCTAGCTGCGCCCCCAGATCCTCTCCCTCTGGTTTCTCTCTTCCCAAACCTCCATTCTAGAGTGGTATCACCTTTCCCCCACCTCCGGTGCCGCCGCCGCCGCCGTTCGTGCCGCCTTCGAGCCGCCACGGGATCATCTTCGGTGTTCTGTCCTACTGGACAGAGGTGAAGCTCGAAAATTCTTCAAGTCAGCCACGAGTTCCAATCAACGTGAAATTTTGAGGGTGGGTTCCTACCTTATAGCCCCTTCCCCAAAAAATAATTCAGGTCCAAATACCCCCGTTTCATAGTGTTTCCACTTCGTTCATTCCCCAAACTCAGATCAGATCTGTCTCTGTCTACAGTGACAGACCGTTTGAGTTCATCCTCTTCTACCACCCTTTTAAATTTTTTTAGACCTCCCAATTTAACTGAGAGTTCTGTCCATTTTTCCCTACCTCCACAATTTTTATTAATTTTTATTGAGTCTTTTACCTATTTTTCAAAATTCATGTTCTACCGGAGCTACAGTACTTCTAGCCAGATCTTAGATCCGACCTTCTTCCAGTAAACAAATCATAGCAATTCATATACACATCTAAACGTGTCCAAACCAACTTTTCTATCTTCCCAACTCAAAATCCTACAACTTTCATGAAGAAGTCGAAGTCGGAATATAAGGTCTTCCTAGCGGTCAATGGCAGTTATCAGAGATCAGCTCTACAGATCTGAGTGTTTAGTTACTGTACAACAGGAGGTTGTAAATTCCATACGTCAAGATCAGCGAAGATCCAGGATAGATCTCTAGTCCTACATTTAAGTACTTCGAGTCAGCTTTCCAACGGCGCTAATTTCGTGTCAATCCGACATCGGATCTGATCGCAGCGCCCATTCTCGCCGGAGCGCGCGCTGCAAAACAGCAGCAACCAGCCCGTGGACAGCAAACCTGACGGGTGCCGATCGGAGCCGCCCGACCTCCGGGCGACGTTCCAGCGTGCCGCCAGCCTGGGGATCACCTCCACCAGTGTCCCCACCACAGTGGTGACACCGGGTCCCACACGGCCCCTCCGGACAGCACGTGGGCCCCACCGTCATTAGTTCGGGTGCTGCCGAAGCTACACGGAAAGCCGCCCGTCAACCCGAAATCGGCCCTCCTGGGCTGCATTGTGTCGCCCTTTACCTCCCTGCGTGGAGTGGGCTTTACATCATTGCTGTAATCTTTATATAATAACTGTCCCGGGAGTACGAGATCGGCCGGGTCCGTCGTCCCCACGCCGAGCGCGTGGAGGTATCGTATTCGCTCCTTGCTTGGCATTTCGCTTATTTCTATATATGCTTGTTTATGCCGCTGCTAGAGAGCATGTGTAGGGATATCTAGCTCGCTTTATTTTCATATCACTGCTGCTGCGAGAGAGTGCGAGACCGTCCCGTGACCCGATCTGGGCACGAAAGTGCGAGCCGACCACCCTAGCTCTTGCCGGTTTCTCAACCGTGCACGTCCGACGCTTCCCTCATTAAGGGACGATCGCGAGCTTGTCGTGTCCGTGTCTCGTCCCGCTTCACTTGTTCTATACAGCTGAGGAGCATCCCACTCGAGAGGACACAGACTGCAGCCTCCCTGAGGATCTAGCCAACCCGCGGGTTCCTGTTCAGGGCCTGGCATTTACCACTGATCGGACGGCCAGGATGTTTCAAAAGCAACACATCCCTCCCGATCAACCTAAAAAATGCAAGGAAGTTTTCCATAAGATGTGGTATCCTGCAAATCTGGATAAATAAATGAGACGTGTCTCTCAACATCCGGGTCTGGGCTTCACCCTGGAAGACTACTATTACAGTGGGCGGTACGAGGTGGATACCATCTCCACTTTCTATCCAACTGAAGATAGCCCTCTGGGGGCAACCTTTGATGAATATCCGGCGGAAGCAGAACATGCTGAATTGGCTCTATCCGGGAATCAACAAATGGAGACCTTGATCTCCTGCCGATGCTGGGAGCAGGTCCCTCCTGAAGAAGCGGCCTTTCAAGCCGCATTTGATACGGCTAGCAGTAGCGAAGCCGAAGATACTCAGGAAGCAGAAGTCTCTCCCTCCGCAGGGGTCATACTAATGACGACTTCAACACCCTTTCTACCAATCAGGCAGGCCTTGTTTTACTCCAATCAAGGGGAGCCGGCTACCAGAAAAGGAAAAGCCACTTCTGCGGAAGATACAACTGTCCTAGAAGGCGAGACTCCTTCAACTCTGCTGCAAATCCAATATGCTGTCTGAGTCCGGCGGCAAACAACTACTGGCCTGTCATGGCTGCAACCTCATCTACGAGCACTGAAGCTGTTCTCTCACCCTCGGGAGCTGCAACGGCAACGGATATATCAATAGATCCATCCACACAGTCGCTAGCACGAGAAGCAAGAGGACCCCATGAAGCTCTGGCAGTATCTGACGAGGAAGTCGAAGTACTCGACCCTCAAGATGGTATTCCAGACTTCGTTGACCTCCAGCCGGCACCTCCGGAGATAGAAGACGGAGGCCAAGCCACAGTCGATGAACTAATAGAAGTCAACTTGGGAGATGAGGAGGACTCTAGGCCCACCTTCCTCAGTGCCCAACTGTCCCCAGAAGAATGGGAGCTTTACATCCAGCTGCTGCTAGAATACCGGGATTGCTTCGCCTGGACTTATAAAGAGATGCCAGGTCTAAACCCTGCTGTCTCACAACACGAGCTAACAATCAGCCCCGAAGCCGAGCCGATGAAGCAACCACCGCGGCGTATGAGGCCGGAGCTCATCACCCGAATCTGCGCTGAAGTTGACAAGCTCATTGATGTGGGATTTGTTGAAGAAAATCAGTACACCACATGGCTGGCGAACATCATCCCTGTGAAAAAGAAGAATGGACAGATCCGAATTTGTGTTGACTTCCGAGATCTAAATAAAGCCTGCCCTAAAGATGATTTCCCGGTACCAATAACCGAGGTCATGATTGATGCTACAACCGGCCATGAAGCCCTGTCGTTCATGGATGGGTCTTCCGGCTACAATCAGATTTGGATTGCGGAGCATGACCGGGTCCATACTGCTTTCCGAACTCCTAAAGGCATTTATCATTACAAGAGAATGCCATTCGGACTGAAAAATACTGGCGCAACCTATCAGCGCGCAATGACCAAAATATTTGATGAATTGCTCTACCACAAGGTCGAGTGCTACATAGATGATCTGGTGGTCAAAACCAAAGGAAAAGAAGATCATCTGCAAGACCTCCGGATTATTTTTCAGAGGCTGAGGCAGCATGAGCTAAAAATGAACCCTATGAAATGTGCGTTCGGAGTGTCGAGCGGAAAATTCTTGGGCTTCATCGTCCGATATCGGGGAATCGAAATAGACCCCGCAAAGATCAAGGCGATTCAGGAGTTACCTCCACCTAGGAACATCTCCGAGCTGAGGTCTCTACAGGGCCGCCTGGCTTATATCCGGCGGTTCATTTCCAATTTGTCCGGGCAATGCCAGCCTTTTCACAAGCTGATGATGAAAGATGTTCCCTTTATTGGGATGAAGATTACTAGACAGCCTTTGACAAGCTAAAGGACTATCTGAAGACTCCTCCAGTATTGGGCGCACCGGTGAAAGGACGGCCGTTGATACTGTATATAGCAGCTACACATAAATCTCTGGGGGCAATGCTGGCCCAGAACAATGAAGAAGGGAAAGAACAAGCCCTCTATTACCTCAGTTGGAGACTGGTCAGAACTGAAGAGAAATATACTTATATCGAGAAGATCTGCCTGGCACTAGTCTTCACAGTCAAAAAACTCTGGCATTATATGTTGTCGCATGAAATCAGCTTGGTGTCCAAGGAGGATCCCCTGAAATATATTATGTCCCAGCGGGCACTCAAAGGCCGCCTAGGCAAATGGGCAGTAATCCTTATGGAGTTTGATGTCTCCTACGTACCGCGCAAGGCCATCAAAGGTCAAGCTATTGTAGACTTCTTCGCTGAGCACCCAGTGCCCGGGGAAAGCCCGTGGGAACCGGAACTCCCCGAGGATGAAACCCTAGAAGCCGCCCAAGTACAGCCTTCCTCATGGTAGCTATACTTTGATGGCGCTTCCAGAATTGACACCTCTGCTACCGGGTCATCCAGGGTCAGAGCAGGGGCAGGTATAGTCCTGAAATCTCCAGAAGGAGAAGTGTTGCATACTTCCTGCTCCATAAACAAACAATGCACAAACAATGAAGCAGAATATGAAGCCCTGATAATCGGGTTACAGATTGCTCTGTCCATGGGAATTCAGATGCTGGAAGCATTTGGAGACTCCATGCTAGTTATAAAACAGCTGGAAGGAGAGTTCGAGGTGCGAAAGCAAGAGCTCCTCCCCTATCACCAGTTGGCAACTCGCCTGATGTCAAGATTTTACTTCATCAGCGTCAAGCACATCAATCGAGGCTGAAATGCTCAGGCGGACGCCCTCGCTAAGTTGGCTAGTTCATTGGCGGTCCCGCCAGACACAAGCCTGAATATAACAGTGATCAACCACCGACAGGTCCCCAGCGTAACAGAGGTTCTGGCCGACGAACAAGAGATGGAAGTAGCAGTCATCGAAGGGGTTCAGCAGCCCGACTGGCGAGAGCATCTCCTACGCTGGTTTCAACACCAGCAACTTCCAAAAGAAAAGGAACAGAGAATGAAGCTCCTGAGGGTCAAGGATTCTTACGAGATGAGAAGCGGGACCTTGTTCTGAATTATGGCAGATGCCCGAAGGAAAGTCCTACTCCGTTGCTTGTCTTCAGCAGAGGCGGGACAGGTGATGCAAGAAGTTCATGCAGGATCAGCTGGAGCACACCAGGCTGGCCCGAAAATGAAAATTGAGATAAAGAAGCTGGGTTATTATTGGCCCACTATGTTTAATGATTGTTGCAAATTTGCCAAGGCTTGTCAGAAATGTCAAGAACACGCGAATGTGGCGAGGAGACCTCTAGTGCCACTGCATCCCACTCTACCAAGTTGGTCGTTTGCTCAATGGGGCACGGACGTGGTAGGACCGTTACCAGCATCTTCATCGGGATGCAAATACATCTTAGCAGCTACAGATTACTTCTCCAGATGGGTAGAAGTAGTAGCACTAAGAGATGTGACCAGAGAACTAATTGCAAGATTCTTCCGGCAGAATGTAATATTCCAGTTCGGGATCCCCAGCCGAATCATCTCTGATAATGGTAGCCATTTCAGAAACCAGAAGGTTTATCGGTTAGCCGATAAATACAAAATTGACTGGAGGACATCGTCCCCCTACAATCCTCAAGCCAACGGACTCGCAGAAGCCTTTAACAAGACACTGTGCACGTTACTGGCAAAGACTGTCAAGTCTAACAAAAAGGATTGGGAAGAAAGGATGTACGAAGCACTTTGGGCTTATCGTACTGTCTACAAGACCACAACCGGCTGTTCACCTTTCTCCCTTGTCTATGGGTCGGAAGCTATAGTGCCAATTGAACTTGAAGTTCCTTCATTGCGAGTTGCCATCCAGCACGGATTAGTCAGTGGTGAGCAGACCAATGCAGAAAGAAGATTGGAAGAGCTCGCTGAGCTCGAAGGAAAACGCCTCCGGGCGCAACAAAACATCCAACTCTACCAAGCTCGCATGGCCTGTGCTTTTGACAAGTTAGTCAAGGGTCGAGAGTTTAAGAAAGGAGACCTGGTGATGGTCAAAAGAAGAGAAGTGATGGCCTCTAACCCTAAAGGGAAGCTGGTCGAAAACTGGGTCGGACCGTATATCGTCCACCGAGTATATGAAGGGGGTGCTTACGTCCTTGTAGACCACAAAGGAGTCATCCAGTTCTCTCCCCTCAACGGAAAACACATTAAGCTGTATCATGCGGCGCAGCCGACACACCTCGAGTGATCGGTCGGAACACCTTTTCCTTGGCTAGTGGCACTCCGCCCTAACCGAACTACCTTCTCCTTGGTTAGCGGCACTCCGCCTTAACCGAGCTACCCTTTCCTTGGCTAGTGGCACTCCGCCCTAACCGACCTACCCCCCTTGGTTAGTGGCACTCCGCCCTAATCGAGCTACCTTCTCCTTGGTTTAATGGCACTCCGCCTTAACCGAGCTACCTTCTCCCTTGGTTAGCGGCATTCCGCCCTAATCGAGCTACCCTTTCCTTGGTCTAGTGGCATTCCGCCCTAACCGAGCTACCTTCCCCTTGGTTAGCGGTATTTCTCCCCAACCAAGCTACCCTTTCCTTGGTCTAGTGGCACTCCGCCCTAACCAAGTTACCCTTTCCTTGGTTAGCGGCATTCCACCCTAATCGAGCTACCCTTTCCTTGGTCTAGTGGCACTCCGCCCTAACCGAGCTACCTTCCCCTTGGTTAGCGGCATTTCACCCTAACCGAGCTACCCTTTCCTTGGTCCAGTGACACTCCGCCCTAACCAAGCTACCTTTTCCTTGGTTAGCGGCACTCCGCCCTAATCGAGCTACTTTTCCTTGGTTAGTAGCATTCCGCCCTAATTGAGCTACTTTTCATTGATTAGTGGCACTCCGCCCTAACCAAGCTACTTTTCCTTGGCTAGCGGCACTCCGCCCTAATCGAGCTACTTCCCCTTGGTTAGTGGCATTCCGCCCTAATCAAGCTACTTTTCCTTGGTTAGCGGCACTCCGCCCTGATCAAACTACTTTTCATCGGTCAGTGGCACTCTGCCCTGATCGAACTACCCTCTCCTTAGCTAGTGGCACTCCGCCCTAATTGAGCTACTTCCCCTTGGTTAGCGGCATTCCGCCCTAACCAAGCTACTTTTCCTTGGTTAGCGGCACTCTGCCCTGATCAAACTACTTTTCATCGGTCAGTGGCACTCTGCCCTGATCGAGCTACCCTCTCCTTGGCTAGTGGCTCTCCGCCCTAATCAAGCTACCTTTCCTTGGTTAGCGGCATTTCGCCCTGATCAAGCTACCCTCTCTCGGCTCGCATTCCGAATAATAAAAAAAAGGGAAGAAAAGAAAGAAGTCAAAATAACAATGGGGTTAAAAATAGAGATACCCCGCCGGACTTGCTCCCATATCGGGACAAGTGCAAAAATGGCTATAACCCGGCTGTGGCGAAAACCCGAAAGGGCGTCGCAGGCAAAATCGGGTACCCCGCCACGTGAAAACCCGAAAGGGCGCGTGGACAAAAGCAAGAGGGGGCTGGCTTCGGTGAAAACCCGAAAGGGCGCTTAGGTCAGTAAAGTGGTAATTTCCCAAATGCCTCTCCTATTCTCCACCCAATAAAACTCCGAAAGGGACAATCATCAAAGTCTCGCCGGAAATCCTTTAACACATCATTTTCGACCCTCGTCATCATCGGCGAGATCGGTCGATCTCTACCCTCAACTTGGACCCTACGTCCCTGTTGACAACCCCATCCTTGTTTCGGCAATGATATATGCCGACGAACAAATCCTTTTCGACCCTCGTCATCATCGGCGAGATCGGTCTATCTCTACCCTCAACTTGGACCCTACATCCCTGTTGACAACCCCATCCTTGTTTCGGCAGTGATATATGCCGATGAACAAATCCTTTTCGACCCCCGTCATCCTCGACGAGATCGGTCAATCTCTACCCTCAACTTGGACCTTACATCCCTGTTGACAACCCCATCCTTGTTTCGGCAGTAGCATACGCCGACGAATAAACCCTTTTCGACTCTCGCCATCATCGGCGAGAACGGTCGATCTCTACTCTTGAACTTGGATCCTACATCCTTGTTAATAAGCCACGTCCTTGCTTTGACATTTAACCAGTGTCGACGAGATAAACCTAAGACCAACCCTTGTCCTCATCGACAAGGACGGTCAGCGTTCCCGCGGTCCAGTTCTTCTGAATCTCGAATTCAAAAGCACAAAAAAAAAGATTAAAAAAAAGAAGGAAAAGAAATTGGGGTTAAAAATAAAGATACCCCGCCAGACTTGCTCCTATATCAGGTCAAGTGCAAAAATGGCTATAACCCAGCTGTGGCGAAAACCTGAAAGGGCGTCGCAGGCAAAATCGGGTACCCCGCCGCGTGAAAACCCGAAAGGGCGCGTGGGTAAAAGCAAGAGGGGGCTGGCTTCGGCGAAAACCCGAAAGGGCGCTTAGGTCAGTAATGTGAATAAAAATGAATGGTGAATAGTGATGAACCATCCGTCGTCCAAAGGCCATTTCCGAGGTCGGGGCGAGGATCTTCATCCGATATCCCACTTATACACGTCTAGTGTCTATACCTCTTTCGACCCTTGTCACCATCGGCAAGATCGGTCGCTACCTATCCAGTACTTGTCACCATCGGCAAGACCGTCTACCCCTTTTGACCCTTGTCACCATCGGTAAGATCGGTCGCTACCCTATCCGGTTTTTATCATCATCGGCAATACCGTCTACCCCTTTCGACCCTTGTCACCATCGGCAAGATCGGTCGCTATCTATCCGGTTTTTGTCACCATCGGCAAGACCGTCTACCTCTTTCGACCCTTGTCACCATCGGCAAGATCGGTCGCTACCCTATCCGGTTTTTGTCATCATCGGCAATACCGTCTACGCCTTTCGACCCTTGTCACCATCGGCAAGATCGGTCGCTACCTATCCGATTTTTGTCACCATCGGCAAGACCGTCTACCTCTTTCGACCCTTGTCACCATCGGCAAGATCGGTCGCTACCCTATCCAGTTTTTGTCATCATCGACAATACCGTCTATCCCTTTCGACCCTTGTCACCATCGGCAAGATCGGTCGCTACCTATCCGGTTCTTGTCATCATCGGCAAGACCGTCTACCCCTTTCGACCCTTGTCACCATCGGCAAGATCGGTCGCTACCTATCCAGTTTTTGTCACCATCGGCAAGACCGTCTACCCCTTTCGACCCTTGTCACCATCGGCAAGATCGGTCTCTACCTATCCGATTTTTGTCACCATCGGCAAGACCGTCTACCCCTTTCGACCCTTGTCACCATCGGCAAGATCGGTCGCTACCTATCCGGTTTTTGTCACCATCGGCAAGACCGTCTACCCCTTTCGACCCTTGTCACCATCGGCAAGATCGGTCGCTACCTATCCGGTTTTTGTCACCATCGGCAAGACCATCTACCCCTTTCGACCCTTGTCACCATCGGCAAGATCGGTCGCTACCTATCCGATTTTTGTAACCATCGGTAAGACCGTCTACCCCTTTCGACCCTTGTCACCATCGGCAAGATCGGTCGCTACCTGTCCGGTTTTTGTCACCATCGGCAAGATCGTCTACCTCTTTCGACCCTTGTCACCATCGGCAAGATCGGTCGCTACCTATCCGATTTTTGTCACCATCGGCAAGACTGTCTACCCCTTTCGACCCTTGTCACCATCGGCAAGACCGGTCGCTACCCGTTCTCGGTTCTGGCCGTTCTCGGCAGGACCGTGTATCCATCAGTTTCACTATGCCCTCTTGAGTCCCCCGAACTCTCGGCCGGCATAGGCCGTTTCTAGTCTCGAGAAAAGTCACGGCGCGGTGGAGTGAACACCTCACCCCTTCCCTGAAGGCGTGAGCGCTCTCCTACCCTAGTGACTCATACACTCGGACTATAATCAATGGGCAAATGAAAGAAAAAAAAAACAATGACAAGATGGAGTCTTCATTCAAAATCAGGATGGAGATTTCTTTATTACTATGAAGTAAAAAGCACATGATTACATGGGCCATGCCCTGGAATACATAAGGTGCATTAAAAGGGAGCACATAAAGAAAAGAGATTACGGCAAAGGGCGTCGGAAGATGTCCTCCAGCACAGGAATACCCAGGGAGGGATGACGGATCAGTTCTTGCAATCTGAACTCGGTGGCCTCCAGTTCGGATAGCTTCATCTCTAGGGAAGCAGCTTGTCCTTCAGCCATCTCAGCATCCTCAACCTTTTGGACCCCCAGGCGATCTACTTCTTCAAGTTCAGCCTCTATCCTAGAAAGTTCGGCCCGCAATGCCGTCATCCGGGCCGTCAGGGAGCTCCGGCGCTGTAAAGAGGCGTTGGCTTCGTCCCTCGCCCTCGCCGCAGTCTCTTACAGAGAAATAAGGGCCGTCTTGCTTTCAGCCCGCTCCAATGATATGGCCGCCAGCTGGTCAGCTGCCTCTCGGCCTAAGAACTCCCTCCGGTTCACATACTTCAGGAGCAAGATTACCCGCGGAGTCCAGTCGTCCATTGGACAACCGAGGGCCAGCAGCGAGCGGGACAGATGCTCTATCAAGCCCCTCAGCTGAATATAAGTTAAATCCCTACTGGCTGTTACGGTTTGCAGGAGGGTCCCCAGGAACTGCCACACGACATCACTCGAGGACTGAAGACCAAGTGGTGACGTCTCGGGCAGTTCGAACTCTACTCTGCCATCCACGGCAGCCCATATATCATCAGCCGTCCCGGAGGATGACGACGGCATAAGCTGCAGCCCACTACCACTGGGAACAATCGCACCGGCAGATGCGGTGGCTAGATCCTCAACAACAACAATCTCTTTGCCGGTCCCCTGGGGTGGGAGTCCAACAAGAACCTCGAGCACCGAGGACGTCCGTCCCTCAATAATTTCCCCGGCTTCTATCTCAGCAGAGCCACCCTTCTCCAGAACTGACTACTGTGCAGCCTCCCTTGGCGGAGAATCTCCGGCTACTGCCGAACTATCAACTTCCACGAGCGCTCCGGGACCAACTGGAACCATCGCTACTGCATGATCCTTTGGGTACCGCAATGCGATGGGCCGCAGGACGGACGGTAAAGTCGCCTGGCCTGTTCCCAGGGCCGGGAGTGGTATCTGCACCGTCATAGTTGGCAGCGCCACCTCAGTCTGCATCGGAGATATATATACAGTTAAAACCTGGCTAGAAGAAGGAGAAAAGAAGCATGGTAAGCATCGGTCCTGGATAGGTCCTTACCTCGGCCGGGACTAAGCTCAAATCTTTAAGAGCAGCTCCCCCAGCGCCAGCCTCCTCACCCGTAAGCGATAATGACGACACAGGACCGCCCCATGATAACCGGGCCGGGCTGAAAGTCAGATAGTCACTCTCATAGGCCGAGGACACCCCAGCATCGTTGGTCTCAAAATCAAGCGGTGATGGCTCCTCGTCACTGGAGCCGCCACCATAATCCACATGCTCAGAGGAGGAAGACCCCTCTGCTCTCTCAGGACGCTCCGCCGTCGAAGTAGGAGCCTCGCCAGCAGGAGCATCACCCTCGGCGGGAGCTTTCCCGGTGCTCTCCACACCAAGGGCAGCAATAGATGATACCTCAGGGGCGGGCTCTCCCTGCCCCGAGGGGACCACCTCCTCTGCACTCTCAGAGCCCGGAAATAATGGTGGTTGTATATCGACTACAAATCACAGCAAAAAAGGGGTCAAGACGGCTGAAGATACGAAGATTTGCGTTGCTATCGCAACTAAACTATAGATTACCTTCCATCTCCCGCTAGGGTGTTGGAGAGGGCAGATCCCTTTCTACGGGAGCAGTGGGGACTTCCTCTGCCCCGTCCCTCGCCGCTACATCTGCCGTCGCCTCCTGTCCGACGACCGCGGTACCTGTATCGGCAACTGTTAGCATGGGCCACCCCAAGCGGTCGAAACAAGCTAATGCACTCTGAGGAAAAGAAGAGCCAACCTTCGGCCTCTAGCCCTTGTGTGCGAGAAGCCTCAAACTCTTCAAAAGATACAACAGGAGGAAGGACGGTTGACGATTCCTTCTCTGCGGCTTTCTTCCGGCACGCCCGTGTCACTCGGGTCACCGCCGCTTTCGCCTTCCCGACGGCCTCTCGCAATTGGGACCTAGTCCTCTTCCTCGAATCCCCAGGAGGTAGTGGCGTCGTGGTCGGCGCCGGCTCAGGAACTTCAAAATATGTCGGCTTTTTGGCTTTTATGATCAGCTCCCTGAAGTGCCGGGTCTCCTCCGAAGTCGGTCGTACTGTATACGCACAAGGGTGAGAATAACACAACCACAATGAAAGGAAAAAGTTGGCCGAAGGGCCTGAAGGAAAAGATAGAACTTACTTGCTGGTCCCGTGTAAAAGGGGAAGAGAGGCCAATAAAATAGCGATGGCGTCTTGTCCCTCGAAGCCGCCTCGCGAATGAGCCAGCATAGATCCCCGATCATTTGGCTCGGCTCAGCTAGCAACGCCAGGTCCTCGTGTCCACGGGAGGACAGCAGATAATACAGGATCAGATGGTCCAGCCCCCACCTGTCTGCATATTTGAAGGAGATCTGAAGAGGATGGTCCAGTATGGCTTCACTGGGGCTACCCGCCGAGAGGCCGTGAGACCGAAGGAGTGCGAACAGCCAGGGGATGTTGGCATATAAGTCAGCCCGCCTGTCCTCCTTGCGAATGAAAGCCCGGTAGGGATACAACCTGTCCACCTCGGGACGCCAGTCGGCCACGGCCGCGATGGGCTCCTCTACTGGCAAAGGGAGTTGCTGGAGAATCACCCTCTCACTGCTTACCCGGCATAAACCCCGAAGGGTCTTCACATAATCATCCTTGTTGATCGGGGGCAACTTCAGCTCAACTTTCGTCTTGTGGCCTTTTACGAGCTTGCGGGCCTCTAGATAGGCCTTCACGTCCGTATTAGTCCAAGATTTCAACTTCTTCAAATAAGAAGCATCAATATCAAGAACTGGCTCCGACTGGGAAGCTAAGAACCTGTGCTCCGCCACGGCCCAGCACTCTCTCTGGGAGGTCCTGTAAAATCCCGTCCGCGCATTCCACCACTTGACGTATTCAGGCATGACGCGAGGGAACCGTGCGGGGGCGGGCACCTGGAAAGAAACATCTTCGCGACGATGGAAAAAGTCCCACCATATCCGGGCGTCATCATTGGACGTTTGCCCGGCCCTGTGCCTGTTGGGCAATGCAAATTGCGAAGAGGAATGTGGAATCTGCTGGTCGTAGCCAAAGTTCCGACTGAAACGGAACGGGTAATACGGCGCCAGCCACAGAATGCCGCTCTTGCGAAATACGAGGACACTAGGCCTGATGGCCAGTGCCCAATCAATCAACTCCGGCTCCAGAATAGGCCTGGTATAATTGGCCTAGGAAATCGGATGGATGTACTCCTCAGTTTCAAAGAGCTTGCATTGCCTCGTCCTGTTCGTCAACGGGCTCGAGTGAGCAGCTAAGCTCCAGAAATGAAGAACCCCGGGCAAGTCCACAGGAAGACGGGTCAATTTACCCCGAATGGCATAGAGTTGCTCCGCTAGCAATGATGGCTCGGCGCTTGCGAACTCTATCATGCGCGGGACCAGAGGAACTGCTTGTAACGCCCGAGGAGCTACCTCCGGGAACAAGGTGCAGACCCAACATTAAAGAAATGTAACGGACCAACCGTTCGAAGGCTTCTGGGGAGGCGCATCTTATGCAAGTCTCCCAACATCTTGTAAATGAGGCACAGGGCCACTGGGCAAAGAGACCGCTTGGTACCCCAAGCCATAAGACAGGCTGGATATATGGCTTCCGCCCTGATCACGCTCTCGTCACCTTGAGGGAGAGAAAAGGAACAAAGCCAATAAACCAAATATGCAGCACAATGAGTCACTGCATCAACACCAGTAGGGTTTGGGTTTTCCCCCTGCCCTCCTCTCGAAGAAAATGACGAAGCGGCCTGGCGTCGTATCCTCTTCTTACGCTTCTGGGCCACCGGTGCTATCGGAGGAAAATCTTCATACTTGTTCTTCCCCTGGAAGAAATATTGAAGCCAAGCGCCCATACGCACTCTTCGCTTCTCGCCCGGCTTTCGAGCTTCTCTCGTGTCGTGCGACGAATGGAAGAGGGTGCGATACGCCTTCATTAGATATCGATAGGCGTAGCCCGCCAAATACCGGCCGTCACCGTCGGTCTGGTCCTTCAACCAGTCAGGCCAACAAACTTCTTCATATGGCTCTCCATCAATGGGCAGGCCGCTGAGCTGAGATAGACTCCACAAGTCTAAGGTGGTCTCCCCCTCTGAAGTATAGAAGGTGTTGTATTCAGGGCAAAACACCTCGATCATGCCACAGCACAAGCCTCGGGAAATCGGGTACCGATATCTTGAAGCGTACACGCTGTGATATACACCAGCTCTGGTCAAAAGAGGAGCATAATGATGCAGCACATAGTTCGTGAATTCCACTGCTCCGGGCCTGAATGCGTGGGCGTCTGTAACTTTCAACTCAGCAAACCACCCCACGGAGATCTGGTGCTTGAAGCGAATCGCCAAGCAATCCAGCAAGAATGACTCATCTCTATATCCCCATCTCAACGGGGCAAGGAATAAACCAAAGATCGGTTTCTCCCGATCTACTATCCCCGCGGAGTCATTCCACCGAGCAGGTACAAATTCGGGAGCTCTGGTCAATAGTCCGTCTGCCGGAGCCAGGTCTTGCAGCCCCAGCACAACGCTCCACTTCCTGACCTCCCCAGGGAGATAGATGGGTCTTCCCCGCATTACGCATTCGGCCAAGTTGTCTCTCTCCACCAGCAGAGCCTGCTCGACCTTCCGGACGGCGAACACATCCCGCTTCCCCTGAAGGTTGAAGCGCCGAAGAAGGGACATCAGGTGCTTGTCCTTGGGATAATCCTTCCTGGTCACGCCTTCTCTATTATAATGAAAAGAGTCGCCCCCGAGAATAAGGAGACGACCGGTGTCTACAGTGTCCGTCTCCGAATCCGAAGACTCCGCAACTATGGCCACCTGGCCGTGACCCTAGTCGAGAGAATTAACATTCTCCCATGTCACCACGGCACGAGAGGAAGAGCTGGATGCCATGACAGCTGCAAAAAGAGCATATCAAACAAAAAACAACGTCAGGAAATGGCTAATCAAAGGCGAACTTCTGACAAAATTTTGGCAGAGTCTCCCCAGCACAGGGAATTGCCGAAGAAAAGCGGGAACACGTTCACTGAGAACGATCCCTAAAAAGCAGCCATCAGCATTACACCGGGGCCAGAGGAACACCCGGGGAAACAGCTCCGAGGGCAAGCCCTGCTAGAAGCCTCCCGGGGCCCGAAGAAAGGGTTTTGAAACCCAAATTGACGGCACCTACACTCACCCGAAGGAAGAAACCGCCGCTCTCGGTGCCAGAGGGAGAGAAGAAAGAGAGGAGAGAGAAGGGAAACTTGCAAATGAGGAGTGATGAAGAAAAAATGAAGGAGAAGGAAATATATAGGGGAAGTCTCCCCCTCGTTAAACCGGCGCGCTATTTAGCGCGCCGTATTAAAAGACCCGTAAGCAAAAGGCGCGCCGGGATTGGCCGCGCCGAAGTCATGCGTCAATGGAAAAGGGGCACCGGATTAACATGCAAACACCTAGGGCCGCGCCGTATTAAAAGCCCAAAGGGCCAAGAGCGCGCCGAAGCAACCTCGCGCCGTATTAAAACGCAAACGGCGCCGGATTACCGTCCGTGCCGAATTAAGGGCCAGCCCAGGCACCCGCCAATCGAAGAAGGGGTCAGTCCGGATGAAATTCATCTGTCGGCCTTGCTACACTCGTGCCTTGCTCGCAACACCCACGTCTGAGGGGCATTTGATTGCACCTAAAATATGATCATTGGCGACCAAGCCAATAAAGACGAATGACCCGGCACACCGAAGCACGGAAGCCGATGCAGATCAACATATTGAAGACTTCTCAAGCTATCAGAGCCTCGGGTCACTCCGTATGGATACGGGGACTTCACCTCAGGAGAGCCGAGACAAACTCGTCAACCAACCGGCAGTGCGACCAAGCCTGCCCAATGAACCGGCATCGACTTTGTCGTGCTGCATCCACTACACCCGTTGTCCGACCAAGGTCGATGGCCTACCCGGTGGCTACCCACCTCATGAAAGGCTCTCCTGAGGATAAAGGAGTCCCCCCGGCTTCCCGAAACGGAGAACCGAAAGATCTAACGGCGGAAGACCCCGATCACCCGGCACGGGTACGGCTTCCCGCCAAGATGGGCCCGTCAGTGGCCGAATGATCGCCCAGCGTAGGCGAAATTATCCCTGGTGTCAGCCAACCCCCTAAGGAGCTTGAGTACAAGCCAGACCAAGCCAGCAGCACGAATCACAAAGCCGCAGGCCGTGTTAGCGGGAAACCCGCGTAATTAAGCCAAAGCTATCTGGAGTCTCGGGAACGGCCGCACGTCAGCCGAGGGGCTTCACAAAAAACCTCGTCAAGGTTTCAATGGGCATTGGCGAGATAAATGTTCACAATGACCTCCGGGATCATCCCCGGATTCATCGGCTAACCTGCAATGCGCGGGAAATGTTAATACGGCGCGCCCTTATACGGCGCGCCCGTTAAACCGGTGCCCTCCAAGATCGGCGCGCTGATAGGCTGAGGCTTCTTCCCGGTGCGCAAATCTCCACGCCGGATTAAGATTCAAACTTGCCCCCTATATAGGTGGCTGCTCTTCGACAAGAGAAAGAAAGAGGACGTCATAAAAAAGAAAAAAAAAGAGAAGAGAGAGCTTTCTTGGAAAAGGGAGTTCTATCTGAGTGTCCTTCGGCGACCTCCTTCCCTTGTTCCGATTGAAGTCTTTCGGAGCCGGAGAAGAAGGAGGGGGCCGATACTCTGTTTTTGAAAGCAGGTGGGCGCGAGTGCCTGTCTTCCTCTGTCTTCCGTAGATTCTTCTCTCTTGCGGGTTTCCGTCCACCAATTGTAAGCGAGAGAGGGGAGAGATGGCAATGATATGAGCCGACCCCTCCCCTCCTCTGCGATTTCTTCTCTATTACTGTGTATTCCCCTGTGAATGATGAACGGCGACCAAGCAATGATGCCGGCGCCGGATTCTTAACGTATAAATGAGAGGCCATTCCCGTTTCTAGGATGGCAATATGTATATGAACGTCTGGACTGCGAGGTCGAATGAATGCTCAGAACTTCTATCCTCTTCTCTATCTACGTCGATGTGGTTCTGAGTTCTTTCGTGCATGTCCTTTGATTCCGATTTCCTCGAAGTACCGACCATGCCCCAAAGCACCGAGGGCTACAGAAACGACCCCTCCCCGAGTCCTTCTAATCGACCATTTTCGGCTTTGATTTATGGACCTCTGTGTCCCCCTTCATGGACAGAGCTGTGCTTATGCGCATGCTTCTTCCCGCTGTGGTATCGAAAGTCTTCCCCCCCCCATTAATTCCTCCCTTTGTGCTATTGACTATTCGTAAGGTGGGAGTTACCGTCGGGATGGCCGGATGCATCCCCCTGAATGCTGCGTCCCACCTGTTTGAGTCTATGCTTCTACGGTCGACCCGTTTCACCCGGGCATTTACTCCTTCTCTGAATCATGGTCATTCGAACCAGTCCGAGATTCTCTCATTCTGTTTTAACTACCCGGGGAGGGGGATATTCCCCCGTGGCTTCACGGAATTGCTGGGCAACTGAGAACTCTACCTCTCGGTGGTAGATGTTTCCCAAGCCCACAGCAGATAGCAACAGGGGGTCCTAGCTCAGCGAGCTCAGCCCCGACAATCTAAGACCCAATCGAGGTTAAGGGATGTACGCTCCTCGCAGGCTAGCCCTCGGAGCTCCACTCTCCTAACGGTCGGTCCCTTCAGCGGTTGTGCCATAATCTGTGGGTTGCCCACCCCTCGCAGGCTAGCCCTTGGGGTGATGCTCTCGTCATCAATGGCCTCGTCCTTCTATTCTCACCCACGGAGTATTGGTGCCCCTTGTAGGCTAGTCCTCGGGGTATCCTATCTGATGGGATTTTGCTGGCTGCCACTGTGCAGACCGGCGGTTTAGGGGCTTGTTCCATAGGTGAGCATGACCCCGCTTCTCCCCTGCAACTCTTCAGGTTCAGGGGAGATGCTGTCCAATTTTGGACAGATTAAGATTGAGTAATCTATAATGAAACACTCGTTCTGGGCCCAATTATCCCGGTGCTCGAGTAGGAACCTCGCACTGGCTTAATCACACCGCCCTTCGGGGTTCTGGACTTCAATTCAATAAGCAATTGGCCCAAAATAACTGCAGAATCCTCACCCAAAACTTAACAAACTCAATAGTCGCAAAATTCATAGAAAGGGTAGGTTGAATGGCGCGGCCCTAGCCGGGGCGCCCTAATCCGGCGCGGTACCCCCCCGCGCCGGATTAACATTAGACTCATATCCTTTTTTTTTTCCTTTGCAACTTTCCGGCGCGCCCAAAACTGGCGCGCCCCACCCCCTTTGCACGCCGTCTTAACCGGTTGTATGACCGCGCCGTATTAACTACTACACCTACGCGTGACCGCGCCGTGTAAGCGTTCTTATACACTTGTAGTCACGTCAGTTTTGAAGCGTCATGCTACTCTAGTGATTCATTCACCCGGGTAAGTCTCGTCTTTCGGGGCGATGTCAATAAGCCATAATTGGCGAATAAAAAGGATGGCCAAGCGAGCCCAAATCATATTATCATCGTACTCATTGTCGGATCTGTTAAGCGTTTTGCTTTCGCTATTATACTTGTGTTGCTCTCCCTTTTCTCGACGAGGGGTAATAAATGCGGCTGACCGCCACCGTTTCATAACACTATCTTCATGTATAAACTAGGTGTGGATGTCTTGTGTCCATGCATGCATAGATCCTTGGGTATATCAAATGGCATCGACAGAAGACCGGGTTACGCCCGGCCGGAAGTCTTCGTCATGCGCGATGGTGGTCTTCGGACCTACATCCTCCGCCACGTACCGAGGGTCCATAATTCCATGAACTATACATCTGCTATACGATAAATATTTGCATCCTGCCTGTCATTGCTATAATCATCATGTAGTTCTTTTTAATCCGGCTTCGACGGCCCGCTATCTCGGCAATTAATCAAAGGTGTTCCCTCCTCGTGGGGGATGTAATTAACGCCATAACCTTTATGGTATGGCGGACTGCTGGTCCCGACCGAACCTCACATTCACCCTATATGGGTCAGAGTGAGCGCACAATAAAATTGTCACTCATGTGACTGGCACGCCCGCATCATCAATCAGTCAGTTGACTACCAGTTAGCCAAATGGTTGATCGATACGCGAACGAAAAGGCGGAAAGAAAGAAAAGGTCGCAAACATGGTCTTGTACTTGCTGTGTTGGCACTGTGCGAGATAGTTTTGCTCTTGTCAAGATGTGACGGAGTATTCTTCTTTTGTCATGGTGTTTGTCTCAGTTGTGCTACGCTTGGCAGAGTTCGCCGGCGGGCGTGAATCTGTGGTGTAGTGATCAAGATTTTTCCTTTGGTGTTGTTCAGGTGGATGGTGACTTCATCGTTGGTGAGATGGCCGTACACATTTTTATGTTGTTTTGGTCATCCCAGCTCGAATTTGTTTAGCCCTTGAGGTGTTAATCTTGTGTTGAAGTGGTCGATTAGATGCCTTGATTGAGAGAATGCTCGGGCAAACCCAGGAATTTCCTTCCTGGTGAGCTACTGTTAGTCGAGCTAGATTCTTCTCATCTTGTCTGGTGGTGTCTTTTTGTGGTAAGCTTTGGAAGTGTTGTCTTGGTGAGACCTTTGTCCTATGTCTACTTAAGTGCGGACAGTGTTAGTTCTGAGCCTGATCTGTTCTTGTTCGACTGCTGCTTGGCTTTGGACCCAGTGTGTCTGTTGGGGGTCGTTGTGCACCGTGTCGACGTGCCATGTTGGCGGCTGTTGTGCTGTGAAGGTTCAGTAATTGTTTCAGGACGTAAGGATAAGCTGAGATAGGTGTTCGTTGTGCTTTGTGCCGAAGCTGGTGCTCTTCTTGGTTTGCACTTTGGCGATTTGTGATCGGCTATTTGTAGGATCGGTACTCGAGGCGTGTTGTATTATAGTTTATGAATTGCGATGGCGCCATGTTGTGCTGAGATGCGGATGTCGAGTTGTTCTTGATGCTTGTGTGTGTTGTATGAGTGCGCAGCGAAAGCATGTGGGCTTATAACCCACAGGTCGAGGATCATTTGGTTGGGAGATTCTGGCCAGCTGAGAGGTTTATTTTCCTCGATGTGACTACGTCTTGGCTATGTGTGCCTTGATGTTGTGAACTGCTTTGCCATTGTTCGGAGATATTCTGACTATTGGCACTGGCATGTGTGAGGATTGGGGGAATGTGTCGGCGATTATGCTAGTCGAGTACCCTTTTCTTCTTCTGTATTTTTTCTTGGGAGTTGTGCTCTCGGAACGTGATTGTGGTCCTAGAGATGTGTTCTCTGAGATTATTCTTGTTGTTGTGGGTCTTTATTGGTGAGCTGCTCGTAGTGTGGCTTGTATATCTTAGCTGTGTGTTCAACTGTAATTGTACCTTGATGTGACCCAGCTTGCAGTCGTGTCCCGTGGTTCTATGTTGAGAATGGAGCCGAGATTCTGCTGGTGTTGTTGTTGTTGTTGTTGATAGTGGCGGTTGTGTTCAGCTTGGGAGGGGTTCCCTGTGAGTCTGATTTGACATTGTGTGGACCGAGGTCATGGCGGTTGGTTTTGTTGTACTCTTCTATCATAGTAAGTTGGCATGCGACTCGAATCAGATGTAATGTCTGAGTGAGGACTGACTTGATTGTGCTTGTGGTCCAATGCTGCCATTGGCATTCTGTGTGCCGATTTTGTTGTTCTTGGCATGGAAGTCGATGATTTGGAGCAGTTAGCTGAGAGGACTATGTTTTCTTGTTTAAGCTGATGCTTGTTGTGTCTGCCGTGTGGTTTATCGGTAGCTATTTCGTGGCATGGGTCGTGTCTCCTTTCTCTGTGAGACGTAAGCGATAATGCCATGGTGTTTCAGAGGTGTCAGACTTGTGTTCACTTGTGTGCCATGCTCGTTCTGTGGATCGATGTGTCTTGAGATCTAGAGCGTGTGCTTGTGATTATGGTCTGACAGTGTCCCTCTGAACTGTGTTTTTTGAGAATCGTGTTATCGTGCTTTGTGTTTTGAGGTTTGGCTGATGCTTGGAGAGCATGGCCAGTGTTTGGGGTTGTTCTTCTCGGCTCCTTCTTGTTAGCTCCTTTAATTTCGAGGATGAAATTTTCTAAAGAGGGGAGGCTGTAATGCCCTGGCTCTTTCAGATCTGTATCGGAGAGCTTTCGGATCACTTTTGTGGGTCCTGAGTTGTGTTTTACGATCCACGCAGGTTTTTCTCTCGTACAAGTTACGGAACCCTATGGTGAGTTTACTATTGAGTTCATCGACTCGAGGACACTACAGTTGCGTTATGCTCTATTGGGTTCGATGCGCTCCCTCTTTATCTTTGATAATAGTTTTGATGATTACAATATATTGTGTGATTTGCAAATGAATAGAAGTGAAAATATTGTGTGTACTATTGTGGAAAATATATGATGTTGCTTCATGACTTTTCATGAATATATCTTTGATGGTGTCTCATGCATTCTGTTCATCAGTTCATGAAACTGTGGAGCCATCATCTGAAAACTACTGTGGAGCTATCATCTGAAAAATGTGTTCTTCAATGGTTTGTCATATGGGCTGTGTTCTTCAGTTGCTTGATAAAGCACTTTCTTCATGTGAGGTTAATATAAATCCATACAGCCTTGGATTAAATCTGAATTTATGGACTGAGCTTATATTCATGAGCAGATGGGTGAACTCAATTTAAGAATGGTTTGTGTAAGCTCATGTGTTTGCATTTGACTGAATTGAATTTGGAAATGGATTTTCCATGGATGAATCTATATCTAAAAAGAGAGCTTGTGTTAAATGGTTTCTGTGAGCTCAATTAGTCTTGAACTACATGTTATTTACATATATGATATCAATATGGGTTCAGACCGTTGTGGATTGACTCTGAACTTTTGGATCCTATTTGCACTTAATGTGCAATATGACTGAATTTAGTTTTGACTCTAGGTTTCAGATTAAATCAATGATTTGAATTGCAAATGGTTGTTCATGTATGTTGACTGTGTAGGTTCTACTCATATTGAGTTGGACTGGATTTGCAAATTCATGTGTGAATAGAAAGGATATCAAAGTGGTTAAGGTTGAAGGAGTTATGCATATGTCATATAGAAAGATAATCATTCTTGTCTATTGCATTGACCGAAAATTGAATCTATTTTTTTATACAAAGTGCAGGTTCATATGCTCTCAACTAATTGGGTGGATGGTATGTTTCTACACTTGCATTTGCTCTTTTTTGTTTCCCATTCTTCTTATTGAATCTAGTCTTTATGATGGCTTTAAGATTCTCTACAGCATGACATTTTGATTGGCAAATCATGTTTACAAATGGGGTTATTTCATATATCCTGGTTTTGGGGTTTAATTCATTGATTACCTTTATTCTTCTGGTCTGGAGTTGCAAGAGTTGACTCTACGAGTCGACTCCTGTAGTCTTGGGGACTATTTTTGGTAAAACAGAACCCCATGTAAAATGTGTCGACTCAAGGAGTCGACACTTTCACCCTGTAAGTTGTTTTTAACGCCAAAATTGCACCAACCGTGGTTGTCCATTCATAATATGCACCGACCTTGTAAAACTTGCACCGACCCTTCTTTGTGCTTTACGAATGTGCACCGACCCATCCTCTTGTTTGATATAAGTTGCACCGACCTTGTCCAAGGGATTCACAGACCCTACACCGACCCAACTTGCACTGACCCATCTTTGCTTGATGAGAATTTGCACCGAGCTAACTTGCACCGAGTTTCACTTAGTGCACCGCCCTTGGGAAGTTGTTAAAAGTTTGCACCGACCTTGCATTTGCATTGACTTCTGCGCAGCTAAAACTTTGCATCGACCCATGTTTATGCTTGATAAGAGTGCACCGACCCTGATTTTACACCGACCCATTTAATGTGCACTGAACTTAAGAACTTGCACCGACCCTCTCATATCCATAGCCTATACAAAATGTGGACCGACACTTTTTGTGCACTGACCTGGTCTTTGCTTTACACACATGCACCGACCCTGCCTTTTCATTGCATCGACCATGGGTTCATTTGCTTAGCCTGTGTGTTGGTTTTTCTGTATGTTGGCAGAACGTCTTGAAAAGAGTTTTCACTCCAAGTGTGGACACTTCTTTTGGGTTGTCCGGATTGGTTTCGAAGGACCCATTTTGTTATCCGATTGGACTGAGCTTTTACACCCTTACCATTAGGGATTCTCTACATGTCTAAGGATTATTCTGAGAGGTTTTTACAAGGGCTTTGTGATCTTTAGTTCTATATTCTTGCCCTATAAATATGATGCGATCTCCATCAAAGGTGCCATTCCTCCGGGGCTAATATTGTTCTATCTGTTGCAGGTGAAGAAGGACAAGTGTGAGGGCGCCGTTCTACTTGGAGGTGGAAGAAGAAGAAGAGGAGAATGCATCAACGAGCCTATATCTGCCGATCTGAATCGGCTGGGAGCAAGGTCGTTGAACCATTCTCCCTGGGGCATCTTCTACAAGCTTGAGCGGCTTCCACTCTGCAGAAAAATAACTTCAGCGCACCTTACTACTCTAGAGGACGAGTTTTACTACAGATTTGAGGGGGAATCTTTCTTCTCTCATCTCTACTCTTTTATTTGAGAATAGATTCATAATGTGGGCGTTTATTGTATATTCTTTCTTTTCATAGAACTTGATATTCTTTCGTTTGTGGGCGGAGCTGCATCTCCGAGTGTGTGGTTTCATTGCATGGCGAGTTTTTGCGAGTCCGTGTGTAAAGACGGAGCTGCGACTCCGTGTGGATTAGTGTCCGGGGTGTGTTCCCAAACTTCGTGTGTGTGTGTGCTGCAGTGGCAGCGGTTTGTGGCTAGGCCCCGTCTCTGGATTGCTGCGGAAGCAGCGTGTGTGGTGCTGGGGCTCATCCCCGTTTTGCTACGGTTCATAGCGTGGTAGTGAAGCCTCACTGGGTTCGGTGAGGGGTGGACGTAAGGAATCCGTCGTGGTCCCGAACCACCTAAAAATCTCTGTGTTCATTGTGGTTGCCTGTGTGTTTGTCCATTTCTTCTACCTTCATTCACAGGTCTACTTGATAGATTTTTATTCACTGATCTACTACACGTTGCTAGTTCTGCTATTTGCTTTCTGGTGTAGTTAAAGTTTAATCACTCTGCATTGTATATTCGTGTGAGATCGAAAAGACTAAGAGAACATCTTTACTCTCACATCTGTTTAGGCTAATCAACGTAGTTAATTTTAATTCCGCTGTGATTAGTTTGGAAAGTTTTTAAAATCTACCATCTCAGTAAGGGGGCAATTCAACCCCCCTTCTTGTCCGCCATCTACTCTGGGCCAATAATTGATATCAAAGCCTAATCTCTGATTTTTTATTCGCGGACCTCACGGTCTAGGAGAAAAGATCTTGATATGTTCATGATGGCTTGCATGAATTTGATTCCCGTCTTTGATGGTTTTGACTATGATTCATGGCTTGAAAAATTGTGTGTTTGGATTGTTAAAATTGATCCGATGCTTGTGAACTTAATCACTCATGGTCCTCACATTCTACCAAAAAATGAGTGACGATGGACCGATGAGCATAAGAAAATGAATTCCCATAATCTTTTTGTTCTGAATGTTCTAAAGGCTGTTGTGAACACTGACGTATATCCTTTTGTTTCATCTTGTAGGTCAGCCAAAGAAATCTGGGATGTGCTAAACGAAGCCCAAGAAAATAGTGTTGATGAGTGCCTCGCGGCAAACAACGGCAATGGTCACCAAAGCGAGGAAAGCTCTAAGGTAAACTCTGATTCTCATGATGGAGATGAGCTTATCTATGATGAATTAGTGAATGCTTATGATGAATTGTTTGTTAGATACAAAATAATAAAATTTGAAAATAGAAAATTAAAAAAGAAACTTGATAATTCTTCATGTGAAAGATGCACTGAGTTTGAAAAATTAGTTGAGTCACACATGTTTGATGTTGAAGAACACAAAAAGATAATTACGGATCTCAGAATAAGACCATATGGTCTAGAGAGGATAGGATAAAAGACAGTGAGAATGCTACTATCTTTAACATTCTGAGAAACTCAATTAACATTGAAAAGTTTACCTGTACTGTAGGATGTACATCTGGAAAAGAGATAATGGACAGAGTCATATCCGATCATAAGAAGCAAGAGGGTCAATGCTTGATGGTCAACCGGAGTGATCACAGCAGTGATCAACAAGAGGATACATCATCACAGGTAAGTACTGAATCCGATGAACTCACTTTTGATGATTTAATGATTCTGTACAATGGTCTATTAGATAAGTATTAGTCTGTCAAGTCTGAAAAGAAGAAAATGAGAAAGGTCATGACATAAGACATAAAGTCATTGAGGTCTGAAAATGAACAATTGAAAGTTGAAATAAAGAAGATTAAAAATTCTTGTGATAAATGTACTTCTGTAAAGAATTTAGATGATGACCTTCAATCTAAACTGAAAATCCAAGAAGGATTAATTGACTCTCTAAGAAAAAAAATATGAGAAACTCGAACAAGAAATTGAGAAGCACAAAACTGCAAATAAAGTTTTGAGTCAATGTGTTAATTGTAGTGAACAACAGATTGCTAGCTATGAGATACACATTGCATCCTTAGAAAATAAAATTAAAAAACTTGAAAGACTGCAAGAAGAAAATGAAGTAATCTCTGAGAAACTTGATGCTATCAAAGCTGTTAATGTGGAACTACAGAGAAACCTGGAAAAATCTGAATCTAAACATAAACAAGAACTATCTCCTGAAGATCATATTTTAAAAATTGAACTAGTTCAGAAGGAAGAGCTAATGAAAGAAAATGAAGAATTGAAGCTGCTAAATTCTGCTATATCTGAAAGGCTTTTGACCTTGGAAAATGGAAAGTGCTCATTTGATAATGAATCTGAAAAAGTGAGTCCATTGATGGAAGATATTAATAGTCACAAAACCATCAATGCCATGCTTAATGAAAAAGTGACAACTTCTGAACTGCTCATCTCTTCTCTTAAAAATGAGATTTTGGATTTGAACAAGCCTCTGTCTGAATCTGCTAATCAAGATAAGCAGAATGTTGTATCCACAGATAACTATATGAAGAAAGGCAGTAATTTTCAAGTTAAGCAGGGAATGAGGAATAAACTTTATACAACTTTTGTGCGTAGCTCAGACATAGCTAGCACTTCTACCTCATCTCCTAAACAAGTTGCTACTCAAGAGAATCAGAAAACAAAATAGAAAAAGAAAATATTGAAAAAGAATGATGACAATTAGCATGCTAAGAAAATTCAGGCCAACAAATCTATTGTCAAGAATCTCGAATGCTTTTACTGTGGAAAGCTTGGCTATGAGATGGTTGTTTGTTTCATCATGAAGAGGGATGAATTGAAATCTGATAGAATTCATGCTAGGAATCATAATATGAAGAAACCTTCTCATGTTCAAAACAAGAGAATTAAATGCTTTTACTGTCATAGAGTAGGTCATCTCATGCATGAATGCCAATTAATGGAACATGATGACTTCAATGCTAGAAAATTACATGATAGGAATGTTCATGTTAAAAATCATGCAAACTATAAGAAGAACATTCAATGTTTTCATTGCGGCAAATTGGGCCACATTGCTGTTGAATGTTGGCATAATCAGGGAAATAAATTTCAGTCTGGATTTGTTATTTTCTCTGTTAACAAAAATGTTTCTGAAAGAAATTACTTTGGTTCTAAGGGAAAGCACATTAGGTGCTTTGAATGTGAAAAGCATGGCCATACAGTCAAGGACTGCTGGCATGCTCAGGGAAATAGATTGAACTCTAAATCTGTAAAATTTCATGTTCTCTATGCTGCTGCTAGAAATAATTTGATTGATAAAAGAAAAAATCTTTCATGCTTTGAATGTGGGAAATCAGGCCACATGGCGGCTGACTGTTGGCTAGTTAATCAAAAAAGATCAAACTTGCATGTGAAAAATAGAAGCAATCATGTTCATGCACATAAATTTAATTCTCATGTCAACATGAAAAATAGTCAGAATTCTTGTAATCACTGTGGTCAGTCTGGATATTCTATGTCTAACTGTTTCATGATGAAATTCGATGACTCTTATGCTCAAAAACTGTGGAGAGCACCATTCAGAGGTGCTACTGACCATGGAGGACCCAAGATTTCTTGGGTACCTCAACTTCCAAAATGAGGTTCTGTGTTTGCAGGAGTGCCTTGAAGCTGAAAAAAAAAGAGGGGTAAATAAACCAAGGCACCCTAGTATGAAAACCCCAGTTCTGAAATTGTCAGGTAACATTCTTGCATTCTTCAGGATTGTTCATTTGAATCATGCAGAAATCTTGTTTGATGCATTGCATACATGTTGTCAAATGCATACACTTATGTCAGAATTCATTGCACATTACTCATACTGAAAATAACAAGATTACATTCATTAAGGGGGAGTATATAACAAGATTGTGTTTTGCTGGCTATTCATCTAGTTTCTTGTTATTTCTATCAGTCAACTAAAGCTCCCATCCTCATCTTGAGATCATCAATTTCACGTATCTCAACTTGACTCTGATTTGATTTTGAATCTACTGAGCTGGTCTTTCTTGAATAAATCTGTATGATGGACCTCTGGATATCTCTGATTCTCTTTGATACATTCTTTGCTGCACCTATTCATTGTCCTGATTGGAAGTGTCGACACAGTGAGTCCACATCATCTTCGAAATGCTTTGTCAAATGTCGACACCTTCATTGTTGTGCTCATTTTTATTACATGCTTGAAACTCTTGTGCAGTTCACAACTTGACTACTGTTGAATCTCATTAAAAATTCAGAAAATTGAGAAGATTTCAATTCGTATACCTTAATCATAAATCTAAAAATCAATTCATTAAATAATCTTCTATTTTACATATTTATGAATGTCTAAAAGATCAGATTGGTTTAAGTCTAATGTATTCATTGAGCTTGGCTATGAATATCTTGAAAATATCTGAGTCAACTTTAATAAACTTTAACCAACTATTTCATGTTGAATCTTGTAATATCTTTTGAAATCTGAAAATGTTAAAATCATGGCTTTATTTGGTTGAATTATATGAAATCAGTATTATTTCTAAACATCTGATGAATCTGAAATGTTCCTAAGGGTAAATTTTGTCAGAGCAATGATTTTGGTCACTGAGAAATAATGTCCATTGACCATGAAGTCTAGAGGACTGTGTCATGAAGTGCCATAATTAACTTTGCTAAATAAAATTCATTGAAAATCAAGACAGAACAATGGCTTGAATACTGAGAAATATACCTCACTTATCAATAAAATAAGGTGAAGTGTGTCATGAGGTGTCAATACTATCTCTGAAGCATGACAGTTAGTCATACTAAGTGCTTAGGGATACTAGGGTCCAAACAACGTGTATCCTCTAGTTATAAGGTGTGTACTGAACTTAATTGCACCTGGTAAACTTGCTATGAAAACTTGTACTGTGCAAAAAGAAAAATCTGAAATTATTTGAAGAAGTATGGCTGATCCTCAAGAACCAAATATGAATTCCTTCATATTGTTTAACCTCAATACTAATAATTGTAATTTTCAAAGAAGTCATTGAAATTGACTGAGTAAGATGAAGGGAGGTTAATCAAGATATAAATATGAGGGCTTGGTTCACTTTTATTAAACATTGATGTTCAGATATGAGTACAGAACTTTATTGACAAACTGTGTATACATCACATTTAAACCATGATGTTCAAATAAAAATTCATAAGCCCCTATAATGGAAGAGTCTGAACTATACATTTATTCAGATTTATGAAATAAATATCTTATTGAAAATCTTCTATTCTTTGAAAATCTAGCCTAAATTTCTATGCTTAACGCTCTTTGGTCATGACATGAACTGATTCTTGATTGCACATGTGACCTACTTCACCTGACTTTATTAATTTGAATTGTCTAAATGTCTACTTCACTTTGAATGTCCCTGTGGTTCGCTGCTCATTCTTATCATTCCACTCCTTATGCTTACTCAAAGGGGAGACTCTATTCAGGGGGGTAGGGTTACATGATTTGCATTGTTTGGCAGCTTTTGTTCATTTGGAAAGGGGGAGATTTGGTCATGACTCCACCATATCATGCATGCTTTTCTATTCATCTACTCATTTTATCAAATTATCATTTCTTTTTGATGAAGTCAAAGGGGGAGAATAGTTTGACATGTGCTGTGTTGGTGTAACTCATGTCATATTGCGGCCATCATCAAAAAGGGGGAGATTGTTGTGCCCCTGTGGTTTTGATGATAGCAAACACTATGAGTCATTAGATGTCTGCATGAAATAAGTGATTGATTGATATTTATTGATTGTGTATTTTGCATATCCACTGTTCAGTCAGAATACATGTTAGGCCAGTCCAATTGTTCAGTGTCAATGCATCTCAGTATAGTTTGTTGGCTGCACTTTAGCTCATAAGCATTGTAGGGACCAAGGTCTGTGCATTTCATGCTAGCGAGCTAAGTAAAGGTCTGTGCATACACAAGACAGGTTCGTGCACACCACTGTCCACTATGCATGTTATAAGGTCTGTGCACACTAGCAAGTCTGTAGCACCCTTGGAAATTTGAAAAGAATAAGACAGATTTTAAATAAATAAAATCTATTCATGCTAATATTAGTTATGAATTAAATAAAATAAAGATAGCATAAACTGATAATGGGCCTTGCGCTTAAAAGATAAATGGGCCAAAATGAAATAACGCCTTTCATTAAGACGTTAATTATAGTAAAGACGCCTTTAGCATGTGCGCTAATTCATACGAAGAAATTTGGAAATAAAGCGGCAAAATATAGAAATAATAAGAGACGACCTAGGTTAAGGCACTAATTAATGAAAAGACGCCCTCTTTTAAGGCGCGACTTAATGTGAAAACGCCCTTGTCTCAGACGTCTTTTTCCTGAGGGAAAAACCGTGCTCGGTCGAATGCATGGCTAGGGTTTTGTATGCAAATGGAAGCATGCGGCTGCTATCTAGGAAGGGAGAGGACCATGCATAGTAGGTTTAAAACCCTGCCAAACTTGATCGTAAATCCCTTCCGTAACTAAGCATTTGAATCCCCCAGAACCCACACAACCCTATAAAACTACGTCTCCGTCGACCGTAGCAACGTTACTGCTGTATCAACTTCCTCCTGCTGCCACCGCGATCATCTTCCCTCTATTTCCTGTTGCTGCGGACGTGAGGAAGTGGAAGAAACTCCTCTTACTCCTGTTGCAGTCGAAGGCTCGTCTCTCCTATCCTTCTCCCTTGCTGGCTGTTTCGAGAAGGCTGCACCTTCTCCATCCCTCTGCTTCCACTCTTCTTCCGACAGACTGCAACGTCAAGGACGAGCATCTCCTTCCTCACCTGCATCCTGCCGATTGCCTGAACGAGAAGAAGCACCCCATCTGTTAGGTTCGGTGCAGTATTCAGAGGGGGGGGTGAATGAATATAACCTATTTAAAGGCCTTCACCCAATTAAAAATATGATGCTCACTAACTATCTAGAATGCTAACTAGACAGATATATCAAATCTGAAAGACTAATTAGCAGTAGCGGAATTCAACAAATAGACAGTGAGCAACCAAAGCAAAGCGCACCTGAGTATTCATTCAAACCATTCTTTCACTCAAATAAACTTTCGCTCACTCAACAGATTAAACACTCAGAACAAGATCTGATTAAATCATTTAATGAACCTGTGATCAAACACTTGGAGCGCCCCTATGCAAACATCTAGCGGAAGCAAAAAACATATAGAGAAATCAAACCACTGCACAGAGGTTTTTAGGTGGTTCGGTCCAGCAGACCTACATCCACCCCACACTCAATCCGAGTGTGGCTTCCACTAGCTCACGCTAGAAACAGCAGACTCAGTCTGCAACAAATGCTGCCAAACAGCTTGACCAGGGGAACAGCCTCCCCTCTTCCTCCCAACCGGAGGGAACCACTAGTGACACCAGTCACTAGCAAACCAGAGACACACGGTCTCTCTTCCTCCAGACCTGGAGGGAACCCCTGGACTTGAATCCACAAGCCCAGAACCGGAGACAAGTCTCCCTTCCTCCAATCCGGAGGGAAACCTAGAGACCCAAGTCTCTCTTCCTCTGAACCCCAGAGGGAAGCACAACCGGAGATAAATCTCCCTTCCTCCAACCCGGAGGGAACCCACAAGCAGCCCACCTGCTGCTTGCAACCGGAGGTATCAATCTCCCTTCTCCTGAACTAACAGGAGGAACCCCGACCTCTCTACAGAGTATCGGAAACACAGCAAACCAGAAAACAAAGGAAAAACAATAAACGAGAATGACTTCAGCAAAACAGAAAGCTGAAAAACGAAATGCACAATGTGGCTCTCAACGGAGCTGACTGGCCTAGATTTGATCCACGGTCCAGTAGACGGATCTTCAGGTAAGATCTTCCTTCTTCTCCACGAGCTCTCTCGCTCACTCTCTATCTTTCTTTCTCTTTCTTCTGCTCTTCTCTCACTCTCTGCTTCTTCTTCTCTTCACACTCTTCTCGAGCTCTCTACCTCTCTTCTTCTCCTTCTGCTCTTCTTCTTTCTCTTTTCTTTTTCTATCTGGATCGTGGCTCTCTGTATGAGCTTTTCTTCACGCCAACTCGATCAATCTTCTTCTGTGGACGAAGGTCTCATATATATAGCAGTAGCAGCAGCATCAGCCACGACGTGTGACCTCCACATTTCCAGCCCTAAGAATTCGGTCCACGTGGCAGTTTCTCAGCAGGCTTCATTCCAGCCTCGGATCACGTGCTGCCCAGGTGTGTGGAATGTTCTTCCTCGGATCTGCAAGGAGATGAAAATCATTAAAGCTGAGGGCCATAGGAACTAAAGCTGCACGAAGTATGTAATAGAAATACTAGATGCACTGAGAACGACACGAAGAAGATGAAAACAACACGAGGTAATAAGAAGAACGACACGAGATACATTGTGACAGAACAGACACAACGAAGAGACCGACACGAAGTGAAACAAGAATGACACGAAATGGCAACAAGGAGAACGTTACGAGATACATACGATGACAAAGGCACGAAGTAAAGAAAACGACACGACGTAATACACATCAAAGAGAACGGCTCGAGAACAACATGGACTGGCAACAGAAACCGACACGAAGTGGTTGCAAACAAGCAAGACACGAGGTCTACGTAAAGCAACACGAAGTGTGGTCAAAGCAAGAACGACACGAGGTGGTGACACAGAAAGCAACACGAAGTGCTGTAATGTTCTGCACGCAGTGGAACAAAAACAACACGGAGTGAAAAGCGACACGAAGACGTGAGAAGGAAAAAGAACGACACGAAGTGAAAAACGACACGAGGTGAAAACAACACGAAGACATGAAACAACACTTTAAGACGAAGTTGACACGGAGTGAAAAAGTAGACATAAAAAATGACACGAGATTCAACTAGAGGACAGAGAGAAGCGACACGAGTTTTACACAGAAACGACACGAGGTTCACTGTGAAACGACACGAGGTGGCACACAGAAAGCAACACGAGGTGAAAACGACACGGGCTGACCACAACACGTGATGAAACATAGAAACCGACACGAAGTAAGAACGACATGGAGACAGCACAGACACGTGCTTGACTTTGAGAAAAGTTCACGAAGTAAACTCAACACGAAGATAGAGACACTAAGGCAACACGGAGACACGAGTACACGGGAAACACGAAGACAACTTTGAGTACAAAGCTGCTCGAACATCCGAACGACTCGAAGACAAGGACGACACGGGGTGACAACAACTCGAAGATGACAACAGGAATTGACACGGAGTATGACCAAGGCGAGAGGGACAGAAATAGCACGAAAGACGTAAACACTAAAATAACACGAAGACATAATTGTGAAAGCACCACGAGGAGATAGACAGCAAGGAGAACGACACGAAGTGAAACGACACTTGAACCTAGACCGACGTAAAGATCCAGCGAAAAATGACTCGAAGACAGAAATACACAAGCACGACATGAACTAAGGATGACATGGGGACAACACAGTCACATAGGCTGCACGAAGTGAAAGACAACACGGCTATCTCGACACGTGATGAAATGATGGAAGTAGAAGAACAACTCGAAGACGAAAACGACACGAGCTGAATTTAACACAAAGGCGAAGACAGACACTGACACGAGGTGTGGACACGAAGCAAGAATGACATGAGGTTCAGGGAAACCAACACGAAGACAGAAACAGTACGGACACACGAAGTATTACCTCTTAGCAGCTTTTTCTTGTAAAGCATGGAAATCAACACGAAGTGTTATAACCTCAGACGACACGAAATCTTTTCGTGTTAGTGAGGGGAAACAACACGAGGTGAGACTTCACGCTGTACAGAACTTGGAAGACCAGTGTTGAATGAGTAGACGTGTAGTATATCATGAAAGAAGGCCAGTGTACAGACTTGGAGGCCTGAAGGCGATGTGAGTAACAATCCAATGTATGGACTTTGACTCAAAATGAGACTGACAGTGTATACACTTAGCCAAGGCAATGCACTGTATGGACTTCCATGAGACGCTCAATGTGCAGACTTACTGCCAATCAATGTATAGACTCTGTAAATGCATATGAAAGCTTTATGCAGCAGATAATAGTCTGAAACTTCAATTACAATGATTCACAGTGTAAACAAATAAACTGACTGAGCATATAAAAGCCTGAATGAACATTTCAACAGGATGACTCACAGTGACTCACATCAAACACCAATCATCAAAACCAAATCAATCATTAAAACCACAGCAATGAATGCTTTATGCATCAGTTTAACATGTAGCATGACTTCACATCAAATATGTTAATCTAAACTGAGCAGCAGGATGACTGATCATTTGATTAACTTACATCAACAATCAATCATCAAAACCATCATCAAAACCACAGGGGCACAATAATCTCCCCCTTTTTGATGATGGCAACACTTTCAATACATTGAGTCATTCTGATGATGTGAGGCATTCTGAGGCATTCTGAAGACTGACTCAAATTATTCTCCCCCTTTGACTTCATCAAAAAGAAAAATAATTTGAGAAATTATAGCATGTATAAGAGTTCAGTCAATTTCTCCTCCTTTCAAGAACATGATTCTCCCTTTTTGGCAAACAATATCTCCCCCTTTGATACAAACAAAATAAACCATGGGAAGGGTTAAATGCAAAAATGCAGATGCAACAAGTAATGCAATACTCCCCCTAAGTATGTGAATGCAAGGTCACAAATGATATGAACATGATTCAGTGTGACAAGGAATGCTCCCCCTGAGTAGATGCCAATTGATATGAAATTGATGCAAGACTTTGAATCTCCCCTTCAATAAGTGGAATCTTATGAGATGAAAGAGAAGGAGACCACAGGGGCAAACAAGGAGAGGTTCAGGTCAATGAGTCAATACCATGAGCAGAAGAGTTTCAATTAACAGATTTTTCAAGGATGTTCCAAACATAAGAAATTCTGCCAGATCTTCAAGGAGATATCAATCTCATAAATCTAAAGCATAAGTTTTCAAAGTCTTCTATCATAAGGGCTTATGAATGACATTTATTGAACATCATGGTTCAAACGTGATGTATGCAGAGTTTATCAATAAAATTCTGTAATGATATCTAAAACCATGGTTTAATAAAAATGAACCAAGCCCTCATATTTATCTTGATTATCTCCCTTGTCTTACACAATCAAATTTATTGACTTCTTTCAGAATTACATGCATCAGTATTGAAATCAAGCAATTATGAAGTCATATGAATTTGTCTAGGGTTGTAGCAATTTGATTTTTGCATCAATATTCAGATATTTCAATTTATTCAATAAATTTCCTTGCTACAAATTTTACGTGCACTCTAGTTCAGTACACACCTTGTAACTAGAGGATATACCTTGATCAGAGGCCAATATCCCTAAGTCCTTAGTGTGACTAACTGTCATGCCTTATGTAAACAGAGTTAGCATTTACACATCATGACACACTACAGCTCAATTTTTAATGAGTGAATTGTATTTCTCAGTGTGCATGCCATTGCTCTGCCTGATTTTCAATGAATTCTCATTTTACAGAGTTAACTAAGGCACCTCATGACACAATCCTTTGGACATGTGTTTCTCAGTGACCAATGTCATTGCTCTGACAGATATTACCCTTTAGACATTTCAGAAACATTCATTTGCTTCAAAAACAATATTAATCTCATGTACTTAACCAATTAAAGTCATGTATTCAAAAGTGCAGATTTCAGGAGTTTTCACAAGACATAGCATGAGACAGATGGTTAAGGTTTATTAAACATGCTTCAGATATTTTTTTAAGAGATTTTAAAGCCAAACTCATTAAATACATTAAACTTAAACCACATGAGTTATTTCAGTCATTCATAAAAACGTATAATAGAAAATTTCTAGTTCAAGATTTTCAGATTTATGATCGAGATAGCCCATTGAAATCTTCATGAAGGACTGATAGAATTCTGAAGTCAAATGATATCAATTGATAGGAGAATTATCAATTGTTAAGAGAGATTTTTGAAGCACAAAGTTTTTCAGAATATGATCAAGGTTTGTCAACAAAATCAATAAGAAAGGATATGCTATGAAATCTGACAAATGTATGCATTTGACAACCTATATGCAATGCATTGACTCCCCCTTACAATATGCATTTAAACATACATGCAAATCACATATATGCACTTCAGATGGGTAGAGTTCAGAGGTATCAATTCAGACAATGCTGATGAGGAATGATTATGCAAACACAGAATTAACTTGCTATGCAACATACTGTCCTACATGCAGACTATGCACCAAGGATACATTAAACAAGTATGCAATCAATTCAGGTTTATGCATCCAATTCATGAGCATTTTTATCCTTTTTCAGATTTTTCAACATATGATGTAGTTCACTGTTTTACATGAAGACTAGACCCATGGTACTAGGCGGAGGACTTGGTCCAAGGACCACCTCACACATGTCAGTAGCATCCAGACATACTCCATATGCCCTTCAACTTGTTCCATTTAATATACCATGATGATCATGTATGACAATGCAACATAAAGCAGTCCTTCATGCATTGAACGGCATCATTGTCACATGTAATGACAATCAGTCTATACACAATCAGTCCAAGTGTGCATTCAATGACAAGCATGCAATGCATTAACACAAAACACATGCATGGACGCAGAGTCTGTATAGTGCATCAACTGTATATACTAAAGAAGCATTCAAATTCAATTCAACATATAGTACGAGAAGAGCATCAGATATGCAGAGTTGAATTCAATAGCTGAGTCTTGAATGCAGACTGATCAACTAGACAAGAGAAGATCATATAACAATCAGTCAAGCAGATCAACAATTTCAGATGATGAATTTAAAACAGACAAATCAGCATTTTCAGATTATGAGATTTAGGCAAAGTTCAGAACTAACCTGAAGGATTGAATCCTGGGGTTTTCATTCTTGAGTGCCTTGGTTAACCCCTTTCATTTCTCTTTCCAAGGCACACCTGCATCAAATCAATCAAGTTGATCCTGCAGAGACCCAAGCAGTCTTGGGTCCTGCACTACCCCTATCAGGTGTTCTAAAAGGTTTCTTACCAGAATAATCATCAAATTCCATCAGATAGCAATTATTCATGGAATGACCAACCCTTCCACAACATCTACATGACACCACCGAATTAGCTGAAGTATGATGCCTATGTAGATGAGCATGAGTATTTCTTTGATTATCATGAAAATTTTTCTTTCCATAATCAACTAGCCAACAGTTGGCAGCTTTGTGGCCTAGCTTACCACATTCAGAACATGTAGAAATCTTTCTTTTATATGCAACTTTATTTCTTCCAAAGTCATTTTTCTTTGTAGGAAATTTAGCATATTTGAAATTCATATTCCTACCTTGGATATGCCAACAATCTTTGACTGTGTGGCCATGCTTTCTACAATGAGAACATTGAAGGGGGTTTCTTTTAAACGACCCTGACCAGCATTGTGCAGCAACATGTCCTATTTTTCCACAGTTATAACAATCAATTTTCTTATCCCATGGGACATGCTTTCTAGCCTGATTGTTTTGAGCAGCTGCTAGGTCATCCTTTTCCATCAAGTTACAATCATGCATCAAATGTCCATATTTGTGACAGTAGTGACAGATCATTTTCTTTCTAGATGCATGCGAGTGTGGGTGAGGACTGTGATCAATATGCATAAAAGAGTTCTTTCTATATGTTTTCTGTTTTTCATTCTCTTTCTGATTTTTGTACTGAGGTGAGAATGAGATAGAGGGCTTTTCTTGTTCTGAACTTTTAACGAAAACAGTCTTCAGTTTTTCTCCAAAAGGCTTCTCAGCCTTCTTCATGTCTGGACTGTAACCCAGTCCCTCCTTCTGAAAATTTACATTCGCACCAAGGAGCTTATTCAAATTGTCTCTTCCCTTAACAAATTTTGACAGGGAGTTTTTTAGATCTTCAATTTCTCTTTCCAAAGACACAATGTGGTCCTCACACAACATAAGTTGATTTTGCAATTCATCATTCAGACTTTTCAGAGTCTCATTTTCCAGTGTCAATGTGAATCCATTACTCACTTCATTTTCTTTCAGAATAGATTTCCCTTTTTCAACTGTCAGGAGTCTCTCAGACATGGCGGAATTTAGCAACCTCAATTCTTCATTTTTATTTTCCAATGAGGAGATTTGTTCCTTATTCGTATTCAGATCAACTAAGCACATATCATGAGATGTTTTTAGTCTCTGACAGTTTTCACATGAAACATTAGAATTTATCTGTTCACATCTCTTTTTTAACTTTCTATTTTCAGATTTTAATTTCTTGGATACTTTGAACAAGTCTTCATACATCACTATTAATTCTTCAAAGGAGTATCCATCTGATTCGGATTCAGAATTTACCTTGGATGAGGATTCCTCATCATCCCGGTTGGCCATTAAGCATATTGACTTTCTTCCTTCTCTATCAATGTCCGAGGTGTTCCCTTTGAGTTTCAATAACTCTGGACAATCATCCTTTGTGTGTCCAGCCTTCCTGCATTTGTAGCAAACATTAGAGTCAATAATCTTGGCAGGATTAGAAGTATACCTTCTTTGCTGTTTGCTACCGTCAAGCTTTCCTTCTCTTTTTCTCAGAAATTTCCTGAAGTTACTAATCATCATTCCAATGTGGTCTTCATCAATTTCAGGCCGCGAGAGGCTACTTTTCTTGCTTGATGATCCACTGTGGCTGGATCTGTTTGCTTTGCTGGAGCTAGCCTTCAGCACGATTGGCTCCATTGCAAACAATCTGAAAGCTCAGAACACTGAAGCACCTAAACCAAATAAGCAAGACAAAGCACTAAGACGGAGAATCAAAGCTACGAACACAGAAAGCACACTCTGAAAAACACCAAACAAACCAGCAGGATCCTCTGCAGATTGTTAGATCAGATAGATCAGAGACCTGCTCTGATACCAATTGTTAGGTTCGGTGCAGTATTCAGAGGGGGGGGTGAATGAATATAACCTATTTAAAGGCCTTCACCCAATTAAAAATATGATGCTCACTAACTATCTAGAATGCTAACTAGACAGATATATCAAATCTGAAAGACTAATTAGCAGTAGCGGAATTCAACAAATAGACAGTGAGCAACCAAAGCAAAGCGCACCTGAGTATTCATTCAAACCATTCTTTCACTCAAATAAACTTTCGCTCACTCAACAGATTAAACACTCAGAACAAGATCTGATTAAATCATTTAATGAACCTGTGATCAAACACTTGGAGCGCCCCTATGCAAACATCTAGCGGAAGCAAAAAACATATAGAGAAATCAAACCACTGCACAGAGGTTTTTAGGTGGTTCGGTCCAGCAGACCTACATCCACCCCACACTCAATCCGAGTGTGGCTTCCACTAGCTCACGCTAGAAACAGCAGACTCAGTCTGCAACAAATGCTGCCAAACAGCTTGACCAGGGGAACAGCCTCCCCTCTTCCTCCCAACCGGAGGGAACCACTAGTGACACCAGTCACTAGCAAACCAGAGACACACGGTCTCTCTTCCTCCAGACCTGGAGGGAACCCCTGGACTTGAATCCACAAGCCCAGAACCGGAGACAAGTCTCCCTTCCTCCAATCCGGAGGGAAACCTAGAGACCCAAGTCTCTCTTCCTCTGAACCCCAGAGGGAAGCACAACCGGAGATAAATCTCCCTTCCTCCAACCCGGAGGGAACCCACAAGCAGCCCACCTGCTGCTTGCAACCGGAGGTATCAATCTCCCTTCTCCTGAACTAACAGGAGGAACCCCGACCTCTCTATAGAGTATCGGAAACACAGCAAACCAGAAAATAAAGGAAAAACAATAAACGAGAATGACTTCAGCAAAACAGAAAGCTGAAAAACGAAATGCACAATGTGGCTCTCAACGGAGCTGACTGGCCTGGATTTGATCCACGGTCCAGTAGACGGATCTTCAGGTAAGATCTTCCTTCTTCTCCACGAGCTCTCTCGCTCACTCTCTATCTTTCTTTCTCTTTCTTCTGCTCTTCTCTCACTCTCTGCTTCTTCTTCTCTTCACACTCTTCTCGAGCTCTCTACCTCTCTTCTTCTCCTTCTGCTCTTCTTCTTTCTCTTTTCTTTTTCTATCTGGATCGTGGCTCTCTGTATGAGCTTTTCTTCACGCCAACTCGATCAATCTTCTTCTGTGGACGAAGGTCTCATATATATAGCAGTAGCAGCAGCATCAGCCACGACGTGTGACCTCCACATTTTCAGCCCTAAGAATTCGGTCCACGTGGCAGTTTCTCAGCAGGCTTCATTCCAGCCTCGGATCACGTGCTGCCCAGGTGTGTGGAATGTTCTTCCTCGGATCTGCAAGGAGATGAAAATCATTAAAGCTGAGGGCCATAGGAACTAAAGCTGCACGAAGTATGTAATAGAAATACTAGATGCACTGAGAACGACACGAAGAAGATGAAAACAACACGAGGTAATAAGAAGAACGACACGAGATACATTGTGACAGAACAAACACAACGAAGAGACCGACACGAAGTGAAACAAGAATGACACGAAATGGCAACAAGGAGAACGTTACGAGATACATACGATGACAAAGGCACGAAGTAAAGAAAACGACACGACGTAATACACATCAAAGAGAACGGCTCGAGAACAACATGGACTGGCAACAGAAACCGACACGAAGTGGTTGCAAACAAGCAAGACACGAGGTCTACGTAAAGCAACACGAAGTGTGGTCAAAGCAAGAACGACACAAGGTGGTGACACAGAAAGCAACACGAAGTGCTGTAATGTTCTGCACGCAGTGGAACAAAAACAACACGGAGTGAAAAGCGACACGAAGACGTGAGAAGGAAAAAGAACGACACGAAGTGAAAAACGACACGAGGTGAAAACAACACGAAGACATGAAACAACACTTTAAGACGAAGTTGACACGGAGTGAAAAAGTAGACATAAAAAATGACACGAGATTCAACTAGAGGACAGAGAGAAGCGACACAAGGTTTACACAGAAACGACACGAGGTTCACTGTGAAATGACACGAGGTGGCACACAGAAAGCAACACGAGGTGAAAACGACACGGGCTGACCACAACACGTGATGAAACATAGAAACCGACACGAAGTAAGAACGACATGGAGACAGCACAGACACGTGCTTGACTTTGAGAAAAGTTCACGAAGTAAACTCAACACGAAGATAGAGACACTAAGGCAACACGGAGACACGAGTACACGGGAAACACGAAGACAACTTTGAGTACAAAGCTGCTCGAACATCCGAACGACTCGAAGACAAGGACGACACGGGGTGACAACAACTCGAAGATGACAACAGGAATTGACACGGAGTATGACCAAGGCGAGAGGGACAGAAATAGCACGAAAGACGTAAACACTAAAATAACACGAAGACATAATTGTGAAAGCACCACGAGGAGATAGACAGCAAGGAGAACGACACGAAGTGAAACGACACTTGAACCTAGACCGACGTAAAGATCCAGCGAAAAATGACTCGAAGACAGAAATACACAAGCACGACATGAACTAAGGATGACATGGGGACAACACAGTCACATAGGCTGCACGAAGTGAAAGACAACACGGCTATCTCGACACGTGATGAAATGGTGGAAGTAGAAGAACAACTCGAAGACGAAAACGACACGAGCTGAATTTCACACAAAGGCGAAGACAGACACTGACACGAGGTGTGGACACGAAGCAAGAATGACATGAGGTTCAGGGAAACCAACACGAAGACAGAAACAGTATGGACACACGAAGTATTACCTCTTAGCAGCTTTTTCTTGTAAAGCATGGAAATCAACACGAAGTGTTATAACCTCAGACGACACGAAATCTTTTCGTGTTAGTGAGGGGAAACAACACGAGGTGAGACTTCACGCTGTACAGAACTTGGAAGACCAGTGTTGAATGAGTAGACGTGTAGTATATCATGAAAGAAGGCCAGTGTACAGACTTGGAGGCCTGAAGGCGATGTGAGTAACAATCCAATGTATGGACTTTGACTCAAAATGAGACTGACAGTGTATACACTTAGCCAAGGCAATGCACTGTATGGACTTCCATGAGACGCTCAATGTGCAGACTTACTGCCAATCAATGTATAGACTCTGTAAATGCATATGAAAGCTTTATGCAGCAGATAATAGTCTGAAACTTCAATTACAATGATTCACAGTGTAAACAAATAAACTGACTGAGCATATAAAAGCCTGAATGAACATTTCAACAGGATGACTCACAGTGACTCACATCAAACACCAATCATCAAAACCAAATCAATCATTAAAACCACAGCAATGAATGCTTTATGCATCAGTTTAACATGTAGCATGACTTCACATCAAATATGTTAATCTAAACTGAGCAGCAGGATGACTGATCATTTGATTAACTTACATCAACAATCAATCATCAAAACCATCATCAAAACCACAGGGGCACAATACCATCTTCTTCTCCTGTTGCAGCTAGGAAGCCTGGGTACCAACTTCTACTTCATCTACTTCATCCTGCAAGCAACCACCACACTCTGTTCAAAACAGAGTATCGGTTCATCGTCTGTCCATCGTTTAATCTTCAACAAGAGGTAGGTTTTCTCAAGGATTGTAGACCAAACTAGCATAAAAATTTATGATAATATCATCTGTAATTCATGCATATAGTTTTACTGCGGTTTAGAAGTTTTCTATGAAATTTTGGAAAGAGGCGACCCAGGTCAGGGCATTAATTCATGAACTGACGCCCGAAATAAGAGTCGTCAATTTCAAGAAAATTAATAAATATACACGTTTAAAATTTAATATCTATGAAACCATGAATTTGATGTAATGCGTGATGATATACCCAGAATCCTACTATTTTTCTTGTCCAGTTCCTATATGTGTTTCCTAAAAATTATTTATCATGAAAAACCGTTATTGTTCATATTCCTGGAAGCCAATGTGAATTAACGACCTCTAGAAGGTCGTCTTTTATTTAAGTGACGCCCCACCCAAGGGCGCTATTTTAAATTAATGGCTTAGGATAAGTCGTTACTTTCCTGGAATTTCTAAAAGTTATTAAATTCTAGAAAATGGTAATTAACGACACAGTGCAAGTCGCTTCTTTGTGAAATAACGCCCCTGCCTAAGGCGCGTTTTCTTGAAATACAGAATTGGGTAAATTGCAGCAATAATAGAAATTACAGATGGGACGACTGTTCCAGCAGTCGTCAATTAGTAATGAAACGGCCCAGAGAAGGTCGTGAATTTATTAAATAGTGACTTGGCGTAAGTCGCGAAATTCCTGCATATGTATTTTCCACGGCTTTCTATGAACCGAGGGTTATATATATATATATATATATATATATATATATATGTAGGTATAAATGTATATCGGCACTATATTCCATTCCGTGAGTATAGTCTCATGTTTCACGATGATTTGTCGCATTACCCACTAACTCTCGGTGACATACAAGCCCTCCATTGGACATTCCGTTCCTTTGGACTGGCGAGTTAGTCATTGGGACCTCCGTAAGTCTCCTCGTAGCCTTGGATTCCCTCAAGGCCGACTGAGCTGGTTGTACCTTAAACACCTTCTACCTTTTTGATTGCCACGACTTATGGTAAACCGGCCCTCTCATGTCGCCATCGTGGTCCATGAGAGAATAATCTTTGCTAATGGAATGATGATATTCCACTAGGCGATATCTTGGATTGAGTCCCTTATAGATGGGGTCAATCAGCTTGATTCATGTCCCTTGATTGGTGACAGGTCTAGTCATCCACTCAAGTTATCTCGGCTACCTAGCTAGGGTACCGTCTCTACCCAGGTTACCGACACGTCATGATTCTCGTTGGTTTTATCATTGTCCATCTAATGTTTTTCCTTGAATTCCGTGGAACCTATCCACGAATCTACCTTGATATCCTACATGAGTTTGTTCTTGGAAATCCATGGCTATCACTAAAGTGGTTGTCTAGATATTACATGTAACAATGTCCGCGCATTTAGGGCCCGATCCGGTCCTGGGAGGAGCACCTGAAAGTACTTGTGCCCATGGGAGTTATATTGATCACGGTGTGGCATTGCACCGATGTACTTGCTTGAATCTACGACACTCCACTATCTCTCTCTCGCGTGCTTAACTTGATTGACTTAACATGACTTGCGTGGCTCGGAATGGGCAAAGTACTTGCTTGTTAATAGCCATTATCTCATGACATGAAAAACTTTATTGATATACTCGGTACTTATACTTGAAATCTTGAATACTTGAAATTCCTTATCTTGGATCAACAGCACTTGTTATTCCCTCTCGTTATTATGCCCAATTCTGTATCGTCCTATTTTACATGTTTTACATGCTAGACTTGCATTTTCATTTGGAAGAAGTAATTACTTAAACCAATTACTAGTTCTTGAGATATAATTCCTACTGAGCATTCACTCACCAAGTTCTTTTCCCCAAACCTTTCAGGTAAAATGGACACTGACTCAAACTCGGATGGGCAGGAGTAAGAGTGAGGAGCATAGAATCTACAAGCGCCATGCTGCTATACCTTATCATGTCGAGTCGTCCTTAGTTTATTCCTTGGAGGCTTGTCGTTAGATATTTTGTTATGTCTAGAGTTGTTACATTTATGGCTTGTGGGCCTGATTAGAATTGTATCGTCTTGGAGTTATGTGACTTTGTTTAATGGTTAAGTTGTTATCGATGGTATCAGTATATGGTTAAGTTTTAAAATTCTCGTCTTATTGCGCACTCTGTTGTGATGTAGAAATTTTACTTACTCTGATTGACATGATTGATATAAACTCGTCACACTCTTCTCGGGTTCCTTCTGGCTCGGGGCGTGACAGTTTTTGTGGTACCAGAGCCTAGGATTTCAAATTTCTAGGAAACCCAAGTCCAAGGATATGTCTATTCCTAAACCATGAGGATGGGTAGTACCGTGGGTACAAGTCCTTGTAGGGCATCCGACTACAAATTTCAACATGAAACTAATTAAGGTTCACTCCTTGTAGGACTATGGCTGCTGAACGCGCACAATGGCGTGAGATGCAACGAACTGTTCAAGGCCTGACCCAGGCCTTGCAACAGGTGGCTCAGGGTGGGGCACACCATGGTGCTGGCGACCTCCATCAGAGCTTTAGAAATCTCAACCCTCCGAGATTCTCAGGTTCATCAAATCCCGAGGATGCGGAGAATTGGATAAAAGAGATCGAGCGAATCTTCCGCGTCATGCAATGTGCGGATGGTGAGAAGGTGCTCTTGGCCACGTTCCAACTAGAACGGGACGCCCGTGCTTGGTGGGAGTCCGTCGAGGCCACCCTGCTTGAAGATCATGTTTCATGGGCCAAATTTATCGAGCACTTCAATAGCAAATATTTCTCCGACCGTGTTCAGGAGAAAAAGGCCGCGGAATTTGCTGCCTTGAAGCAACGATCCCTGTCGGTAGCTGACTATGAAGCCCACTTCTCCCGGTTATCTAGATATGCACCACATTTAGTATGCACTGAAAAGATGAAGGCAAGAAGGTTCTTGAACGGGTTACGACCTCAATATATCACACAGCTCGCTCCCTTAGATATTCAAGTGTACTCAGAGATGGTACGTCGTACCCAGCTGTTAGAAGACGCCACAGAATTGTCTGAAAAAATCCGTGGTAAGGATAAAAGGGAAAATGTCACAAGCCCTAACACTTTTAAATTGTCTTTCAAAAAGCGGACCAATAATGGAGGCGAACCCTCCAAGGTGAAGAAATTCAAGAAGGGCAACAACAAACCTTTCTCCATCACGGCACCGCCAAAGGAGAATTGTAAATATTGTGATAAGCCGGGTCATCAGGCTGCAGAATGCTGGAGAAGGCTCGGAGCATGCCTTCGTTGTGGGAGTAAAGAACACCGTATTCCCGACTGTCCAATGATGAACGAGCAGAGTGAGCCGGAGACAAAGGAAGAGAAGCGTCCGACAAAGAAGCAAGGACGTTTACAAGCTCTCCAAGAGACGGAACCAACCGAGGGTGGGTTGGTGGAAGGTATTTTGACTGTCTGCTCTAAATCTGCTCAAGTACTGTTTGATACTGGTGCCACACATTCTTTTGTTTCAAAGAAATTTGCTGCTTCATTCTCTATGGAACCTGAATGGATAGACTTGGTAATTTCTACCCCATTAGGGAATGAGTCTGATGTCACTTTCCATTACCCAAACTGCAAGATTATAGTTAAAGGTCACAACTTACCTGCAGATTTAATATGCTTAGACTTGAAAGAGTACGATGTAATTTTAGGGGCCGATTGGCTATCCACACATCGGGCAACTGTAGACTGCCGAAATGGAAAAGTCACTTTTGTGGATTTCCCGGAGTTAACTTACGTTACTCCCCGGAAGAGATCACCAGTCATCTTTGCTCTTCGAGCCCATAAATATCAACAAAGGATGCGAGGCATTCCTAGCATTTGTAACTGCCACGGAGGCGAAGATAGCTAGACTAGAAAACATTCTAGTGGTTCGGGAGTTTCCTGATGTTTTGCCTGAAGACTTGCCTGGTTTGCCACCAGAGAGAGAAGTCTCATTCACTATAGACCTTGTTCCGGGTGCCGGACCTGTTTCCAAAGCACCCTACAGAATGTCCCCCGCAGAATTGATGGAATTGAAGGAACAACTAATGGAGCTATTGAAGAAAGGATTTATCAGACCAAGTACTTCCCCATGGGGAGCACCAGTGTTGTTCGTCAAGAAGAAGGATGGATCGATGAGACTATGCATCGATTATCGACAGTTGAATCAACTCACTACCAAGAATAAATACCCGTTGCCGAGGATTGATGAACTCTTCGATCAGATTTCTGGAGCAAAGTATTTCTCAAAAATTGATCTTCGATCGGGTTATCACCAATTGAGATCAAGGACGAGGATATTCACAAAACTGCATTCCGAAGCAGGTACGGGCATTATGAATTTACTATTATGCCTTTTGGACTAACAAATGCCCCTGCAGCTTTTATGCAGCTTATGAATTCCATCTTTAGACCGCATCTGGACAAATTTATTGTGGTTTTTATCGATGATATCCTGATATATTCAAAGTCTGAAGAGGAGCATGAAGTGCATTTGAGGATAGCACTACAAATATTGAGGGACAATCAATTATATGCTAAATTTAGCAAATGTGAATTTTGGCTAGAAGAAGTTTCCTTCTTAGGACACGTAATTTCAAAGGATGGAATCTCAGTGGACCCCGCAAAAGTCGAAGCGGTGAAGAATTGGGAACAACCGACTAATGCAACAGAAATTAGGAGCTTCTTGGTCTTACTGGGTATTACCGGCGTTTCATTAAAAACTTCTCGAAGATTGCAGTACCACTCACCAGGCTGACTCGCAAGGAAGTGCCATATGGGTGGAATGAGGAATGTGAACAAAGTTTCCAAACGTTGAAGGACCATTTGACCACTGCTCCAGTCTTGGCCCTTCCTATTGAAGGAGAGAAGTATGAGGTATATACCGATGCTTCCGGTATTGGCCTCGGTTGTGTGTTAATGCAACAGGGAAGAGTTATTGCGTACTCTTGTAGGCAGTTGAAGAAGCATGAAGAAAACTACCCGGTGCATGACTTGGAGTTGGCCACGGTAGTATTTGCACTAAAGATCTGGAGACACTATCTCTACGGAGAACAATTCACAGTATTCTCCGATCATAAGAGCCTCAAATATCTATTCTCTCAGAAGGAGCTTAATAAGAGGCAACGTCGATGGCTGGAATATTTAAAGGACTTTGATTTCACTATTCAGTATCACCCCGGCAAAGGGAATTCGGTAGCTGATGCCTTAAGTCGAAAGCCAAGAGCACTTATAGCCAGCTGCATGATACGTGAATGGAATCTGTTAGAGGAATTCTCCAGATTAAATATAAGCACGGACCAGAAAGACGGGTGTATTACTCTCTCCCACATGAGTGTGCATCCGGACTTGCTATCCGAAATCAGGAAGTTACAAGATGAGGATCCTAGAATGATTGAAATCCGGGAGAAACTAGAGCAAAGAACCGGGTTCAAGCTAGCAGTTGATGGAAGACTAATGTTTCAGGAAAGGACATGTGTCCCGGACTATCCTGAGTTAAAAAGGAAAATTCTAGATGAAGCTCACCGTTCAAGATATACCATTCATCCTGGAGCAACTAAGATGTAAAAAATTTAAAAAGAACTTTTTGGTGGCCGAACATGAAGAGGGAGGTAGCGGACTTTGTATCTCGCTGTCTCACGTGCCAACAAGTGAAAGCGGAACATCAAAGACCCGCCGAAAAGTTACACCCCCTGGATATTCCGAAATGGAAATGGGAAGGAATTGGTATGGATTTCATCATGGGATTGCCTAAGTCTAGAGGCAGACATGATGGTATTTGGGTAATCATCGACCGACTGACCAAGTCAGCGCATTTCTTGCCAATTAAAAATCGATGGTCGATTGATGTTTTGGCCGCATTGTATATTAAGGAGATCGTGAGATTGCATGGAGTCCCAATGTCAATCGTGTCTGACTGAGACCCTCGCTTCACTTCTCATTTCTGGAAGGGTCTACAACACTCTTTGGGAACAAAGCTCAACTACAGTACTGCTTTTCATCCCCAAACCGACAGTCAGACCGAGAGAACAAACCAAATAGTTGAAGACATGTTGCGAGCTTGCATTATTGACTTTGGCGGAGGTTGGCATGATCATTTGTCCCTAGCCGAGTTTGCATACAATAATAGTTATCAAGCTAGTACACTGATGGCTCCATTTGAAGCCTTGTACGGCAGGAGTTACCGATCACCTATATGCTGGAATGGGGTTGGCGAAAAAAAACTACTAGGGCCAGATATGGTAAGAAACACAATGGAAAAGGTTGAACTTATCCGAGAAAGACTCAAAGTGGCACAATCCAGACAGAAATCCTATGCAGATAATAGAAGAAGGGAATTAGAGTTCCAAGTTGGAGACCATGTTTACCTCAAGGTCTCACCCGGTCGAGGAATAAGAAGGTTCGGAGTTAAAGGCAAGCTTACACCGAGATTCATTGGTCCATTCGAAATATTGGAAAGAGTTGGCGAGATAGCCTATCGTCTTGCTTTGCCTCCACAACTGTCGGAAGTGCACATTGTGTTCCACATTTCCATGCTGAAGAAATATGTGCACGACCCTTTCCACGTCATTGATCATAGTAATTTAGTAATTTAGAGGGACCTCACATACGAACAGAAGCCAATGAACATTCTTGATCGAGAGGTCCGAGTCTTAAGAAACAAGACCATTCCCATGGTAAAAGTGCAGTGGAACAAATGCTTGGAGCAAGAGGCTACATGAGAAACTGAGGAATCTATGCGAAGGAGATATCCGGAATTGTTCTAAACCGTAAGTACTCTATACCCTCCATGTCTCCATTCACGCAAATGATTTTGGGGACCAAATTCTTTTAAGTGGGGGAGGATGTAGCACCCCTGGAAATTTTAAAAGAATAAAACAAATTTTAAATAAATAAAATCTATTCATGCTAATAATAGTTATGAATTAAATAAAATAAAGATAGCATAAACTGATAATGGGCCTTGCGCTTAAAAGATAAATGGGCCAAAATGAAATAACGCCTTTCATTAAGACGTTAATTATAGTAAAGATGCCCTTAGCATGGGCGCTAATTCATATGAAGAAATTTGGAAATAAAGCGGTAAAATATAGAAATAATAAGAGACGACCAAGGTTAAGGCACTAATTAATGAAAAGATGCCCTCTTTTAAGGCGCGACTTAATGTGAAAACGCCCTTGTCTCAGACGTCTTTTTCCTGAGGGAAAAACTGTGCTCGGTCGAATGCATGGCTAGGGTTTTCTATACAAATGGAAGCATGCAGCTGCTATCTAGGAAGGGAGAGGACCATGCATAGTAGGTTTAAAACCCTGCCAAACTTGATCGTAAATCTCTTCCGTAACTAAGCATTTGAATCCCCCAGAACCCACACAACCCTATAAAACTACGTCTCCGTCGACCGTAGCAACGTTACTGTTGTATCGACTTCCTCCTGCTGCTACCGCGATCATCTTCCCTCTGTTTCCTGTTGCTGCGGACATGAGGAAGTGGAAGAAACTCTTCTTCCTCCTGTTGCAGTCGAAGGCTCGTCTCTCCTATCCTTCCTCCATGCTGGCTGTTACGAGAAGGTTGTACCTTCTCCATCCCTCTGCTTCCACTCTTCTTCCGACAGACCGCAACGTGAAGGACGAGCATCTCCTTCCTCACCTACATCCTGCCGATTGCCTGAACGAGAAGAAGCACCCCATCTTCTTCTCCTGTTGCAGCTAGGAAGCATGGGCACTAACTTCTTCTTCCTCTACTTCATCCTGCAAGCAACCACCACACTCTGTTCAAAACAGAGTATCGGTTCATCGTCTGTCCATCGTTTAATCTTCAACAAGAGGTAGGTTTTCTCAAGGATTGTAGACCAAACTAGCATAAAAATTTATGATAATATCATCTATAATTCAAGCATATAGTTTTAGTGCGGTTTAGAAGTTTTCTATGAAATTTTGGAAAGAGGCGACCCAGGTCAGGGCGCTAATTCATGAACTGACGCCCGAACTAAGAGTCGTCAATTTCAAGAAAATTAATAAATATACACGTTTAAAATTTAATATCTATGAAACCATGAATTTGATGTAATGCATGATCATATACCCAGAATCCTACTATTTTTCTTGTCCAGTTCCTATATGTGTTTCCTAAAAATTATTTATCATGAAAAACCGTTATTGTTCATATTCCTGGAAGCCAATGTGAATTAACGACCTCTAGAAGGTCATCTTTTATGAAAGTGACGCCCCACCCAAGGGCGCTATTTTAAATTAATGGCTTAGGATAAGTCGTTACTTTCCTGAAATTTCTAAAAGTTATTAAATTCTGGAAAATGGTAATTAACGACATAGTGCAAGTCGCTTCTTTGTGAAATAACGCCCCTGCCTAAGGCGCGTTTTCTTGAAATACAGAATTGGGTAAATTGCAGCAATAATAGAAATTACAGATGGGACGACTGTTCCAGTAGTCGTCAATTAGTAAAGAAACGGCCCAGAGAAGGTCGTGAATTTATTAAATAGTGACTTGGCGTAAGTCGCGAATTTCCTGCATATGTATTTTCCATGGCTTTCTGTGAACCGAGGGTTATATATATATATATATATATATATATATATATATATATATATATATGTGTGTGTGTATATGTATATGTATATCGGCACTATATTCCATTCCGTGAGTATAGTCCCATGTTTCACGATGATTTGTCGCATTACCCACTAACTCTCGGTGACATACAAGCCCTCCATTGGACATTCTGTTCCTTTGGACTGGCGAGTTAGTCATTGGGACCTCCGTAATTCTCCTCGTAGCCTTGGATTCCCTCAAGGCCGACTGAGCTGGTTGTACCTTAAACACCTTGTACCTTTTTGATTGCCACGACTTGTGGTAAACCGGCCCTCTCATGTCGCCATCTTGGTCCATGAGAGAATAATCTTCGCCAATGGAATGATGATATTCCACTAGGCGATATCTTGGATTGAGTCCCTTATAGATGGGGTCAATCAGCTTGATTCATGTCCCTTGATTGGTGACAGGTCTAGTCATCCACTCAAGTTATCTCGGCTACCTAGCTAGGGTACCATCTCTACCCAGGTTATCGACACGTCACGATTCTCGTTGGTTTTATCATTGTCCATCTAATGTTTTTCCTTGAATTCCATGGAACCTATCCACGAATCTACCTTGATATCCTACATGAGTTTGTTCTTGGAAATCCATGGCTATCACTAAAGTGGTTGTCTAGATATTACATGTAACAATGTCTGCGCATTTAGGGCCCGATCTGGTCCTGGGAGGAGCACCCAAAAGTACTTGTGCCCATGGGAGTTATATTGATCACGGTGTGGCATTGCACCGAAGTACTTGCTTGAATCTACAACACTCCACTATCTCTCTCTCGCGTGCTTAACTTGATTGACTTAACATGACTTGCGTGGCCCGGAATGGGCAAAGTACTTGCTTGTTAATAGCCATTATCTCATGACATGAAAAACTTTATTGATATACTCGGTACTTATACTTGAAATCTTGAATACTTGAAATTCCTTATCTTGGATCAACAGCACTTGTTATTCCCTCTCGTTATTTTGTTCAATTCCGTATCATCCTAATTTACATGTTTTACATGCTAGACTTGCATTTTCATTTGGAAGAAGTAATTATTTAAACCAATTGCTAGTTCTTGAGATATAATTCCTACTGAGCGTTCGCTCACCAAGTTCTTTTCCCTAAACCTTTCAGGTAAAACGGACCCTGACTCGGACTCGGATGGGTAGGAGTAAGAGTGAGGAGCGTAGAATCTGCAAGCGCCATGCTGCTATACCTTATCATGTCGAGTCGTCCTTAGTTTATTCCTTGGAGGCTTGTCGTTAGATATTTTGTTATGTCTAGAGTTGTTACATTTATGGCTTGTGGGCCTGATTAGAATTGTATCGTCTTGGAGTTATGTGACTTTGTTTAATGGTTAAGTTGTTATTGATGGTATCAGTATATGGTTAAGCTTTAAAATTCTCGTCTTATTGCGCACTCTGTTGTGATGTAGAAATTCTACTTACTCTGATTGACATGATTGATATAAACTCGTCACGCTCTTCCCGGGTTGCTTCCGCGCTCAGGGCATGACAACGTCGGTGCTATTTTATGGTCTTGCATCTCTTACTGCGTCTCATGTCCTAATGTCTTGTGTCTCTGCTATGTGTCTCATACATATTTTCATTCAACGTCTCAGTGCATGAACTGCGTCTTACGCATATGAGGGTTGTGGTGCTTGCGTCTCATATTGTGTCTTACGCATATGAGAGCTGTGGTGCTTGCATCTCATATTGCATCTTATGCATATGAGGGCTGTGGTGCTTGCGTCTTTTGTTATGTCTTATGCACATCTGTGTCTTAGTGCAAGTGTGCGTCTCATGCTGCGTCTTTGGCGCCTGTCCTAGCATCTCTCTCTCACATGCGTCTCATGTACTAATGATGTTGCATCTTTTATCCTAAGGCTCATAACGTCGGTGAACTTGTATACTCAGTGCAAGTTTTGCATTAGACATAATAAAACCTTGCCTTGGTGCATATTGTGTTCATGCTGACACTAAGGTCTATACAAATCCATGTTCACTCTGCATAGTAGATCAATGCACGTCTCTATGCTAAGGTCGGTGCAGTTTTTTGGCTACAAAGTCCGTGCTATCTCTTGTAGCACGGTCGATGCAAGGTTTGGTTTCAAAGGATCAAGGTCTGTGCATTCCTATCTTTACCTACGTTTGAGCTATACAATGTCTGTGCTAAGGAATATAAGGTCGGTGCAAGTTTCTTTGTTTCGTTCATACATACACTCGGTGCATACTTTGCTTATATGCATTACAAGTCCGTGCACTCACTATTCAACTCGATGCATATGTTTGTTGCTTCTTAATAAACCTCGGTGCATACTTGGTTTATATGTATTGCTAAGCTCGGTGCATACTTTGTGTAAATATACATGGTCAGTACTAGTCTTGCATGAGGTCTGTGTTGCCTTGCATTGTCCCGTGCACAATGTCGATGCTAGTTAGCCTTGCCTCGCATGTAAGGTCTATGCTAGCTGGATTTACTTCATGACTGAAAGGTGTTTGATGAAATTCCTCTTCCTTTACTAACAGGGACTTAACTGAGAAAAGGCCCATGCAACCAGGATCGAACGTCTGCTCAAGAGACTTAAGTGAAGCACGTGTTCCCAGAATGTTGGAAGCTGGCACGTGATCCAAGGTATACACCTCCTGGAGATTCTGACACGTGGCTCCTTGCTCTCATCTAATCGTGACACGTGGACTCCAATGGGACGCTGTTTTGGGCGGAAAACGTGGTTTCCACACGTCTATCTCTTGGAAGCCTCTATATATAGTGCATGGTCGCTTAGAGAATAAGCAAGCGAGAATAGAAGAAAGAGGAAAAGGTTTTCGGAGTGGCTTGAAGAGGCTATGCTGTAAAAGAAGATCTGATATAGCAAAGAGAGAAATCTGAGAAAGAAAAAGACACAGAGAGAGTTGCAGATGTGAAGAAGAGAATTCAGAAGAGCAGAGAAGAGAGAAAGAGAGAGCTCGAGAGAGAAGAGAGAAGTGATAGTGAAGTGGCTGAAGCAAATTGAAGATCTGCTATCTGTTGGCTCCAGGATCAGATCCAGACCAACTTGCTCCTGCGAGAGCTACATTCTTGTGCTTTATTTCCAAGCTTTCCGTTGCTGAATTTTATCATACTTGTTTTCCCTTTTACATACCTTTTCAGAAGTTGTGAATCAGTGTTACAGAGAACCTATTTCTCTGGATAGCAAGATGTGAGGCTCAGCGGGCGAGGTGGATACCTCGGACAGCAAGTTGTGTTACTCAGCGGTTGTAGGCAAGCTGTGATGCCCAGCGAGTTAAGCTATGTATCAGCAGGAATCCACACTTGGGTTGAGTGTGGGGTGGATGTAGGTCTGGAGGACCGAACTACCTAAAAGTCCCTTGTCCATCGTGGTTTGATTGTCTATTATGTTCCGCTAGATATATGCTTAGGCTCGATCTGAATCTTCTGTCTAGAGAGGAATCTGGTTGCATATCAATCATCTGTTATTGGTCTTGAGAAAGTCATTTTGATTACTTAATCACTGCTCTGGAGTACGTCTAATTTGCTCAAGCGATCTGAGTGTCTAAGTTGCATTTGATCGCTTGAATGGGTTCGGTTAACAACAGTGTTTGTTCTTGTGTTAAACGATAGATGCATGCTTGACTCGATTTCAACCTATAGTCATGAACGTGTTTAATTCCGCATCAATTTAAGTTCATCAGGTTGAATTTTTAATTCGGGCAAATTTTTGAAGAGGGATTCATTCACCCCCCCTCTGAATCCGAGCCTAGCACCCTAACAGAAGCTTCAGGTTGATCTGGCCTTGTGGGCACAAAGCATATTTCCCTATTTTTATCTTCATCAGGTTGGCTGGTGTCGGGCAAGACCGATAGTGTATTGCAAGAGAGGATGATGCCCCTTTCTTTATGCTTTGACTTCTTTATCTTTTTTCCCTCTGTGGCCGGCAGCTGCCCCTACAGTGGGTCATTTGATGCACTCGACACTCCTGATTTCTTTTCTGCATTTTGTATCAAGTCTAGGGATTCAAAGTGCTCAAGTGGGACATGTGCATGGGTGCAGGCCATATAGGCTCCCAACACCACTTCAGGTAGCTGCCGGTATATAGATACCATGTTGTATGTTCTTTTGAGATCAGGGAGTTCATGGGGGTGTGGAAGATCCACCTCATGTTGGCCCATTCAGATTTCTCCCTTCTTGATTAGTCCTTCAATGACATCTGTAAATACATAGCAATCTTCTATCGGGTGCCCCAGTGCCTGGTGATACAACAAAAGTGGGGGTCATCTTTTCTTCTTGCATCACCTGGTCTTTTCGGCTCCGGGAACGTGTTCTTGTTATATTTCGTGGCCCATTCAAATAGGACTAGGGTTCTCTCCTTGGGAAAGGAATAAGGCCTGCTCATCCTGGCTCGCAGGGAGGAGCCTTCTTGTCGTTCAACTGGCCTGGCAGGAGGAGGGTCGGCGACCCCTTTATATTTATCTTTTCGCTGCTCGAGTGCCTTGAAGTCAACGATATGAACTTCTTCAGGCGTGGGCTGCTTATTGGCTGATCTAGTCTTCGGGCTTGAGGTAGTAGGGGCAAAGGAATAACTGGAGAGGAAAGCCTTGATCTCTTCCACCACATTGTTTAATCGGTCAAAAGACTTAATTTTGCTTCCGATCATCTTTTCAAGTATCTCCCGCTTCAGGTTTTGCTTGCAGATCTTGACTGCATCTTCCTGATGTGGCGGGCACCTGCATCTCATGCTGAGATTTTGCCATCTTTTAATAAATTCCAAAGCAGTTTCATCATTCTTCTGCTTGGAAGCATATAATTCGGCCACGGTCACTTCTCTTTCGGCGACGTGGAACCGCTCCTGGAATTTTCTTTGCATATCTGGCCAATCATTGATGGACCCGACCGGCAAGTTCAAGTACCACTCGAAGGCGATCCCTGTGAGTAAGGACCCAAAGAACTTCAGTAGATATGATTCATCGGCTGCCAGATTGCCCATCACATTAATGTAATAGACTATGTGCTCCTTAGGCGAGCCCTGGCCATTAAATTTGTCGAACTTCAGTGGCTTGCTAACGCGGCGAGGCAATATTTTTGCCGCATGATGGGCAGGGTAAGGCACCTTGTACACATCAAACAGGGCATATTCTTCATTGCCCCGATCGGCCAGCTTCATCACAACTATCTGCTCGATCATGAGCTTGTTTGCCATTGTCCGATCCACCGTTTCTGGGTAGAAATGAGCCGACTACATCTGTGGTGTTGCCAACACCGTCGCCTGGGGTACAGTGGCAGTTCCTTGGTGTTGAAGAGCCAAAGGGGTTATTGGGGCCGTGCCCCCGGTATAGTTGGAGATTGGCTAAGAAGCCGTCATCTGGGGCGAGCCGACAAATTTATCGGCACTTCGCCGGGATGTTTCTGGAGAAGGTTCGACCCGCTTTGAGATGGAAGCATGCATGGTTAGTTCACCCACTTGCCGCTTCAGAGCTTAGATCTCCTGCCAGTAGGCTTGAAGCAGCATCATCATTGCCGGATCGGGGGTGATGAGCTAGGAGCTTGGCCTCCCCCTTCCAGCTGAGCATCCAGAGGAGGTGGTGGCCTTTCATCTTTATCTTCAGTAGTGATCACGTTCACCGTCACGGCGACCGCATCAGAGCTTGTTTCACCAGTGAGGGCTTGCATTGCCTCGACTGCGGCTCTTCATCTTCTGGTGATGGGACCCGGCCTGTCAGCAAGTTTGGTCACTTCTTCTTGATCTTTGGGGAGGGCCCCGTAATGATCGGCCACTCCGGCCACATTGCACGTATAAATCTGCATCTTCCTATTTATTCGGGTCACTTTCCTGGTTGACTATCTTGGGAAAGTTAACCTGTCAAACACCGAGATTCTCGGTGTGGCTTCTTCATGGAGGGATGGCCCATAGCATCCTGATTCTACATCTTCGATGTCTTCCGGGTTGATCTGTTGCCCCCAGTTTCTTTCAGCATCATTCACGGCTTCTAGGAGCCGTTGTGTCCCCAAGAGGGTGTTTCCTAGGCCGTGGAGGTATCCTCTTATGGCCTGGGTGATATCATTTTACCCACTAGAGGGGCATCCCATTGATGACGGCACTATGGCTCGTGCCGGTGGTTTGTAGGCGAAACGCCTTCTTTTGTACAGCTTGCCGCACCTTCCTTCATGTGAGCAAACATTCGCCTGTCGGCCATGTGCGTGGGAGGCTTGTCTTCGAGACGCCCAGACTAGCGCCTCGGTCTTCTCTTCTTTCTCTTCTGTTTCTTCCTTCTTGAGACTATCAGTCCTGACGGGCTCGTGTTGAATTAGGGCTGGGGCCCGCCACTTGGGCACCCACATATGCTTGAATTTGGTCAGCTTTGGGGCCAGCCCTCCTTTTGTCTTGGACCTTGGGTGGTCCTCACGTTCCCGAGCTAGTGCTTGAAAATGGTTATGCACCGGCATAGTTGGTATCACCCTGTCGGGCGGGATCGTGGCCTCGCGGCCATTCAGGTAAACTCAGACTCCTCCGATCATGATGGTTTTACCTGAGAGTGAGAGCCGGCCTTGCACCGTGCCGACCGTCTTCTTTGCCGCCCCTCTGGCAGATGGAGTGCGCTTCATCCTTGTGTCGACGTGGTGAATGAAGCAGCCCACCGCCTTTACGTCTTCGGGTGTTGCCTTCACGAGGGCGACGGGCTTGGGCTCCTGAACGTCTAGGAGATTCATGAACATGACCCCCAGAAAGTTGGGAACCCAACTACAGGGGGGAAATCGGTGAATTGAATCGGCACAGCCAAATAGCCATGCTCCGCATGGCTCGCCACAACCAACAGGCCGAAAGAGACAACCATTTATTTCTTTAGAACTGAATCCCTCCTGCAATTTCAGAAAAATGCGGGAGTCAAAATTGAAGATTTCTAGAATGGGGCTACAATGAAAGCAATGAACTAGCCTTGTTGAGTAACTAGGGACATTGGTGTCTGATAAACGTATATCCTTATGTAAAAAGGTGTGTGCTAAGTTCAGTGCTCTAAGGCAGAGCAATGGCATTGTGTTCACCGAGAAACAGAGTTCCTTCACCAAAGAAGTGAAGAGGACAGCGTCATGAAGTGCCATGCTACCTCTGTTCTAATAATGGCAAAATGGTAAGCTACACTAAGTAACTGGGGGTGCTACGTCTAGACAACGTGTACCCTCACGTCAAAAGGTGCATGTTACACTTGATTGCTCATAAAAATGATAATGACTAATGCTCAACAATGGTTTGAAAAGAAAAATCTGAATGTGTAGCACTCATGAATAAAATCAGAGACATCTAAGTGTTTAGCCTCAATACTTGTTGTAATTATCCTCTAGGGAGCCAATGGAATTGAATGAGTAAGTTGAGAGCAGGTTAACGTGTTTTTAGTATGAATTTATGGTTCACTTTTATTAGTCATGAATACAGATGTTCTCAAAAGTTTTCATTGAGAAGCTCAGAATTCATTAGCGTTAAACCAATCTGAATATAAGGGCTGCATCATCTGAATTCTATATCTGGAGATTCTAAAAAATCTATAACTCTATAGCTATAAACTTGGTTTCAGATTAAAAGAACCTCCATCTTTTCTCAAGAGAAGTTGTCTTTAGATGCTTCTTCATTATCTGTCCATCTCTGGACCGATGTGCATATTTTGTTCCAACTACCATGAAAGCATCACCATTTTTTTTAACATTTGCCTTCTCATCATCTGGTAACAGGTTAATTGGTATCCTGATTCCCATGCAACTGGCTTCAATCTTCACATACATGGGTGGCCTACATCTTCTCGTCTCCATGCATTGCATATAAAATCCCTAAAAAATCTGAAAACCAGAAAACCATTAAAAATTTGAAAAATATGAAAATCAAATTTGTAATATGGCTGCTGTATTACTCTCGAATTGCATCATGTTGCTATGATAACATCTCCTGCATCTAATTGCCTCTCATGACTCAGTTCTTGTTGCCCTTAATTCGTGAGCTGCCCCTACCATGCCAAGGGACTGTTTGTGATCTTTTTTTTTATTCGATCTTCTTATTATTATTTTATACATATAAATGTATATATATATCTTATTTCACGTGTCGATCAACCAATTAACTAACAGGTAATTAACTGACTGATTGACGACGCGGGCGTGCCAGTCACGTGAGTGACAAGTTTATTATGCGCTCATCCTGACCCGTGTCGGGCGAAAGTGAGGTTCGATCAGGACCAGCAGTCCGCCATACCATAAAGGCTATGGCTTTAATTACATCCCCTACGAGGAGGGAACACCTTTGATTAATTGCCGAGATAGCGGGCTGTCGAGGCCGGAATACAAGATGCGACGTTATGAACATGACGGAATCATGCGAGATGCGTCTATCTATCATGCAGGAGAGGCATGGTTCATTGAGTTGGAGACCCTTTATACGTGGCGTAGGGCGTAGGTCCGAAGACCACCATCGCGCATAGCGGAGACTTCCGATCGGGCGTAACCCGATCTTCTGTCAGGGCCATTTGATATACCCAAGGGTCGATGCAAGCATGCATGCATGATGATGATAACTATGCTAAGCATGGCAACAAAATTATGAAAGTAAGCAGTGATCAATCACATTCATTAATCCCCGTCAAAAGTGAGGGAGACGGTAACACAAGGGTGATAACAAAAGCAAAGTGCTAATACACATGATAGCCAACATGATAAAGAGGTTATTCGGAGCATGAACAGCCCTTGCCTTACTCAATCTACCGCTAATTAGGGTAGCCAATATCGACCACGGGAGGCCAGGATTGCCCCGAGAGCGAGCAAAGGATCAGAACGGCATAATAACTTGAAACGGCGTGATCATGCGAGAGATAGCTTCCACGGCGCGGTAAAGCGTAGGTAAAGAGGCTAATCCGGCGCGGTAAAGCGTAGGTGAAGAGCTAATCCGGCGCGGCCTTGATAACAAACTAAGACGGCGCGCAGGGCACGGGGAGCGCCGGTTTAGGGCGCGCCGGGAACGTGCCAAACAAAAAATAGAAGTTATGAGTCTAGGCTTAATCCGGCGCGGGGGGGTACAGCGCCGTATTATGGCGCGTCGGATTAGGGCCGCGCCGTTTTAACTTATTTTTTTGATGAATTTAGAAACCCTTGAACTTGTTGGAATGCTTTGAAGGCTTAAAGGTTCAATTGGGCTTATTACCTGTGGAAACAAAGTCTGAGACTCTTCGGGAGCAGAGTCATAAGCCAGTGCGAGGTTCAAACTCGAGCACTGAGGTTCCTGGACCCAGAGTAGTCACTTTTATTATAGCCATCTCCACGGAGGTTGCAGGGAAGGAACGGGGTCATACTCACTTGTGGAGTAAGCCCCTAAACCGCCGGTCTGCACAGTGGCAGCCAACAAATTCCCAACGGATGGAGTACCCCGAGGACTAGGCTGCGAGGGGCACCAAGGCTCCGTGGGCAAAGATAGAGGGATGAGGCCGCTGATAATGGGAGCAGCACCCCAAGGGCTAGCCTGTGAGGGGTGGGCAACCCGCAGCCTATGACTCATCCCTTAGAGGGACCGACCATTAAGAGAGTGAAGCTCCGAGGGCTAGCCTACCAGGAGCACACATCCCTTGGCCTCTATGGGGTCTCCCGGTTGTTAGGGCTAAGCTTGTCAGGCTGAGACCCCGTTACTATCTGCTGTGGCCTTGAGGAAGCATCTACCATCGAGAGGTAGAGCCCTCGATCACCCAGCAGTTCCGTGAAGCAATAGGGAATGTCCCCCTCCCCGGGAGATTAAAACAGAATGAAAGAGTCTCGGAGCGGTTCAACTGACCGTGATGCAGAGGGGTAGTCAATGCACAGATGAGAGGAGCTAATCATAGAAACATATGCTCGAACAACTAGGACGCAACATTCAGGCGATGGATACTACCGTCCCAAAGACAACTCCCACCTCGCGAACAACAGAGCGGTACGAAGGGAGGAGTTACTGGGAGTTAGACCCTCGATACCACTGTGGGAAGAAGCATGCGCATGAGCATAGCTCTTTCGACAGAGGGGATACAAAGACCCTTAAATCAAACATGGAAACGGTCGATGGGAAAGACCCGGGGAGGGGTCGTTTCTGTAGCCCACGATGCTTCGGGGCATGATCGGGACTCGAGGAAACCGGAGTCAGGAACCACGTGCGGAAGAATTCATACACACGCATTGACATAGATAGAAAAGGGGAATAAGCTTCAAACATTCATTCGACCTATTGGTCCACACATCTATATACATATCACCACCCAGTAAACGGGAGTGGACTAATCATTCACATTACAAATCTGGTGCCGGCATCATCGTCCGGTCACCGTCCATCGGTTGCAGAGGGAGAGGGATGCGCAGAGGCACAACAATAGAATAAACGGAATCCCTCCCCCTCTCGCTTACATATGATAGATAGAAACCAAAGAAAAGGAATCAACGAAAGCGCCGGTGCCCACCTGTTCTCGGAACAGAGTATCAGATCTTCAGCTAAAGTAGAGGAAGACGGCCGGTAGAGGACGCTCAGACCAAATCCCTTTTCCCTGGAGCTCTATCTCTCTCAAAATATGGTTCGCTCTCCGACCCTCCTCCTTTTTCTTCTTCTTCTCTGTGTTGATTTTTTTTCTCTCGCTTCCTTTCCTTTCTCTTCTGTTGTCTCTCTTCTTCTTTTTGAACAGCCATATGTCTATATATATGATCGAACCCCAAGCCTCATCCGACGTGAAGAACTGCACACCGGGAAAGGCTTCATGGCCTTTTGCACGCCGGAATAGCCAGGCCCCGGGTGGGGTTCTTTGTGCGTCAGGATAAGGGGCATCAAGTGGGGGGCGCGCCGTGCTAATGCTCCTCGCGCGCTTCGAGCCAGTCGATGAGTCTGGGGATGATTTTGGGGGTCACCGTGAACATTTATCTTGCCAATGCTCCTTGAAACCTTGACGAGATGTCTTGTCGAAGCCCCCAGGTCGATGTACATCCATTCTCGGAACTTCCGATAACTTTGGTTTGATCATGCGGGTTTTCCGCTGACACGGCCTTCGGCTCTATGATTCGTGCTGCCGGCTCGATCTGGCTTGTGCTCAAAGCTCCTTAGAGGGTGGGATAACACCAGGGATAGTTCCGCCTGAGCTGGGTGATCATTCGGCCACTAACGGGCCCATCTTGGCGGGAAGCCGTACCCGTGCCGGGTGATCGGGATCTTCTATAGACAGAGCTTTCGGTCCTCCGTCCCGGAGAGCCAAGGGGACTCTTTAATCTTCAGGAGAGCCTTTCATGAGGTGGGTAGCCACTGGGTAGACCGTCGTCCTTGATCGGATAATGGGTGTAGTGTATGTGGCACGACGGAGTCGATGCCGGTTCATTGGGCAGGCTTGATCGCACTGCCGGTTGGTTGTGAGTTCGTCTCGGCTCTCCTGAGGTGAAGTCCCCGTGTCCATACGGGGTGACTCGAGGCTCTGGCAGCTTGAGAAGTCTTCAATATGTTGATCTTTATCGGCTTCTGTGCTTCAACGGGCCGGGTCCTTTGTCTTTGTGGCTTGGTCACCGACGATCATATTTTGGGTGCCAACAAATGCCCCCCAGACGTGGTTGTTACGAGAAAGGGACGAGTGCAGCAAGGCCGACAGATGAATTTCACCCGGAATGATCTCCCCTTCGATTGACAGGAGCTTGGGAAGGCCCTTAATCCGGCACGGACGGTAATCCGGAGCCGTTTGCATTTTAATATGGTGCGAGGTTGCTTCGGCGCGCTCTTGGCCCTTGATATTCCTGTTGCACCTCCATCCCAGGGGGCAGGCAGAGAAATTGTTGTCATTGAGGCTCCAGCTACCGTATCGGCCACCGCGGTTGTTCCCCATAGCAGTGGACTGCAGCTCATACCATCATCATCTTATGGGACGGGCGACGATATCTGGGCCACTGTGGATAGCAGAGTGGAATTTGAACTACCCGAGACGTCGCCGCTTGGTCTCCAGTCTTCAAGTGACCTCGTGTGGCAGTTCCTAGGGACCCTTCAGCAGACCATAACGGACAGCAGAGATTTAACTTATGTTCAGCTGAGGGGTCTGATAGAGCATTTATCCCGCTCGCTGTTGGCCTTTGGTTGCCCCATGGACGACTGGACTCCACGGGTGATCCTACTTCTGAAATATGTGAACAAGAGGGAATTCTTACGTCGGGAGGCAGCTGACCAGCTGGCGGCCGTAACACTGGAGCGGGTCGAATGTCGAACCGCTCTCATTTCTCTGAAAGGGACTACGACGAGGATGAGGGATGATGCCAATGCCTCTTTGCAGTGCCGAAGCTTTCTCACGGCCCGCATAGCGGAATTACATGCCGAACTCTCGAGGGCAGAGGTTGAACTTCAAGAGGTAGAATGCCTGGAAGTCCAGAGGGTGGAGGAGGCATAAACGGCCGAAGGGCAAGCTGCTTCCCTCAGGGAGAGATTATCCGAGCTAGAGGCCACTGAGTTTAGACTGCAGGAGCTAGCCCGCCATCCTTCCCTGGGCATTCCGACGTTGGAGGACATCTTCCGACACCCTCTGCCATAGTTCTTTTCTATTTGCCTCTTTTTGATGGACTTCATGTATTCTGGGGAATGCCCCGCGTAACATGTACTCTTTATTCCGTAGAATGAAAATTTTCATTTTGCTGTCAAATGATGACTCCATCCTGTCATTATTCTTCTTTTTTTTCTTTCCATTCGCCAGTTGATTCTAGCCTGAGTGTGTGGGTCACGAGGGTAGGAGAGCGCTCACGCCTTCAGCAAAGGGGTGAGGTGTTCGCTCCACCGCGCCGCAACTATTCTCAAGACTAAACAATGGCCTGTGCGAGTTGAGAGTCCGTAGAACCCAAGAGGGTATATGGGAGACAAAAACTGAAACAGAAGGGTAGACGGTCTTGCTGGTGATGACAAGAATCGAAAAGGGTAGCGACCGATCTTGCCGATGGTGACAAGGGTCGATGATGGGAATCGACGCCGATCATTAACTTTTATTTTTACATTTGAGTCCTTTTATTTACTTTTATATCCTTGGGAAAGTATATGTACAATTGTAAGGCTTTGTAAGCCAATGTGTCATTCCCTAGGATTGTGTGGGTTTTTGTGCAAATGTGTAGTAGGTCCAGTTAGGGGGCCCCCTCCCCTTCTCCATTGGTCCACCTCATCCATGTGGGGCTGGTCAACCATCCTAGGTGGCCATCTAGAAGGTTTGAATGCTAATTGACCACATGGGAGACAAAGGGGTTAAAATTTCAAAGGTTGGCCACCTACCTTACCTACCTAGTCAAAGGAGTGCTCCATTCATATGTAATTTATTTTTTTTGAGTTTTGACCACATGGGGGAAGAAAATGACTTATTTCCCACGAAATTCCCAGCCCCCCACCCCTTGCCATTTTCTATATAAGCCTATGTATAGTGTCATTAGAGATTAATGAAGAAATGAAGAGAAAATTGTTGGAAAATCAAGAGTGTTCTTGAGCCCCTCCTCTCTCCCTCTGGTTTCTCTCCTCCAACCTCCAGTTCTAGAGTTATTTCTATCTTCTATCCCCTCCCCTCTATCTCCGGTGATCATCTGTGCCGCCGTCGCCGCCGTCCGTGCCGCCATCACGCCGCCGCGGAGCCGCCTTCGGTGTTCTGTCCATCCTGGACAGAGGCTTCTTGTCCGAATATCTTCTCTAAACCATGTAAATATCTCAAGCTGAAATTTTTATGGTGTGTTCTACCCTTGCATCCCAAGATCCACCTAAATTGTCACACCAAAATTCCATCGTTTAGTATTTTTACATTTTCGTCCAACCTGTCATCCCAGATCTGCCAGGTTTCTATCTACAGTGATAGAACCTCTGAGTTCTCCCCATCCGACCATCTTTTTGATTCGTCCAAACACTCCCAATTTTACTGGGAGTTCTGTCCATCACCCCCTACCTCCACACATTTTCATAAATTTTTATCAGCCTTTTATCTATTTTTAGAAATTCGTGTTCTTCCTCTAATACAGTGTTTTTAGTCAGATCGCAGATCCAACCACCCTCCACTTCAAAAATCATAAAAAATCACCACCACCTCCAAATCCATATACAAAAATAGTCCTGGTTTCCTTACTTGATTTCCTACAACTTTCATGAATAAGTCGAAGTCTGAATCTGAGGTCTTCATATCGGTCAAAGGCAATCAACAGGAAAGTTCTCTGTAGATCTGAGTCTTCGGTTACTATACAACAGCAGCATATAAAATTCGCCAACACAAAGTACAAATCTGGTGAATTTTTCTGAAGGCCACTAGATTGTAGTACATCGAAGCAGCTTTCCAACGGCTCTGATCTCGTCGCATTCCGAGACCGGTGCTGATCGCATCGTCCGTTCCCGCCGGAGCGCGCGCTGAAATACAGAACCGGCAGATTTTCGATCGATTTTTCCGACCGGTGCCGAACGGAGCCGCCCAGCCTCCGGCCGGCGAACCAGCGTGCCGCCAGCCCGGGGAGCGCTTCTCCAAGTGCCTCCACTACAGCGGTACCACCGGGTCCCACACGGCCCCTCCGGATAGCACGTGGGCCCCACGGTCGTGAACACGCGTGTAGCCGAATCAACACACAAAGCTGCCCGTCAACCCGAATTCGGTCCTCCCGGGCCCACTTGTATCGCCCTTTACGTCCCTGCGTGGAGCGGGTATGTTCCCATTACTGTAATTATTGTGTGTTAAGTTTCTCGGGAGTACGAGTTTTCGGCCGGGTCCGTCTTCCCCACGCCGAGCGCGTGGAGGTATCGTTCTCGCTCCCTACACTCGGCATTTGCTTATTTTCAAATATACTTATTTATGCCGCTGCTGGAGAGCATGCTTTAGGTCCATTAGCTCGCTATATTATCATTCACCGCTGCTGCGAGAGAGTGCGAGACCGTCCCGTGACCCGATCCGGGCACACGAGAGAGCCGATCACCCTAGCTCACTGCCGATTTCTCAACCGCACACATCCGACGCTTCCCTCCTTAAGGGGCAGTCACGAGCTTGTCGTGTCCGTGTCTCGTCCCGCATCAATTTGGTATCAGAGCGAGTTGAGTCTAGGGTGTCAAAAAGAAAAAAAAATGTGTCATTTATGTCTAGTGATTAGTCATTTACGTCTAGTCGTGTTTAGGGTCATCATTGTTTCAAAACAAAAAAAAAGTGTCTTTTTGCATCGCATCCCTTTACTCAGTATATCAAAAGGTGTTGTCCGAACGCTAGGCTACGCCTATCGGGAAGGCCACACACTTGCGCGAGTGGTCTTCGGATCGCTTATCTCCGCCACGTACCGAGTCTTGGTTTACGTCTAGGGTCCTTAGTGTGCATGCATTCCAAACTTGCATAGTCGGTCTAGTGTCTTGTCACCGTGTGTATGCATGTCCATGTCCACTACCCATGGCCGTTCCCCAAGACCATACGTCCGAGTGGTCAACCTTTGTGGCCAAAGTCAATGTCCTCATGGACCGAGCCCTTGGTTTTACCCCTCTCACTATAAAAGTCGCTCTACCCAACGGGTCCACAACAGAACTCCATTTCACTGATAGGGAGTCGGGTAATTGGGTTTCTCTTGACATCGTGGAGTCTCTCTCCAAGACAGGCGAGATTGTCCGCGATGGTGATTTTGCTTGTGTTGAGTTCTATAAGAGGATCGGCTCTGTTCTCTACACTGATGGCGCATGGTGTAGGATCGGCACACTTGCTGGTTCATGCATCATTTTAGGGCAAAAGTGGTTAGGAGAGAGAAGGGCCAATCTTGACTGGGACAAGAGGACTTGCACCTTATGCCCACCTTACCTACCCGGTAAGATCACCCTTAGGGACCCCGTATGTCCAGCCACCCAGCCTCAACGGCCCACTCCACCTTCGGATTCGCGCTTGGAGCCACCTCATCCCGAGCCACCCGTATTTCTAACTGGTACATTATACATAGCCGAGCCACTTCTTAGTTGGCTCAAAGATGGCTTGGTCCCACTCCCTTACTCGTCTATGGACCCTACCCTACCTTTAGTGCCCGCCAACTCCTACCATACTACGTTCCGATCTCGTCACCATGTTGACACATTGGGTGACCTTATCCTTGGTTTAGGTTGGCAATGGCAGTTGACACATATGTTGGTCCGAGGTTTCGACCAACCCATGAGTCGTAGCTTCACCCATCCGGCCTTCGGGTCCATTACCTCTGAGTGCACCGTGGGTTGTGTCACCACGGAGGTTCTTCTACTTCTCCCGCTACCGGATGAGCCCGACTTCATGACTTTGCTTCCGAGGGAGGAGTCATACTTCCTATACACGGTCCCATCTACCATGACGGAGGAAGGTGACCACCCGCACCTTCAAGAATTTCACGATTGGGACCATGTCATGTTGGAACCCACCATAAGGGGTCATACCTTCTTTGATCCCTTTGACCCCTTCCCTAGTGGATCCCTAGACCCTTCATATTCCCTTCACTTCTTCGGGGAAGTCCACCTTCATACCCCTTTCCTACGGGTCGGGTCCTCCATACCCACCAAGCCCGTCCACGATACACCTACACCCGGCTCTTACACACCCGGCTTTCCTAGCCCACTCAAGTCTCCTAAATCTAAAGGGCCGTCCATGCATGACTGGGTCATACTTGGATGTTTAGGTGTTCCCCATACCACCCATCTCCGGTTACATAACATGCATGCATGGCACACATTCGGGTGTCCTGGTCCGCCGTCACCTATGTACGGGTCGGACTAACAATAGGTGTGTCTAGAGTCATGTATGAGTCGGTTTCTTATTTGTGTGGTTTGCATATGTGTGTTAGTGCATGGTGAGTCTGCATATGTCGTGTGCAAGCTCGTCGATGTCAGTCCCTTATGAGTGTGAAAGCGAGTAGACTCACTCGATGAGTATGGGATCGGTTCTACATCTATACCTGGATCAGTCACCTACAGGGACTCAGCGGTGATTCCTAGTGAGTCTTCGAGCTGCTTCCTTCCCTTTTGAGAGTGCCCCACCCGGAGTGTCCACCTCTAGCCCGTAGCAGCTTGTGCATATCGAGTATATATGGATTGAGCAGGTGACGGTCACTTGGAGTGGAGCATACCCGCGCTACTCGGCACGGTGACGGATCCGCCGGAGTACTCGAGCATCCATACCCCTACTCGACGGGGTCAAGTTCCTCCCACCCGGGGAGAGTTGATGGGAATCGACGTCGAGCATTAACTTTTATTTTTACATTTGAGTCCTTTTATTTACTTTTATATCCTTGGGAAAGTATATGTACAATTGTAAGGCTTTATAAGCCAATGTGTCATTCCCTAGGATTGTGTGGATTTTTGTGCAAATGTATAGTCGGTCCAGTTAGGGGGCCCCCTCCCCTTCCCCATTGGTCCACCTCATCCATGTGGGGCTGGTCAACCATCCTAGGTGGCCATCTAGAAGGTTTGAATGCTAATTGACCACATGGGAGACAAAGGGGTTAAAATTTCAAAGGTTGGCCACCTACCTTACCTACCTAGTCAAAGGAGTGCTCCATTCATATGTAATTTATTTTTTTTGAGTTTTGACCACATGGGGGAATAAAATGACTTATTTCCTACGAAATTCCCAGCCCCCCACCCCTTGCCATTTTCTATATAAGCTTATGTATAGTGTCATTAGAGATTAATGAAGAAATGAAGAGAAAATTGTTGGAAAATCAAGAGTGTTCTTGAGCCCCTCCTCTCTCCCTCTGGTTTCTCTCCTCCAACCTCCAGTTTTAGAGTTATTTCTATCTTCTATCCCCTCCCCTCTATCTCTGGTGATCATCTGTGCCGCCGTCGCCGCCGTCCGTGCCGCCATCACGCCGCCGCGGAGCCGCCTTCGGTGTTCTGTCCATCCTGGACAGAGACTTCTTGTCTGAATATCTTCTCTAAACCATATAAATATCTCAAGCTGAAATTTTTATGGTGTGTTCTACCCTTGCATCCCAAGATCCACCTAAATTGTCACACCAAAATTCCATCGTTTAGTATTTTTACATTTTCGTCCAACCTGTCATCCCAGATCTTCCAGGTTTCTATCTACAGTGATAGAACCTCTGAGTTCTCCCCCTCCGACCATCTTTTTGATTCGTCCAAACACTCCCAATTTTATTGGGAGTTCTGTCCATCACCCCCTACCTCCACACATTTTCTTAAATTTTTATCAGCCTTTTATCTATTTTTAGAAATTCGTGTTCTTCCTCTAATACAGTGTTTTTAGTCAGATCGCAGATCCAACCACCCTCTACTACAAAAATCATAACAAATCACCACCACCTCCAAATCCAGATCCAAAAATAGTCCTGATTTCCTTACTTGATTTCTACAACTTTCATGAATAAGTCGAAGTCTGAATCTGAGGTCTTCATATCGGTCAAAGGCAATCAACAGGAAAGTTCTCTGTAGATCTGAGTCTTCGGTTACTATACAACAGCAGCATATAAAATTCGCCAACACAAAGTACAAATCTGGTGAATTTTTCTGAAGGCCACTAGATTGTAGTACTTCGAAGCAGCTTTCCAACAGCTCTGATCTCGTCGCATTCCGACACCGGTGCTGATCGCATCGTCCGTTCCCGCCGGAGCGCGCGCTGAAATACAGAACCGGCAGATTTCCGATCGATTTTTCCGACCGGTGCCGAACGGAGCCGCCCGGCCTCCGGCCGGCGAACCAGCGTGCCGCCAGCCCGGGGAGCGCTTCTCCAAGTGCCTCCACTACAGCGGTACCACCGGGTCCCACACGGCCCCTCCGGACAGCACGTGGGCCCCACGGTTGTGAACACGCGTGTAGCCGAATCAACACACAAAGCTGCCCGTCAACCCGAATTCGGTCCTCCCGGGCCCACTTGTATCGCCCTTTACGTCCCTGCGTGGAGTGGGTATGTTCTCATTGCTGTAATTATTGTGTGTTAAGTTTCCCGGGAGTACGAGTTTTCGGTCGGGTCCGTCTTCCCCACGCCGAGCGCGTGGAGGTATCGTTCTCGCTCCCTACACTCGGCATTTGCTTATTTTCATATATACTTATTTATGCCGCTGCTAGAGAGCATGCTTTAGGTTCGTTAGCTCGCTTTATTATCATTCACCGCTGCTGCGAGAGAGTGCGAGACCGTCCCGTGACCCGATCCGGGCACACGAGAGAGCCGATCACCCTAGCTCACTGCCGGTTTCTCAACCGCGCACGTCCGACGCTTCCCTCCTTAAGGGGCAGTCACGAGCTTGTCGTGTCCGTGTCTCGTCCCGCATCAATTTGGTATCAGAGCGAGTTGAGTCTAGGGTGTCAAAAAGAAAAAAAAAGGTGTCATTTATGTCTAGTCATTAGTCATTTACGTCTAGTCGTGTTTAGGGTCATCATTGTTTCAAAAAAAAAAAGTGTCTTTTTGCATCGCATCCCTTTACTCGGTATATCAAAAGGTGTTGTCCGAACGCTAGGCTACGCCTATCGGGAAGGCCACACACTTGCGCGAGTGGTCTTCGGATCGCTTATCTCCGCCACGTACCGAGTCTTGGTTTACGTCTAGGGTCCTTAGTGTGCATGCATTCCAAACTTGCATAGTCGGTCTAGTGTCTTGTCACCGTGTGTATGCATGTCCATGTCCGCTACCCATGGTCGTTCCCCAAGACCATACGTCAGAGTGGTCAACCTTTGTGGCCAAAGTCAATGTCCTCATGGACCGAGCCCTTGGTTTTACCCCTCTCACTATAAAAGTCGCTCTACCCAACGGGTCCACAACAGAACTCCATTTCACCGATAGGGAGTCGGGTAATTCGGTTTCTCTTGACATCGTGGAGTCTCTCTCCAAGACAGGCGAGATTGTCCGCGATGGTGATTTTGCTTGTGTTGAGTTCTATAAGAGGATCGGCTCTGTTCTCTACACTGATGGCGCATGGTGTAGGATCGGCACACTTGCTGGTTCATGCATCATTTTAGGGCAAAAGTGGTTAGGAGAGAGAAGGGCCAATCTTGACTGGGACAAGAGGACTTGCACCTTATGCCCACCTTACCTACCCGGTAAGATCACCCTTAGGGACCCCGTATGTCCAGCCACCCAGCCTCAACAGCCCACTCCACCTTCGGATTCGCGCTTGGAGCCACCTCATCCCGAGCCACCCGTATTTCTAACTGGTACATTATACATAGCCGAGCCACTTCTTAGTTGGCTCAAAGATGGCTTGGTCCCACTCCCTTACCCGTCTATGGACCCTACCCTACCTTTAGTGCCCGCCAACTCCTACCATACTACGTTCCGATCTCGTCACCATGTTGACACATTGGGTGACCTTATCCTTGGTTTAGGTTGGCAATGGCAGTTGACACATATGTTGGCCCGAGGTTTCGACCAACCCATGAGTCGTAGCTTCACCCATCCGGCCTTCGGGTCCATTACCTCTGAGTGCACCGTGGGTTGTGTCACCACGGAGGTTCTTCTACTTCTCCCGCTACCGGATGAGCCCGACTTCATGACTTTGCTTCCGAGGGAGGAGTCATACTTCCTATACACGGTCCCATCTACCATGACGGAGGAAGGTGACCACCCGCACCTTCAAGAATTTCACGATTGGGACCATGTCATGTTGGAACCCACCATAAGGGGTCATACCTTCTTTGATCCCTTTGACCCCTTCCCTAGTGGATCCCTAGACCCTTCATATTCCCTTCACTTCTTCGGGGAAGTCCACCTTCATACCCCTTTCCTACGGGTCGGGTCCTCCATACCCACCAAGCCCGTCCACGATACACCTACACCCGGCTTTCCTAGCCCACTCAATTCTCCTAAATCTAAAGGGCCGTCCATGCATGACTAGGTCATACTTGGATGTTTAGGTGTTCCCCATACCACCCATCTCCGGTTACATAACATGCATGCATGGCACACATTCGGGTGTCCTGGTCCGCCGTCACTTATGTACGGGTCGGACTAACAATAGGTGTGTCTAGAGTCATGTATGAGTCGGTTTCTTATTTGTGTGGTTTGTATATGTGTGTTAGTGCATGGTGAGTCTGCATATGTCGTGTGCAAGCTCGTCGATGTCAGTCCCTTATGAGTGTGAAAGCGAGTAGACTCACTCGATGAGTATGGGATCGGTTCTACATCTATACCTGGATCAGTCACCTACAGGGACTCAGCGGTGATTCCTAGTGAGTCTTCGAGCTGCTTCCTTCCCTTTTGAGAGTGCCCCACCCGGAGTGTCCACCTCTAGCCCGTAGCAGCTTGTGCATATCGAGTATATATGGATTGAGCAGGTGACGGTCACTTGGAGTGGAGCATACCCGCGCTACTCGGCACGGTGACGGATCCGCCGGAGTACTCGAGCATCCATACCCCTACTCGACGGGGTCAAGTTCCTCCCACCCGGGGAGAGTTGATGGGAATCGACGTCGAGCATTAACTTTTATTTTTACATTTGAGTCCTTTTATTTACTTTTATATCCTTGGGAAAGTATATGTACAATTGTAAGGCTTTGTAAGCCAATGTGTCATTCCCTAGGATTGTGTGGGTTTTTGTGCAAATGTGTAGTCGGTCCAGTTAGGGGGCCCCCTCCCCTTCCCCATTGGTCCACCTCATCCATGTGGGGCTGGTCAACCATCCTAGGTGGCCATCTAGAAGGTTTGAATGCTAATTGACCACATGGGAGACAAAGGGGTTAAAATTTCAAAGGTTGGCCTCCTACCATACCTACCTAGTCAAAGGAGTGCTCCATTCATATGTAATTTATTTTTTTTGAGTTTTGACCACATGGGGGAATAAAATGACTTATTTCCCATGAAATTCCCAGCCCCCCACCCCTTGCCATTTTCTATATAAGCTTATGTATAGTGTCATTAGAGATTAATGAAGAAATGAAGAGAAAATTATTGGAAAATCAAGAGTGTTCTTGAGCCCCTCCTCTCTCCCTCTGGTTTCTCTCCTCCAACCTCCAGTTCTAGAGTGATTTCTATCTTTTATCCCCTCCCCTCTATCTCCGGTGATCATCTGTGCCACCGCCGCCGCCATCCGTGCCGCCATCACGCCGCCGCGGAGCCGCCTTCGGTGTTCTGTCCATCCTGGACAGAGACTTCTTGTCCGAATATCTTCTCTCCACCACGTAAAGAACTCAAGCTGAAATTTTTATGGTGTGTTCTACCCTTGCATCCCAACATCCACCTAAATTTTCACACAAAAATTCCATCGTTTAGTATTTTTACATTTTCGTCCAACCTGTCATCCCAGATCTGCCAGGTTTCTGTCTACAGTGATAGAACCTCTGAGTTCTCCCCCTCCAACCATCTTTTTGATTTGTCCAAACCCTCCCAATTTTACTGGGAGTTCTGACTATCACCTCCTACCTCCAAAACGTTTCGTAAATTTTTATCAGCCTTCTATCTATTTTTAGAAATTCGTGTTCTTCCTCTGATACAGTGTTTTTAGTCAGATCGCAGATCCGACCACCCTCCACTTAAAAAATCATAAAACATCACCACCACCTCCAAATTCATATCCAAAAATTGTCCTAGTTTCCTTACTTGATTTTCTACAACTTTCATGAACAAGTCGAAGTCTGAATCTGAGGTCTTCATATCGGTCAAAGGCAATCAACAGGAAAGTTCTCTGTAGATCTGAGTCTTCGGTTACTGTACAACAGCAGCATATAAAATTCGCCAACACAAAGTACAGATTTGGTGAATTTTTCTGAAGGCTAGTAGATTGTAGTACTTCGATGCAGCTTTCCAACGGCTCTGATCTCGTCGCATTCCGACACCGGTGCTGATCGCAGCGTCCGTTCCCGTCGGAGCGCACGCTGAAATACAGAACCGGCAGATTTCCGATCGATTTTTCCGACCGGTGCCGAACGGAGCCGCCCGGCGTCCGGCCGGTGAACCAGCGTGCCGCCAGCCCGGGGAGCGCTTCTCCAAGTGCCTCCACTACAGCGATACCACCGGGTCCCACACGGCCCCTCCGGACAGCACGTGGGCCCCACGGCCGTGAACACGCGTGTAGCCGAATCAACACACAAAGCTGCTCGTCAACCCGAATTCGGTCCTCCCGGGCCCACTTGTATCGCCCTTTACCTCCCTTCGTGGAGTGGGTATGTTCCCATTGCTGTAATTATTGTGTGTTAAGTTTCCCGGGAGTACGAGTTTTTGGCCGGGTCCGTCTTCCCTGTTGCGTACGGACTGAATAGATCTAGAGGGGGGGTGAATAGATCTAGCCCCTTTTTCAATTTTAAAACCAAAGATCGACTAGACCTTAAGCAAACTATGGGTTGCAAGGATAAAACTGACAACTATAGCGACAGCAAGCAATAAGAAGAGCACACACCACAAGCAAAACCACAAGATAGAATTTTTAGGTGGTTCAGTCTCTTCCCGAGACTTATGTCCACCCCTCGCTCAACTTGAGCAAGGCTTCACTAAATGAGAACTCCTGATCTCAACCAACACACCGCTGAAACATAGCTTCTACCCGCTGACACACAGCTTGTACCCGCTGCCTCACAGCTTGACACTTGATGTAATGAAAAGAACAAAAGATGCAACAGGACTGAACAGGAGCTTTTGAATCAAAGAAAAAGAGTTCAGCCTAGGACTGCAGGTAACAGGAATAGACTCCCTGTGGAACTTCCAGACGATTGCCTTCAGCTGCGACGCTGCTGGAGTTTTGCTTGCCTTGAGTCAGTCTTCCTTCTGCAGCAATGATGATGCCTTCGGTCTTGTGCAGTCTTTGTGGTTTCTGAAGAGCCACTCCTTCTTTCCTCTTTCAGAGTATCTTCGTGGGTGTATTCTTTCTTTTTCTTCTACTCTGTGTTCCACACCCCGCTCTCTGTCATCTTTACCTTTTGTACCAGTTCTTTTCAAAACATAGGCTTTTCCCGCGTAGATTCGTAATTGAGCGCACATCCATTGGATTATCGGCTAGAAAACAGGGAGAAGATTTACCCGAAAGATTTGAATAAGTTTGACTGGTTCTTTCCAAGATTCTCTCCTTAAATCCAGTGCGGAATCTTATCATCAGAACTGCCCAACAACCTGCAGCAACAACTTGCAGGTTTCTAGGAACAGAAACTGAATTCAGTTGAGTTTCGGTTCTGGACGCTGTATCGCTTGTGGTCGACAACGACCCTGTCGCTGGTCGACAAGAAGCAATGTCCAGATGACTGGTAGTTCAGGCTGATGCTCTGTCTGTTCTGGACGCTGTATCGCTTGTGGTCGACAACGACCCTGTCGCTGGTCGACAAGAAGCAATGTCCAGATGACTGGTAGTTCAGGCTGATGCTCTGTCTATTCCGTGGTCGACAACGAGCAGGGCTTTGGTCGACAACCAAAGCACGTACAGAAGGAGAATGACTTGAGCTGTGTTTGGTTGGATTCGTTGGTCGACAATGACCACTTCACTGGTCGACAAGCAACCTTTGACACTTCTTCTGATTTGTTGACTTCACTTGTACTTCAGTATACCTGAAATTACCTGAACTATCAGAAGTGACTTGAACTATCAGATTTGCATTGAATTAGTTAAACACATCTTTTGTCATCATCAAATTGTCATGAGTTCATTACTTAACATTGAAGGAGCAATTAAACATATCCTTTGTCATCATCAAAACCAAGGGATGCACAACATTCTCCCCCTTTTTGATGATGACAACCATGAGTCATTGTGACAGTCAACAGATTATAAAATTCATTTGATATTTCATTCAAGACTATCATAACACTAGTTACATGAAAGACTCAAAAAGGAGAAAGACACATAGTCTTGACATCTAGACACACCTAGACACATAATGACACATAAGACCCTATCTCCCCCTTTGTCAACAACAAAAAGAGGAGTATGTAGATTATCACTCTGAGGAGGACGAAGAACTCTCGGGCTTCACTTGCTCTGCCATCCGATCGAGCTTGTCAACGATGTGAGCATAAGACAGCCTTAGCTTCTGGATCTCTGATATAGTATCGTGGTGATACTGTTTACTCTGCTGGGTGGTGAACTCAATGCGAGTGCCCATTTCTGCTGACACTTCAGCTAAAGTACCAACCAGTCTGTTAAACCGAGAACTAGCATGTTCTGAGTGTTCCTGTTGTTTTATGAACCTGGTCTCCATCTGCTGTTCTAGTCTCTGAACTCGCAGCTCCAAGCGCCCGGTGGCAGCATTCATACTCTCTTGAAAGGATTGGAATTGAGTGGTGAGAGAGGACAGCTGAGATGCTATCTGGAGAAGCACTCCTTGAGACTCAGTGGTGGAGGTGAAAGGAGGTGGTGGAGCAGAAGTAGACGGAGCGGAGGTAAATGGAACAGAAGTAGCTGGAACATGAGTGGCTGCAGTGCCTGGTTGCCATGGCACTATGTCGAGTGAAGGTGAAGGATGGGTAGCAGTGGTTGTAGTAGTGGGAGTGTGAGTGGGAATCACCACAGTTGGAGGGGTTACAGCAGGGCTGACATAAATTGGTGTCTGTGGTGGAGAAGAGGGTGGCAACGGTGCTTTGGATTTACCCTTGGATGGTAGGGTGCGCTGGACTTGATCTCCTACCTTCTTATAGCCCAAAAAGGTGGTCACGTAATGAAAAGAGTATACGTGCCATTTGGGAATGACAACACGCTGAGCGTGAGGAATGGATATATTTGCTATTTCCAGAATGGCAGTTATGTGGGCAGCATATGGAAGAGAGTTTAGAGGATAATGCAAAATGGTGTGGAACGTGTTCAGCATGAGCTTGGGAAGGCGAATGAGTTGGCGAGTGATGAGGCCATGGAGAAGAAATAAGTGAAGGCGACTTACATGTTCCCTGGCGCCTCCTCTCGATTGGATTATGGTAGTAAGAAGATGATGGAGTAATCGATGAAGAGGAGGGAAGGTGTTGGCATTGATGGATTTGGGAAGGACCTCAGGGGCTGGTTGGCCAGTGACCACGGCATATGCTGATCTGAAGTCAAAGTCCTCAAGATTGAAGATAGCACCATGTCTGGAAATTTTCAGCGCCTTGTGGAGTAACTTGACGTCGAGGCTGACGACAACCCTTTGAACTACTGTATAGACCTGACCATCCACTACTTGCAGGTTGTGGTAGAATTCTTTCACAAGCTGTGGGGAATACTGAGTATGTGCGGAGACAAACTCTGTCCAGCCTTGGGTGTCCAAAATTTCCAGCAACTCTGGGAACATCTCCATCAGCCGCTGATCGGAAATATCTACTCTTCTCGGCGGCATGATGTTCCGAGGCTTGAGAACTCCAGAGACTGGATGGACGTTGGGTACTTCTGAAGCTGCCAACTTTTCACCCGATCCAGCCGTATTCTCCATTGTCGACATCCGAGGGGTCGATGGCGGACCCTGTGTGGCCTTCTGCTTGGAACGCTTGGACGGATTTGATGCTTCGGTAGGGGCCTCATCCCTTGCTCTCTTGGAGGACCTCATGGTGGAAGGATGCGAAAGAGGGATGCACAAGGGAGCGGAGGGGAAATGGAAACGGAAGAGTACCGTGAAAGGTGAAAACGGCGAAGTAGCAAGGTGGTGAATACCTAGGGACCCAGTCTGTTCAATTTATAGGGGCAGGATATCAGTGGATAAGACATGGGTCATAAATCCTAGGGTTGTGGAACCAGCGCAATGATGAAAACGAAGGGACAGAATTAAATCAGCCGAATTAAATTTGGGGAATTTATTGAAGTGTACGCCCTTTCCTTAATGAAGCATTTATTTAACCTATCCACCCTTAGCAGAGACCACCTTGTAAACAAGTAGAGTGGGCCTAGTGGTTCACTTGAATTTGAAAGTATTGCACCAATAAGCTTACGCCCCATATCTAATTTCCTCCACATGACTTCTTAAACTTATAATAGAGTTCATGAGATGATTTTAATAGCTGTGCTTGCTGAACAGTGTTTTCAACTTTTCTTTGCATGCCATACCTTTGGTCAACCATTTCCCTCTGCCTTTTAGATAAGTTTGAGTTTTTCCTTTTGGAATCATTTTGAAAGCTGTGGTCAGGTTTATCACATGCTTTTCTACACGAGGAGACACGCTTTTTACACGCCAGAGACCTCGGCTACTTAGCATGCCTAACCATTCCACTTTTAACTGGGACACACCTTTCATCCGTGAGGATATACGTTTATCAGACGCCAATATCCCCAGTTACTCAGTATGCCCAATCTCAATAATTTTTGATAGTAGCAGAGATAGATTGATTCTTCATGACACACATGCCTCTCACTTATTTTTCATCCATTTTTTTTCTTAAAATGGGAGGCAGTAGTTTCTCAGAGTCCAATCCATTGCTCTACCATGAAGACAGAGTTATGGCATATTCCACGTGCATTCATGCTATATTTTTGGATTTATATTAACTGTTCAGCACGGGCACAGGTAGAGAAACCGACTTACTACTAAAAATCATAAGTCTTCAAAATCATGTGACAGAATCATAGTTATGGTTTGAATTTATTGAAGTAGTACCGTCCAAATCCTCATTACTACACTCAACCTCTACTCTTATTGATTACCTTGGTGATTTTATTGAAAGATATGGTTAGGTTATTTAATGTTTTATCAAGGAATGAGTTTACACTTTTTCTCCCCCTCAATTTGAGAATCCATGCTGAAATAAAAAATAATGTTGGCCAGGATGAGATAGAAAGATACAGGGAATGGACAGTATGGATGATGATGAATGAGTGAAGATGAATCTGAGCCCAAACAGTTTAAACAGTCCAGAAAATTCCCTACCATTACTAGTGTCAACCAGGAACCTATCTAAAGTGGACATTTGCTTCCGTACAGATCCATTGTCGACCATGGGACTATCTATTGTCGACATCTGCGTAGTCACAGAACCAAACAGTTTCCTGTCTTGATGCCTTGGTCGACGAATGCCCTATCGTTGGTCGACCACCAGAGCTAACCAGTAGCACTGCCAGGAATTTGCAGAATGTTGCTTGAGTAACAGCCGACACCAGAGCTTCCAAACACAACCAGTACCAGAGATCTAACTGACATATCTAATTACAGAAATGACAGAAGGCTATACAGAGAACACATGAATATGAGCATTTCAAGAATTTTCAGGAGATATTCTACATATCCCCAACTCCCTTCTTAGAGTTGAAAACCTGTCATTGTTAAGGGGTTTAGTGAAAATATCTGCCAATTGTTTTTCAGTTTCTACAAATTGAAGCATGAAATTTCCTTTGGATACCTCATCTCTCAGAAAATGATGACGGATCTCAATGTGTTTTGTCCTAGAGTGTTGAATGGGGTTTTTAGACAAGTTAATAGCACTAGTGTTGTCACATAAAATGGGTGCACAGCCAAGATCTACATTGTAGTCTTGGAGTTGATGTTTTATCCACATAACTTGTGTACCACAACTCCCTACTGCGACATATTCAGCCTCAGCAGTGGAGAGTGCCACAGAGTGCTGCTTCTTAGAAGCCCATGAAATTAAACATCCACCTAAGAATTGACAATAACCACTAGTACTCTTCGTATCAATTTTGCAACCAGCATAATCAGCATCCGAATATGAAATCAGATCTAGTTTGCAATATGTCGGATACCACAAACCCAATTCTTGGGTGCCGGCAAGGTATCGAAAGATACGCTTGACAGCTCCTAAATGTGATTCCCTAGGACTAGACTGATATCTAGCACACATGCATACACTAAACTGAATATCTGACCTTGATGCAGTTAAGTATAGCAGGGATCCGATCATACCTCTGTATTTCTTGGCATCTACCATGTTACCCTTTACATCTGCTTCCAAAGTTGCATTTGTCCCCATGGGTGACTCGATTGGCTTGCAGCTTTCCATGCCAAATTTCTTCAACATCTCTTTTATGTACTTGGATTGATTTACAAAGTATCCTTCTCTGCATTGTGAGATCTGTAATCCAAGAAAGAATTGTAAATCACCCATTAGGCTCATTTCAAACTCGTTGGTCATTAAATTTGCAAATTCAGTACACAAAGAGGTTTCAGTAGATCCAAACACAATATCATCCACATAGATTTGTACAATCAGTATATCCTTACCTTGGGTCTTGGAAAATAATGTTTGATCAATTTTACCTCTTGTGTATCCCTTTTTAGTGAGGAAGGAGCTCAACCTTTCGTACCAAGCCCGAGGAGCCTGCTTTAATCCATACAAAGCTTTATGCAATTTGAAAACATGATTAGTAAGTTCATCATTTTCAAAACCAGGGGGTTGTTCCACATAGACCTCTTCTTTTATAATACCATTTAGAAATGCACTTTTTACATCCATTTGTTGTAGTTTAATTCCATGAGATGCTGCAAAGGCTAACAATATCCTGATGGCTTCTAATCTAGAAACTGAAGTATATGATTCTTCAAAGTCAACCCCAAGTTCCTGGTGTACCCTTTAGCCACTAGCCGAGCCTTGTTTCTCATTACAACCCCTTCTTCATTCAACTTGTTTTTATATACCCATTTGGTTCCAATTACAGGGTGAGATGTAGGTCTAGGGACAAGACTCCACACCTGATTTCTTTCAAACTGATTTAGTTCTTCATGCATAGCATTTATCCATGATTCATCCTTTAAGGCTTCCTCTACAGATTTGGGCTTTATTTGGGACACAAGGGCAAGTTGATCAAGTTCATTAATGGCCTTGAGCTGAGATCTAGTCTTACTAGGATCATGAATTCCACCAATAATGTTATCCAAGGGATGATCTCTAAGAAGTCTTAAGTTTTCAAGATTGTTACCTGAGTTGACCTCTCCTTCGGTTTGATCATTAGAATTACCTTGATTTCTTTCTTGATTCAGTTCTTCTTCATTCTCCATCGGTTTTTCTTTGCCATCCAGAAATTCCCCATCTTCTTCTTCCTTGCGTGAGTTGTTTCTTTCTTGAGTTAGCTTAGTTTCCTGTTCATATTCTTGAGTCTTTAATTTTAACTCGTCAATTGTGTTTTTCAGTACTTCATTTTCTTCTAATAGCCCTTTGATGTTTTCTTCATCTATCTCGCGTTGATTCAGTTTATTTTGCAAGGTGGTGATCTCCAATTCTAGTTCAGTTCTGTTGGCAATTGAGTTGCTGTCATTATTGAACTGATTAACCTTCTTCTTCAAACTTTTATTTTCCCTTCTTATTCTTTCATATGTATCAAGTAAATCTGAATAGGCTTCTTCCCAATATGAGCTAGAAAAGTCTTGAAAAGGGGAGGTTACCTCAAGATCGTTGCTGTCTCCTTTGGCCATTAGACATATGTTTCCTTCTTCTTCCTCAGAAGTTGTTTCCTCTTCGCTGCTTTCCTCCTCCTCGCTCCATGTGCTTATCATTGCCTTTGGTTTCTTGCCTTTCCACTTGAAGCTTGATTTCTTAGGAGCCTCTAGACATTCAGCCTTCATGTGTCCTGGTTTTCTGCAGTTGTAGCAGACAAGTTTGTTAGATGAGGCTTTAGTTTTGTCTGACTTAAACTGGGGTGACCTTCTTACCATGTTAGATAAGGTTTTCTAAATCCCTTACCTTCCTTCCGCAGAAACTTTCTGAACTTTCTTGTTAGCATGGCAAGCTCACCAGTTTCCTCACCTGTGCTAGATGAGTCATCAGTGTCAGATAATTCAGAGGTGCCTATTTTAGTTTTCAGAGCTAGCTGTTTCTTTTTCTTGCCCTCGTCTTCCTTTCTTTTTAGATTGACCTCATAGGCCATTAGGGAACCTACTAGTTCATCCACAGTCATAGTAGTGAGGTTCTTTGAGTCCTCAATGACTGTGGCCTTGGTATGCCACATAGGAGTGAGGGACCTTAAAAATTTTCTCACTAGCTCTTGCTCCTTGTAGGTTTTCCCTAGACTCTTTAAGCTATTTGTTAGTTGTACTAGTCTAGCATACATATCAGAAATGTTTTCATCAGTTTTCATTCTAAACATTTCATATTCTGAGACTAACATATTTGCTTTTGACTCCCTTACCTCTGACGTACCTTCATAGATGACTTTGAGTCGATCCCACATCTCCTTGGCTGTTGCACATTGTGAGACTCTTGAGAACTCCGTGGGATGAAGTGCGCATTGCATTACGTTGATAGCTCCCCAGCTGATGGTTGATTTTCTGACCTGTTCTCTGGTCCAGGTATCCTCGTCTTCAGGCAGGTCATAGGGTCCGCGGCTCACTACTCTCCACATCTCATGATCTTGTGCTCTCAAGAACACCTGCATACGATTTTTCCAGTATGAGTAATCATTTCCATCAAAGTATGGTGGTCTAGTCACTGAGTGTCCCTCAGCCATTAGACTTCTAGAGTTCAGTCCGCTAGGTCTCTCCTGGTTGTTAGACCACATTTTCAGAGAGTCTAGCTCTGATACCACGTGTTGCGTACGGACTGAATAGATCTAGAGGGGGGGTGAATAGATCTAGCCCCTTTTTCAATTTAAAAACCAAAGATCGACTAGACCTTAAGCAAACTATGGGTTGCAAGGATAAAATTGATAACTACAGCGACAGCAAGTAATAAGAAGAGCACACACCACAAGCAAAACCACAAGACAAGATTTTTAGGTGGTTCAGTCTCTTCCCGAGACTTACGTCCACCCCTCGCTCAACTTGAGCAAGGCTTCACTAAATGAGAACTCTTGATCTCAACCAACACACCGCTGATACACAGCTTCTTCCCGCTGACACACAGCTTGTACCCGCTACCTCATAGCTTGACACTTGATGTAATGAAAAGAACAAAAGATGCAACAGGACTGAACAGGAGCTTTTGAATCAAAGAAAAAGAGTTCAGCCTGGGACTGCAGGTAACAGGAATAGACTCCCTGTGGAACTTCCAGACGATTGCCTTCAGCTGCGACGCTGCTGGAGTCTTGCTTGCCTTGAGTCAGTCTTCCTTCTACAGCAATGAAGATGCCTTCGGTCTTGTGCAGTCTTTGTGGTTTCTGAAGAGCCACTCCTTCTTTCCTCTTTCAGAGTATCTTCGTGGGTGTATTCTTTCTTTTTCTTCTACTCTGTGTTCCACACCCCGCTCTCTGTCATCTTTACCTTTTGTACCAGTTCTTTTCAAAACATAGGCTTTTCCCGCGCAGATTCGTAATTGAGCTCAAATCCATTGGATTATCGGCTAGAAAACAGGGAGAAGATTTACCCGAAAGATTTGAATAAGTTTGACTGGTTCTTTCCAAGATTCTCTCCTTAAATCCAGTGCGGAATCTTATCATCTGAACCGCCCAACAACCTGCAGCAACAACCTGCAGGTTTCTAGGAACAGAAACTGAATTCAGTTGAGTTTCGGTTCTGGACGATGTATCGCTTGTGGTCGACAACGACCCTGTCACTGGTCGACAAGAAGCAATGTCCAGATGACTGGTAGTTCAGGCTGATGCTCTGTCTGTTCTGGACGATGTATCGCTTGTGGTCGACAACGACCCTGTCGCTGGTCGACAAGAAGCAATGTCCAGATGACTGGTAGTTCAGGCTGATGCTCTGTCTGTTCCGTGGTCGACAACGAGCAGGGCTTTGGTCGACAACCAAAGCACGTACAGAAGGAGAATGACTTGAGCTGTGTTTGGTTGGATTCGTTGGTCGACAATGACCACTTCACTGGTCGACAAGCAACCTTTGACACTTCTTCTGATTTGTTGACTTCACTTGTACTTCAGTATACCTGAAATTACCTGAACTATCAGAAGTGACTTGAACTATCAGATTTGCATTGAATTAGTTAAACACATCTTTCGTCATCATCAAATTGTCATGAGTTCATTACTTAACATTGAAGGAGAAATTAAACATATCCTTTGTCATCATCAAAACCAAGGGATGCACAACATTCCCCACGCCGAGCGCATGGAGGTATCGTTCTCGCTCCCTACACTCGGCATTTGCTTATTTTCATTTATACTTATTTATGCCGCTGCTAGAGAGCATGCTTTAGGTCCGTTAGCTCGCTATATTATCATTCACCGCTGCTGCGAGAGAGTGCGAGACCATCCCGTGACCCGATCCGGGCACACGAGAGAGCCGATCACCCTAGCTCACTGCCGGTTTCTCAACCGCGCACGTCCGACGCTTCCCTCGTTAAGGGGCAGTCACGAGCTTGTCGTGTCCGTATCTCGTCCCGCATCAGTCGAAAAGGGTAGACGGTCTTGCCGATGATGACAGGAACCGAAAAGGGGTAGCGACCGGTCTTGCCGATGGTGACAAGGGTCGAAAAGGGTAGACGGTCTTGCCGATGATGACAAGAACCAGAAAAGGTAGCGACCGATCTTGCCGATGATGAGAAGGGTCGAAAGGGGTAGACGGTCTTGCCGATGATGGCAAGAACCGAAAAGGGTGGTGACCGATCTTGCCGATGATGACAAGGGTCAAAAAGGGTAGACGGTCTTACCGATGGTGACAAGAACCGGAAAAGGGTAGCGACCGATCTTGCCGATGGTGACAGGGGTCGAAAAGGGTAGACGGTCTTGCCGATGATGACAAGAACTAGAAAGGGGTAGCGACCGATCTTGCCGATGGTGACAATGGTCGAAAAGGGTAGACGGTCTTGCCGATGATGACAAAAATCAAAAAAGGGTAGCGACCGATCTTGCCGATGGTGACAAGGGTCGAAAAGGGTAGACGGTCTTGCCGATGGTGACAAGAATCGGAAAGGGTAGCGACCGATCTTGCCGATGGTGACAATGGTCGAAAAGGTAGCAATATGTATATGTATAGGTGAGACATTGGATGAAGACTCCGCTTCGACCCTATAAAGGGCCTTCCGAATGGAGGACGGATCATCACTATTCATCATTGATTTATACTTTTTTCTTCTTTCTTCCCCTTTTTTTTTATATTCACATTACTGACTTAAGCGTCCTTTCGGGTTTTCGCCGAAGCCAGCCCCCTCTTGCTTTTGCCCACGCGCCCTCTCGGGTTTTCACGTGGCGGGGTACCCGATTTTACCTGTAGCGCCCTTTCGGGTTTTCGCCACAGCTGGGTTATAGCCATTTTACACTTGTCCTAATATAGGAGCAAGTCTGGCGGGGTATCTCTATTTTTAACCCCATTTTCTTTTCTCTTTTTTTTTTGAATTCGAAGTACAGAAGAATTCGAATGCGTGGATGCTGACTGGCCTTGCCGATGGTGACAAGGATTGGTCCCGGGTTTAGTTCGTCGACACTGGTTAAATGCCGAAGCAAAGGTCATGGGTTATTAGCAAGGACGGAAGGTCCCAGTTAGGGGTAGAGATTGACCGATCTCGCCGATGATGACGAGGGTCGAACACGGGTTTATTCATCAGCATGGGTCACATGCCGAAGCAATGGTAGGATCATTAACATGGACGGGAGGTCCAAGTTAGGGGTAGAGATCGACCGATCTCGCCGATGATGATGAGGGTCAAACATGGGTTTATTCATCAGCATGGGTCACATGCCGAAGCAAAGATAGGATTATTAACAGGGACGGAAGGTCCAAGTTAGGGGTAGAGATTGACCGATCTCGCCGATGACGACGAGGGTCGATCATGGGTTTATTCATCAGCATGGGTCACATGCCGAAGCAAAGGTAGGATTATTAACATGGACGGAGGGTCCAAGCTAGGGGTAGAGATCGACTGATCTCACCGATGATGACGAGGGTCAAACATGGGTTTATTCATCAGCATGGGTCACATGCTGAAGCAAAGGTAGGATTATTAACATGGACGGAATGTCCAAGTTAGGGGTAGAGATCGACCGATCTCGCCGATGATGACGAGGGTCAAGACTGGGTTTGTTAAAGGATCTCCGATGGGACGTCTGAGGATTGTCCCTTTTTGGAGTTTCATCGGGTGGAGAAGAAAAGAGGAATTTTTTAAATCACCACTTTACTGACTTAAGCGCCCTTTCGGGTTTTCGCCGAAGCCAGCCCCCTCTTGCTTTTGCCCACGCGCCCTCCCGGGTTTTCACGTGGCGGGATTGTAGCAACCCTGATAAATGAATATTTGAAATAAATTAAAACATATATATATTACAGTAGTAATACAGATAATAAGAATAGGGTTAATTAGATGAAGTAAAACAAAATTAAAATAACGCCTCTTATTAGGGCGTTAATTCAAAAAGAAACGCCTCTATCAAAGGCGTGACTAAAGAAAGGACGCCCACACGTGCGGTCGTCAACTCTCACGACCAAATAGGCAAGTAAGAGAAACGCCCATATACGGGGCGTGTTTCAAAAACAAGGAACGCCCTTATCCAAGACGTTTCTTAAGAAACGACCTGAACTAGGTCGTTAATTAAAGAATCGACGCCCTTACCTAAGGCGTTAATTCAGTTCGTGAACCGTTCGAACCCAGAACTTATCCAGGGTAAGTGATAACCACTAGAAAGAGTTCAAACGTGGTAATGACTCTATCGTAGAAGTATTACTTCCACACAATCACTAACCCTAATGGGACACCCAAAATCCTATAAAAACTCTCGTTCGGCCAACCCTAAAACTATTTGGACGAACTACTACTGCAGGTACGTGAAGAACATATGTTCTTCTATTTTTTTTTCTCTTGATTACAGTCGCATGAAGAATATTGATTATTCTTCTTCTCTTATTAACAGGTTAAGAGGCTCAGGCGTTTGAGGAACAAGAGTTCTTCATCCGTGTGTAAGTACCCCTTCCTCTACCTACAGTCCATGGATTTCAAGGAAACTAATATCTTCAATCTATCCTCTGTAGGATTCATCCAACGTCTGCAGCATCATTGATCCTTACAAATCCCTCACGGTCATCTCCAAATCAACTCTTAAGGTAGGATTTTCTCAAGTCACTGTAGCCCAAACTAAATTGATACAGTACAATAATTATCATGCATATACATGGTTTGGTTTACTATAGTTTTTGAACGAATTTCTGTTAATTTCTTGAAAGAAACGTCCTTAGCAAGGGCGTGACTATGAAATACACGCCCCAGACTAGGGCGCTACTTTACAAGTCACGACCCTGCCAAGGTCGTCAGTTTTGGATTTGACGCCCTGCACACAGGCGTTAATTTCATTTAATCATTAATCACCCATGTTAAGAATTGAGTATCTATGAAATAATGATCCTACAATAATGCATGATCACATGTCTTCAAACCTGCTAATTTTATTGTCATGACCATACATTCGTTCTCCATGAATTCTATTATCCTGAAAATATTTCTGCCCATGAAAATTCATGTCTCTTGAATTCACGACCTAGACTAGGTCGTTTTCCATATGTAAACGCCCCATCATAGGGCGTGAATTAAAAATAAACGCCCCTTACTAGGGCGCGTATCTGTTAAAATCCTGGAATATATATTCTGTGAAAATAAGAATTAATGATTAACGCCCCTGACAAGGGCGCGTTTTTGATAATTTCTGAAAATAAATATGTTCTGAAAAATATTGTAAATTAAAAGACGCCTGCTACTGTAGTCATCAACTCTTGAAGAAACGCCCCTTCCGAAGGCGCGTCTTAGATAAATTATTGAATTATTGAAAATTCTGCAAAAACGGACCATGTGTAAACGCCCTTCTGTTAGGCGTTAATTACTTGAGAAACGACTTGACCTAAGTCGTTATTTTACTGTAAACTGATTTTTTCCTCTGATTTGCTAACCGATGGTTTATATATTATACATATATATATATATATATCGGCACTATTCTCCACTCCGTGAGTATAGTCCTACGTTTCATGTTGATTTATCGATCACACTCAACTCTCATTGACATACAAGCTCTCCATTGGACATTCCGTTCCTTTGGACTAGCGAGTTAGTCATAGAGACCTCCGTAAGACTCCTCGTAGGCTTGGATTCCCTCAAGGCCGACTGAGCTGGTTGTACCCTAAAAACCCATTACACCATTGATGCCATGTCACTCTAAAGAAACATGGTATACCGGCCCTTATGATTATACAAAGAGTATATCATAAGAAATTCTTAATGGGATGATGATATCATGCCATATCATGTCGTTCTTGAAAACCCCAATTCTATGATAAGAATGAGGGTATCTTGCTTGATATACTGTTCATGTGGACCTCAATTCTATATAAAGAATGTCCATATTGATTTGTCATGGTACCTCAGTTAAGGGAACCATATTCTACCTAGTTTTATCGATATCGTGATTATACCGTTATTATCGCCATTCTATGTCCTTTGTCATATTTTGGACTCTATTCTATCAAAGTTGTCATACGTTTCTACAAGCTTGATTATTGAAATTCTATGTGGCTATAAACAAGAGTGGATGTCAAAACACATGATAAATGCCTGCGCATATAGGGCCCGATCTGGTCCTGGGAGGAGCACCCGAAAGTACTTGTGCCCATGGGAGTTAAAATGATAAGGTATCTGGCATTATACCGAGTACTTGACTTGCTTGATTGGACATTCCACACACATCTTGTACTTGACTCGTACTTGACATGAAATGAAATGCGTGGCCCGAAAAAGGGTAATTTACTTGCTTGCTTGATACATAATAGCCAAAGTTCTTGACATGATTTGTTAAATGTACTTGCTTGAATATCTCCAGTAAACTTGTTATCTTGTTGAAAGTTCATGATAAGTTCATCTTATTTCCTTGATATTACATTCTCTCTATCTTGTCGTTTCATGCGAGCATGCATAGCCTTATTGCATTCATGAAAATGTAATTACTTAAACCCCTTGCTAGTACTTGAGATATAATTTCCTACTGAGCGTTCGCTCATTCCGTTTGTCCCTTTTTACTTTTCAGGTAAGTCCGACGACGATGGAAGTCAATCGGATGGGAATGATCAAGAGTGAAAGAGATAGAGATTCTCCAAGTGTCATCTAGTCTTTTCTATAGTTTCTTGAGTCAAATATGTATTCTTTCCCTTTTTATTAAACAGAGTATTGGATTTGTAATAGTCTATCCGTTATGAAATAAAGGATTGGGTTATCTTGCTATTTTGCGCATCTCTGTCTTTGTGTCGAATACACGATCACTCTGATTGACATGATTGATATAGACCCGTCGCGCATCTCCGGGTATCTTCCGCGCTCGGGGCGTGACAGTCTTTGTGGTATCAGAGCCTAAGGTATTCAATTCCTAGGAAACCCAAGTCCAAGGATAGGTTTCAAAACCTTTAACCAAGTGAGAGTGGGTAGAACCAAGGGTTAAATGATCAATGAGTCCTTTATAAGATCATAGTGATATAATACTAACATAGCTATTGTAATTGTAGGATAATAGCTGCCGAACGTGCTCAATGGCGCAACAAGCAGCGTACCCTCCAAGGGATGACCCAAGTGCTACAACAGGTAGCACAAGGTGGTGCTCCACGAGCTGGAAGCTTACACCAAGCATTCAAGAATATGAATCCCCCGAAGTTCATGGGATCGACCGATCCAGACGATGCCGAGCATTGGGTTCGGGAGATTGAACGTATATTCCGTGTTATGCAATGCACGGATCAGGACAAAGTCTTATTAGCTACTTTCCAGTTAGAAAAGGATGCTAGATGCTGGTGGGAGTCGATTGAAGCTACTATTGACCCAACTCAAGTTACATGGGGTGAATTCGTTGAATATTTCAACGCCAAATATTTCTCTGATAGGGTCCAGGAAAAGAAGGCCGCCGAATTTACCGCATTAAAGCAAAGATCTTTATCGGTGGCTGATTATGAAGCACAGTTTTCTAGACTGTCTAGATATGCTAAGCATTTAATTAGCACGGAAAAGATGAAAGCCCGTAGATTTCTTAATGGGCTTAGGCCCCACTACATTACTCAACTGGCGCCTATGGATATTCAAGTTTATACTGAAATAGTGCGCCGAGCTCAGTTGCTTGAAGATGCCACGGAACTATCTGATAGGATCCGTGGGAAAGACAAAAAGGAGCAAGTCACAAGTTCGGGTTCTTTTAAACCCAACTTTAAGAAGAGGCCTAATAATGGAGGTTCTTCCTCTCAAGATCAGAAGTTCAAGAAATCCAAGCCTTTCTCTATCACCACTACACCTTCAAACGTAGTATGCAAGCATTGTGACAAGGCTGGTCACAAAACAGAAGAATGCTGGAGGAAATTAGGAGCATGTCTCCGTTGTGGGAGTCGTGAACATCGGATTCCTGATTGTCCATTAATGAATGACCAAGACGGTGAGGGTAAACGCCCAGTGACAAGGAACGCGCGTCTTCATGCAATCCAAGAGACCGAACCAGAAGAAGAAGGCGGATTGGTGGAAGGTACATTAAAATTTTGTTCCAAATATGCACATGTCTTATTTGATACGGGTGCATCGCATTCCATTATTTCCAAGAAGTTTGCTGACCCATTACCTCTAGAACCAGAATGGATGAAATTAGTATTGTCTACTCCTCTCGGAAACGAGACGGATATCACACATCATTACCAAAACTGTGAGGTATTGGTTCGAGGAAAGAATTTTCCTATTGATCTTATCTGCTTAGATCTAAAAGAGTATGATGTTATACTAGGAGCAGATTGGTTATCCAAATACCAGGCAACGGTTGATTGCCGTGATAGCAAGATTGTTTTCAAGGAATTTCCGGAACTGACTTATACTAGTCCTAAGAGTCGAAGCAAATCCCCTCTTATCTCGGCTCTTCGAGCAAGCAAGCTCGTCAAGAAAGGATGTGTATCCTTCCTTGCTTTTGTCACTATTAAAGAAGCTAAGGAAACCAAGATAGAAGACGTTCAAGTAGTACGAGAATTCCCAGACGTATTTCCGGAAGAATTGCCGGGATTACCCCCGCAAAGAGATGTGGCCTTTACCATCGACTTAGTCCCTGGTGCTGGTCCCGTTTCAAAGGCACCATATAGAATGTCCCCTGCTGAACTCAAGGAGTTGAAGGAGCAGTTGCTGGAACTAATCCGAAAAGGGTTTATTAGACCAAGTACTTCCCCGTGGGGAGCACCAGTCTTATTTGTAAAGAAGAAGGATGGATCCATGAGATTGTGTATCGACTATCGACAATTGAATCATCTTACTATCAAGAACAAGTATCCACTGCCGAGAATCGATGAATTATTTGATCAGATTTCAGGATCCAAATATTTTTCCAAGATTGATCTCAGGTCGGGATACCATCAATTAAGAATCAAGGACGATGACATTCACAAGACTGCATTCAGAAGCAGGTATGGCCATTACGAATTTGCTGTTATGCCTTTTGGACTAACAAATGCCCCTGCTGCCTTTATGCAGTTAATGAATAGCATATTCAGGCCTTACTTGGATCAATTCGTAGTAGTCTTCATTGATGATATATTGATATATTCCAAGACTAAGGAAGAACATGAAGAACATTTGAGGATTGCATTGCAAGTCTTGAGGACAAATCAATTATATGCTAAACTCAGCAAATGCGAGTTCTGGCTTGAAGAAGTGGCTTTTCTCGGGCATGTCATATCAAAGGACGGATTATCTGTAGATCCGTCAAAAGTTGAAGCTGTGAGAAACTGGGAAAGACCCACTAATGCAAGCGAGATCAGAAGTTTCTTAGGTCTTGCAGGCTATTATCGGCGATTCATCAAAGATTTCTCTAAGATCGCCGTGCCCCTTACAAGGTTAACTCGCAAGGAGATCCGATACGAATGGAGTGAGGAATGTGAAAGAAGTTTTCAAACTCTCAAGGATCATCTCACCACAGCTCCGGTCTTAGCTCTACCAATAGAAGGAGAGAAATTCGAGGTCTACACTGATGCTTCTGGCATTGGCCTCGGATGTGTCCTAATGCAACAAGGAAAGGTCATAGCATACTCTTCACGTCAGCTGAAGAAGCATGAGGAGAATTACCCCGTCCATGACTTAGAACTGGCCGCGGTAGTATTTGCCCTAAAGATATGGAGACACTACTTATCTGGAGCACAGTTTACTGTATACTCCGATCACAAAAGTCTCAAATATCTATTTTCACAAAAAGAGCTAAACATGAGACAAAGACGCTGGCTAGAATATCTCAAGGACTTCGACTTCAATATACAATACCATCCCGGAAAGGGTAATTATGTTGCTGACGCCCTTAGTCGAAAGCCGAGAGCAATGATAGCAAATTGTATGATGCAAGAATGGAGGTTACTTGAACAATTCTCCGAGCTCAATATAAGCTTGGACACGGAATCCAAATTTGTCACACTATCTCATGTAAGCATACAGTCAGATTTGTTATCTGAGATACAAACACTTCAGGATGATGATCCTATGTTAGTAGAAATCAAAGGCAGATTAGAAGGACAATCTGATTTTCAACTAACTTCTGATGGAAGATTATCGTTCAAAGATAGAACTTGTATACCTGATTGTCCGGAATTAAAGAAGAAGATCTTAGATGAAGCTCACCGATCAAGGTACACTATTCATCCAGGATCAACCAAAATGTACCAAGATGTAAAGAGGAACTTTTGGTGGCCTAATATGAAAAGAGAAATAGCGGACTATGTATCACGCTGTCTCACATGCCAACAGGTCAAGGCGGAACACCAAAAGCCTGCGGGAAAACTACATCCTCTAGATATTCCTAAGTGGAAATGGGAGGATATTGGTATGGACTTCATCATGGGTTTGTCTAAATCTAAAGGAGGACATGATGGAATCTGGGTTATCATTGACCGATTGACTAAATCGGCACATTTCTTGCCAATCAAAAGCCGATGGTCAATTGATGTGCTAGCTGCACTATACATCAAAGAAATAGTCAGGATACATGGAATTCCTGTCTCAATCGTGTCTGATAGAGATCCCCGTTTTACTTCTCATTTTTGGAAGGGATTACAACATTCGTTGGGGACAAGGCTCAACTTTAGTACTGCTTTTCACCCGCAAACGGATGGTCAGACCGAGCGAACTAATCAAGTTGTTGAAGATATGCTGAGAGCATGCATTATTGACTTTGGAGGAAGCTGGCATGACCACTTACCTTTAGTTGAATTTGCATATAATAATAGCTACCAAGCTAGTATCCAAATGGCACCTTTCGAAGCCTTTATACGGAAGGAGTTGCCGATCTCCCATATGTTGGAACGAAGTTGGAGAAAAACAACTATTAGGTCCAGACATGGTAAGGGATACAACCGAGAAGATACAAGTAATCAGGGAAAGATTACAAGTTGCTCAGACCAGACAAAAGACTTATGCAGATACAAGAAGAAGAGATCTTGAATTCCAAATCGGAGATCATGTATTTCTCAAGATATCGCCTGGACGTGGCATACGAAGATTTGGTGTTAAGGGCAAGCTTACGCCAAGATTCATCGGACCATTTGAGATACTCGAAAGAGTTGGCGAGGTTGCTTATCGCATCGCATTACCTCCTCAATTGTCCGAGGTACATAATGTATTTCACATATCCATGTTGAAGAAGTACGTGCACGATCCATCTCATATTATTGAACATGGAGATCTGGTGATCCAGAAAGATCTCACATATGAACAGAAGCCTATGAATATCTTGGATCGAGAAATACGAGCTCTAAGGAATAAGGTTATTCCCATGCTCAAGGTGCAATGGAATAAGAATCCCGAACGCGAAGCGACATGGGAGACCGAAGAATCTATGAAGAAACGATTTCCCGAGTTATTCTAAGAGGTATATGTTCTACGCTCTCCACATGTATAATTATATATATATTGAATTTGGGGACCAAATTCTTTTTAAGTGGGGGAGGGTGTAGCAACCCTGATAAATGAATATTTGAAATAAATTAAAACATATATATATTACAGTAGTAATACAGATAATAAGAATAGGGTTAATTAGATGAAGTAAAACAAAATTAAAATAACGCCTCTTATTAGGGCGTTAATTCAAAAAGAAACGCCTCTATCAAAGGCGTGACTAAAGAAAGGACGCCCACACGTGCGGTCGTCAACTCTCACGACCAAATAGGCAAGTAAGAGAAACGCCCATATACGGGGCGTGTTTCAAAAACAAGGAACGCCCTTATCCAAGACGTTTCTTAAGAAACGACCTGAACTAGGTCGTTAATTAAAGAATCGACGCCCTTACCTAAGGCGTTAATTCAGTTCGTGAACCGTTCGAACCCAGAACTTATCCAGGGTAAGTGATAACCATTAGAAGTTCAAACGTGGTAATGACTCTATCGTAGAAGTATTACTTCCACACAATCACTAACCCTAATGGGACACCCAAAATCCTATAAAAACTCTCGTTCGGCCAACCCTAAAACTATTTGGACGAACTACTGCTGCAGGTACGTGAAGAACATATGTTCTTCTATTTTTTTTTTCTCTTGATTACAGTCGCATGAAGAATATTGATTATTCTTCTTCTCTTATTAACAGGTTAAGAGGCTCAGGCGTTTGAGGAACAAGAGTTCTTCATCCGTGTGTAAGTACCCCTTCCTCTACCTACAGTCCATGGATTTCAAGGAAACTAATATCTTCAATCTATCCTCTGTAGGATTCATCCAACGTCTGCAGCATCATTGATCCTTACAAATCCCTCACAGTCATCTCCAAATCAACTCTTAAGGTAGGATTTTCTCAAGTCACTGTAGCCCAAACTAAATTGATACAGTACAATAATTATCATGCATATACATGGTTTGGTTTACTATAGTTTCTGAACGACTTTCTGTTAATTTCTTGAAAGAAACGTCCTTAGCAAGGGCGTGACTATGAAATACACGCCCCAGACTAGGGCGCTACTTTACAAGTCACGACCCTGCCAAGGTCGTCAGTTTTGGATTTGACGCCCTGCACACAGGCGTTAATTTCATTTAATCATTAATCACCCATGTTAAGAATTGAGTATCTATGAAATAATGATCCTACAATAATGCATGATCACATGTCTTCAAACCTGCTAATTTTATTGTCATGACCATACATTCGTTCTCCATGAATTCTATTATCCTGAAAATATTTCTGCCCATGAAAATTCATGTCTCTTGAATTCACGACCTAGACTAGGTCGTTTTCCATATGTAAACGCCCCATCATAGGGCGTGAATTAAAAATAAACGCCCCTTACTAGGGCGCGTATCTGTTAAAATCCTGGAATATATATTCTGTGAAAATAAGAATTAATGATTAACGCCCCTGACAAGGGCGCGTTTTTGATAATTTCTGAAAATAAATATGTTCTGAAAAATATTGTAAATAAAAAGACGCCTGCTACTGTAGTCGTCAACTCTTGAAGAAACGCCCCTTCCGAAGGCGCGTCTTAGATAAATTATTGAATTATTGAAAATTCTGCAAAAACGGACCATGTGTAAACGCCCTTCTGTTAGGCGTTAATTACTTGAGAAACGACTTGACCTAAGTCGTTATTTTACTGTAAACTGATTTTTTCCTCTGATTTGCTAACCGATGGTTTATATATTATACATATATATATATATCGGCACTATTCTCCACTCCGTGAGTATAGTCCTACGTTTCATGTTGATTTATCGATCACACTCAACTCTCATTGACATACAAGCTCTCCATTGGACATTCCGTTCCTTTGGACTAGCGAGTTAGTCATAGAGACCTCCGTAAGACTCCTCGTAGGCTTGGATTCCCTCAAGGCCGACTGAGCTAGTTGTACCCTAAAAACCCATTACACCATTGATGCCATGTCACTCTAAAGAAACATGGTATACCGGCCCTTATGATTATACAAAGAGTATATCATAAGAAATTCTTAATGGGATGATGATATCATGCCATATCATGTCGTTCTTGAAAACCCCAATTCTATGATAAGAATGAGGGTATCTTGCTTGATATACTGTTCATGTGGACCTCAATTCTATATAAAGAATGTCCATATTGATTTGTCATGGTACCTCAGTTAAGGGAACCATATTCTACCTAGTTTTATCGATATCGTGATTATACCGTTATTATCGCCATTCTATGTCCTTTGTCATATTTTGGACTCTATTCTATCAAAGTTGTCATACGTGTCTACAAGCTTGATTATTGAAATTCTATGTGGCTATAAACAAGAGTGGATGTCAAAACACATGATAAATGCCTGCGCATATAGGGCCCGATCTGGTCCTGGGAGGAGCACCCGAAAGTACTTGTGCCCATGGGAGTTAAAATGATAAGGTATCTGGCATTATACCGAGTACTTGACTTGCTTGATTGGACATTCCACACACATCTTGTACTTGACTCGTACTTGACATGAAATGAAATGCGTGGCCCGAAAAAGGGTAATTTACTTGCTTGCTTGATACATAATAGCCAAAGTTCTTGACATGATTTGTTAAATGTACTTGCTTGAATATCTCGAGTAAACTTGTTATCTTGTTGAAAGTTCATGATAAGTTCATCTTATTTCCTTGATATTACATTCTCTCTATCTTTTCGTTTCATGCGAGCATGCATAGCCTTATTGCATTCATGAAAATGTAATTACTTAAACCCCTTGCTAGTACTTGAGATATAATTTCCTACTGAGCGTTCGCTCATTCCGTTTGTCCCTTTTTACTTTTCAGGTAAGTCCGACGACGATGGAAGTCAATCGGATGGGAATGATCAAGAGTGAAAGAGATAGAGATTCTCCAAGTGTCATCTAGTCTTTTCTATAGTTTCTTGAGTCAAATATGTATTCTTTCCCTTTTTATTAAACAGAGTATTGGATTTGTAATAGTCTATCTGTTATGAAATAAAGGATTGGATTATCTTGCTATTTTGCGCATCTCTGTCTTTGTGTCGAATACACGATCACTCTGATTGACATGATTGATATAGACCCGTCGCGCATCTCCGGGTATCTTCCGCGCTCGGGGCGTGACAGGGATACCCGATTTTGCTTGCGATGCCCTTTCGGGTTTTCGCCACAGCTGGGTTATAGCCATTTTTGCACTTGTCCTAATATATGAGCAAGTCTGGCGGGGTATCTCTATTTTTAACCCCATTTTTCTTTTATTTTATTTTCTTTTTTTTTGATATAAAGGGTGGTAGGTCGAAGTGTGATGTCCGACCCTTGGTTGGTAGTAGATGGCTGTTGGCCGGATCACCGGGCCTTATGTCAAGCAGAGCGGTTTATTTGTTCATAGGGGCTGAATGCTAATGCAAAGGAATGATCTTTTGCTGATTCAGGCGTAAGGCCCGCAACGGCAATATGGTGTATTCTTTTGAGAGCTCGGCCAAGGCGGAGTGCCACTAGACCAAGGAAAGGTAGCTCGATCAGGGCGGAATACCACTAGACCAAGATAAAGGTAGCTCGATCAGGGCGGAGTGCCACTAGACCAAGATGGGGGTAGCTCGGCTGGGGCGGAGTGCCACTAGACCAAGATATGGGTAGCTCGGCTAGAGCGGAATGTCACTAGACCAAGATAAGGGTAGCTCGGCTAGGGTTGAGTGCCACTAAACCAAGATCAGGGTAGCTTGGCCAGGGTGGGATGCCACTAGACGAAGATAAGGGTAGCTCGGCTAGGGTGGAATGCCACTAGACCAAGATCAGGGTAGCTCGATCAGGGCAGAATGCCACTAGACCAAGGAAGGGTAGCTCGATCAGGGCGGAGTGCCACTAGACCAAGATAAGGGTAGCTCGGCTAGGGCGGAGTGCCACTAGACCAAGATAAGAGTAGCTCGACTAGGGCGGAGTGCCACTAGACCAAGGAAGGGTAGCTCGATCAGGGCAGCTTGGCTAGGGCGGGATGCCACTAAACCGAGATGAGGGTAGTTCGGCTAGGGCGGAGTGCCACCACGTTGTGCCCCTTGTGCTTTGATGATAATGTGGTGTTTTAATGATTGCAACATGAATGAGTCACCATAAGAACAACACATTGAGTCGTCATCTGTTTGTGTCTGCATATGAATTTGTTGTGTTGCATATGAATGTTTCACTGAACATCTTATCTGAGTGTCACTACATGGAACAGGCTGTGTGCATTGGTGCATTTCATTACTGGTGCATTTCATAACTCTGCACATTCATATGGCTTTGTGTTGCTGTAGTGTAGTCTATACATTGCATGTGTCACAGATAGCATAGTCCATACATCGCAGTACTCGCAGGCTAGCAAGTCTGTACACTACATGGCTCGCAGGATAGTAAGTCTATACATTGCATGGCTCGTAGGGTAGCAAGTCTATACATTGCATGGCAAAGTTCAAAGTCAATACATTACTGCATTGCTTGCATTTCTGAAGTCTACACATTGTTTAGTTGAAAGCCTATACATCGTGTGTTGCTGAAAGTCTGTACACTGTCTCACTGTTAAAGTCTATACAGACTTCAGCTTCTCATTCAGTGTCTTCATTTATGTCTCACTTATTCAAGTCTATACAATGAATGCAATTCGTGAAGTCTGTACATCCGACCATCTTGTTCAGCGTCTCATTTGCACATTTGAGTCAAAGTCTGCACAGCACAAGTCTATACAACTGTCCATCTTATTTAGTGTCTCATGCAGCGTCAACGCAGTAACTGTGTACATTGCATTGGCTAAGTCTGCAGCGTCAACTCTGTAAGTGTGTACATTGCATTCTTAAGTCTGTAGCGTCAAATCTGTAAGTGTGTACATTACATTATCAAGTCTGCAGCGTCAACGCTGTAAGTCTATACAGCCTCTGTGTGTTCTATGCATTTCACAAGTCTACACACTCAGCATAGTCTATACATCGTGTTGTGTCTGTGTTGTGTTTGTGCATCGTTGAGAACATAAGTCTGTACATCCATGCATCAGGGGTCGACCCCCTTCTTTGATGGGTCGACTCCCCCAGATTCACAAGTCTATACACTCATCTTCATGCATAGCAGAGTCTATACAGTGCAGCCCATATAACTAGCATGTCTATACATTGCATCGTGGCGTTTGTGCTCTAAGTCTATACACTACATGGCGATCCCAAAAGTCTATACATTGCATTGGCTAAGTCTAAACATTGTTCATCTCATTTAGCATCTAAGGCAATATCTATACACTAGACTCGAAGTCTGTACATTGAGCGTCTCATTGAGCGTGTCATGCAAGTCTATACAACGCATCAGACTAAGTCTGTACATTGAGCGTCTCATTGAGCGTCTCATGTAAGTCTATACAATGCATCAGCAAGTATGTACATCAGACTATTTCAAGTGAAGTCAATACAGCGTCATGCATCATTCTTCAAGTCCACACACTGCACTGTAGATTGCTCGAGGTGAAGTCTGTACATCCATCAGTGAACTTCCAAGTCTGTACATCCAACAGTGATCTTGCAAGTCTATACATCGGTAGCTTTACCGACGTTGCACTCGAAGTCTATATACTGATAGCTTTACCGTCGTTTCCCTTGGCAAGTCTATACATCCTAGAATTGTGCAAGTCTGTACAGCCATTCCCTTGCTAAAGTCAATACATTGTGAACCTTGTAGTTTGTATAGACTTTGCCTTGCTCAAGTCTGTACATCGCCCAATTGGCAAGTCCATACATTGGAAGTCCATACATTCGTTTGCCTTGCATCGTTCATCAAGTCTGTACAGCCCTTTCGCTTGGCAAGTCTATACAATGTGGATGTCTATACACTCAATTGCCTTGCTTTGATCAAGTCTGTATAGAGTTTCCTTTGGCAAGCCTGTACATTGTTTATGATGTCTGAACAACGAGCAAGTCTGTACATCGGATTAGTCTGCATCGGCTAAGTCCATACGTTGTCCAAGTTATGCATGCATCATTCATGAAGTCTATACATTGTCTATCTTCCTTAGAGTCTCATGCATAACATCAAGTCTGTACATCGTGCATCTAGTGTTTCAAGCCTATACATTGTTGCACGTTGTGTCTGTCAAGTCTACACATTGTTTCTTCATGCATTGAAGTCTGCACATTGCTGAATGCTCATCAAGTCCATACATTGGCAAGTCTTTACATTGCCTAAGTCTATACGTTGGCTGCTGAATGTTCTTCAAAGTATGCACATTGCTTTACACTTCAGCAAGTCTGTATAGCGGTTGCCTTCTTATATGAAGTCTGTACATTGCATTCGCCTTCACAAAGTCTATACACTGAAGTCTATACATTACATCCTGCAAAGTCTGTACAGGGTTTTAGACTTAAACTGATACCTTGATTCTCTGTCTAACAGGCACCCTTCATGAAGCCTAATGAAGACACGTGATCCAAGGAAGGACGAGGTGCCCAGATTATGACACGTGGATGCAGCCCAGCCATGATGCTGCCAGGTGGTCGAAATGCCTTGTTTCTGGCGAAAAGCCTTTGGGCGGGAGATGTGGAAGCCACACGACCCTATCCACCCTGCTGCACTATATATATGAAGAATCCTTTGTCTGAAGATGATTGATTAAGCGGCAAAGTCTATACAGTGAAGCAGAAGCAGAGGAGAGACTTCTCGATCCAGTGTGAAGAGCAGAGAAGAAAAAGAGAAAGAGAAGAAGAGCAAAATAGAAAGAAGAAAAAGTGAGAGATAGAGAGCTCGAGCAGATAAAAGAGGAAGAGAAGGAAAAAGAGAGAGAGAGTGAGACAGAGTGATCGGAAGAAGAAGAAGGGCAGAGAGAAGCTTCATTCTGAAGATCAGTCTTTACTGGAAGTCGGATCAGATCCACTCCAGTCAGCTCTTAGGAGCCACATTTGTGCTTTCATTTTCAGCTTTCAGTCGCTGATTGTTTCTATCTTTCATTTTCCTTTTATACCTTTCTTCAAGCTATTTGTCAGCATTTGCAGTGGAGGATTCCACTGGACGGCTAAGCTGTATTGCCCAGTGGAGCAAGCTGTGAGGCTCAGCAGGCGAGGAGGATTCCTCGGACAGCAAGCTGTGAGGCTCAGCGGATTGTATGGCAAGCTGTGATGCCCAGCTGTTCAAGCTGTGAGTCAGCGGAATCCACACTCGGTTTGAGTGTGGGGTGGACGTAGGTCTGCAGGACCGAACCACCTAAAAACCCATTGTGCAGTGGTTTGATTTCTTCTATCTGATTGGCGCTAGATGAATGCTTAGGTGCGCTTTGCCTTGATTGCTCACCGTGTGTTTGTTTAATTCCGCAACTGCTTATTAGCCTTCAGGTTTGTCTAGTTAGTGAACTAGCAATTTTAGTGAGCATTAGATTTTAAATTGGGCAAAGTTTTTAATGGGAAATTCATTCACCCCCCCCTCTGAATGATAGCACCGAACCCAACACTTGGTATCAGAACGGGTTGCTGTGCATAGGATCTAACAATCTGCAGCAGATCCTGCATTTCTGTTTGGTGCATTTCAGAGTGTGCTTCTTGTGTTCTGTGTTTTGTTTCATCGGATGTGTGTCTTGAGTTGTTCATCTGATTTCAGTGCATTTATCACTTCTCGATGGCTCATCCACCCGTCTTTGATGGTTCTGATTTCAAACAGTGGCACAGTGCTTTCCGTGCTCATGTTAAATCTATTGATCTAGACCTGTGGAAAGTGATTTCACATGGTCCACATAAACTACCAAAAGATCAGTCCAAATGGACTAACAAGCATCAATCTATGCGTGCAGAAAATCAGAAATCACTAGAGTTAATGAAGGCCGTGACTAATCGAGCTCTTCATTCATGTTTCTTTGAATCCAGGTCTGCCAAGGAAATCTTGGATAAATTGAAGACTGTTTGCGATAGAGATAATGATCGATGCATGATGGCTCAAGGAAGTGAACCAAGTAGCAATCAAGATGAAGAACAAGATGATGATCAGGTAAACATCTTCGAAAATTACACCCTGGATGATTGGATTGTTGCATATAATGAACTGCTGGAGTCTTATGATCATTTAAGAAAACATCATAAGAAAATGAAAAGGAAAATTGATTAAAGTGATTCTAATTCATCATGTGACAAGTGCTTGAAGATAAATGAATTGTATGATAAATGTCTGTCTAAAAATCACTTGAATATGAAACAAATGTGCCTATTGAAAAAGGAAAATCAAGAAGGTTTCAATAAAATTTCCGAATTAGAAAGTCAGCTGAAACTGAAAACTAATGAACAATTGATGAATCTAGAAGAGTTGGAAAGGATTAAGATTTCACACTCTTCTTCTGCTGAATCAAACTGCAAAATGCGCTCAGCTTTAAGAGAACGTAATGAAAATCTTTATAGTGAGAATGAATGGCTAAATAAACAAATTGCCTCACTTAAAGATGATCACAAAAATCTGCTTGCTGAGAAAATTAAAAAAGAAGAAAGAGAAGATGAGCTAATTGAAAAATTGGAGCTTATGTCTGGAAATGGAACAAGTAATGAAGGAGTCATGAAGCTATCTGAAGAGAACAAAGAATTGAGGGAACAAAATAAAAAATTGATGGTTTTAAATATTGTTTTCTCACAGAGGTTTCTGACTATCGAAAAAGAGAAATCTATTTTTAAGGAAGCTCAACCTCAAAAATTTGAGAAGGAAAACACTGAACTGCAAGTTGAAATTGAAAAATTAAAGTGTTTAAACACTGGATTATCTGAAACTCTTCTCACATTAAAAAAGGGAAAATTCACTTGTGATGGAGAATCACAAAGGGTGATCAGTCTAGAACAAGAAATTGAGAAGTACGAAACTGCAAATAAAGTCTTAAGTGAATGTGTCAATTGCAGTGAACAGGAGATAGCTAGTTATGAGCTTCATATAGCATCCTTGGAAAATAAAATTCATGATCTGGAAAACTCAGCATCCAAGTTTGTAAAAACTGAAAGAAAAATAAAAACTATTGTGAAAAGTGAGGATAAGAATTCAAAAGGGGGAACAGATTGCACTTCTGATGTTAAGGAAATCACTAAAAGTCAGCTATATGCCACCTTTGTGCAAAGCTCAGATGTAGCTGGTACTTCAAAGCAATCCCCAAAACAAAATGAAAATCAGAAACCACCTTCAACATCTGTATTTCTGTTCAAAGCCCAGAAAAATGAAAAGTAAACAAAAACTATTAAGAATAATCAGAAATTGAAAAAGAAGGGTCATACAAAGAAGGTAAACAATATTTCTGAGTACCTCTTAAAATCAGTTAGCTCTGCTGAATGTAATGGGTCAATGCAAAATGCTCATGCTTCATGCACTCATTCTCATGCATCTAGTCAGTCTGTTAGTAATCATGTCGCCAGGAAAACTAACGTGTCCTGCCATTATTGTGGCAAGATAGGGCATGTAATGGATGATTGCAGACTGTTCATTGAAGATGAGCATGCTGGTGAAGGAATGCATTCTAAGAATTTATCTGATAGAAACCATGCCACTAAGAAATTTGATGCATCCTGTTATTATTGTGGTAGGCATGGTCATCTAATGAATGCATGCTTTAAAATGAAAGAAGACAACAATGTGAATTCTAGATTTTTCACACATGCTCATGGCCCACATAGATATAAATCTACTTCAGGCCAGCATATTATTTGTTTCACTTGCAACAAACCTGGGCATAAGGCAGATGAGTGCTGGTCAGGAAATAATTGGGGTAACAATGAATCAAGAAGCAAGCATCTTAGATGCTTTGAATGTGGGAAATATGGTCATGCAGTCAAGGACTACTGGTATGCTCAGGGAAATCACTTTCATTCCAAATCTGTCAGATTCCCTGCAAATAGAAATTTTTTGGGTAGAAATAAAGATGTTTTTAAAGGAAAGACACTTGTATGTTCTGAATATGGAAAACCTGGCCACCGAGCTTCTGAATGCTAGTGGGCAGGCAATGGTAAATCAAAATTTTATGCAAGTAACAGAAATCTTCATGCTAACTCACATAGATTCCATGATTATACAAATGTTCACAAAAAGAATTCAAGAGCTGTTATATAAGGTAGATATTGTGGTAAATTTGGCCACTCCATGACCAATTGTCATCTGATGGATTTTGATAACAATATTGCTAAAAGATTGTTCAGAACACCTGTCAGAGTTAATTCAGGACCCAAGACTTCTTGGGTTCCTGCAGGATCAAATTGACTAACATCTTTACAGGTGTGCCTTGGAAGCTGAAGAATAAAAGGGGTTAACCAAGGCACTTAAGAATGAAAACCCCATGACTGCACCATTTCAGGTCAGTTCCAAAACTTTGTTTAAATCTCATTATCTGAAATTACTGATTTGATTGTTTGATGTCTGATATTCTATTCTTGTCTAGCTGATCAGTCTGTATTCCAGACTCAGCTATTGAATTTAATTTTGCTCAAATTCAATGCTCTTCTCTTGCCAGTTATTGCATGTGTACATAAGATGCTAGATGCACTACACAACCTTGTTCATAGTCAATGCATGTGTCTAATCTTTGCATATATCATTTACATGACTATCATTTGCTTATTGTTGTAGTCTACATGTCGTTTAATGCATATTGGACTGCTTTGCACTGCATTCCTTTGCTTGACCACTTTGGTATACAAATAGTAAGCTACTAAAAGGCAGGGAAATCTGCTTGGAGGTTCTTACTATGTGTGAGATGATCCTTGAGACTAGGTTCTCTGCCAAGTACCAAGGGTCTAGTCTTCATATAGGGCAGTGTAATGCATATCATCTTTTTTGAATAATCTGAAAAAGGATAAAAATGTTCATGACTTGGGTGCATAAACTTGAAATGATTGCATACTTGCTCTATGTATAAGTGTTGCATAGTCTGCATATAGTTAATTGAACTCATTGCATAAATTGCATAATTTCAGGGGGAGCTTGTTGAGTCTTATGTGAGTCACTGCATATAGACGGGGGGAGCATTATCATATTGTTGACACTGTTTGAAATTCACACTCTATACTTTTTCAAATCTTCAATTGACTACATTGAATTCATACCTTCTTGAATCTGAGAATTTGGCTGCTAATCCTCAGTCTGTTGAAGAAGGAGTGTCTCATTTTGTCTGACTGAAATTCAACTCTGCCATTGGCTTTAAACTTTTATTCTCTCTTGCTGATTGACTCTTCCACCAGCTTATACTCTTCCTTCATATACCTCTTAGCTGGTGTGACTATTTTGGTTCTATTATTGATTTGTTGGTCAGCTAAATTTATTGATCTAGTCTGAGGAACTTAAGCTGCATGTCATGCAATTTAGTCTGAGAACTTGGTAGAAATTCCTATCATATAGGTTTAAGAATTACCACTGAATCAGACTGGTATAAGATTAATGTATTCTCAGATTTGTAATTAAATGAATTGAAAATATATGAATGATAAGGTTTAATAAACTTGAACCACAAGTGTCATGTAAACCTTAGACTCTCTCATCAGATATCTAAAAATTTAAAATCAAGGCTACTTTGGTAGAGATACATAGAGTGAGTACTGTAGTTAAACATTAACTTGAGAAATGTTGATGATATAAAAAATTGTGAATTCAGAGAAATGACTCGGTCACTAAGAAACTGGGTTCTTTATCAATGAAATAAAGTAACTCATGTCATGAGGTGCCATAGTTATCTCTGATAAAAATTTATCAACAAAACCTGATAGAGCAATGGCTTATTTGTGTTGAGTAACTGGGGAGTCTGGCCTCTAATCAAGGTGTCTCCTCATGTAAAAAGACACTCATATTGCTAACTCTGTTCTCAAAGTTGAGAGGTAATGACAGTTATCCCACTGAGTAACTGGGTCACTTCACCTAAGACGTGTTGTGCCTCATGTAAAAAGGTGGTGATCAACCTAAATTGCTCTAAAAAATTATAATGTGCTTCAATTGAAAATATTTTGAAAAATTCTGTCAACTCATGTTCTTAGAAAAGTGTTTAACTTCTGTACTAATCTGTGTATATTTTTCAAAGGTGCTATTGAGATCATATGTGTAAGATAAAAGATGATTATTTCTGAGTGTTATCTGAATATTTGGTTCACCTTTATTAAAACTTGGTTTCAGATATGAGTATTGAGTTTAATTTGGCAAATTTGGTATACATCAAAATTAAATCAGATTGGCTAAGTTGTCACTTCATAACCCTTTATGATAGAAAAGTCTATTCTTCTTAAAGCTTATTGTTGTGGTGCAAGCATTAAAATCCCTCATGATTAGATTCATTCCAGACAGTCTGATCAACATAAATCTTGCTATTGATTGACTCCTTGAGATGTATTGTGCTTTGACTATTTCTCAACCTTACCATTGGATACTACTTCCTGAGATGTACTCCTCTCCATACTGTTGGAATCTTCCATCTTGTTTTGCAATCAGCTCTGGTTCTGTGGATTTTTCACCTGGTTCATTCTGTTCATGCATATGTGAGGTGCCACAACCAGAGTTCAGATTGTTTGTAGTGGCAGATTTCAGATTGATTTATTGGATAACCAGAGTTCATTCCTGTGTTTCAGGGGGAATTATGGGTCATCTGCATTTAAGGGAAGTGCAGTCAATCATGCATATAGATAGGGGGATAAATGTTTTCTTCTCATAAGGGAGAACTCCATTTTAATGAACCATGATTCATTCTCTGTATTCTGATTTTGTGGGGGAGAATTGTTTGTTGTGCTAAATTTTGTCTCTCAAACCATTTCCCTTCTTTTTGATTATGTCAAAGGGGGAGAATAGTTTGACGAGTCAATGTGACTCATTATGTTGCCATCATCAAAAAGGTGGAGATTGTTGTGCCCCTTGTGCTTTGATGATAATGTGGTGTTTTAATGATAGCAACATGAATGAGTCACCATAAGAACAACACATTGAGTCGTCATCTGTTTGTGTCTGCATATGAATTTGTTGTGTTGCATATGAATGTTTCATTGAACATCTTATCTGAGTGTCACTACATGGAACAAGCGGTGTGCATTGGTGCATTTCGTAACTGGTGCATTTCACAACTCTGCACATTCATTTGGCTTTGTGTTGTTGTAGTGTAGTCTATACATTGCATGTGTCACAGATAGCATAGTCCATACATCACAGTTCTCGCAGGCTAGCAAGTTTGTACACTGCATGGCTCGCAGGCTAGTAAGTCTATACATTGCATGGCTCGCAGGGTAGCAAGTCTATACATTGCATGGCAAAGTTCAAAGTCAATACATTGCTGCATTGCTGCATTACTTGTATTTCTGAAGTCTACACATTGTTTAGTTGAAAGCCTGTACATTGTGTGTTGCTGAAAGTCTGTACACTGTCTCACTGTTAAAGTCTATATAGACTTCAGCTTCTCATTCAGCGTCTTCATTTATGTCTCACTGATTCAAGTCTATACAATGCATGCACTTCGTGAAGTCTGTACATCCGACCGTCTTGTTCAGCGTCTCATTTGCACATTTGAGTCAAATTCTGCACAGCACAAGTCTATATAACTGTCCATCTTATTTAGTGTCTCATGCAGCGTCAATGCAGTAAGTGTGTACATTGCATTGGCTAAGTCTGCAGCGTCAACTCTGTAAGTGTGTACATTGCATTCTTAAGTCTGCAGCGTCAACTCTGTAAGTGTGTACATTGCATTCTCAAGTCTGCAGTGTCATAGCTGTAAGTCTATACAGCCTCTGTGTGTTTTATGCATTTCACAAGTCTACACACTCAGCATAGTCTATACATCGTGTTGTGTCTGTGTTGTGTTTGTGCATCGTTAAGAACACAAGTCTGTACATCCATGCATCAGGGGTCGACCCCCTTCTTTGATGGGTCGACTCCCCCAGATTCACAAGTCTATATACTCGTCTTCATGCATAGTAGAGTCTATACAGTGCAGCTCATATAACTAGCATGTCTATACATTGCATCGTGGAGTTTGTGCTATAAGTCTATACACTGCATGGCGAGCCCAAAAGACTATACATTGCATTGGCTAAGTCTGAACATTGTCTGTGTCATTTAGCGTCTAAGGCAATGTCTATACACTGGACTCGAAGTCTGTACATTGAGCGTCTCATTGAGCATCTCATGCAAGTCTATACAACGCATCAGACTAAGTCTGTACATTGAGCATCTCATTGAGCGTCTCATTTAAGTCTATACAATGCATCAGCAAGTTTGTACATCGGACTGTTTCAAGTGAAGTCTGTACAGCGTCATGCATCATTCTTCAAGTCCACACACTGCACTGTAGATTGCTCGAGGTGAAGTCTGTACATCCATCAGTGAACTTCCAAGTCTGTACATCCATCAGTGATCTTGCAAGTCTATACATCGGTAGCTTTACCGACGTTGCACTCGAAGTCTATACATTGATAGCTTTACCGTCGTTTCCCTTGGCAAGTCTATACATACTAGAACTGTGCAAGTCTGTACGGCCATTCCCTTGCTAAAGTCTATACATTGTGAGCATTGTAGTCTGTACAGACTTTGCCTTGCTCAAGTCTGTACATCGCCCAGTTGGCAAGTCCATACATTTGTTTGCCTTGCATCGTTCATCAAGTCTGTACAGCCCTTTCGCTTGGCAAGTCTATACAATGTGGATGTCTATACACTCGATTGCCTTGCTTTGAACAAGTATGTACATAGTTTCCTTTGGCAAGCATGTACATTGTTTATGATGTCGGAACAATGAGCAAGTCTGTACATCGGATTAGTCTGCATCGGCTAAGTCCATACGTTGTCCAAGTTATGCATGCATCATTCATGAAGTCTATACATTGTCTGTCTTCCTTAGAGTCTCATGCATAACATCAAGTCTGTACATCGTGCATCTAGTGTTTCAAGTCTATACATTGTTGCACGTTGTGTCTGTCAAGTCTACACATTGTTTCTTCATGCATTGAAGTCTGCACATTGCTGAATGCTCATCAAGTCCATACATTGGCAAGTCTTTACATTGCCTAAGTCTATACGTTGGCTGCTGAATGTTCTTCAAAGTCTGCACATTTCTTTACACTTCAGCAAGTCTGTACAGCGGTTGCCTTCTTATATGAAGTCTATACATTGCATTCGCCTTCACAAAGTCTATACACTGAAGTCTATACATTACATCCTCCAAAGTCTGTATAGGGTTTTAGACTTAAACTAATAACTTGATTCTCTGTCTGACAGGCACCCTTCATGAAGCCTAATGAAGACACGTGATCCAAGGAAGGACGAGGTGCCCAGATTATGACACGTGGATGCAGCCCAGCCAGGATGCTGCCAGGTGGTCGAAATGCCTCGTTTATGGTGAAAAGCCTTTGGGCAGGAGATGTGGAAGCCACACGACCCTATCCACCCTGCTGCACTATATATATGAAGAATCCTTTGTCTGAAGATGATTGATTAAGCGGCAAAGTCTATACAGTGAAGCAGAAGCAGAGGAGAGCCTTATCGATCCAGTGTGAAGAGCATAGAAGAAAAAGAGAAAGAGAAGAAGAGCAAAATAGAAAGAAGAAAAAGTGAGAGATAGAGAGCTCGAGCAGATAAAAGAGGAAGAGAAGTAAAAAGAGAGAGAGAGTGAGACAGAGTGATCAGAAGAAGAAGAAGGGCAGAGAGAAGCTTCATTCTTAAGATCAGTCTTTACTAGAAGTCGGATCAGATCCACTCCAGTCAGCTCTTAGGAGCCACATTTGTGCTTTCATTTTCAGCTTTCAATTGCTGATTGTTTCTATCTTTCGTTTTCCTTTTATACCTTTCTTCAAGCTGTTTGTCAGCATTTGCAGTGGAGGATTCCACTGGACGGCTAAGCTGTATTGCCCAGCGGAGCAAGCTGTGAGGCTCAGTAGGCGAGGAGGATTCCTCGGACAGCAAGCTGTGAGGCTCAGTGGATTGTATGGCAAGCTGTGATGCCCAGCTGTTCAAGCTGTGAGTCAGCGGAATCCACACTCGGTTTGAGTGTGGGGTGGACGTAGGTCTGCAGGACCGAACCACCTAAAAACCCATTGTGTAGTGGTTTGATTTCTTCTATCTAATTGGCGCTAGATGAATGCTTAGGTGTGCTTTGCCTTGATTGCTCACTGTGCGTTTGTTTAATTCCGCAACTGCTTATTAGCCTTCAGGTTTGTCTAGTTAGCGAACTAGCAATTTTAGTGAGCATTAGATTTTAAATTGGGTGAAGTTTTTAAAGAGAAATTCATTCACCCCCCCTCTGAATCATAGCACTGAACCCAACACACTAGACCAAGGAAAGGTAGCTCGATCAGGGCGGAATGCCACTAGACCAAGATAAGAGTAGCTCGGCTAGGGCGGAGTGCCACTAGACCAAGGAAGGGTAGCTCGATCAGGGCAGCTTGGGTAGGGCGGGATGCCACTAAACCGAGATGAGGGTAGTTTGGCTAGGGCGGAGTGCCACTAGACCAAGGAAAGGTAGCTCGATCAGGGCGGAATGCCACTAGACCAAGATATGGGTAGCTCGGCTAGGACGGAGTGCCACTAAACCGAGATCAGGGTAGCTCGGCCAGGGCGGAGTGCCACTAGACCAAGGAAAGATAGCTTGATTAGGGCGGAGTGCCACTAAACCAAGATGAGGGTAGCTCGGCTGGGGCGGAGTGCCACTAGACCAGGGACAGGTATTCCGACCGATCACTCGGGGAATGATGGTTGCGCTGCATGATACAGCTTTATATGCTTTCCGTTGAGGGGAGAGAACTGGATGACTCCTTTGTGATCTACCAGCACGTAGGCACCCCCTTCATATACTCGGCGGATGATATATGGTCCGATCCAGTTTTCGACCAACTTCCCTTTGGGGTTGGAGGCCATTACTTCTCTTCTTTTGACCATTACCAGATCTCCTTTCTTGAATTCTTGACCTTTGACCAGCTTGTTGAAAGCGTAGGCCATGCGAGCTTGATAGAGTTGGATGTTTTGTTGTGCCCGGAGGCGTTTTCCTTCGAGCTCAGTGAGTTCTTCCAATCTTCTTTCAGCATTAGTTTGTTCACCGCTGGCTAGTCCAAGCTGGATGGCGACTCGTAGCGAAGGAACTTCCAGTTCAATCGGTACCACAGCCTCTGACCCATAGACGAGGGAGAAAGGCGAACAGCTGGTTGGGGTTTTGTAGACAGTACGATAGGCCCAGAGTGCTTCTTACATCCTTTCTTCACAATCTTTTTTATTAGACTTGATAGTCTTTGCCAGCAACGTGCATAGTGTCTTGTTGAAGGCTTCTACGAGTCCATTGGCTTGAGGGTTGTAGGGGGACGATGTCCTCCAGTCAATCTTGTATTTGTCGGCTAGCCGATAAACCTTCTGGTTCCTAAAATGGCTGCCATTATCAGAGATGATTCGGCTGGGGATCCTGAACTGGAATATTATATTCTGCCGGAAGAATCTTGCAACTAGTTCCCCCGTTACATCTCTTAGTGCTACCGCCTCTGCCCATCTGGAGAAGTAGTCTGTAGCTGCTAAGATATACTTGCACCCTGATGAAGATGCTGGTAGCGGCCCTACCACGTCCGTGCCCCACTGAGCAAACGACCAGCTTGGTAGGGTCGGATGTAGTGGCACTGGAGGTCTACTTGCCACATTAGCGTGTTCTTGACACTTCTGACAAGACTTGGCGAACTTGCAGCAATCATCAAATATAGTGGGCCAATAGTAACCCAATTTCTTTATCTCAATTTTCATCTTTGGGCCAGCCTGGTGTGCTCCAGCTGATCCCTCATGGACTTCTTGCATCACCTATCCCGCTTCTGCCGAAGACAAGCAACGAAGTAGGACTTTCCTTCGGGCATCTACCATTATTCGGAATAGGGTTTCGCTTCTCATCTCGTAAGAGTCCTTGACCCTTAGGAGCTTCATTCTCTGTTCTTTTTCTTTCGGGAGCTGTGGGTGTTGGAACCACCGCAGGAGATGTTCTCGCCAATCGGGCTGCTGAATCTCCTCGACGGCTACCACCTCAAACTCTTGTTCGTCGGCCAAGACCTCTATTACACTGGGGACCTGCCGGCGGTTGATCACTATTATATTCAGGCTTGCGTCTGGTGGGACCGCCAATGAACTGGCCAACTTAGCGAGGGCGTCTGCCTGAGCATTCCGACCCCGGTTGATGTGCTTGATGCTGATGAAGTAGAATCTTGACATCAGGCGGGTTACCAGCTGGTGATAGGGGAGAAGCTCTTGATTTCGCACATCGAACTCTCCTTCCAGTTGTTTTATAACTAGCATGGAATCTCCGAATGCCACTAGCATCTGAATTCCCATGGAGAGAGTGATCTGCAACCCAATTATCAGGGCTTCATATTCTGCTTCATTATTTGTGCAGTGTTTGTTTATGGAGCAGGATGTGTGCACCACTTCTCCTTCTAGGGATTTTAGGACTATGCCTGCCCCTGCCCTGACTCTGGCCAATCTAGTGGCAGAGGTGTCAATTCTGGAAGCGCCATCGAACTATAGCTGCCATAAGGAGGGCTGCACCTGAACGGCTTCCAGGGTTTCATCTTCAGGATGCTCCGGTTCCAACGGGCAGTCCCCGGGTACCGGGTGCTCAGTGAAGAAGTCTGCAATAGCTTGGCCCTTGACGACCTTGCGCGGTGCATAGGAGATGTCAAACTCTATAAGGATTACCGACCATTTGCCTAGACGACCTTTGAGTGCCGGCTGGGACATAACATATTTCAGGAGATCCTCTTTGGATACCTGGCTGATTTCATGCGACAACATGTAGTGTCGGAGCTTCTTAACTGCGAAGACTAGTGCCAGACAGACCTTCTCAATATAAGTGTATTTCTCCTCAGTCCTGACCAGTCTCCGACTGAGGTAATAGAGAGCTTGCTCTTTCCCTTCTTCATTATTCTAGGCCAGCATTGCCCCCAGGGAGTTATGTGTAGCTGCTATATACAGTATCAATGGCTGTCCTTTCACTGGTGCGCCCAGCACTGGAGGAGTCTTCAGATAGTCTTTCAGCTTGTCAAAGGCTGTCTGGCAATCTTCATCCCAATAAAAGGGAACATCTTTCATCATCAACTTGTGGAAAGGCTGGCATCGCCCTGACAAATTGGAAATGAAGCGTCGAATATAAGCCAGGCGGCCCTGTAGTGATCTCAGCTCGGAGATATTCCTTGGTGGAGATAACTCCTGAATTGCTTTGATTTTTGCGGGGTCTATCTCGATCCCCCGATATCGAATGACGAAGCCCAAGAATTTTCCGCTCGACACTCCGAACGCACATTTCATGGGGTTCATCTTCAGCTCATGATGCCTCAGCCTCTAAAAAACAATCCGGAGGTCTTGCAGATGATCTTCTTTTCTTCTGGTTTTGACTACCAGATCATCTATGTAGCACTCAACCTTGTGGTAAAGCAACTCATCAAAGATTTTGGTCATTGCGCGTTGATAAGTTGCGCCAGCATTCTTTAGTCCGAACGGCATCCTCTTATAATGATAAATGCCTTTAGGGGTTCGAAAAGCAGTGTGGACCCGATCATGCTCCGCGATCCAAATCTAGTTGTAGCCGGATGACCCGTCCATGAATGACAGGGCCTCATGGCCGGTTGTAGCATCGATCATGACTTTTGTTACTGGCACCGAAAAGTCATCTTTGGGGCAGGCTTTATTTAGATCTAGGAAGTCGACACATATCCGGATCTGTCCATTCTTCTTTTTCACGGGGATGATATTCGCCAGCCATGTGGTGTACTGGTTTTCTTTAACAAATCCCACGTCAATGAGCTTGTCGACTTCAGCACAAATTTGAGTGATAAGTTCTGGCCTCATGCGCCGCGGTGGTTGCTTCACCAGCTCGGCCTCAGGGCTGATCGCCAGCTCATGTTGCGAGACAGCGGGGCTTAGACCCGACATTTCTTTGTAAGTCCAGGCGAAGCAATCCCGGTACTCTAGCAGCAGCTAGATGTATAGCTCCCATTCTTCTGAGGACAGCTGGGCACTGAGGAAGGTAGGCCTAGGGTCCCCCTCATTTCCCAAGTTGACTTCTATCAGTTCATCGACTGTGGCTTGACCTCCGTCTTCTATCTCTGGAGGTGCCAGCTAGAGGTCAACGAAATCTAGAATACCATCTTGAGGGTTGAGTACTTCAACTTCCTCGTCAGACACCACCAGAGCTTCTTGAGGATTCTCTGTTTCTTGTTCTAGTGGCTGCGCGGATCATTCTATTAGCAGATCCACTACCGTTGCAGCTCCCAAGGGCGAGAGAGTAACTTTGGTGTTTGTAGATGAGGTTGCAACTGTGACAGGCTGGTGGTTGTTTATTGCCGGGCCTTGACAGCATCCCGGTTTTGTAACAGAAGTTGAGGAGGTCTCGCCTTTTGGGGTAGTTGTATCTTCCGTGGAAGTGGCTTTTCCTTTCTTGGTAGCTCGTTCCCCTTGATCGGAGTCAACCGAGGCTCCCCTGATTGGTAGAAGAGGTGTTGAAGTTATCATCAGTAGGGCTCCACTGGAGGGAGAAATTCCTGCTTCCTCAGTATCTTCAGCTTCACTGCTGCTAGCCGTATCAAATGTGGCTTGAAGGGCCGCCTCTTCAGGGTAGACCTGCTCCCAACTTCGGTAGGGGACCGAGGTCTCTATCTCTTGATTTCCGGGCTGAGCCAGTTCAACATGCTCAGCTTCCGCTCGATATTCATCAAAAGTTGCCCCCAGCGGGCTATCTTCAGCAGGATAGAAGGCGGAGATGGTGTCCACCTCGTATCACCCACTGTAATAATATTCCTCCAAGGTGAAACCCAACCCGGATGTCGAGAGACACGTCTCATTTCTTTATCCAGATTTGCGGGATACCACATTTTCTGGAAAGCTTCCTTACGTTTTTGAGACTGATCGGGGGGAATGTGTTGCTTCTGAAACATCCTGGCCATCCGATCAGTTGTAAATGCCAGACCCTGGACGGGAACCGGTGGGTTGCTTATATCCATGGGGAGGCTGCAGTCTATGTCTTCCTGAGTAGGATGCTCCTCAGCTGTATAGAACAAGCTGTTTGGTCCATCTTCCTGTGTCACCTCCCAAGTTTTGAAAGGCTTGACAGTAGGGTTGTCAACACCGGGAGTTGGCTTGATGAGGCCATCCGGGATTTCAATATGATTGTGCTGCCGAGTAACCCGCACTTCATTAGCTTCAGGGTATAATGTTGGGGGTGCTATTCTGCCCACGTCCCCGAAGGCTGTGATATGGGAGACCACCTTGGGCTTGACATATCCGCGCGGCGGTGGTGGATACCAACTGCTGCCGGATGTGCTTCTTGATGCCCTTGCAGGGGTCTTAGCTTCAGAGGTCTTCTAAGAAGGCCCTGTATATAGGTTGGCATCCGCCAAATGACATTCAAACACCTCGAATGGATGGGGGTCTGTAAATATCCTTTCCTCCTTCCCTTGGAGACCGTATTTGATGCATTGGTGGAGCGTGGAGGGCACCACCATATTTTCATGCAGCCATGGAACAGCGGGAGTCAATGACATGGAACGAGGTGCGGGAGTCAATGACATGGAACTGCACTGTCGTAGTGAAATCTGCTAAGGTGAGGGTGAACTCTGCCACTCCCATTGACACTTCACATTTTTGATTGAAGCCGACGATACACATATCCTCGACTTTCTCGAGATGCACATTAAAGTGGTGCCTCTCATATATTCTATATGGCAGGATGTTGACCGCTGCACCGGGGTCAACCAAAATCCTGTTCAGCTCCCTTCCATTCAGGTGCCCCTTCATATACATCGGCATGTTATGGCTGATGGTGGGTAGCAGCATGTCGTCTGGAGTGAAGGTCATGCTAGCCTTCGGCATTGCTTCGGCCAGACATGTCTCAAAATGAGCAGGCGTCTGGAGAGCAGTAATAATCGCCTGTCGGGTCTCTTCAATCAAAGAAAGAATCTCCCAGATTGTAAATCGAGCAGGGAGCTTCTTGAGTAGATTCATTATTCGGCTCCAAGCTCGGACATTGGAGAGCTTCATCTCTTTAGCCCACCTGGGCTTGGGAGAGTCCCGGGTTACGGCCCATGACGGACCTGCTTCATCTACTTCGGATTCGGCGCCCTTCTGGCTGGTACCATATCCTCGGCGCTCTTCATTAGCTGCTGCAGGGCAAGCTCCATCTGTATTTGTATCTTCAGCAGATTGTGCTAGCTGCGGGTGAACGGCCCCGGGTGTAGGGTTGTCCTCCTGGCAAGGCGGCTTCCCCTTGGATATCTTCAAGAATTCAAGAAATGAAGGGACCCCCTTGCCCCCACTCTTATTATATAGGCCTGACGGAGGAGGGATTTGGACTCCCTTGACCTCCGGCGGAGGTGTCTTGTAGGGTTGCTCCCCTCTGAACATGATGTTGTGATTGGGTGGCGGCTGGCACCCCCATTTTCGGCCTGACCAAGTGGCATGTGCAGCAGTTGCAGCCTCGGCCTTGCCTCCCCCAGCATGGGGTGTGAAACAAATTTCCTCTTCTTCCTCCTCTCCGGACAGGTTGAAGAGTGCTGATAGGGTATTACAGGAGACAACCTGCACTTTATCGGCCACAGCGGCCTTCTTTTTCTTCTTCCTTTTGTTTCTTCTTCTTTTTTGCTTCTGCGGGCGGGTGCCCCCAGAACAGACTGCACTCTCTGTCGGGTGCCTCTTCAGCTTTCTCCTCTTGTTCAAGTGAGAGCTGCTCTAGTTCTTGCCACGGGACGTGGTCCCGCACCAGCAAGGGCTTTAGTTCGGGCTACACGTATTCGTCCAGCCCCTCAATGAGGTTTTGTAGTCGAATGATCCCATGATTGGTCTCTTTAACCACTGACAGCGGAGTTTGTCTCCTCCGATTATGCGTAGGTATCCTGATAGTTGTAGGTGGAGTGACCCATACGGGTGCTACCATTGACGGAGCAGGCCGGGGTGTAACACCACGGATATGTGCCCCCTCTTTCGGGCGGGGTGCCCTCTTCTTCTTGTGCTTCACAGGGACCTGCTGCCATCCTTGCTGGTCTTTCGCGGGCTGCAAGAAATGAGCTTCATAGGTGCTCCACGTGCTTATTTTAGATATCTCCTCGGGCAATGCCTGGTATAGGGAGATCATGTTGACTCCTGCCCTCCTCCGAGGGGCTTCATGTGGCTGAGGAGGGTCCACTTTGTACTCTCCCAGCTCAATTTCATTCTTCTTCACCATCCCTTCGATGATGTCCTTGAAAACATAGCAGTCCTCGATTGGATGTCCCAACATCTGGTGGCAGGGGCATAATCTTGGACTGTCTTTTCTCTTTAAGTCCTCCGGCCTCCTTGGCTCTGGCAGGGTGACCATGCTATATTCCGTTACCCAGTCGAACAGAACCCGGGTCTTGTCCTTTGGAAAGGAATAAGCCTTCTTCATCTTGTCCCTCAGCGAAGGACCTTCTTTGCCGTCTGGGGCTTCTACAGGCTGTGGGGTGACTCCCTTCTTGCCTTCACCTTTCTTTTGTTCGAACGCCTTTATGTCAAGAGCGTTCGCTTCTTTAGGTGAGGAGTGCCGCTCTACCGCCTTGCCCTTCTGGGTCGTGCCGGTAGCAGATGTAGGGGCAGGTCTGGCCAGGAAAGCTTCCACCTCGGCCACAACATTGTTCAATCAATCAAATAATCAAATTTCCATCCCGATCATCTTTTCCAGAACCTCCCTTCTGAGATTCTATTTGCATATTTGCACAGCGTCCTACTGATGCGGGGGCCGCTTGCACCTCATTCCGAGGTTTCTCCACCTCTTGATATAGTCGGGGGCTGTCTCATCGGCCCTCTGCTTTGTTGAGTAGAGTTCGGCCACTGTGACCTCCCTCTCTGTAACATGAAATCTTTCTCTGAACTTCTTCTGCATATCTGGCCAGTCGCTGATCGACCCGGCCGAGAGGCTAGAATACCATTCAAATGCGAGCCCCGTCAGTGAGGACCCAAATTTTTTTTGCAAGTACGACTCGTCGGTGGCCAAGTCACCCATGACAGTCATACCATAGGCAATGTGTTCTCTCGGGGATCCCTTCCCGTTGAATTTGTCAAACTTGGGCGGCTTGCTAATTCCCTGGGGAAATCGCTTAGCAGCATGGTGTTGCGGGTATGGCACCCGGTATGCATCAAATGCGACGTAGTTGCCTTCACCTCTTTCTGTGAGCTTCAGCTCGATCATTCTTTCCACCATCATCCGGTTCATGACTGCAGGGTTAACCGACTCTGGGTAGAAGTGTGTCGCTGCAGGTACGGGGTGACCAGGGCGGTCGCCTGTGGAGGATGCAGCAGCAGGGGTGTTTGGTGCACCTGAGGGAGTACCGGAGGTAGCAGCGGCTGGAGCTGTGGTGGCCGCTGTTGCATTGTCGCCATGCTTGGTTCTGACGACTGGGGCAGTGTGTAGAGTGGCGGAGGGTCGTCATGGTGAACCGCTCCCCGAGATGATTCACCCTGGACTTCGGGTGTTTTGGAAGCTGAGGACTGTTCAGTTTTCTCCATCGGCTACTTCTTCAGCAAGTCTATCTCTTTCCGATATTTCTGAAGTAGCATCAAGACCGATGGGTCTATAGTGGCTGTAGTGGGGATAACTTCTGTTGTGTCCCCGGACATACCCTCGGGCAGGATGTCGAGGGGGACATCGTCTTCTTCCTCTGTCATCACCACATTGGCGGTCAGGACGGGGGCCTTATCATCCCAGTGGTGGTAGACCTGGGGTTGTTTTCCTTTAGCCATCATCAGGAGCTCCCTTGCTGCTTCTGTTCTGCGAGTACTCGGCCCCGGTCGTGTGGCCAACTGAGCCAATTCTCGGGGATCTTCGGGAAGCCCCCCATATAGGTTGGATATACCAGCCACGTTGCAGGTGAAGACCTGCATCCTTCTCCTTCGTCGATGGACCCTCCTTTCAGCTTACTGCGGAAAGGTCAGCCTTTCGAACACAGAAACTCTTCTCCTTTCTTCCCGCTTGGGGACGGCTTCATCGGCTTTGATCTCGAAGCCGTTGTCATATCCATTGTCGTCGACTGACGACACCATCATTCTTTCTCCCACATCTTCTTCATCTGCCATTGACGGGCAGTAGTCTTCATCGGCGGCGGCTGCTTGCATCAGTCGTTGTTGCCCAAGCGAGGGGTTGCCTAACCCTCGAAAATAGTTTCTGACCAGACAGGTCATTTCTTCTTGACCCCGCTCCTGATGTAACACGGGGGATGATTGTCGACCTCCCGAAGGAGGGATATAAGCTAGCCGAGCTCTATCGGCAGAATGTTGAAATCTTCGTCCCGCAGCTAGGACGTTGGCTTGACGGGCATCCGCCCAGAAACTTTTACGGCGTGGAGGATCCGTAACCACTCCTTCTTCTTCCTTCGGGGGCAAGCCCTTTTCTCTTCTCTCCTCCGCCCCGTCGTACACAGGACGGCGACAGATAGGTGCCAACTGGTGGATAGGTTGGGCCCGCTTGGGAACCTACACCTGTTTGAACTTTCTTGGCCTAGGGGCTGACCTTCCTTGGCCATAGTGGCCGATTTCTTCTCTTTCTGCCCTCCTTCTAGCGAGGGCCTGATATGTGTTGTGGATAGGGATGGTGGGGATGACTCGGTCCGGGGCCACCCGTGCGTCACGTCCATCAAGGAAGACGCGCATGCCGCCCACCATCATAGACTTCCCGGACTGAGATAGAGTCTCGGTAATCACAGCAGCACTCCTTTGGACTTGCCGACATTGACGTCCTCCAGGGTGCTTGTTGACAATATTGGGGCGGGCCCCACGTACGGCGTGGTGCACCAGATAGCTAGCGGCCGAAGCCGGACTCTTGGATGAGTCGTTGCAACAAGGAGCCTTCAGAGGCTCCACCTTCCCCACGGCTTCCTTGACAGGTTTCGGGGCTTCGATTTCTAGCATGTCCACGAAGGCCAACCCCAAGAAGTTGGGGAAGCCGACGGCGGCAGGGAAGCTGCCAAACTCCATGGGCACCGCCAGGTACCCTTGTGCATGATCGGCAACGATCGAAGGACCGAAGCCGACGCCAGTCAATCCAGTTGTTGTCATTGTTCGCCTTTTGAAACAAACAAGCCAACGATCAGTAGCCTTTGAGAGGGCCTCGAAGCCCAAGTATCTTGGCAAAGAGATGAAAGGTGACACTGGTCCCACCGGGTGTGCTAGACTTGTTTGCGATCTTTTTTTTTATTCGATCTTCTTATTATTATTTTATACATATAAATGTATATATATCTTATTTCACGTGTTGATCAACCAATTAACTAACTGGTAATTAACTGACTGATTGACGACGCGGGCGTGCCAGTCACGTGAGTGACAAGTTTATTATGCGCTCATTCTGACCTGTGTCGGGAGAAAGTGAGGTTCGGTCGGGACCAGCAGTCCGCCATACCATAAAGGCTATGGCGTTAATTACATCCCCCGCGAGGAGGGAACACCTTTGATTAATTACCGAGATAGTGGGCTATCGAGACCGGAATAGAAGATGCGACGTTATGAACATGATGGAATCATGCGAGATGCGTCTATCTATCATGCAGGAGAGGCATGGTTCATTGAGTTGGAGACCCTTGATACGTGGCAGAGGGTATAGTTCCGAAGACCACCATCGCGCATAGCGGAGACTTCCGATCAGGCGTAACCCGGTCTTCTGTTAGCGCCATTTGATATACCCAAGGGTCGATGCAAGCATGCATGCATGATGATGATAACTATGCTAAGCATGGCAACAAAATTATGAAAGTAAGCAGTGATCAATCACATTCATTAATCCCCGTCAAAAGTGAGGGAGACGGTAACACAAGGGTGACAACGAAAGCAAAGTGCTAATACACATGATAGCCAACATGATAAAGAGGTTATTCAGAGTATGAACAGCCCTTGCGTTACTCAATCTACCGCTAATTAGGGTAGCCAATATCGACCACGGGAGGCCAGGATTGCCCCGAGAGCGAGCAAAGGATCAGAACGGCATAACAACTTGAAACGGTGTGATCACGCGAGAGATAGCTTCCACGGCGCGGTAAAGCGTAGGTAAAGAGGCTAATCCGGCGCGGTAAAGCGTAGGTGAAGAGCTAATCTGGCGCGGTCTTGATAACTAACTAAGACGGCGCGCAGGGCACGGGGCGCGCCGGTTTAGGGCGCACCGGGAACGTGCCAAACAAAGAATAGAAGTTATGAGTCTAGGCTTAATCCGGCGCGGGGGGGGGGGGGTACCGCACCGTATTAAGGCGCGCCGGATTAGGGCCGCGCCATTTTAACTTATTTTTTTGATGAATTTAGAAACCCTTGAACTTGTTGGAATGCTTTGAAGGCTTAAAGGTTCAATTGGGCTTATTGCCTATTGAAACAAAGTCCGAGACACTTTGGGAGCAGAGTCATAAGCCAGTGCGAGGTTCAAACTCGAGCACTGAGGTTCCTAGACCCAGAGTAGTCACTTTTATTATAGCCATCTCCACGGAGATGAATGTGTGTCCAAATCCTGCGAACAATCGGGCAGCATCTCCCCTGAATCTGAAAGGTTGTAGGGAAGAAATGGGGTCATACTCACTTGTGGAGTAAGCCCCTAAACCGCCGGTCTGCACAGTGGCAGCCAGCAAATTCCCAACGGATGGAGTACCTCGAGGACTAGCCTGCGAGGGGCACCAAGGCTCTGTGGGCGAAGATAGAGGGATCAGGCCACTGATAATGGGAGCAGCACCCCGAGGGCTAGCCTACGAGGGGTGGGCAACCCGCAGGCTATGACTCATCCCTTAGAGGGACCGACCATTAAGAGAGTGAAGCTCCGAGGGCTAGCCTACCAGGAGCACACATCCCTTGGCCTCTATCGGGTATCCAGGTTGTTAGGGCTAAGCTTGTCAGGCTGAGACCCCGTTACTATCTATTGTGGCCTTGAGGAAGCATCTACCATCGAGAGGTAGAGCCCTTGATCACCCAGTAGTTCCGTGAAGCAATGGGGAATGTCCCCCTCCCCAGGAGATTAAAACGGAATGAAAGAGTCTCGGAGCGGTTCAACTGACCGTGATGCAGAGGGGTTGTCAATGCACAGATGAGAGGAGCTAATCGTAGAAATATATGCTCGAACAACTAGGACGCAACATTCAGGCGATGGATACTGCCATACCAAAGACAACTCCCACCTGGCGAACAACAGAGCGGTACGAAGGGAGGAGTTACTGGGAGTTAGACCCTCGATACCATGGTGGGAAGAAGCATGCACATGAGCACAGCTCTGTCCACGGAGGGGATACAAAGACCCTTAAATCAAACATGGAAGCCGACGATGGGAAAGACCCGGGGAGGGGTCGTTTCTGTAGCCCACGATGCTTCGGGCCATGATCGGGACTTGAGGAAACCAGTGTCGGGAACCACGCGCGGAAGAATTCATACATACGCATTGACATAGATAGAAAAGGGGAATAAGCTTCGAACATTCATTCGACCTATTGGTCCACACATCTATATACATATCACCACCCAGTAAACGGGAGTGGACTAATCATTCACATTACAAATCCGGTGCCGGCATCATCGTCTGGTCACCGTCCATCAGTTGCAGAGGGGGAGGGATGCGCAGAGGCACAACAATAGAATAAACGGGAAGAGAGAATCGCAGAGAAGGGGGAGGGGGGTCGGCTCATTTCATCGCCATCCCTCCCCCTCTCGCTTACATATGATAGATAGAAACCAAATAAAAGGAATCCACGAAAGCGCCGGTGCCCACCTATTCTCGGAACAGAGTATCGGATCTTCAGCTAAAGTAGAGGAAGACGGCCGGCAGAGGACGCTCAGACCAAACCCCTTTTCCCAGGAGCTCTATATCTCTTGGAATACGGTTCACTCTCCGACCCTCCTCCTTTTTCTTCTTCTTCTCTGTGTTGAGTTTTTTCTCTCTCGCTTCCTTTCCTTTCTCTTCTGTTGTCTCTCTTCTTCTTTTTGAACAGCCATATGTCTATATATATGATCGAACCCCAAGCCTCATCTGGCGTGAAGAACTGCGCGCTGGGAAAGGCTTCATGGCCTTTTGCGCACCGGAATAGCCAGGCCCCGGGTGGGGTTCTTTGCGCGCCGGGATAAGGGGCATCAGGTGGGGGGGGGGGTGCTAATGCTCCTCGCGCGCTTCGAGCCAGTCGATGAGTCCGGGGATGATTCCAGGGGTCACCATGAACATTTATCTTGCCAATGCTCCTTGAAACTTCAACGAGATGTCTTGTCGAAGCCCCCAGGTCAATGTACGTCCATTCTTGGAACTTCCGATAACTTTGGTTTGATCATGCGGGTTTTCCGCTGACACGGCCTTCGGCTCTATGATTCATGCTGTCGGCTCGGTCTGGCTTGTGCTCAAAGCACCTTAGAGGGTGGGATAACACCAGGGATAGTTCCGCCTGAGCTGGGTGATCATTCGGCCACTAACAGGCCCATCTTGGCGGGAAGCCGTACCCATGCCGGGTGATCGGGATCTTCTACCGACAGAGCTTTCGGTCCTCCGTCCCGGAGAGCCAGGGGGACTCTTTCATCTTCAGGAGAGCCTTTCATGAGGTGGGTAGCCACTGGGTAGACCGTCATCCTTGATCAGACAATGGGTGTAGTGTATGCGGCACGACGGAGTCGATGCCGGTTCATTGGGCAGGCTTGATCGCACTGCCGGTTGGTTGTGAGTTCATCTCGGCTCTCCTGAGGTGAAGTCCCCGTGTCCATACGGGGTGACTCAAGGCTCTGGCAGCTTGAGAAGTCTTCATTATGTTGATCTTTATCGGCTTCCGTGCTTCAGCGGGCCGGGTCCTTTGTCTTTGTGGCTTGGTCGCCGACGATCATATTTTGGGTGCCAACAGGGACATAACCTTGTACTATAATTGCTCATCAACAATTGGTATCAGTCCTATCATTGGCATTCCAGTATTGGTTATCCTTACTTGTCAACTTTAATAAGTGTACAACCTTTGTCATGTATTTCCACATCTATTTCTAAAAGACTGGATAAGGATAGTTGCTTGCAATAACAATTATCTTCACTCCTTTCATTCCTCTCTGTGCTATATTTCCTTTAACTCCTTTCTTTTGATGATGTCAAAGGGGGAGAGTATCATATGAGTCTTTAATTAAGGAGTGTTTTATGTATTGCCAAAGGGGGAGATGTCTTGATGGGTCATCGTCTGTTTTATGATTCTATCATTTAAGTGACTCACAATGTCGCATGGTTGTCATCATCAAAAAGCGGGAGAATATTGGGTATATGTTGTTTTGATGATGTCTAACTATGAGTTTTGATGATGTCCAACCATGACTCATTTGTGAGTCTTAATTACTCTTGATGATGGCACCATGTATAAGTTTCAGGCCAAGTTGTAAATGCACAGAAATCGAGACAATTGAGAGCATAAAAATCAAGGCAAGATGTTGCACAAAAATCAAGGCATATCTCACCAAAGGTCATTGCTCCAAGATGCAAGAAAGAACAGGGCAGAAAGATAGGTTCATCACAGCCTTGTAGAGAAGTGCATCGACCTTTATATGCATCAGTTAGAGATGTGCATCGACCTTGTTCTGAATGTGCACAGGCCCATATGCTTCAGACAGAGATGTGCATCGACCTTGTTCTAAACGTGCACAGACCCATATGCCACATACAGAGATGTGCATCGACCTTGTTCTGAATGTGCACAGACCTATATGTTTCAGACAGAGATGTGCATCGACATTGTTCTGAATGTGCATAGACCCATATGCTTCAAGATAGAGATGTGTGTCGACCTTTATATGCCTCAGAGAGATTTGCATCGATCCTTATAGGCAATCAGCCAAGATGTGCATCGACCTTCATGAGCTTCAAAAAATGTGCATCGACCTTTGTATGCAATCAGTCAGATGTGCGTCGACCTTCATCTGCTCCAAACAGTAATGTGCACCGACTCTAAAATGTGCACCGACCTTGACAAGCGTCGACCTTGGAATGTGCATTGACATGTGTGTGGTGGATCAGTAATCTGCATCAACCTCTATTGAAGAAATACAAATGTGCACCGACCTTCCTTGTGAGCACAGACTTGGTAAATGAATGTGCACAGACTTGGTTTTCAAATGTACACAGACTTGGTCATGCTATATACAAATGTGCACAGACTTGGGGATGCTAAGTTCTAAATGTGCATCAACCTATATGTGCTAGAACAGAAATGTGCACTGACCTTAAAATGTGCACCGACCTTGTTTCTCATATGTGCACCAACCTTGTTTTTCCAATATGCACCGATCTCACCTGAAGGCTCTCCAAATGTGCACCGACCCTGCCAAGGGCCAAGCATCTTATGTGCATCAACCTCATAAGGCATGCCAAGCCAACTGCACCGACCTCATGGAGAAGAGCACATGTTCGACAAAATGCCTCACTGAGCGGCTCCCAAGGCCATTCTTAGTAAACCTGCAGCATTTTTAGAAAAGGTTCTAGAAACCAAAAATAGGAACCGCAAATGTCCAAAAACACATCTTTTGAGATCTGGAGGAATTTCCTAGGACTGACCACTGTTCTATCCATTATAAGGCTACAGTCCAACCTTTTGGGAGAAACTTTTCGGCAGAAACCAGATATAGGAAAGGTCAGCTTTTCTGCACTACTTTTTGGTCATACCCAATCAGATTTTTGACCAAGGATAGAAGACTGCCAACAGTCAATTAGGATAAGGCTCCTTGGACAATTAAATGTCCTTATCATCATTGGCCTTCCATATCAATCCTTTTGGTCAATGAAAAAGTCAAGAACCAAATCTGGGAAAGGACCATGGAAGCCACCATTTTGCCTCCATCCAATCAGAATTGCTATTGCAGAGATCTCACAGGACAGAAGGACGTCCTTGGTGGTGCCAGCCAATGGAAGACAAGATACTGCAGATTTTCCTTGGGAGTTGATGCACCAAATTTATTTGGAGGGAAAAACTTCTGCCAGATGGATCTCTTACGTCTATAAAAGGGGCAGCCCATGTATGAGAAGTTGCTGCCACCCAGAGAAAGTGCCATGCCTTTAAGCATCTACGAAGAGCATCCTTGTGAACTGCGTGAGAGCAGCCCAGCACTAGTTTGACTAAGTCCAGTGCTGTAAGAGAAAAAGAAAAGAAGATTAGCCTTGAGAGAGAGCAGCCCTACAGTCTACCTGAGCCTAAAGAATCAGATCTTCAGGTCTGAATTTTGTAGCTACAGTCACCAGCCTCAAGATCATCATCTATAGCTTCCACCGCTGTTTATTCATTCTATTTTATTGTGGTTTTCCCACTGCACTTGCAGTGAGTTTGATCATGTGCTTTTATTCACCTAGAACCGTCCCTGCCGGTTAGTATGTAGGAAGACATATGGAGGTGTGCTCCCGTCAGTGGAGTACTGTCCCTGCCGGTTTGTATGTAGGAAGACAAACAGAGGTGTGCTCCCATCTGTGGAGAACCGTCCCTACTGGTTTGTGTGTAAGAAGACAGATGGAGGGATCTCCGTTCTGTGGTTTGGGGCGTCGTCCTCGTGTGGAGTTACGTTTGCAGCATGTGGTAAGGCCTCACCAAGTTTGGTGAGGGGTGGACGTAGTTGCAGGTTTGCAACCGAACCACCTTAAAAATCCTTGTGTAGAGGGTTGTTTGTGTGAGATTGCTCACTATCCTTCACCCCCATTCACAGGTTCGCAGGTTGATAAACCATGTGATGGGGACATCACCTCCCATGCCCACGTTCACAGCTCGTCTCCTCGCCCTGGTTGCATCCGGCATGGTCTAGTCATTTAATTTTGAGTCCTATGTAATTTTTATTTGAGTCATTTGATGTATTTTCCCTTTTATTTGAGTCATGTTCTTAGGTCTTGTGTTCATTTCCCTAAGTTTGAGTGTCATTAGGTTGTCTAGTTAGCTATTGGGCCCAATTCATTGGGCTTGGCCCAAGGGCTCTCCCCTACCCCCTCGGTTATTTGTCATTGAGTCAATTGTCAGGGACTTTTGTAGAAATGTGGGTTTCCTATATATAGGACCACATTCCCCCCCATTTCAACTTAATGAATCAATGAATGAAAAAACTTGCCATTTTGAGAGTTTACACTTCTTATCTAGTGGAGAGATTCCATTTTTTGGGTGAGAAACCCTAGGGGAGAGATTCCCCACCCTTCCCTCTCTTAATCTCTCTTTTTCACTCCACTTTCTCTCTCCTCAACACCCAAATTCAAATTTTCTTCTCTCTCCTCCCTTCCCAACCACCTCCACTCCCCACCTACCCCATTTAAGCCTCTTCCCATTCCCCACAACCCTCATCAATACTCCACCCCTTCCCAAGACCCCCTCCACCAATCCTCTCCTCACCATCCAACCCCCAACTACCCCTCCCACTTTCCCAAGCACCCTTCCCACTACCCCAAGCACCCCTTCCCTTCCCCAACACAACCCCCCCATTCCCAAGATAAAAAATTAACCCCACCCTTAAACCTATTTTCGAATATCCTTTCCCTCTCTCCATTCCAACCAAATTCGCAGCCCCCACTACCACCATCTATTGGACCCTCTTCCAGACCTTATTTTTCACCTCCCACACCTTAGACCACCCCCTCCAAGACCCCCTTACAGCCTGGGGTCACTCCCACACTCATCTACCCCCTTCCCCTTCTTCTTTCTTGGTCATTGGAAGCTACTTCGAAGTTGCAGTTTGCTGTCCAGAGGTTGCAGATGAACCAGCAACTTGCAGCGGCCACCACGACTTCCTCCGGACGAGTTTGAAGACCCAAGAGCCATCGTCGGAAGCGTCTACCAGTCTCCTTCGCAACAGAAGTGGTTTCATCTTCTTCCGATCTCCGAGCCGTCCAGGAGGTCCATTCTCCCACAACTGTGCAGTTTTGCCTCGGCTGAGGACCTGAGCCAGATTAGAAGCTCTACCACGATGAACCCCGAAGGAATCAGTCCACGAGTTCTTCTTCAAAGTTCTTCATCTCCAAGTCTACTTCCAGAATCAGGAAACATAACTTCATTCGGCATTCATGATCTAGAGTTCTCATTTTTCTCCCTCAGCTACGCAGATCTGCTACTCATAGTTTGCACCGACCAGTCGCTATTGTTCTGCATCCCCTAGTCTTCTCTGACATCGGTTGGCTTCCCTGTTAGTTTTGCTGCGAAGAGGATTCGTCCACGATTCCAATGACCTTGACAGCGCTTGATTCCAAGGTTGGGAGCTGCCGGGGCATCCTCTGCAACCTGCTATTGGAAACTAGGAGCTAGCTCTACAGAGATCCTGATCCGGATAGAAAGCTTCACCACGACAATCCCCGGAGGAATCAGGCCATGAGCTCTTCTGCAAAGTTATTCCTCTCCATGTCTACTTTCAGAACCAAGAAGCAAAACTCCGTTCGTCATCCGGCAACAGAAGTTACGAATTTTCTTCCTCAGGCGTGCGACTCTGCTTCCCACAGTCTGCACCGACCCCCACTCACTGTTCTGGGTCCCCTGATCTTCGCCGGCATCTTTCGGCTTCCCCGTCAGTTCTGTTGCAAAGAAGACTCGTCCACGGTTCCAGCGGCTCTGGCGGCACCTGATTCGGAGTTCGGGAGCGGCCGAGGCAACCTCTTCTTCCTGCTGTTAGTAACCAGTTGCTGTCAGTCCGAGAATCAGCGTCCCTGTTCGAGCTCCTGCCCAGGCCAGCAGCGACCCCAGAAGAATTCGGAAAAATTCAGAGGCACTCCAGTTCCAGTAACAAAGATTTTCCCACTGGTCTCGCCCTCGGAAAAATTCCTGATCACGTTCTGCAGCCACAGTACCGACTGTCTGTCCACAATTGCCGAGAGAAGGCAGATTCAGCATATTCACTTCATCATCGTTTTAGCCCTAGTTTTCCCCACCCCGCTTGGCCGGCTGAAGGCCCCTCCCTGCGTGGAGGTAGTTTTGATTGTAACTATCATCTTCCCTTCCCCACGATCCCCCCCTTGCATGGGGTGTAGTGTTGTAATAGCTTAAACAGGTCAAGCTACCCCGGCGCGGCGTGTGGGGAACCCACGCTTCCCCGCTCGCCCTCGTCTCCGAGCGGGACCGGTTTCTTCAAACCGGTCGAGTAAGTGCTCCAAACTTTGCTCTAATTTGTGCTTGTTCTTTCAATATTAGTTCATAAACTCCGCTGGCCGTGAATGAGAGCCCGATCCTTAAGCTCTTGTGCTATAAGTGATCACCGTGGGAAAAGAGAGAAACCGGTGCCTTTGGCACTTGGTCGGCCCCATTGTCTTGGGCTTCCACATCCATTGGGAATCAAGTCTTGGCCTTGCTGGCCCTCTACCAGCAAGGGCCCAACCCCTCAACCTCACCTTGGCATTGCCAAGTTACCCCGGGCTTGGGTGAGCGACGAGAGAGCGGCGGCCCAAATTGGCCCATTTAGATTGCGAATGTGCTTGCTTGCTTAAGTCCAAGGTCGTGTCACATCAATTGGTATCAGAGCAAGTTCTAGACTTGTCTCTACTAAGTCTTGTCCTAGGGCCATTGCATTTATCACTCGATCATCATGGCCACTTCCTACTTAGCCTACTCGTCTCGCTTGGACCCAATAGATGCCTTTGTGTTTGATGGATCCCACCCTAGTTTATATCTAGAATGGGAAAGCTCCATAGATCACCACTTTGGGAGGTTCACCCTGTCAGGGTCTATGCAAGTCAACTATGCCAAAAGTTTGCTATGGCGCCAAGCTAGGAATGAATGGCAAAACATTGTAGGCTTAAGGGAAGTTGGAAGGCAAGAGCCAATCGACTCTTGGGTTGAGATGAGAAATGAACTTAGGAAGATTTATGCCCATATGGACCCTCCTATCACCATAGAGGAAGCCCAAGCTCCCACCAATAAAGAAGAAGAGCCTCAATCTTCCCCCACCCCTCATGGTCCGGATCCTCAAAGGCCATGCACCGTCACACATGGCACCCTCACCATAGATGAGTCCATACTCCAATGGCTCAAGCAATGTCCCACCCTCCCTAGCTCACCACCATTGGGATATAAATCCCAAATTGTTCCCACCCGACCTCCCCATGTCACTTATCAAAACTTCTACTCTGTGGAAGACTTGGGAGACCTTGTGGATTGCCTACATTGGCAAGCCCACTTAACCAGCCTACTAGCCATGGGACCATTGGAGCCTAGCACCGTCAACTTTGTCCACCCATCCATCGGTTCCATCACCTCCCTTTGCACAAGTGGGCATTGTACTAGTGAGATCCTCCTATTTCTCCCCTTGGAGGAAGAACCCATCCCGGTCTACTCCCCACCCCTTGAGATCCCAAGTACCTTGAACGGTCAACCCACTAGAGACCTTGGACCAACTACTTGGGAGGAGGATGACTCACCACCTTGTAAGGACCTTGGGGACATAGAGTTCCTCTCTCTAGGTAGCCCTTACCATGATCCCTTTGACCCATTCCAATGGGAGTACGGATACCCATGTGGCCCAACCACCTTATCCACCACCCACCTTCCCCTACTCCAACCCACCGTGATGGATCAAACCCACCCCTTCCTAGACTCGGGTTACACCTTGGGAACCATGACCTTGGGCCACATATCCCTAGGTAATAAGGTTGTGCCCCACCCCATGATGACCACCTTCTTAGATCCATTCGATCCTTTCCAATGGGAGTTCAAAGGTTGTCCCACACTTATACACATGGAAGTCACCTTTGGGAAAAGCATGCATGTGTCTAGGCTTACCATACCCTTGGCATGAACACTATGTTGGGTCCATTCATTCATATCACCCACATGTCAAGTAGAAAGTATGAGTGGTCCATATTCGGATGTCATGGTCCACCTTCATTCATCATGAGTCTTAAGCATGTCAAAGGCATCTACGGATGTCCGGGTCCCCCAATATTTATCACCAATTTGCATGATAGGGCCACCTACGGGTGCCCCGGCCCACCTAGGCTAACCAAAGTCTACACTGCATCATTACACGATAGGTCTACTTTTGGTTGCCCAGGTCCACCCATCACCCCTAGAATGTCTGCATTCACAACATTGCATAAAGAGATCCGCAAGCACATTAGCAAGAAGAATGTGACTTATAAAAGGCGAGCCGACTCTCATCGACGTCACCAAGAATTCCATGAGGGTGACTTTGTGATGGTAAGGACGGAGAGGCTCTCCCCGGGAGCCATCTCCAAATTGAGGCCACGTGGGGCTGGTCCCTTCCAGGTCCTGAGGCGCATTGGTGCAAATGCCTTTGAGTTAGATCTCCCCGAGGAATATGGGGTAAGTCCCACATTCAGTGTCGCCGACCTAGTGCCATACAAGGGACCCACGGTGGTACCTAGTGAGGATATTGAGCCTATTCCCTCCGTTGAGAGAGCACCCACCCGTGAGGAGAGTCCACCAGCCAAGAGAGCCCAGCGTGAGCGCATTGAACGAATATTGGATGAACATGTCACTACCACCAGGAGCAAGGTATACGAGCGCTATCTCGGCAGGTGGATGGATCGGTCTCGTTCGGAAGACTTGAGGGCAGTACCACTTCTACACCCTCCAAGGAGGGAAGGACACTTACTCGACGGAGTCGAGTTCTCCGCACCCCGGGAGTATGATGGGGACATCACCTCCCATGCCCACGTTCACAGCTCGTCTCCTCGCCCCGGTTGCATCCGGCATGGTCTAGTCATTTAATTTTGAGTCCTATGTAATTTTTATTTGAGTCATTTGATGTATTTTCCCTTTTATTTGAGTCATGTTCCTAGGTCTTGTGTTCATTTCCCTAAGTTTGAGTGTCATTAGGTTGTCTAGTTAGCTATTGGGCCCAATTCATTGGGCTTGGCCCAAGGGCTCTCCCCTACCCCCTCGGTTATTTGTCATTGAGTCAATTGTCAGGGACTTTTGTAGAAATGTGGGTTTCCTATATATAGGACCACATTCCCCCCCATTTCAACTTAATGAATCAATGAATGAAAAAACTTGCCATTTTGAGAGTTTACACTTCTTATCTAGTGGAGAGATTCCATTTTTTGGGTGAGAAACCCTAGGGGAGAGATTCCCCACCCTTCCCTCTCTTAATCTCTCTTTTTCACTCCACTTTCTCTCTCCTCAACACCCAAATTCAAATTTTCTTCTCTCTCCTCCCTTCCCAACCACCTCCACTCCCCACCTACCCCATTTAAGCCTCTTCCCATTCCCCACAACCCTCATCAATACTCCACCCCTTCCCAAGACCCCCTCCACCAATCCTCTCCTCACCATCCAACCCCCAACTACCCCTCCCACTTTCCCAAGCACCCTTCCCACTACCCCAAGCACCCCTTCCCTTCCCCAACACAACCCCCCCATTCCCAAGACAAAAAATTAACCCCACCCTTAAACCTATTTTCGAATATCCTTTCCCTCTCTCCATTCCAACCAAATTCGCAGCCCCCACTACCACCATCTATTGGACCCTCTTCCAGACCTTATTCTCCACCTCCCACACCTTAGAACACCCCCTCCAAGACCCCCTTACAACCAGGGGTCACTCCCACACTCATCTACCCCCTTCCCCTTCTTCTTTCTTGGTCATTGGAAGCTACTTCGAAGTTGCAGTTTGCTGTCCAGAGGTTGCAGATAACCAGCAACTTGCAGCGGCCACCACGACTTCCTCCGGACGAGTTTGAAGACCCAAGAGCCATCGTCGGAAGCGTCTACCAGTCTCCTTCGCAACAAAAGTGGTTTCATCTTCTTCCGATCTCCGATCCGTCCAGGACGTCCATTCTCCCACAACTGCGCAGTTCTGCCTCGGCTGAGGACCTGAGCCAGATTAGAAGCTCTGCCACGACGAACCCCGAAGGAATTAGTCCACGAGTTCTTTATAAAAGTTCTTCATCATCCAGTCTACTTCCACAACCAAGAAACAGAACTTCATTCGGCATTCGTGATCCAGAGTTCTCATTTTTCTCCCTCAGCTACGCAGATCTGCTACTCATAGTCTGCACCGACCAGTCGCCATTGTTCTGTATCCTTTAGTCTTCTCCGACATTGGTTGGCTTCCCCGTCAGTTTTGCTGCGAAGAGGATTCGTCCACAACTCCAATGACCTTGACAGCGCTTGATTCTGAGGTCGGGATCTGCCGGGGCATCATCTGCAACCTGCTGTTGGAAACCAGGAGCTAGCTCTGCAGAGATCCTGATCCGGAGAGAAAGCGTCACCATGACAATCCCCGGATGAATCAAGCCACGAGCTCTTCTGCAAAGTTCTTCCTCTCCCTGTCTACTTTCAGAACCAAGAAGCTAAACTCCGTTCGGCATCCGGCAGCAGAAGTTACGAATTTTCTTCCTCAGGCGTGCGACTCTGCTTCCCACAGTCTGTACCGACCCCCACTCACTGTTCTGGGTCCCCTGATCTTCGCCGGCATCTTTCGGCTTCCCCGTCAGTTCTGTTGCAAAGAAGACTCGTCCACGGTTCCAGCGGCTCTGGCGGCACCTGATTCGGAGTTCGGGAGCGGCTGAGGAAACCTCTTCTTCCTGCTGTTAGTAACCAGTTGCTGTCAGTCCGAGAATCAGCGTCCCTGTTCGAGCTCCTGCCCAGGCCAGCAGCGACCCCAAAAGAATTCGGAAAAATTCAGAGGCACTCCAGTTCCAGTAACAAAGATTTTCCCACTGGTCTCGCCCTCGGAAAAATTCCTGATCACGTTCTGCAGCCACAGTACCGACTGTCTGTCCACAATTGCCGAGAGAAGGCAGATTCAGCATAGTCACTTCATCATCGTTTTAGCCCTAATTTTCCCCACCCCGCTTGGCTGGCTGAACGCCCCTCCCTACGTGGAGGTAGTTTTGATTGTAACTATCATCTTCCCTTCCCCACGATCCCCCCCTTGCATGGGGTGTAGTGTTGTAATAGCTTAAACAGGTCAAGCTACCCCGGCGCGGCGTGTGGGGAACCCACGCTTCCCCGCTCGCCCTCGTCTCCGAGCGGGACCGGTTTCTTCAAACCGGTCGAGTAAGTGCTCCAAACTTTGCTCTAATTTGTGCTTGTTCTTTCAATATTAGTTCATAAACTCCGCTGGCCGTGAATGAGAGCCCGATCCTTAAGCTCTTGTGCTATAAGTGATCACCGTGGGAAAAGAGAGAAACCGGTGCCTTTGGCACTTGGTCGGCCCCATTGTCTTGGGCTTCCACATCCATTGGGAATCAAGTCTTGGCCTTGCTGGCCCTTTACCAGCAAGGGCCCAACCCCTCAACCTCACCTTGGCATTGCCAAGTTACCCCGGGCTTGGGTGAGTGACGAGAGAGCGGCGGCCCAAATTGGCCCATTTAGATTGCGAATGTGCTTGCTTGCTTAAGTCCAAGGTCGTGTCACATCACCATGCTATCTTGTTGAACCGTCTGTGCTTAAGTGTGTAGCAACCTCACCACTTAACACTGAGTTTCTGCAGCTCCCTGTTGACGTGGACGGGCGTCGGGGAACGGATCGACGGCGGCTCCTGTCGGCACGGATGGAACAGATAGCTTGCTACCTCGCGTAGCTCGGCCTCACGCCGGACGGTCTCACACCGGGCAACTCTCGAATCTCACAAAGAGAAAGGAGGGAAGGGAAGAGCACAAGGGCAAGATGCACCTATGTGTTAACAAAACCTGTTTCTTTTCATTCATCCATATGATACGTAACACACCATTGGCCTCCTTATATAGGAAAGGCCCTATTACATGAATACCTTCACACTTTTACTTATTTGCCTATATACCCTAGCCTAATAAAACAAGGACCTCACCCACCATCCAAAAACCTTTGTTGACTTGGGGGTTTAAAGCAATTTAAAATATAATACTTTGACTCAAATAAAATATTATGGTGGTTAAAATACAAATACCACCAAATACACACATACACACATACGTACGGATACGTACTCAGGACGTCGCGTCTTCTCCGAGCCATAAACTCAGTGCAGTCGGGGCGGTGTGGCATCGACGCCGAGTAGTGGGCCTGGTGTCCCCACCAACCCTCCCAGGGCGGCTGGAACTCGACTCCGTCGAGTAAGGGGGAACACCGCTGTGGTAGTGCTCTAGCAGATCTGGATCGAGGCGCTGGAGATCTTCCCCACTGATCCAGGAATCATCAGAAGGCGGTCGGTCCCGCCAGCGGACAAGGTAGCGCTGGTACATCCTGCTCCGTGTAGTGGTCACCTGCTCATCCAGTATCCTCTCAATGTGCTCGCGCGGTACTCTCGAGGCTGTGGGACGCACATGGGTAGGCTCACTCTCAATGGGAGGAGAAGGCTCGAAAGGGTCACTAGGAATCGCTGTGGGTTCCTTGTAGGCCACTAGGTCTGCCACATTAAAGGTCGAGCTAATCCCATATGCGGGAGGTAAGTCCACAACATAAGCATTGGAGCCAATCTTCCGTAGAATGGGGAAGGGTCCATCACTACGGGCCTGCAACTTTTAAACGGCTCCCGAGGGGAGTCGTTCGGGTCAGACCCGTACCATAACCAAGTCACCTTCTTGAAATTCATGATGACGCCTATGCGAATCAGCCAATTTTTTATAAGTCTCATTACTGAGGTTGATTTACTTGCTAATTGACTCATGCAGACTTTTGACATGCTGTGCAAATTCCTCAGCTGATTTGGACGTTCTAGACTCGAGGGGAAGGGGAATGAGATCCACAGGTTTCCTAGGTTTGTAGCCATGCACGACCTCAAATGGACTCATGCCTATGGACCTATTGATAGAGCTGTTGTATGCAAATTCGGCTCTGGGCAAAAGAAGATCCCAAGTGCCGGAATGTTCCCCTACAAGACACCTCAACAGATTCCCTAAACTCCTATTGATGACCTCAGTTTGCCCATCAGTTTGGGGGTGATAGGCAGTGGAAAACTTCAGTTTGGTGCCAACTAGGTGCCAAAGTGTCTTCCAAAAATAGCTAGTGAACCGGACATCCCGATCAGACACGATGGTTTGGGGGAGACCATGCAGACGCACGACTTCATCAAAGAATAAATGGGCTACTCTAGATGCATCAGATGTTTTGGAACATGCAATGAAGTGGGCCATCTTAGAGAACCTATCAACGACAACAAAGATGGAATCATGCTTGTGAGTAGTGCGTGGTAATCCAAGGATAAAATCCATGCTCACATCAACCCATGGTCGATCAGGAACGGGGAGAGGAGTGTAGAGACCAGTGTTTTGTTTGACCTGTTTGGCCATCGTGCATGTCCTACACTGGGCTACAATCTTGGCCACATCTCTCTTCAGGCCAGGCCAATTGAAGTGCTCCTCCACAGAATGGATAGTCTTGTTACGGCCAAAGTGACCAGCAAGACCTCCAGCATGCATTTCCCAGACTAGAAAGTCCCGAACAGAAGTCCTCGGGACACAGAGTTGCTGCCCTCGAAACAGAAAACCATCCTGGAGTAGATAGTCAGCAAATGCTGTCGAGGATCCAGCAGACAGAGCAGAATAGGTAGGGCCAAAATCAGGACACTCTCCACAGAGCTCTTTCATGCGGTCGAATCCAGTGACCTCTACCCGAACAGTGGAAAGAAGGGAGACCCTTCGACTCAAGATGTCGGCCACCTTATTTTCTTTTCCAGCCTTATGTTTTAGGACAAATGTGAAAGACTGGAGAAATTCTACCCACCGACCATGCCTTGGGTTTAAGCTCTTCTGAGAGCTAAGGAATTTCAGAGCCTCGTGGTCCGAATATAAGACAAACTCTTGAGGTAAGAGATAGTGTCTCCAGTGTTTGAGGCTTGGAACACGGCATAGAACTCCTTATCATATGTGGAGTATCGAAGCTTTGCATCAGAAAGCTTCTCACTGAAATAAGCCACAGGGTGGCTTTCCTGGCTAAGTACTCCTCCTATTCCTACGCCCGATGCATCACAGGATATCTCGAAGTCTTTGGAAAAGTCTGGCAGGCGGAGGACAGGGGCTTTGGTCATAAGCTCCTTTATGGCAATAAAAGCATGTGAGGCGGCTTGGGTCAACTCAAAGTTCCCTTTACAGATGTAGTCTGTAATGGGTGCCATAATGGTGCTAAAACTCTTTATGAAGCGTCTGTAAAAGGTGGCTAGCCCATGAAAACTTCGAACGTCGTGGACGTTTTGGGGCTCAGGCCAGTCGACCATAGCTTGGACCTTGGATTGGTCCACAGATACTCCGTGACTCGAAACCACAAATCCGAGGAAACTAACCCGGTCGGTCATGAATTCACATTTTCTAAGGTTGACATACAAGGTTTCTCTCCTCAAAGTTTGGCAGACTTCTCTCAAATGATGGATGTGGTCCTGAGGGTTGTGGCTATAGATGAGAATGTCGTCAAAGTAGACGACAACAAAGTGACCAAAAAGGGGACGAAGGGCTTCTGTCATAAGTCTCATGAAAGTGCTGGGGGCATTGGATAGCCTGAAAGGCATGATGAGCCATTCATACAGACCTTCTTTTATTTTGAAGGCCGTCTTCCACTCATCCCCTAGTCGGATTCGGACCTGATGGTAGCCACTTTTCAAGTCAATCTTGGAAAAGATGGTGGCCCCACTCATCATGTCAAGCATGTCATCTAGGCGAGGAATGGGAAACCTATACTTGACAGTGATCTTGTTGATGGCGCGGCTGTCGACACACATCCGCCAGGTGCCATCTTTCTTGGGTGTGAGCAAAGCAGGGACAACACACGGGCTCTTGCTCACCCTGAGGAAACCCTTTTGGATAAGGTCCTCGACAATCCTTTGGAGCTCAGCATGCTCCCTGGGGTTCAACTGGTAATGGGGGAGGTTGGGGAGCATGGACCCGGGGACAAGGTCGATAGCGTGTTGTACATCACGCATGGGAGGGAGTTTAGAGGGCAAGTCCTCGGGGAAAATATCTTTGAAGTCCTGCAAGACTGCCTGGACTTCGGGTGGGACTGAGACTCGGGACTCCTCGGGTGTGATGGTGATGACAACAGCCCAAACAGGGGCACCCTCGGTAACCTCTCTATTCAGCTCACGGACACCTATGAAACTAAGGCGCCTAATTGGGTCATGACTAACCTTGGGGGCCTTAGGAACGGGCGTGATAGGTGTAGGGGAATAGGGAATGAGAAGTTTCCCTTCATTGGGAGCTTGGGGAATCTCCGGAACCTTGGGGGTCCCAGTGGGGGTGGAGGAGGTGGAGCTCTTACCCGAAGTAGAAGTGGGACTCTTACCCGAGGTCACCTTTGGGGGTGTCGGGTACAACTGGATCTTCTTCCCATTGTGGGAGAAGGAACATTGGTTGGATCGACCGAAAGTTGTGAGGTCTACATCATAAATCCACGGTCGTCCTAGGATGATGCTTCCGACCTTCATAGGCACTACATCGCACAAAATCTGTCCCTGGTAGGACTGGAATTGGATGGGAATGACACATGTAGTGGTGACTGGGATCGAAGTGTCGTCAACCCAAGCCACGTTGTAGGGCCTAGGGTGAGGGTGTGTAGGTAGACCTAGACGGGAGACAAATTCTGAAGAGACCGCATTGATACAACTCCCATTGTCAAAGATCACCTTGCATGGTTGGGTTTTCACCATGATGTAGGTTTGTAAGATGGAGCTTCGACGCCAGTCATCCTCCTGAGGGTGTGTTAGGATGCAGCGAACTATACCTAGTCTACCCTGGCTAGAGCTCTCGGCAATATCTCCCACTTGCATGTATTTGACATGCGTTTCATCAAACCCTGCATCCATTTCCTCAAACTGGGCTATGAGGTCAGGATCGGCCATATATCTCTCAGTGTCTTCTCCTTCCTGAGGTGGAGGCTCCATAGGCTGAGGGTCGGTGATGACCAAGGCTCGGGTGGGGCAGTTGGTGGCAATGTGCCCTAGGTTGTGGCACCTAAAGCAACGGACTCCTGAGATAGGGGCTGGTTGGGGAGTGCCAGGGGCGGGTCCCTTTCCTTTGTCATCCCTTTTATCAATCGGTGGAGTATACTCCAGCCTGGGCAATGCAACGGGTGCAGGTAAGGGGTTCCTTGTGAAAGGAACGGTAGGGGCAACGACCCGTAGTGGGGTAGCCGCAGGGGCATAAGAAGTGGAGGGGCCAACTCTCTCGGTGTAATGGACCATGGGATTTCGAGACTCAGGTTGGCGGTAGGTGGGAACCCGAGGTGGGGCCACTCTTTGAAATCGCTCAACATCTCGGGCAACCTGGTAGGCGTGCTCGAGGGTGTTGACCTCTCGCAAGAAAAGCTCCCGTTGGATGCTCTCGTGTAGGCCAGCCCTAAATCGAGAGAGGGTTATAGAGGCGTCTTCCATGACTTGGCTCCGAAGGAAGAAGTCATCGAATTTTGCGATGTACTCGTCCACGGACTTTCCATCTTGGGTGAGTTTCTGCCACTGGTCTAGAAGACGCTGATGGTAGGAGGGTGGCAGATATTTCTCCCTCAGTTTCTCCTTCATTTCTTCCCATGTATTTATGGGCTCCTCTCGTCTCCTGGCTAGGAGATTCTCCACATTACACCAGTAGGTTTTGGCTTGACACAAGAGTTTCATTTTGGCAAACCTCACCCTAGTGGCAGGGGCCATGCGGTGATGCCAATCAAAATATTGATCCATCCCAGCCTCCCACTCAAGGTATTTGGCTGGAGTGAGAAACCCATCGAAACTGGGAGCGTCAATTTTGACGTTCCGTAGGATGATCTCCTCGTCATCGTAGTCCCTCCTTTGAGGTGTACGATCCTCTTGTTCTCTACCTTGGGGAGCCTGATTCGGGCGGGCTTGCTCTCTATCCTCCCTAGAATTGGCTACGGGATTGCCGTGGCCATTCATTCGTCCTTCCTCTCCCTTTAGTCGATCCTCTCATCTAGCTCTGCTCGTAGTTGGCCTATAGATTCTTCAAAATGGGTCAGAAGGTTATGTTCGAACTGAGCCAACATAGCACTCACGCTCTTTTGATCCATCATTGGTTGTAGTGTTGAAGGGCGCTCTAGACGGCCAGATGAATTTCTAGACCAATGTGGCATGCACGACTTCGGACCTAAATGATGCAGTCCTGGGACCGAAGAATTTAGCAAGCAGTGGACCCGGCTGATTTGCAAAAGGGTCAATTTGAAGGGACCGATCAGGGAAAGTTGCTCGCCCGTAGGCAAAGTAGTTGTGGAACTACCTCCTGACAATTTAGGGGCCCTAATGTGGCAGTTCTAGGGCCTAAGGATAGGCTCAAGCAAGCTCTCGCTTTCCGTCCACAGCGATGCACTCAGGAAGCTGGCTGCATGGATCGGGCTCTCTTCTCACTTCGTCGCGCGGTAATTAAAAAGATACTAAATGAGCAAGGGAGGGGAGCACGTACCTAGCTAGACTGAAAAGTCTAACTCCGACCAGAGACGAAGGCGAGCGGGGACGTGCGGGCCCGCACGGCGTCGATGAAGATTGAGCGGTTACAAAGTATTCACTAAACGCAGGGAGGATTATTACAAATCACTTAAAATTTCCCGCGCAGGGGAACAGATCAGTCCAAATTCTCCGTGCAGGGAGAATCAGAGGTACCCGCACTCCGTAAGTTACGGACCGTGTGTCGGCGGCCGGGTGACTTGGGTGCCGATCGAGCCGACGTTGTGGACTTCGGGTGTCACAAAAAAGGGATATATAAATATATATATTCAACTCTTTTTAATAATATATATATATATAGATAATAATATTTATACTCTATATATATATTTAACTTCTCTTTTTTTTTCCAATCTCCCCTTTTTTTCTTTTGACTTTTCTTTCTCTTTTCAAACTTCACCTAATTTTCAAACTTTGTCACTTCTTCAAAACCCATTTTTTTAACCTTTTTTTTTCTTCAAACCGCCACCGTTCAAACCCCCCCTTTTTTTAAGCCCTTCAGCTGGTGGTCAATCAGGGTAGGCGGAGGCGGGCTCGGGGGCCTGCTGGCGCCGACTGCTCATCGGCAGCGGCGGGGTGGCGCGCACGCCTGCGTGCGCGGGTACCGGTGAGGCCAGGCACAGGCCCGGGTGTGGCCGGGCGCAGGGGCACGCAGGCACGGCCGGGCGGTGAGCTGGGCGCGGGAGGGCGCGCAGGCGACTGCTGGCCGGGCGGGCCCGGGGTGGCTGGTCGGGCGTGGGCGCAGGGGCGCGTAGGGGCGTGCGCGTAGGCACGTAGGGGCGCAGGCGACGGCCGGGCGGGCGAGTGCGCCAGGAGGGCGCGGGGCGTGCACCGGGCGGGCCCGGCCAAGCGCGGCCAAGCGCGGGCCGGGTGCGGGCCTGGCGAGGGCACGTGGGCGCGCGGGCGGTGCTGGCAGCAGGGCCGGGCACGCAGGGGTGCGCGGGGCCGGGCACGGTGCGGGCGGCGGGGCCGGACGCCGGGCGCGGCGGCCGGGGAGGGGAGGAGTTGGCCGTTGCGGTCGCTCCCCCCGTTTGAACTCGGCACTGGCGACGAGGCCCCGTGCCGCGAACTGGGCCCTTCTCTTTTTTTTTTCTCCTGTTTTCCTTCAACCGAGAGAGAGAGAAGGAGAGAGAGAGAGAGAGAGAGAGAGAGATTAAGTAGAAGGGAAGAGAGATTAACGAGACAGAGAGAGAGATTAAGCAGAGAGGGAGTGATTACAGAGAGAGTACAGAGAGGTTTTCAGTGCGAAAAAATTGTTTTTTTCTCTTTTTTTTTTCTCAACTAATATCTTCTTCTGCTACTCTTCTTTTTTTTCTTCACTTATAGCAATCTAGAGAGAGAAAGAGAGAGACGTCGGGGACGTCAGGCTCGTCGGAGACGCCGTATTGGGCTCTGATACCAAATTTGACGCGGACGGGCGTCGGGGAACGGATCGACGACGGCTCCTGTCGGCACGGATGGAACATATATCTTGCTACCTCGCGCAGCTCGGCCTCACGCCGGCCGGTCTCACACCGGGCGACACTCGAATCTCACAAAGAGAAAGGAGGGAAGGGAAGAGCACAAGGGCAAGATGCACCTATGTGTTAACAAAACCTGTTTCTTTTCATTCATCCATATGATACGTAACACACCATTGACCTCCTTATATAGGAAATGCCCTATTACATGAATACCTTCACACTTTTACTTATTTGCCTATATACCCTAGCCTAATAAAACAAGGACCTCACCCACCATCCAACAACCTTTGTTGACTTGGGGGTTTAAAGCAATTTAAAATATAATACTTTGACTCAAATAAAATATTATGGTGGTTAAAATACAAATACCACCAAATACACACATACACACATACGTACGGATACGTACTTAGGACGTCGCGTCTTCTCCGAGCCATAAACTCAGTGCAGTTGGGGCGGTGTGGCGTCGACGCCGAGTAGTGGGCCCGGTGTCCCCACCACCTGTTTAGCTATTCCTACTAATTTCGTTGTGTACTATGACTAAGCATCTCATGCTCATTATAGCACTTGACTGTTCCTTAATGTGTTGAATTTTTAATTAGGCATAGTTTTAGAAAGGATCTATTCAACCCCCCTTATAGATCCTGTTGCACCCTATCGGACCTAACATGGACCTCCGGATAAGCTTCAGCCTTAAATCTAAAATGTAATATTTGTGCTTAAATGAGACTGACATGATTCTAAATGCAGCATGCCGAGGGAGCCCAGTGCCAGGCACCAGACACACCGTCTTCCTCCTCCCAGACGCTGGCAGATCGGGCCGAGCAGGATGCAGATTTTGCGCGAGCCATAGCGCGAGCCTGGGAGGCCGAGGCACTCTTGCTGAGAGGGTAAGCAAACCACTCTTCCTCCTTTCAATTTCATGATTAAAACTGCAAGAATGATTTACGAGATGAATGCATATGCAGGCGAGGGAGTTGGCAGCAGCGCTGAGTGAGGCTACTCGGTAGAGAGAGGAGGCCGAGTGCTTCCGGGCAAAGGTAGAGCACCTACGTGCAGAGGCGGCAGAGGTAGCACGCCTTTCTGCAGAGATGGAGCGATCCCATGCGGAGACAGCGGAGGTAGAGAGCCTCCGTGCCGAGGCGGCCGAGCTGAGAAGCGGACTGGAGTAGTCCCGGCTGCGGGTGGCCGAGCTGACAGGTGTAGTGGGGGCGTACCAGTAGTCCCTCCAGGCGATGAGTCGGCGGTCGGAGCGCAGTAGGACTTAGAGTGGCACGCCCAGCAGCGCCTATAGAGATTACCTCACGGGTTCCTCCGGCCATCGGAGGAACGAGGAGGAGTGACGCCGCTGGCAGCATGAGGAGGGGAGCACCCCCAGGGCACCACCAGGGAAGCGCCATGAGGGCTCAGAAGAGAGTGGCGGTCCAGGGGAGGGACAACCCCGATGTACTTCATGAGATGTATGCGTATATGACTTTAGTGGAATGACATGATTTTTTGACTTTTTCTGATGAACGCATGCACACTGACAATAACTAATCCTAACTTAACGACCCTTATGACTGACAACGTGAGAGTACAAAAGAGAGCGATGGAAATGGAGAAGGGGAGAGAAACTTAGGTATGGGCGGTTTGAAAGAGAAAACTAAGACAGCAAAGAGAAACGGTCTCAGCAAGGCCGCTAAATGAGCGTTAGCAGTTCCAAGACAGGCCACTAAAGACTGAACGAGCCACAACTGGATGGGTGATGAAGACGATTCATTCATGACCGCAAAGCAGGAAAGACTGTCCCATTAAGACCGCTTTAAAATGAAGATGGTCTAGCCGAGACCGTTAACCACACGGATGGATAAGAATGTGAGCGGAGATGAAAATGGTCGTGGAAAGACCGCAAAGAATGAATAGCGGTCGCTCGATAGACCGCAAGGGTGGAAAGACTGTTAACTCTGATCGGGACTCCTTTGGAGAGTCCCAACCCGTGGATAAACCCATCCAACCGTGCGAAGAGTGATCCTAACATTGATTGAGCCTATCCTAACTCAATCCTAGTGGCTGAAGGCTAAGAACTTGGGCTCCAAAAGTAGGGGGACTCTCAAATTCGTAACTCACACCAAACCCCTCTTTCTAGCCTTGAAAATCTTAGTGCAACCACCCAAATCAATATGAAAAGGGCTCTTGAGGCTAGCACAATGGGGGAGAGCTCCTACAGCGGGCCACAACCAACTAGGAAGGAGCATGAGGTGCTACAATGGCTGACTTCCATTCCTAATCATTTGAGCACCAATCCCTTGCGAGAGGTAGGCTTTATCAATCACTTTTCAAATTTGTTGAAATTATTTTCCAAATCCTTATATTGCTCCTCTCTTTCTCCTCTTTTTTCTTTCTTTCTTTCTATGGCTTCTTTCTGGCCCTAGGCGTTACTCCAACCTAAAATGGGTGGCTCTTATGGTCCGTGAACTTCCATTAGATGTGATCTCCATCCTAAAAGCTTGGCACCTCCATCCATTACTTGTCTTGGCTAAAAATTATCGCAAACTCTCACTCGATTGGCACAGCATTTCAGCTCTAGTAGAGATATGGCATCCTCAGACCCACACATTTGTCTTGCCCTCGTTTGAAGCTACTATCCTCCTAGAAGAGGTTGAGACATTGCTCGCCCTTCCTAGATCCAAGGTAGGGGACGAGGACTTAGTGTGTCATATAGTTGCCCCTATAGACCCCTCTCTGATCCTAGGGGAATTTCTACCCAACTCAAAGGGTATTAGGACTATGATGAGCATCATTAGTGGGTTGTGGCGAGCGTTGTCCATTTCACAGGCCATCCTTTCTTATCTGTACGAGGGCCTTAGTTCAGCTTTCCTTGGGGGGACTCTCTTTGGGTCTATGATCTTGCTTGAGTGTTGGATGGGGGTTAGGTTGAAGTTCCTACCAAAGGAGGACATTCCTTCTCTCAGTCGTATCTTTGGGAGCCACCCACTCTTTTTCATTGGAGGCGCATTCGTGTTTCCTCAGTAGGTTGAGTGCAGGACTGCAGACAGGAAGACTAGAGATGACTGGCGGATCTACCTCAACACTCTGCCCCTTGATCAGTTCGTGATGCGCCCAGCTTTCCTTGTTGGTACTACCCTCAGGCTTCCTAGGAGGCTTGGGTTGGACTTAAGACTCGTGGGGAACACCACCTTGGCGATGTACTGCCCCCACAGGTGCTCTCTACATGTTGGCCACCTGCGTATCATGGTTCCAGCACTACCCCACCTACCCATGCTACAGGCGAGGAGACTCGGGACGGAGGAGGATGAGTAGGCAGTCAGGAGCGCGTTGATCATGTGGGAGGTCAGTAGGACCCATACTCTACCAGCAGAGGTGACAGAGATCCAGGAGGAATACCAGCTTTACCTGAGAGAGTTATGTGAGATCTGACCTCGCGTAGATGCCCGATCGAGGATTGAGTGATTTTCCTTGGTGTATAGGGATCCATAGCTTGAATTTGATGTATTTGAGATTGAATAAATGAATGAAAGACTTCGAATAAGCTATAGACTTGCCTTTTTTCTGCATTTGTATGGTTTGACATAGCTCTCGGGAATAGAAACGGCTTGACAAAGGACCGCTATAAGAATAAGACGGCTACAATATGACCGCTAAAGCAAGAGAAACGGCCTCCAATAGGCCACAAACCTGTAGACGTTTGAGCGGACCATTGAGCTTGTGGTAAATAGTCCTCAAGAGAAAGAAGTGGTCTTTCAAGGGAACACTATCATAGCAAGATGGTCAGTATTTGACCACTGAGTTCATATAAATCGTCTCTTGTAGACCGCACCGGGATAGATATCAAAAGGGCTTGTGTGTTTGGACTCCGAGTAAATAGCGGCCTACCAAATGACCGCTGGAATATGAGACGGTCAGGAATTGACCGCTAATTGAATGTAAACGGTCCTCATAAGACCACAAACAAGTAGATATGAGAGGAGTCTATGGGCTTTGTAGTTCGGGCCTTGCGGACCTGTCCCTGCACACACTAAACAAAGAAACATGTTAAATCTGTTCTAGGCTCAACCCCTTGCTGAGGGCAAGCTTGATGTAAGACCAATTCCTGAAGTTTGGTCAAGGGGTTAAGCCTTATTAAATAGGCAAAATCAAAATAAGGGAAAATGCAATGCATGCCATGAAATGCAGGAGAAATTCGTGGTGGTTTTGAAAGTATTTGATTTATTTTTGAGTTTTAGAGATATCTGATTTTTCGTTAGGTTTTGACAATATTTGATTTTGTTTGTCTTTTTAAAAATATTTGATTTTTTTCCTTTTTTTTGTTTGTCTTTTGAAGGCTAACTCAAACTAGGCAGCAAGGGCCTCAACCCCATGTCATCAAGAATCTTCTAAAACACAGCGTGCGCTCAAGATGACAAACCCTTGGCTAGGGATCCAGTTCGCATGACGATGCCTCTCCCAGGGCCATACCCAGGGTAGGACCTAGTCTTTAGGGAAAAAATGGAAGAAAATTGGAGACAAGCCTTGCATTGGGATGGGAGATGTCAAGACTCAACTTCCTTCTAGGGCACTTCCCCTCAAAGAGTCGACTTGTAACGCCGGGACTTGGTGTCTTTGATTTTATTAATTTTGTTGATTTTGATACACACATGATGCTACACAACCCTTCACCGTTTTATGCAAATCTCGACTCTTGCCTTAGGAGAAGCAGACCCAGTTACTAGGCTTAGGGATATTTTTCATGGTGTTTTTCTCTCTAATTCTCTCTTCTTTTTTTTTTGTTTTTTCTTCTTCTTCCTCTTTTTTTGTTTTTTGAAGTCTGCCCCTATTTGAAATTGCTCTCGTATTGGGGATTGGCTAGGTTGGTTATTCCACCCATCAATCTCTTGCCCCTACATTCGGCCGAAGAAAGAAAAGTAAGGACCTTCACCTCCCCCGAGCATGGCCGAAGGAGAAACGGTGTTTCGCAAAAGGAAGACCCTGACCAAGGGTGTCGTGTACTTTGTGAGTGCTGTGCTAAGGAATGCCCTTTAATGATTAAGGAAAAGATGCCTCACCGCCCGATTATCGTCAGCCAGACTCTTTTAAGGCTAAAAGCGCTTGAGATAAAGTCTGTTCCACACATGGGACAATTCTTCACCCTCGGCGTTAATTTGGCGATATGCGTTCCCGGGATAGACCTCCTTAACAACGAGCGGGCCCTCCCAGTTAGGTTGCAGTTTAGACCTGGGACCACCTGCTCTAATAAATTTACGCTTCAAAATCATATTACCAACTTGAAATTTTCTTTCAATGACCTTCTTTTGAAAATGACGTGAGACGTGCTTTTGATAGACAGAGACATGATTGGCCGCATTAAGCCTCTTCTCGTCCAAGAGTTCCAGCTGGACTTGTAATGCCTCTCGACGCTCATCGAGATTAAGTTCCTTATCAAGCTGTACTCTTAGGGAAGGGATCAAAATCTCATACAAAAGTACCGCCTCCATCCTATAAGTGAGAGCAAAAGGAGTTTGTCCCGTGGGAGTACGGACAGAGGTGCGATAAGCTCATAGAGCTTCGACTAACCTCTCGGACCAATCAAAAAATTTGTGCGACTCTCATGTTTTCTTAATAATTTTAATAAGGGTTTTATTAGTGGCCTCGGCTTGGCCGTTGCCTTGTGGATAATATGGAGATGAATGATGCAGTGTGATATTAAACTTCTTACAAAGGTCCTGGAGCTCTTGTGACATGAACTGAGGCCTATTGTCGGTGACGATGTCGCTTGGTACTCCAAACCGCGAGATAATGTTCTTCAAGATGAAGCAGCAAACCATGGAAGCTTTGATTTCTGCGTATGCTTCAGCTTCAGCCCAGTTGGTGAAATACTCAGTGGCGGTAAGGATAAATGATTTTTGCTTGACCTGAGAGTTAGGATCACCCAGTGGGCCTACAATGTCAAAAGGCCACATGGAGAATGGCCAAGGAGCAGAAAGAGGATGGAGGGGTGAAGTAGGAGCATGAATCTTATCAGCGTGGAGTTGGCATTGAACACACCTACGAATATAGGTGGAACAATCTTCTTCTATGGTTGGCCAATAATAGCCTTGCCTAAGAATTTTCTTTGCCAGTGCCTGACCATTGACATGCCCTTCACACTCACTCGAATGGGCTGCTTCAACGACCTTCCAGGTCTCATCATCGTCTAAACATCTCATAAGAACTCCATTATGACATCACCTATACAACTCTCCAGCAATAATTATGTATCTCGAGGTGACCCTTCAGATGGCCTTACGCTGCTCTGTGTTAGCCGACTCTAGGAACGACCCATCCCTACAATAATGCTCTATTTCGTAGTACCAGGGCAACTCCTCTTCTTCCAAGATCTCTTCCAATTCTATTAACGATACTTCTTTCAAATCTTCCATCTCAGCCTTCTTCTCAATGGACTTCCTAAGGTTATCGAACCAGAGATCCTGAACGGAAGGAGCGTCTAACCGCTGGACCACAATGGTCTTAGTAGCGCGATTGAGAGGAAAGGATAGGGAAGAAGAAAGTGATGCAAGTGCATCGGCAAGAATGTTTGTAGATTGAGGAGTATGAATATAAATCAATTTGCGGAACTGCCTAGCCAAGAGAGTGACCAAGTCTTGATAGGGCTTGAGCTTTGGGTCACGGGTGTGATAGTGTGACAACCCGGACTCCGGATACCGGATATACCCGATAGGACTTCTGAGTAGACCCGATACCACTTGGAACCCGTGAAGCCTCCCAAGAGCTGTAAAGCTCTGAAGGGAAAAAGGAGTGTCGTGTAGTACATTGAAGTCGCAGATATAACAATAAGCAATTAAATTTCATTAATCAGGTTTGCTAAAGTAGCAGAAATAAAATTACTTTTTAATTAACAGTTGTAAATTAACAATTATACCAGAGTCCAGTCCAAAGGAAAGACAAGTACAATCGATAGAAAGGAAAGACGTACCCTGAGGTCGGGGGAAGCCCGACACAGGTACCGCTGGCAACACCAGGAACCGCGAAGGAAGAAGAGACGACCCCACCTGAAAAGTAGGGGTGAGCCTCGTGTCACTAGCCCAGTAGGGGTCACGCGGATCCCCACTGAAAAACAATGCAGTAACACAGAACAACAGCTAAAACAACAGTAGTAGTAAAGCAGGAAAAGTAGGGAAAGCTACTACTAGAAAGCTGTAAAAGAAAGCCGAAAGAGCAGGAGTAGAATGGCTAAAAGAAAAGGGAAAAGCCGTACTGAGCAAAACATGGCTGCCGAACTAACCTCGGCTCCATAAGCTACTCTAAACAAAAACAAAAAGGCGAACCCAGATCTCAAAAAGTCAGGAGTTACCAATCTGCTGACACAACACAAGGCCCTAGGCAAAGGCCTAAGACGATAGGCGAAAAAGCCTAGAAAAGACCTGGACAGACACAAAACACTAAAGCCTACACGACTCGATTGCTGTGGACGCTCTCCTAAACACAACCGCATGCACAACTGGAGCGTCGTACATGCTACACAACAGTGGCCTCGGGTAAGGCCACGAAGAGACTAACCCGAGAAGGTCACGACGCGTAAGAAACGTGAGAGTCACGTGTCACGTGACGGAAGCACCTCCTCACTAGAAGAATAGCCAGCTGCGTCCACTGACGTCTTATGCTGCGCCTCAAGTGTCTCACATATGCTGCCTAGCACACGGTAGAGACTAAGACACTGTAACCAGAACATGAACCATAATAACGAGTGACTAGTCAGGGTCACGCCCATCGGCGCAAGTCCTACGCCCATGACCACATGTGCACACACTGGCTCGTGCCTAGAGCCACGCCTCTAGCTAGGTTTCCCCCCTAGCAGAATGCTATAGTTACGCAGGGGCCCACAAAACTAGCTTAAAAACTGTATCTCGGGAACTGCCACGCCACCACTTCCAGGTGGGTCGACACGCCGTAACTTGTTGCCAGGCTATGACTAGTGGAGGCTCATTAGACACAGAACTCTGAAACACAAGTGCTATAGTACTGTGAGGCAAGGAAGCATTATCGTATGTACTACGAAGCACCAAGGCATCACAACGACTGCCAACAGACTCAAGATAGCGAAACTAGACCTACTCACGTAACGATCCTTGAGTCTCACAACTCGGAGTCAAGATCGTCATACAGAGTAGAACAAGCCACCAATCGGTCTAATCCTAAGTCAAAGAAACGACACATCCGTATAAAACGACAACGGAGACCTGAGGGATCATCAAGACCCTCAAACACCTGGACACGTAAATCAAGGTAGGACAATACCTCAAGGTGTCCAGAACCACTATCTCGAGCTTTTCAGAATAGTCGAGACACACACAAGGTTACTTGTCAACCATTGGGTCTCACCGGGTTGACCAGAACCTGAATAATGACTCTGTAGCGATACAATGGCACTCCTGGCTACCTGACTATGGTTGTAGCACTCATAAGATGTTAGAAGACATCCACAGGATGATGGGCAAACCACGAGGTCAAGCCAAGATAATCAGAAGTCAAAACATCGGGAAACGACACGCAAGAATTAAGCGGAGAAACATACGCTGGCGGTCATAGAATGGGCCGCTATGTCACTATAGCGGTCAAGGATTAGGCCGCTAAACTCAGTCAACCCTGAACCAACCTATTCGAACAAACCACCAAAGCGGTCTAATATAGACCCGCCATACGGACTAGGCGGTCCAAGAGACAACCGCCACACTAAATGCATTAAAAAATAGACCCACCAAGGCCAACCAACTTAAATTCTTGACTAGGTCTAAAACCACGGTAACATGAATACCGAGGAAGACCACAAGTCGCCAAAACTATCCCCTCAAGACGGGAACTCAAGGGAGGCCACGCACATGCGGGGGAACCCCACCGCACTTACACCGATACACGGTGACTCGATCGAACGTAACACGAAGCTCGAAACACATATACCTATGGGCATGCTTATCGAGGTAACACGTCACCTCCCGACACCCCAGAAACACGGACACGGAACCCACAGGGTGTCCGGAACACTCGCAAGGCCATAGGTCGGTCATTGGGTCTCAACCGGACCGACTAGTACTCGAAACAAACAAAAATAGGGAATTCCGGTCGACTTGGCCCCTGGGGTCGGTCGACCAGCCCAGGGTGGTCGATCGACCGGACCAACACGGCCCTATGGGCGACCGCCGGTCGATCGGCCCATCCGGTCCGGTCGACCGGTTACGGCGGAGAACCAGCAAATCCGAGCCCTAAAATCCGGTTCCACGCCCCGTTTGATTCCGATCGAAGGGGAAAACAATTACAACAATAAAACCGACCTTCCAAAGTCTGGAAGGGGTCAAAACAACGCATAATTCGCTTGAAATGGGCAATTCCACCGAATTGACCCTAAATGAGTCACCGGGGTTCCCGGGCTCGTACTGGCCCCATGACAACTGATTGACATGAAAGCAGCGGATCTGGAACGCTGACATTCAAGGGGTTCGATTGATACCAACTGATCTAAAAATCGTCGGCATTTTCCAGCGAACCCTACGAACACCCCAAAAGCATGATTTTACCAAAACTGAATGAAACCCGCTCAAACTCACACCGAACAACATGAAATTGTAGGGAAAACGTAGAGGAGAAGTAGGTGATCCGTCTCCCTACCTCCACCGAAGATTCCGTGCACTGAAGTGACTAAACCACGCCGAAAACCACGTCGTGAGCTCGACCGTCGGCTTTGAATCCACCATTCGGGATCGCGCCAGAAACGGTCCGATCCTTTCCCCATCGTGCTCCGGACCACTCCCACGGCATCACCTCTACCTGCCCGAGCCCCCTTCGTCTGCAACCGAAGCCGGAAGGGCGAGAGAAGAGAGAAAACGGGGGAGAGAGGAGGTCACTGTCGCGAATGAACGAGATGAGAGAGGAGAAGAAAGAAAAAGGAGAAAATGAAAAGAAATTAGGAATTTTTCTAATTTTTGAAAATTCGATTATTAGCCCAAAAATGGACTAATATAGAAAAAATACGTAAAAATAGTCGAAACAATCCTCGTGAAGAGTACAATGCAACTGCGACATCCACGTGTCGATGAACTGAGAAATAAACTCACCATAGGGTTCCGTAACTAGTATGAGAGAAAAATCCACGTGGACCGTAAAACTCAACTCAGGACCCACAAAAGTGATCTGAAACTCTCCGAAAAGGATCCGAAAAATCCAATAAGAATCCAGGGTATTACAGCCTCTCCTCCTTCAAGAAATTTCTTCCTTGAAATTTAAGGAATGAACAAAAAGAAGCAGGGATGAACAAAGCCCAAGACACAACTTAAAACAACATGAATCTCAAAAAAACACCATTCAGAGGAACACTTGTCAGACCATAATCACAAGCACACGCTCTGGATCGAGCACGGCACCCAAGTGAACCCAAGTCCGACACCTCTGAAACAAGGCAACATCGTTTAGGTCTCACAGGAAAAAAGGCACGACCCTTGCCACGACAACAACTATCGGGAAAACAAAACGACAAACACAGCAAGCATCAGCTTAAACAAAGGAAGCATAGTCCTCTCAGCTGACAGCTCGACAACATCATCTCCAGTGCCAAAGGCAACAACGAAAGCCTGGCACATAGGACCCCAACGACAGCACCGAACCACAACATAATCAAGTCAGTCCTCACTCAGATATTATATCTGATCCAGTCGCAGGCTAACTCTATCAAGAAAGAAGAGTACAACACAACTAACCGACAAGATCATGGTCCACACAGTGCCAAGATAGTTACACAAAATCATAGAGAAACAGCGATAAAACGACAACAACGGTAGCACTTGCAGGATCCCGGCTCCGTACCGGACACAGAACCATGGAACACAACTGCAAGCTGGGTCACATCAAGGCACAATGACAGTTGAACGCACGACCACAAGGGATGAGTCATGCATCGAGCAGCTTACCAAGAATATACCCACGATAACGAGAATAACAATCTTGGGAAACGCATCTCAAGGACCATGATTACGTCCCGAGAGCACAACACCCAAGAAAGAATTGTAGAGCAGAGGGTACTCAACCAACAGAAATGTCGACAGATTCCCCCAACACTCACAAATGCCAGTGCCAACACCAAAATGCCTTCAAGAACAATGGCATGGCAACAGACAACATCAAGGCACAGGAAGCCAAGATGAAGTCACATCGAGACAAAGAAAAATAATTCTCTCGACCGGTCAGAACCTTACAACCAACGATCCTCGACCTATGGGTTATCAGCCCACACGCTTCCGCTACGCACTCATACCACGCACACAGTCATTAAAAATATCTCGGTATCCACATCTCAACACACACTCGACACCATCGCAATTCATAAAAATCGTAATATGACACGCCATGAGTACTGATCCTATGAACAACTAATCACAAGTCGCCTAAGTGCAAACGAAAAATAGCACCAGCTTCAGCACAAAGCCCAAATAAAATGCTAATCTCAGTTTACCATTACGTCCTGAAACAATTATTGAGCCTTCACAACATGTCAGCCGTCAGACACGGCACGATAAACACGGTGCATAACGGCTCTTAACACAAGGATTAGGTCCAAATCCAAGCAACCGTCAAACAAGAAGCAGATCAGGCTCAGAAGAAATAATGTCCACACTTAAGTAGACACAAGACAAAGGTCTCACTAAGACAGTAATTCCAAGGCTTACCTCGAAAAGACTCCACCAAATAGGATGAGAAGCATCAAGCTCACTAACAGTAGCTCACCAGGAAGGAAAATCCACGGTTCGCTTGAGCATCTTCTCAATCAAGGCAATAAAGCAACCACTTCAACAGAAACGAAACACCTCAGGAGCTGAACAGACTAAAGCTGGGACGACCAAAACAACGTAAGAACGTGTACGGCCATCATACCAACTTGAAAACTCACCAGCCACCTGAACAAACCACGGAAAAATCTAGAACAATGTACTGTATATTCAAGCCTACCGGTGAACTCTGCCAAGTACAGCACGATCAAGACAAGCATCGCGACGAAGAAGATTGTCCCGTCACATCCTGACGCGAGCAAAACCCATCTCATACAGTGCCAACACAGCACACACAAGACAACACACGGAAAACAACGTGACAAGGAATCACAAAACCTAAGCCAGCGAAAGACTGTACTGGACATTCAGGACTCCAGACACTGTATATCTCAGATTCTCAAGTACTTCACACAACAATGCTACGATATCACCTGTTACGACCCGGTCTCCAGATACCGGATATACCCAATAGGACTACCGAGTAGACCCGATACCACTTGGAACCCGTGATGCCTCCCAAGAGCTGTAAAGCTCCGAAGGGAAAAAGGAGTGTCGTGTAGTACATTGAAGTCGCAGATATAATAGTAAGTAATTACATTTCATTAATCATGTTTGCTAAGGTAGCAAAAATAAAATTACTTTTTAATTAACAGTTACAAATTAACAATTATACCAGAGTCCAGTCCAAAGGAAAGACAAGTACAGTCGATAGAAAGGAAAGACGTACCCTGAGGTCGGGGGAAGCCCGACACAGGTACCGCTGGCAACTACGAACATGCCATACCAGGAACTGCGAAGGAAGAAGAGACGACCCCACTTGAAAAGTAGGGGTGAGCCTCGTGTCACTGGCCCAGTAGGGGTCACGCTGATCCCCACTGAAAAACAACGCAGTAACACGGAACAACAGCTAAAACAGTAGTAGTAGTAAAGCAGGAAAAGTAGGGAGAGCTACTACTAGAAAGTTGTAAACGAAAGCCAGAAGAGCAGGAGTAGAATGGCTAAAAGAAAAGGGAAAAGCCCTATCGAGCAAAATACGGTTGCCGAACTAACCTCGGCTCCCTAAGCTACTCCAAACAGTAACAGAAAGGCGAACCCTGATCTCAAAAAGTCAGGAGTTACCGATCTGCTGACACAACACAAGGCCCTAGGCGAAGGCCTACGAAGACAGGCAAAAAAGCCTAGAAAAGACCTTGATAGACACAGAACACTAAAGCCTACATGACTCGATTGTCGTGCATGCTCTCTTAAACACAACCGCATGCACAACTGGAGCGTCGTACATGATACACAACAGTGACCTCGGGTAAGGCCATGAAGAGACTAACCGGGGAAGGTCACGTCGCGTAAGAAACGCGAGAGTCACATGTCACGTGACGGAAGCACCTCCTTACTAAAAGAACAGCCAGATGTGTCCACTGACATCTTATGATGCGCCTCAAGTGTCTCGCCTATGTTGCCTAGCACACGGTAGAGACTAAGACACTGTAACTAGAATAGGAACCATAGTAATGAGTGACCAGTCAGGGTCACGCCTGTCGGCGCAAGTCCTACGCCCCTGACCACGTGTGCACACACTGGCTCGTGCCTAGAGCCAGGCCTCTAGCTAGTTTTCCCCCCCAGCAGGTCGCTACCGTTACGCAGGGGCCCACGGAACTAGCTTAAAAACCATATCTCGGGAACTACCACGTGACCACTTCCAGGTGGGTCGACACGCCGTAACGCGTCGCCAGTCTATGACTAGTGGAGGCTCACTAGACACAGAACTTTGAAACACAAGCGCTGTAGTACTGACAAGCAAGGAAGCACTATCGTATGTACTACGAAGCACCAGGGCAGCACAACGACTACCAACAGACTCAAGACAGGGCAACTGGACCTACTCACATAATGATCCTTGAGTCTAACGACTCGGAGTCAAGATCGTCGTACAGAGCAGAACAAGCCGCCAATCTGTCTAATCCTAAGTCAAAGAAACGACACATCCGTATAAAATGACACACAGAGACCTAAGGGATCATCAAGACCCTCAAAGCACCTGGACACGTAAACCAAGGTAGGACAATACCTCAAGGTGTCCAGAATAACTGTCTCGAGCTATTCAGAATAGTCGAGACACACAAAAGGTTACTTGTCAACCATTGGGTCTCACTGGGTTGACCAGAACCTGAATAATGAATCTGAAGTGATACAAAGGCACTCCTGGCTACCTGACTATGGTTGTAGCCCTCATAAGATGTCAGAAGACATCCACGGGATGACCGACAAACCACGAGGTCAAGCCAAGATAATCAGAAGTCGAAACATTGGGAAACGACACGTAGGAATTAAGCGGAGAAACATACGCTGGCCGTCATAGAATGGGCAGCTAGGTGACTGTAGCGGTCAAGGATTAGGCCGCTAAACTCAGTCAACCCTGAACCGACCTATTTGAACAAACCACCAAAGCGGTCTAATATATACCCGCCACACGGACTAGGTGGTCCAAGAGACAACCGCCACACTAACCGCCCTAAAACATTGACCTAAGACAAACGACAGGTAGCGGCCTAAGAAAGGCGTGCTACAGCGAAGAAACGCATGAAGGTCGGGCCGCCAAGGCCAAACAACTTAAATTATTGACTAGGTCTAAAACCATGATAACACGAATATCGAGGCAGACCATAAGTCACCGAAACTATCCCCTCAAGATGGGAACTAAAGGGAGGCCACACACATGCGGGGGAACCCCACCACACTAAAACCGATATACGGTGACTCGATCAAACGTAACACGAAACCCGAAACACATATACCTATGGGCATGCTTATCGAGATAACACGTCACCTCCCGACACCCCAGACACATGGACACGGAACCCACAGAGTGTCCGGAACACTCGCGAGGCCTTAGGTCGGTCATTGGGTCTCAACCGGACCGACTAGGACTCGAAACGAACAAGAACAGGGAATTCTGGTCGACCTGGCCCCTGGGGTCGGTCGACCTGACAGGGTCGGTCGACCGACCCAGGGTGGTCGGTCGATCGGACCAACACGGTCCTAGGGGAGACTGTCGGTCGACCGGCCCATCTGGTCCGGTCGACTGGTTACGGCAGAGAACCAGCCAATTCGAGCCCTAAAACTCAGTTCCACGCCCCGTTCGATTCCAATCGAAAAGGAAAACAATCACAATGACAATACCAACCTTCCACTGTCCGAAAGGGGTCAAAACAACGCATAAACGGCTTGAAACAGGCAACTCCACCGAATTGACCCTATATGAGTCACCGGGGTTCGTGGGCTCGTACCGGCCCCAAATGACAACCGATTGACACGAAATCATCAGATCTGGAACGCTGACATTTAAGGCGTTTGATTGATACCAACTGATCTAAAAATCGTTGCCGTTTTTTGGTGAACCGTACGAACACCCAAAATTATGATGTTACCAAAACTGAACGAAACTCGCTCAAACTCGCACCGAACAACACAAAATTGTACGAAAAATGTGAAGGAGAAGTAGGTGATCCGTCTCCCTACCCCCACCGAAGATTCCATGCACCGAAGTGACTAAACCACGCCGAAAACCATGTTGCGAGCTCGACTGTCGGCTTTGAATCCACCATTCGGGATCGCACCAGAAACGGTCCGATCCTCGCCCCATCGCGTTCCGGACCACTCCCACGGCATCACCTCTACCTGCCCGAGCCTCCTCCGTCTGCAGCCGGAGTCGGAAGGGGGAGAGAAGAGAGAAAACGGGGGAGAGAGGAGGTCACGGTCGCGAATGAACGGGAGGAGAGTGGAGAAGAAAGAAAAACGAAATTAGGAATTTTCCTAATTTCTAAAAATTCGATTATTAGCCTGAAAATGGAGTAATTCAAAAAAATACGTAAAAATAGTCAAAACGATCCTCGGGAAGAGTACAACGCAACTGCAGCGTGGTGAGGACACGCGCCGCATCACTCGACGGAGCACACGGAGCATGCCGGCATCCCTTTGGCTCGGCGACCACTTGGCAGACTAGTAGAGCTATCTTTAGTTATTTTATGCTTTAGGCCATGTTGGGCCTTGGATTAGTCCCTGCGTGGACACTTTTATTAGTTGTGTGGACCTTTGTAGGCCATTTGGAGCAAATTAGGCTTTAGTTGGACCATTTTATGCTTATTAGATAGGAGATAGGGCTATTGGGCCATTTTTTTTGGTTCAATCTCTGGCCCATATGGGCTGGCCACCCACTCCCTTGCTTAGCCCACCTAGGGTTAGGGTTTTGGGCGCCCAACTCTTTTCCCTCCTCTTGGAAGGTGGCAGCCGCCCCTCTCCTAGATTATAGGAAGAGGGGTGCGGCCCTCCCCCCCCCCTTGCCTTGTTGCGCCCCCCCTTTCCCCATGCCATGTGGCGCATCCCCCTCCCCTCCCTCTTGGCTAGGGTTTCAACCCTAGCACCTCCCCTCCCCATATATAAACCTTGTATTTTTTTCTTTGAAAAAATAATGAAGAATTAATTTGTGAGAAACCTTGTGCGCAGCCACCACCAAGGAGAGGGCGACCTTCTCCATCCTTCCCCAAGGGGTGCGACGCCCCTCTCTTCCCCTATCCCCCATCTTCTTCTTCCTCCATCTCCAACTCCTGGGTGCGACTCCCTTGAGAAGGAGGTCCTGGTGAGGTGAGGATCGTGCTGTGAAGCGAGTCTCTTCATCCCATGTCGGAGAGAGATCCAAGCGGCGAGACGACGTCAAGCTCGGTGGCGTTCAATCCAATCTCGGATGCACCTGCTCTGCCTGCAAGCTAGGGGTCCAAAGATCACGTCGGTACGAACCCTCTCTGTGGGTAAACCGTCTGGCTTTCTTCTAGACTTTTCTTCCCCTACAAGTCCCCCTTCCAACCCCACCGGCCTTGTCCCAAAACTCGAATCACAGAGGAAGTTGTCTGTGTAGACACTTTCGTCGCGCAGGCTGCTCCCGGGACAGACTCGCCTGTGATCAGAGTCGCCTTGGACACCCGTGTGCACCCCCGTTCCTTCTCCGATCGACCACAACCTCTTCACATAAGTTGTTCCCCTCCCTGTCCCCGAACCATTCGTGGTGGTTTCATCCCAAAACTCTATTGGGGCTGAAACTTCCCTTTGTGGCTACTTTCGGTCCTCCTCTGGGCGCTACAGTAACCCGGCGGGACAGATCCGCAGTACCCTCCAAAGGGACCACCACCTCCCCTTACTGGAATGGCCTGAAAATTGGAGGGCTATCTCCACACACACCACTCCATCTCCAGTGGCCGCCCCTGGTCAGAATTCCATCCGCACCCCTACGCCCTCATATCCCATCTCGGGTTCACAGACCTGACTGCCCTGAAGTGCAGGCTGCGACCCCCACTTTCCACCCCGCCCACGCCCAAATCCTCCAAGGCACCGCCCCCGCTACCTTGGTCATCGGTTAGCCCTACCTGTAAGCTACCCACCAGAGAAAACCCCATCCCTAAATCTGTCCGGAAGCCTGCGTACCGACTGTTCTCCTGGTCTCTACCGGTGTGGGCAGACAGGCAGTCCGACTGCACGCCAGGTGTTTGACGAATTGCCACGGTCACCATCGGCCTCGAATGCAGTTCTCCTTCCACGGGCGCCTGTGGGACATCCCCACCAGCGCCCTCGCTGAATTTCGCAGGTCCAGGACGTGATTAAGGGCGCTTACCGGAGTCGCCCCCGGGCTGTTTGGCGGGCTTGTGCAGGTTGGCCAGCAACCTGTCCCCTCCTTCCGAACGCACTCCAGAGGCTTCCCCGAGGATCGGCGACATCCTTCTTCTTTCCGGAGGAGCGACCCCACGACAGCAAGGTACCGGGGACTCCTGCCACCTCAGCCCCTCCAGAGGTGGACGTTCTTTCAGCAGTTCGCAGAGCTACCCGGGACCTCCTCGCGGCCCACCCCTTCACCGAGTGCTGCCCGTCAGCCCGTGCATCGGCAGCCCCGACTCCTCTGTTTGTAGCCTGTTACCTCCCTGCGAGGAGTGGGCATTTTGGGTCAATTGTGTATTATTACTTCTACGTGTATCGGGGTTGTTGGTCTCGGCCGGGGTTCCTTCCCCACGCCTAGGCGTGGAGGTACGTGCGACGTTCCTTCCCTTGGCATTTGCTTTGCTAGTATGCTCTCGATTATGCAGCGTGCGAGTGTAGGATCCTAGCTACATATTCAATTCACCGTGGGTTTTGCGAGTTGAGAGCACCATTCCGTGGCCCTAGTCGAGCACCGAGCTCGGACTAGACTCCCATAGTTGCGCGTCGGCTCCCTTTGCCGCTTTGATCCACTCGTTTCCCTCATAGGGATGGCCGTGGACTTGGGTTTCTTGTTGAGAGACGCCTCTCTTCGGAGGAATAGTACGGAGGTCGATCTCTCGGCTTGCCTTGTCACGTGTGAGTGCTGGCCGCACTTGGTCTTCATAGTAGGTCCAGTCCTTTTTAGTCCCGTTCCGCATCACAGCGTCCACGAGTCGATGAACTAAGAAATAAACTTACCGCAAGGTTTGGTAACTAGTACGAGAGAAAAATTCACGTGGATCGTAAAACTCAACTCAAGACCCACAAAAGTGATCTGAAACTCTCCGAAAAAGATTTGAAAGATCCGATAAGAATCCAGGGTATTACAGATAGGTAGCAAGGACTTGGCGCAGCACCAGCTGAGAGTATCCTATGATATTCAAATACCGCGTGCCCAAGAGATAGGCGTGCTTTAATCCAGCGAGGAGAGCCTCATACTCGACTATATTGTTGGTAGCATGAAAAAAGATTTGATATGCAAACGGAATGGTTACACCCTCTGGAGTAAGGAGAACATCGTCGATCCCTCGGCCTTGAGTATTAAGCGCACCATCAAAGTGTAGAGACCAGAAGTGATGATGAGTGAGAACGGCAAGGTGTTCATCAGGATACTCGTTGTCACGCCCCAAGCCTTTATTACAGCGGAAGACCAACTCGGGGAATCGTGAACAGCCGGCATGTTAAGCCTCTTACAAGCAAGAATGATCAGAGCGTAAGATAATCACACATAAAAATACAATTGCACAATAATTACTCAAACTCTAACTTTATTTCATTGATAATCAACATATTCTAATACGATAACTTTTCAAACTTCATTAATCCATCAGACTCAAGGAAAAAGGAAATTACAAAGACTTGATATAAACAATAGTGACTTTCCTAAGTCTTCACTCTCATTTTGATAAGACTTTAATTCGCTCTCGGACCCACTACTTGTATAACTCGAATCCGAATTTGAATCACTTCCATCTCTTGAAAAGATTGGAAAATAGGTAATTAGCACACTTGCCATGTAGGTATCTTCGCATCAACATGAATGCACTATTAAAGTAATTGGCATCTTAGCTCTAAAGAAATACGGTAAAATCATGCGAATGCGATCAATCATGCGATTATACCAAAGTAACAAAGATGATCATGTAAGATAGAATGAGCAAGTATGAACTATCAAGAATATCACACGAATATGATATGGCCTTTCATGAACAAGAATGTACTAGAAAGTCATGTAACAATCAAGAATGTACTCTTCACTTAGTAGCAAGTACTTCGTGAATTTCTGTGGAATATCATGTAACAAGCTAGAAAGTCATGTACGTGTATATATTGTGTCGTTGATTTTCACTTCTCTTCACTTATTTATAAAGAAAGTACTCCCAGTGCAATGCGACGGCAGTAGCATCATACCCCATCGTTTATAATAGTATGTTTCCGACAATCAGTCGAGGGGACTAGCATAGAGCCTTTGAGCACAATTAGTGATCGATGGCATCTTCAAGTATAAATCAAGCTACTTCCACATTTCAAGCAATAAATATGGCCAGTAATATAACAAGTTCAATAAGTTTCAATAAATGAACGCTTCAATTTAAGAATGCGAGGGATCAAGAATGACTTAAAATAAGGTTATGCTCATGGAAACAATTCGACAGCATAACAGTACATTCCTTATCTTCGATAATTTAAAATTAAGTATCTTGAACAATATGACAAGTCCTAGACCATCAATAATCCATCTAGGAACTTTGAAATATCAACCCTTAGGTCAAACCTCGGGTTAAAGTACTCAAGAATTGTGACGGTCAATTAATGGGCTGTTACATGAACGTGACGGTTTAGTATTGGACCGTTAGAATGGGCTTAATCCATAAAGAATAAATTGGACTCAATATATGTGACGGTTGTATACTAGACCGTTAGATGGGCCTGACGGTCGAGTAATAGGCCGTTATATAGTAAAAACCAGAAAACATCGATAGTGCTTTCTAAACAATTGGCTTTAATGGTACAACCAACTCGGCGTCCTAGTGGGAATCCCAGGCTCGCAGAGAGTTACGGAGGCCTTGAAACCAGATTTCCTAGTCCATTGGAAGGAATATCCAATAGAGAGGTCATCAAGTCCAAGAATATGTTCCTATGTGCAAAGTGTGAACTAATGGTCATATACCGGAATATACGCCATGTACTTAGAGAAATTGACTCTATAGACGGAAAGAATGTGTAACGATGTGAAACCATGATGAAACTCCGTCGATACATCATTTCAAATCATGCTTTTAATATAAAACTATATAGTTTAGCAAATGAAATTAACATGTACTTAAAATAACTCAAAGTGCTTTAGACATGCATGAATCAATTTATAAACTCAAAGTTCATGAAGATAGGTCAAAACTTAGATAACTAGGCTTATTTATAAGCTACCTTGATTGTTCTCAATTCTATCTTGAATGGATAGAACCCAGCACTCTGGCGGTCTAAGACAGCCGCGTCATATGGCTGTGACGGTTTATCGTGGAGTCTTCAGAGAGTTGTGACGCTCTAATTCTGGTCTGTCAGAGATTACAGAGAAATTTAAGTACAACATACGGTGTGACGGCTTCTGGTAAGGCCGTCAGAGTCATGTAACGGTCTAACTATAATCCTTCAGAGTACTACTGACAGTAAGTAAAAGATCTATGGTTTAAAACCTTTCACGTAAGGAGAATCAAAATAAACAACTACTCTAGTCATGATAGAACAAAGAATAGGCCATCTACATGCATAGGTCGCAGTGAATGAACATAAGAATATCTTTGATCTTGAAATTAGGCTAAGGACATGCATGTATGCATAGACCTATTAAAATATGAAATTCATGGTCTATAGTGCATGGAATCAAGTAAAACCAGAGGGCTTTTTTCCCTAACATGATATTCTTGCCGCTCATGAGATAACCTACCTCTTTATTGGGCTTTCAACTTCCAATTTGTGACTGTAAGATACGCCCTAGTTCTTCCCTTCCACTGAGTTTTCAGCAACTTCACGTCTCTATAACTCCTCAATGTCTTGACCTAAGGACGTGAAATTTGGAGGGTAAGAAGGTGAAACTAAGGGGAATAAAAGTTCTAAACACACTTAGGCTAATTACCTCGATTTGTTGTTCTAATCTCCTGATCTTCAGTGGACTTTCGCTCAGATTCCTAGGTCTCTATGGTCGAACCAGTAACTTTGGAAGCTTCAAACTCCTTGTGTAGTTGATCTCCTAGTACGAAATTTTGAGGAAGATTAGTCCTATGTATAAGGAATAAAAAGTTCTAAAGAACTTACCCAAAATACTATCTCCTTACCTTAGTTCTACACGAGCCAATGTAGGGGTCGCGCAGGTCAAAACTAGGGTCTATTTATAGGTTCTAGCTAGGGTTTTGTGGATTAGATCGATTGTAGAGTCCTTGTTAAAGGTTATATCGACTTCAGAGAGTCCTTAACATGTTTACTAGTCCCCCTATCTCGATCCCTAAGAGATAGACTAGCGAAAATCTAATCTTTTTGCTCTTTCTTCCATTAACGGAACTGACAGAGCGTGACGGTCGACTCTTGGCGTGTTACATGCCTGTGGCGGTCGCACGATAGATCGCTACAGCTACTGTGCGTAGAATTCAACTTAATTCAAATTCTTTTATTTGTTTTATCCACATAATTATCTAAAAAAGGTTATTTATCTTTAAAATTCGTGAATATGCTAAATAGCCTTCTAGAATATGGTCCAAACTTAATGGGCTTGGTCCTTAAACCTTTTGAGTTTTATTTATCAAAGCTGGATTAACTATTCAACATACTTGGGCCTTATAATCGATTTAAGCTTTATAATTCCTAATAAATTCCAGAAAATTCTTAAAATAATCTAGAAATATTTATATAAATCTTTGGGCACTATACCCTCCCCCACATTGAAGAATTTGGTCTCCGAATTCATGGATTATATGGAGAGTGTACTTACAGTTGAATAATTCCGAGAATCCTTTCCGCATGGCTTCTTCCGTTTCCCAAGTTGCTTCGGACGGCCATGATTTCTTCCATTGAATTTTGACCATAGGAATAGCTTTATTCCTTAGTTGAAGTACTTCCCATTCCAGAATCTTTATTGGTGTTTGCTCGTACATCATATCCTTCTGAATCTCCAAATTATCGTAAGTGATAATATGGAAAGGATCAGGTACATACTTTTTGAGCATCGAGACGTGAAATACATTATGAACTTCGGATAATTGTGGAGGTAAAGTAATCCGATAAGCTACTTCACCAAATCTTTTAAGAATTTCAAATGGGTCAACGAACCTTGGAGTCAGCTTACCTTTGATGCCAAATCTTCGAATACCACGACCCGGAGAAACCTTCAGATACACATGATCTCCTACTTGAAACTCCAAGTCGCGCCTTCGATTATCAGCATAAGATTTTTTTCTATCTTGTGCCATCTACAATCTTTCTTGAATGAGCGTAATTTTCTCTGAAGAATCCCTGATAATGTCGGGGCTTAGAATTTACTTTTCCCCTATTTCATTCCAACATATCGGTGATCTATAGCTTTTTCCATATAAAGCTTCAAAAGGTGGCATATGTATGCTGGCCTGATAACTATTGTTATATGTAAATTATACCAGAGGCAAGTGATCATGCCAACTCCCTCCAAAGTCAATAGCACAAGTCCTGAGCATATCTTCTACCACTTGATTTGTTCTTTCCATCTGATCATCCGTTTGTGGATGGAATGCCGTGCTAAAATTCAATCTAGTCCCCAGTGAATGTTGTAGACCCTTCCAAAACTGTGATGTGAATCGAGGATCTCTATCAGATATAATAGTGACAGGGATACCATGTAATTTGACCATTTCTTTTATGTATAATGCTGCTAAAATATCCACAGACCATCGACTTTTGATTGGTATGGAATGTACAGATTTTGTCAATCGGTCTATGATTACCCAGATACCGTCGTGTCCACCCCTGGTCTTAGGTAAACCCATAATGAAATCCATTCCTATACTCTCCCATTTCCATGCTAGAATATCTAAGGGATGTAATTAACCTGCGAGTCTAAAATGTTCCCCCTTTACTTGTTGACAAGTGAGACAGTGAGACACGAAATCAACTATTTCCCTCTTCATATTGGGCCGCTAGAAATTTCTTTTGAGATCTTGATACATTTTTATACCACCTAGATGAATGGTGTACTTGGATTTATGTGCTTCTTCTAGGATCAGTTTCTTTGTATCCGCATGATCTGGTGCACACACTCTGCCCTTAAATAGCAATCTTCCGTCATTGGAAATAGAAAATCTGGCCTTTGTTCTATGTTGGCTTTAATCTCCAGTAATATGGGATCATCATTTTGCAGCTTGACCAGATCTTCTATCAATGTAGGTTGAGCTTGAATATTAGCTATGAAACAATCTTCTTCCTTCATGTCAATATCTAAGTTCAACTGAGTAAATTGAGGAATAAGATTAGTCATACTAATCATAAGACTTGATAGCTTTCCCATTGGTTTTCTGTTGAGTGCATCTGCTACAGCATTAGCCTTGCCAGGATGATATTGAATAGCAAAATCGAAGTCTTTGAGATATTCTAACCATCTCGTCTACATCATATTTAACTCCTTTTGAGAGAATAAGTATTTCAAGCTTTTGTGGTCCGAGTAGACCGTGATATTTTCTCTATAGAGATAATGACGCCAATTTTTTAAGGCAAAAATAACAGCTACTAGTTCTAAGTCATGCACAGGATACTTTTCCTCGTGACGTTTCAATTGTCTTGAATAATAACACATTACCTTTCCATTTTGCATGAGGACGCACCCTAAGCCAATGCCAGACATACCCGTATATACTTCGAATCCACCGCCTTCCACCGGTAGTGATAGAATAGGAGCTGTAGTAAGATGATTCTTAAGATTTTAAAAACTCTTCTCACATTCCTCTGACCAGACAAAAGGATTTTCTTTTCTTGTGAGTCTAGTTAAAGGAACAGCAATTTTTGAGAAGTCCTTAATGAACCTTCTATAAGAACCAGCTAGACCCAGAAAGCTCCTTATTTCTGATACATTCGTTGGCCGGTTCCAGTTTCTGACAGCTTCTACCTTAGAAGGATTCACAGCGATACCTTCTTTTGAAATAATGTGGCCTAGGAATGAAACTTCCTTGAGCGAGAACTCACACTTGTTAAGCTTGGCAGAAAGTTTATGTTCTCTAAGTGTTTGCAAAGCTATCCTCAGATGTCCTTCATGTTCCTCTTTTGTCTTGGAATATACCAGGATGTCATCGATGAAGATGACAATGAACTGGTCCAGATATGGCTGAAAAACATTGTTCATAAGTTGCATAAATGCTGTTGGGGCATTTGTTAACCCGAACGGCATCACCACGAATTCATAGTGGCCATAACAACTTCGAAAAACCGATTTATAAATGTCTTCTTCTTTAATTCTAAGCTGGTGATAACCTGATCTGAGGTCAATCTTGGAGAAATACTCTGCTCCTGAAAGCTGATCGAAGAGCTCATCAATATGCGACAACGGATACTTGTTTTTGATTGTGAGTTGATTTAGTCACCGGTAGTCTATGCATAGCCTGAGAGAGCCATCCTTCTTCTTGACAAATATAACCGGCACACCCCAAGGGGATGTGCTAGGTCTGATGAACCCTTTGTCTAGTAGTTCTCGCAACTGCCTCTTTAATTCTTTAAGTTCCATGGGGGGACATCCTGTAAGGGGCTATAGAAACAGGTGCTGCTCTTGGAATGAGTTCAATAGTGAAGTTTACTTCCCTCTCGAGTGGTAAGCTGGGTAATTTGGGTGGAAACACATCTGGGAACTTACTTACAATAGGAATGTCTGCTAGGATGATTTCCTTGGACTCGGTAACAATGACAGAAGCAAGAAAAGCTTCACATCTTTGCGAGATAAGTTTACAAGCGTGAAGAGAGGATATGATAGTGGGATGTTTCATATACATGATGCCAATGAAAGGAAATATTGGAAGACCGGGTTCTCGAAAGGATATAATCCTATTTCGGCAGTTAATATCAGCATCATGATCTATAAGCCAATCTACCCCTAAGATGGCATTATAACCTTTCATGTCAAGGCATACTAAGTTTGCAGGGATATTGTGACCTTATACTATTACCTCACTATCAGGATAATACTTGGTAAGTTTTGTTCCAGAACCTAAGGGCGTGGTAATAGTAAGATCTGAAGGTAAGGGAACTGATGCAATTTGTATTGTTTTTGCAAAAGTAGTGGAGATAAAAGAATAAGAGGCATCAGTATCAAATAATTTTAAGGTGGTTCGGTCCTCAAGACCTACATCCACCCCTCACTCCCAACCGGAGTGAGGCTTCACTAGACAATGCTAGAACTAAGCAGACTCAGTCTGCGAACAGTTGCTGACACACAGCTTGACCAGGGGAACAAACTCCCCTCTTCCTCCCAACCGGAGGGACACCCCAAGTGACTCCCAGTCACTTGGAAACCAGAGGTCGAAGACCTCTCTTCCTCCAGACCAGGAGGGACCCAACCAGTGACTTCCAGTCACCAGCAAACTAGAGGTCGAAGACCTCTCTTCCTTCAACCGGAGGGACCCCTGGACTTGAAAGCCACAAGCCTAGAACCGGAGACAAGTCTCCCTTCTCCTGAATCCACAGGAGGAACCCGACCTCAGTCCAGAGGATCGGAAGTACAAAGGTAACCAGAGAAACAAAAGGGAAAATAAGGAAACATAAAAAGCACAACAACAAAAGCTAGAAATGAAACACAATAGTCATTCTGGATTTGATCCACGAACAGACTGAACAGGTCTTCAATAGACTCTCTCATCTTCTTCTTTTCTTCCTTTTCTTTCTTCTTCTCAGCTCACGCAATCTTTCTCTTCTGCTCTCACTCTCTATTTTCTTCTCTTTCGCAGGCTCTCCCTGTCTCTTCTCTTTCTTCTTCTTCTTCTGCTTCCTTCTTCTTCTGCTCCCTTCTTCTTCTGCTCACTACCTCTCTTCTTTTTCTCTTTTTCTGGATCGAAGGGCTTTCTGCTCTCTAGGCTTCTTCTTCAATCAGACTTCATCTGTTGGATGAAGGCTTCCTTTTATAAGCAGCAGCAGCTCGCACACTGGGCGCGTGTGGCTTCCACATTTCCTGCCCTAGAAATTCGGACCACGTGGCAGCATCCTGGTATCTCGTCCATCCTTGGATCACGGGCTAGGCACCTCGGATCACGATGCCAATCATTAGCACGCTCAGTAACTGGAGTTGAGGTGGCATCAACACACTTGCTCCAAAGGGTTGACGCAGCCTTCAAAGATCTTCAACCTATGAAACTCAAGTCTGCTGCGTCGACGCTTCTAACCCGTGGCGTTGACGCGTTGATGCGTTCCAGTGCGCAGGTCTTCATCAGATAGGCGTGCTGTGTTGATGCTCTCAGCATGCTGCGTTGACGCATGGAGCTACAGCATCTGAACTTAGATGGCTTCAGCCTTCTCACGTTTCGTGTTGAGTGCGTTGACGCATTGTGCAACTGCGTTCACCCTCTAGTCACCTTGTCGATCCATCAACCTGCTGCGTCGACGCCACTTGATGAATGCGTTGACGCACCAGAATAATCCAGTAAGCTTCTTTCTTGATTGTTTGAACTACTGCGTCCACGCCACTTGATCAAGGCGTTGACGCATTGGTGTGTTCGAGCAGCTGAAATTGGATGTTTTCAGCCCTCTTGCGTTAAGGGGTTCATTAGCCTCTTCAGTCCCTGTCAGACAGATGAAACGAAGTCATTAGTTCTAAGTATATGCATTGCATTGTATAGAATTTGCTGTGAAGGCGAAAGCAATGTAAAGTATGCACAACGCAATGTATAGACTTAATGAATATAAAGACATCATAAGACTTAGATGAACATAGGCGGTGTATAGACTTGATGTGTTCACTGGTGGATGTACACCCTTGCCCACTGTACAGACTTGTGAAGCTTGTATGCAATGTAGAGACTTCGCTAAATGAGAATGCAGTGTACAGACATTGAAGCACAAAGGCAATGTACAGACTTTGCCTTAAGACGAATGTAGACTTAGAACCATGGAGGCCAATGTATAGACATGATGCTCAAGGAGTGGCTGTACAGACTTAGAGTGTAGCTGAAGCCTTGAACGTAGGAATAGGCTGGACTGTAGAGACTTCAGTTAAGTTCAGGCCTCTAACAACAAGTGTATAGACTTGGGCCTAACAATTGAATGTATAGAGTTGAAACCTGACAACCCAATGTGTAGACTTGAAGCTTGGAAGGATGTACACACTTAGCCTTTGAGGAACGATGTATATACTCTGAACGTGAAGCCAGGCTGTATAGACTTTAAATCCTAAAGGCACTGTATGGACATCACGACGTGTAGACTTGGAAACGTGAAAGCTACAGTGAAGGAGTGTACACACTTGACCAATTCAAAGGCAAATCGAGTGTACAGACTCTGAGTCCAAACCCAACTACTGTACAGACTTAAAATGTGAAGACTGATGTACAGACTTCATTAATCAACCAGGCTGCACAGTCCACTGTATAGACTTTGCCACAGTCTAATGTATAGACTTGAAGAAACTGAACTGAAGAGTCAACGCATCAGCTCAAGGAGTTGACACACTACTGTGTGGACAGAGACAAATATGACTAGAGAGTCGACGCATCAGCACAATGCGTTGACACACTGTTGTGGAGACTGTACAGACAGAGTTTAGACAGAATTAAATAGAGCATGTTATCTGACAGCCATATGGACTCCATTCACTTACATGTTAAACATGAATTAATCAAGCATATAAAAGACACAGCAAGATGACTCACAGTGATTAACTCACATCAAAAGCCAATCATCAAAACCACCATTAAAACCATCATCAAAACCACATGGGCACAGCATAAAAGACATGAATATTCATGTAGAATGAGAGCAAGATCGAGAACGAATATAACATGAATGTAACTTGGCCTTTCATGAATGAGAATGTACTTTTCATAACCTTGATGGTCATGCACTAGAAAGTCATGTAATAAGAATGTACTAGCAAGCATGTAAATTCACAAGATTGTCTCGTGGTTTTCACCCATTTAAAAAAAATGAACTCCCGGTGCAATGCGATGCCAGTGTTCATCATACCCCATGGTTTATAGTATGTTTCTGACTATCTGTCGAGGGGGCTAGCGTCGAGCCCTTGGACATTGTCCGTGCCCGCTCTTGCATCTTCAAGTTATAAATCAAGCTACTTCCACAAGAAATATAACTATGTAGGCCGATAATAACAAGTTCAAACTATAGTTCATGATAACAATATCAAGGTAAGAATGTACCAATTAGAAATATGAGAGTTCCAAGGTCGAATTAAGAATAAGGTCATTCTACAGAAAGAATCCGACAGCATAACATTACATTCTTTAATTTCCATAATTCATTAATGTCTTATGAATCAAGATGTTAGGTTCCCGATAATCCAGAGACCATCTAAGAACATAAGAAAATCAACCCTTGGGTCAAACCCCAGGTTAAATAACACTGGGACACAAAACGGTCTAGTCGAGAGCATTTCTTGAATTAGCGGTCACAGGTTGGCCGCAACCCAAAGGTAACGGTCCGGGACTGGCCGCAATCAGGTAGAGTCGACGCCAGAGAAAGAAAGAGTCGACACACTGGAAATCTAGAAGAAAACGGTCACAAGACGGCCGCTACTTGACAATGGCGATCTCCTGAGGGCCGCTTGTAGATAGATTAATCTACCCCGCCCCAAAGTACGAACATGTAAACATGCATATAATCATGAGAGCATGAACAAGGGAAAGGGGCGATGAAAAATTTGAGTGGACCATGATCGGCACCCAAGGATTAGCAATAGGAAAAGATGGTATAACGAATAAAAACCTACTGCATACCTTAGGAAAATGAGGAAGAAGACGTGGCTCAAAGATGAACTGCTACAACATGATCGCGCTTCGAAAAGGATGTGGGCATCTGATTGTGGGTGCACCTCCTCACCTTCTAGCCGGCTAGAAAGCAAGAGCCTCAAGTTCAAATGTACTCTCCTGCAAAACAAAGCCACAAAAAGAGACTAAACCCAGTAGAATATGAAAGTGTAACATATGTCCCAAAGTGATAAAATAACATGAAAGAAAGGGGAAGAACGCACCGGGGAGGGTTTTTAACCCCTGTAAACTGGTGCAAATAGTAGGTGGGTGTGTTGTGTTTGCATAAAATTTGAAATCACGCTAAATGATGGATAGAATAGAGAGAAAAGTGCTGTGTAAAACGGAGAAAAATGCAGACGTACAGTAGAAAAGTGTGACTTGTGACAAAAGTGAGAAATGGAGGATAAAGAACTAAGGATAGGAGTGACGAAATTGAGCCCAAAGAGGTGGAAACGAAAGCTTATACATCCCTCTTCAAGGTGGGGTCGAAGTTGAGAGACGACGATCTGGCATGACTTCGCCCCGATTGCAGAAAGAGCCCCCCCGCGCGCAGGTTGCATAGGGTCCTTTATATAGAAGATGCAAACATCCAGAACTTTCTCCCTTGATTTCAAAGGATAGAGACGACCAAATCTCAAGATCTATGGATCAATCTCGAGATAATAGTTAGGATAATAGTTAGGAACAAATAGGACTTTATTTGGTGAAAGGATCTGAAAGATATTCATGCTGGAAGATAGCCCCGAAGCCTAATCTGGAAGAATTTGTGTTGCACGAAAATGCATAAAACTAGAGATTTTGTGCATGATTCCTGTGAATATATTCCACCAAAATTTGAGTTCTATGGCTTAAACTCGAGATAATAGTGGGGAGAAGAGATAGAAACAAACGGGAGTCGCTTTGGTGGAATATTCTGGAAGATAGAGCTCTAAGAAGGTGACCCCGGCAAGTAGAAATCGACTAGAGAGTCCTGATGCGAAGAAATCAGAGTTCAGGATCATCTGGACTCTCTGTTATAGAGATGGTCTATCGCGAGGCCGCTTTTAAGAAGAAACGGTCATGCCTGGACCACAACTAACCTTAGGATAACATTAAGAACATAATCGTTAGTGAACATGGCACTTTGGGCAAGGCAGGATAGTGGCGGTCTAGCATTGGGCCGCCACTGTCAGTAGCGGCCAGATGGATGGCCGCTACCCCAGTGCTTAGCGGCCCAGCAATGGCCGCAACAAGGAGCTTGGCGGTCTACAGATGACCTCCTCACTAATCTTGGCGGTCTAGCAGATGACCACTTCAGAGGAGTTGGCGGCCCAATGGAGGCCGCAATTAGGGGTGTAAACGGATTCGGAGCATCTGAAAACCCGATCTGAATCCAAAAAAAAATTCAGATTCGGAGCAACTCATTTGATCCGAGACGGGCTTAGCACTTGATCCAGGGCAGCTTTATTTTGATCCGAAATCCTTGATTTCGGATCGGGTGATCGGGGCGCCATAAAACCCTACCGTTCGGGGCGAGCAAATCCCATCGAGGCATCGACTGTGTTTGTGTTTGGCATGCGGCGGCCTCCTCCCATCCCCACAGCCCTGCCTTTCTGATCTCTCTAGGGTTTCAGCAGCGGCATCTCGACCTCGACGGCATCTCAGCGACGGCGATCTCTTCGGCCACCCGCGAAGCCGACGTTATCTACGAACGGCCTTCCGGAACCCCTCTTCCAGTAGACCAGTGGCGGTGTCGATCGAGCTCTCTACTTCTCGCTCTTGGAATCCCTCTCTATGCCTAGGGTTCCTCCAGCAGACCAGCAGCGACGTCGAGTTCTCTCCTTCTCGCTCTCGAAATCCCTCTATGCGCCCAGGGTTTCTCCAGCAGACCAGCGGTGCGATCTCGACGACGGCTATGCGATCTCCTCGGCCACCCTCAACGGCATCGATCGGGATCGGCCTCTTGGGTACGTTGATTTATCTTTTAGATCTCTCTCTTTCTCTCTCTCTTAGCAGATCTCGCTGCGCACTCACCTCCAACACCCCCACCCTATCTCTGAAAAGGAGAAAAATGGTTATTAGGAAGTCTTTTTCCTTTATTTTTTTTCTAAGAGAAAGAAAAGGAACGAAAGATGCGGGCTTTTTCCTGTCGTATGTGTTTTCAAGTCGGTCGTGAGATCTCGGATGGGTTTTCCGTTCTTCATTCAAGTGAGACTTTTTGATTTTTTTTCAGTTCTTCGGGTCTTCTGTTGGGGTTTCTGCTCTTGTATGCTGCCTTTTGCCTTAAAATTGGTACCAAAATTAGATCTTAGGAGAGTTTCATTGATATATGGGTATCTTTCTTTTTTAACATAAGGCTGGGGATCTGAATTGAATCTTCAGATTTTGAGAACTTAAGGTTATTTTCTCTTCTAGGGTTTGAGTTCTTCTCTTTTAAGATTTGGGTCCTCGTTTCTCAAAGGAATTCAGCATAGAAGATTAATATCTGTGAACGTTCTTTCTTACATGCTAAAGATACCAAACTTAGGATTTCCCCGTTAACCTTTGTTACAAAAGTTCATGTTATACCATACTTAGTTCACCCTTATGTCAATTCTTTATTTTGCTACCTGGGTTAGAGTCTGGGTCTCCTGTTCAGCTATCCACTATTTGGATTTCCTGAACCTTTATCTTTCTTTCAATGCGTAATGTTAACATACGGATATCGAGTAATTTCTTGAACAATGATATTCTATGGATAAACAGTGGGTATAATCTTTTCCCATTGCTTGAGATAAAATTTTGTCGAGATGTTGTACCCTGGATGCTAGGGTTGCACTTATAAGTGTATAATTATTTTGTCCTTCACTTTCTTTGTGCAACTGGGTCATCCCAGGAAGCTGTTGTTTCTTCTATTTTGAGCATCCATTTTACAATCCCCTCCCTTTCTTCAGTCACCGTTTGCTTTTTTCACCATTTCTTTCCATCTTTTAATATTCACGTTCTCCTTTTTCTGCTGTTTTTTAAGGCAAACTTTTAGATGAACATTTTTTTTGAAAAGACAATATGAGTTTATAATGCGGTCTAATTTCCTTGTCAATTTCATGTAGACCTGAGAACATGTATTACTGGAGCATGCACCATTCCATGATAGGGCTGCACCCCAATAGAGCTCGGGAAATAAACCCATTATGGGTGTTCATAAATCTCAGCAAGTTCCATCCCGGCATCATAGTCTGCCATAAATCTGAAATTTTTGACAAATTAATAGAAGGACCATTTAATTAGTTGTCAAACCAAAATTCAAGTCATATGTGAAAGATCTGTTTTTCCTTAAGAAAATACTTACTTTATCAAGTGGGTTGTCCTCAAAACTATTGGGCAGGCCTGGCAAAATATGAACACCATGAAAATTGTAAGACCCCTGAAATGATGAATGTTCTCTTGAACATGTGACAAAATATATGTCAGATAAGCATTACAAGCACATGAACTCAAAATTATGATAGCAAAAAAAAGATGAGTTTTGATGGGACCAACAATTTTTCGAACTCAAAATATTTACTTTACCAGTGTTTCAATGACTCTTCATCATCTCTAAAAGACAATTTCATATGTCTGAGCATGGTAGAACAAGCATAGGCACATGGGTCTTGCTGATAATCAGATACCGGAGTGATTACTTTTTTATTTAAAATTTCCAGATACAAAGTGTAATGTTTGTATTTACTATGTGGATCTAAAAACAGATCTGAATTATCCAAGAAAAGTGTAAATGGACATGAGTGCACATATTGCAAAGATTTCACTATTTAGCTAGCTTTTTATGCTTTCTCTAATCATATAATGTTGGTTTGGTTCATATAAAATATATGTATTTGTTTACATCTGTTTGATTTTGTTTGCATCTAGATGCTATCCTAGGTTGTCATCATAAGTATCTCTGAATGAAAACAATTAATTGAGATATTCTAAATGGTTGAAGGCATCCGAACGAGGAGGCTGGAGAGATTCCCATAGTCTGCACGGTGAGGAGGCGTCTCAGAGAATTAACCAACTCGGAGAATGAACACATGGATATCTCTCCGAGGTTATAAGCAACCACAACATTTAATTCTTTTATGTACCATCTTCAAAAGCAGATATCTATTATTGAAATTTTATCAAAATTCAGTGGCTGTGTTTTAAACCTGTATTCAGAGGCTACCTTGTTATAGATCCTACATTCTTTGGGCCCTCTTCTATGTCCATTTTAAGAAAGGTGCCTTAATTTTAAGGTGTAATCTTCTGTGATATACAGGATTATGTCAAGAACATTGAACAGTTTATGAGCTGTTATAATTGTCCTTCTTGAGGTAGTCTCCATATATGGTGCAGGAGGGGGGAGATGAAGTAGTGTTCACAGTGCGAGAAGTTAGAGAGAATAATATTGTAGACACTGTAAGATATTTCTTTGCATGGTCATAAGCATAGTATAAGCCTATAAGGTGACTTATTGAATTATTTCTTTCAGCTCCAGAGAGTTAAAGTTGCAATGTCTAATTTCGGATCCGAAATTACCTTTTTTGGCCCACAAGTGAGTGAAAATTACATAAGCCTAGTTTTGGATCTGATCCGAATCCGAAATTGAATTTCGGATTCGGATCAAGAACCGGATCCAAATTGTTGTTAATATTCGGATTCGGATCAGTATAGGATCTAGTCTTTTCAGATTCGGATTCGGATTCGGATCAGTAAAGATCCGAACCGAATCTGACCGTTTGACACCCCTAGCGCAACCCACTGAGCCTAGCGGCCCAGTAAAGGGCCACCTCCTGGCTTGGCAGCCCAAAAGAGGCCGCTACCCTCCTACTGCAAGCAAAGCGTGCTTCGACCATCGGGGATGATGGGAAATAGTCTCGGAACATAGGGAAACTTGGAAAATAGTCAAGAACTGATAGAAAATGACTTCCAAACTCAAGGGGCTGGGGAAATGATCAAGAAATGTGCTCATAATCAGATAAAGAGATGCTCTAAAACAATGGGTAATTCGGTACATCACGGAAGATGAACAAGAGAAATTACTCGACTTGCATGCTAAACACGGGTGTCAACAGATGCCCCTCCTTGATGTCTGCTTTGCAAGGTAGCGAGTGAAAGTGGCGCGGAGGTGAAATGGAAAGGAGATGGAGCGAAGGCAATAGTGATGTGAATTGTAGATGAAGCGGAGAGAACTGAAAAGCGGGCATCAAGGCAAAAGACACCCGTTACAACCAACAAGCGATAGGAATTCTCCCGAAAATCTCAAACTAACCACCCGGAATGGTTGAAAAGGATGAGACATGCCTAGAGAACTAAACTAAGGAGGGAAAGGAAACACGACAAACCTCATCGGGGACACAATCCACGGACAATAAGGGGATCGAAAGAACATAGCTTAAAAGCTAGAAACGGGAAAGATAAAATTGAGATGAAATCTATACAGGAATCACGCTGGGCAACCAAACCAAGCGGGCAGATCAGAGAAATCATTCAAATTCAGAGTGGAATGAAGAGCTCTTATTCAAGAAAATCGAAACGTAATTAACCATTGCTGAGGGGAAATCTTGAAAGAATCTGAGACGTGAGTGCTTAAAATGACATGATGCATGCTGGCTAAAAATAAAGAAATCATCAAAATGAATGTAAAGAAAGAATAAAATAGAAAGTACTCAAGGATACTATTGCTAGACAGAGCAAGACATGATCAAGAGTCTTCTTGCAACCACGGCGTGCGAGACAGAGTCCATCGTCCCCCACCCGACTCAAACTAACGGCTTATCCAACGACTAACCATATGCTCCTAGATCATCATCGTTTTTGTTAAAGGGGAACATCAGATCTTAGAACACATGGGCAACCGGCTGATCCTTGAGAGGCTATAATAGTGTAGATACTATATAGTAATGTAACAACGAGTAGGGATAGAGAGCCATACCTGACTTACCTGCCAAGCGAAATGGTATTTTTTATATTTTTACATATAAAACAACCAAACAATAAAAGAACAAGCATTAACATAACACAACATCACAAAGATGGATGAAAGATAACATAACATAACATAACGAAGAATGAGATCACATGAACAACAGATGCAAGACATCACATGAACAAACAATAAGCGTGAGCAGGACAAAAGAACAACGGTGGGGCAAGACTACTGGTGAGGACACCCGAGCAAGAATACGGCTCGACTCAGAGAGCCGTCGGTACCGGACACACAGCATGACTCGATCGACACTGACCTCTTTGTGGCTGGGGGACAGTCTGGAGTCTCCCCCAGAGCTTTGACACTTTAGTACGTATTTTTGTACGTACATGTATTTTGTACGTATTTGGGTTCGTATTTGTATTTTGTACGTATTTGGGTCATATTTGAATTTTGTACGTATTTGGTATTTTGTACGTACTTGGTCGTATTTTGTATTGTGTACGTCTTAGGTGTGTCTTTGGCATGTATTTGGGTTTGCATCATTTTGGGATTTCAAATTTCAAATGGGTTCGAATTCAAACTCCAAGGAGGGAGAATGGAGCCCATATAATTTAAATTTCAAATGGGTCAAACACAAACTCCAAGGAGCAATGATGGAGCCCATAGAATTTAAATTTAAAATGGGTTCAAATCCAAACTCCAAGGAGGGAAGATGGAGCCCATAGAATTTAAATTTCAAATGGGTCAAACAGAAACTCCAAGGAGCAATGATGGAGCTCATTTCAAATGGATTCAAATTCAAACTCCAAGGAGGGAAGGTGGATCCCAAACTCTATTTATTATCATGTATTCCCTCCCTTGAGGGATTTGATGAATGAATGAAATTAGACATTTGCCAAGAGCATTTCCTTTTTCTTCCTCCCCTCTCCTCTAGGGTGTGACACCCTCTATCTCTCCTCTCCCTCTTCCTCTTCCCTTGGGAGCGACTCCTAAGGTCTATTAAAGATTTCATGCTGCTCACTCTACTGGGAGGTGACTTCCCCAACCTCTCCTCATGTCCGGAGTTCATGGATCAAAGGTTGCTAAAAGTTCGGGGAAGATAGCCCTTGCTGCCCTACGCACCAGTCTTGGTTGTCTGCCCGCAGAATTGGGCCGCAAAGATCAGGCTGGAACCATTCCTTCCCATCCTCATATCCCCTCAGCCTCTTCTTGACTTTTCTTCCTCTCCATGTCCCCAAGACACTCCTGAAAATTCCATGTCAAAATTCGTCCATTTATGAAAATTCCCTTTGTAATCCTTTTACCTGCGCTGGCTGCCCCTATGCAGACCTGCATAAAATCTGAACCCTGAAGATCACCTTGGTACGCCCCCTTCCCGACCTCTGATCACTTCAACCTCTTCTTCACTTTTCTTCCTCTACATGTCCTCCATCTCCCCTCACAATCTCGCACCGAAACGCGCTGTGTCCACGAACTTCCATTTAGAGCCCTTTTTATTGCGCGAACTGTCCCTGTGCAGTCCTACCGGGACAGTGCTAAAACTCCTCCAAAGGGACGTCCCCAAAAACGTCTCCAAATGATCTGAAATTTTGAGCACTTCTTATTTATGTCAAACCCCATCCTTAAAAATTTTCTTGCATTCCCTTAAGCCCCTTTTCCTTGCTTACCCCATCTACCTTCATAGCTCTCAGTTCTGAATGCATTGAACTGTAGAACTGAGCACCACCTGTTTTCACTTCCCACGCCCAAAAACATCCACTTTACACCACCCTGCCACTACTACCCAATCATCCTACGTCTATCATCTATCCACCAGAGAAAATCTCGCCCCATTCGCCTCTAAGAAGCCCCGGTTCCAGCCCCATCTTTGGTCCCTTGTCCTGCTTCTAGCACACAGTCCCAATTGCACAGGGTCTATTTAAAAATTCGCCAAGGCTACCACAGTGCTCTGTTTCAGTTGCCGCTTGACCGACATCCATGGGACATCCCCCTCAGTGTCCACGCCAAGTTTCGTAACCAGCGGACGTGCTGAAAGTGGCGTATCAGGCTCGTCTTCTTGCTGTTTCCCTACGCAAGCGCAGACCGGCCTGCATTCTGCCCTCCGCTCGAGGCTATCCCGGAGGTCCCTGCCGACGCCGTCAACTTCCAGCTTCGTTGCTGAGACTCATCATCCACTACAGCGTACCTCCAGGGATGTTGGTGCCTTCCTCGGCCCCCACAATGCGCCATCCTTGCCGCTGGTCCCTGTTCGTATTGGTTCACAGTGGTTCGTGGACGACGAGCTACACCGACCCATGGCCCATCACCCGACTTCGCACGACCCCCGGATCGCTGTGTAGCCTTTTACCTACCTACGAGGAGTGGCATGTTGTTTAGGTTGTACTTGTTTATCTCTTGTACCGGGTGGTTGTGTGACTTGGCCAGGTTTCTTCCCCCCACGCCTCGAGCGTAGAGGTATGCGTCCGCTCCTTCCTTGGTTTATCTTTCTTATTTAGTATAGTTTCTCGACGCCGCTGATTGTGAGATCATAAGCACCCAGCTCTTACATTTGATATGTCACTGTCACGGTGAGAGAGTGTGACCGTCCCGTGACTCATCCGAGTCACGAATGTGGAGTTGCCCACCCTTGACTCGCCAGTTTCTCAACCGTGCAGATCGGCGCGCTTCCCTCTCTTGGGACGCCTGTGAGCTATAATTTTTTGTTGATTGGCGTAATTTCCTTCTGGGGAACGTTAGTTGTCGAGTCTACGCCATTCCATCTTAGTTGTCCATTTAGTCACATCTTCATATAGAGTCTTAGCTTGCATAGCGTCCCGCATCAATTTTGGTATTAGAGCCATAGGTTGTCTAGGGTGCATTTGAGTCTGTGTTCTACCCCCTTTTGTCCCTTTGAGTCTTGCATTAGTTTGCATAAATAAAAAATAAAAAAAATTTCGTTGCATTTAGTTCCATTGCATGCCCACTCGGCGTGGTACCGATTACCAACGCCCAGTCCCGATGGCTGACCCTAGGAATCCTTCCCCTAGTGGCTTTTCCCTTCAGGAGATGATGCATGCTCTCATGAATCGGATCGATCAGTCCGATAGGAGCTTTAGAGATCATGCTGCATCATGGAGGGCCGGATGAAGGCATTGGAGGACCGGATGGAGGCTTCCGACCGAACCATTCAAGGTCTAGTTGGACAGCCCAACTAGGGTTGAGCTCCGCTTGAGGATGTCCATGGGCAGGCCCAAGGCCCACTTGACCCTGCTCCTCGGCCCGCACACCCTAGGGCCGACGACCGGAGACCACGTGTTCAAGAGTTTGAGGATTTTTGGTCCAATAATGAGGTTGAGGGTAATGGCCGTGCTCAACGTGGCTATAGGCCCCATAGGGATGACGAGGATGATCGACTCCTTAGGTCCGTGCGCGCGGATCCTCCCACCTTTGAAGGGTCCTTGGACCTTAAGGTCTATGTTGATTAGGAAGCGGGTATGGATCGCTACTTTGAGTGGTACGAGATGACGGACCATCGAAGAGTCCGATTTGTAAAGATGAAGTTGCTAGGACAGGCACAGACTTATTGGAGGAACGTGGAGAGCCTGTTGATGCAGCGACATCAACCCCAGGTTGAGACATGGGATGACATGAAGGTAAAACTTAGGCAAAAGTACCTTCCTACCACATATCGTCAGAGGCTGATTGATAGGTGGCAGAGTCTCAGCCAAGGGGATCGGACTGTTACGGATTACATCGCTGATTTTGATGAATACTACTTGCGATGTGGGGTCACAGAGGAGAGTGACATGACCATCTCTCGATTCCATCAGGGTCTGCGACCGCATTACCAGTATGAGTTATTTCGCCACCATGCGACGACCCTGGAGGAGGCTTATCAGGTCGCTCTCAAGCTAGAGCAGTTTGAGTTTGAGTTTACCCCAGTCCAGCGCCCAGGGCCCACATATCAACGTGGGCCAGATCCTTGTGTTCCGTTTCTACCTTATCCTCGGGGACCCATGGCTCGCCCACAGGAACCCACCCGCCAGGACTTCACTGCCCCTAGACCCGCCCTCCCCCTCCGAGGGATTATCCCCCTCGACCCCAGGATCCAGCCCCTACCCCTCGGCCCCAGCCGCCCACTATTCCTGCCCGACCCCAGCTTCCACCACCCCCGGCCCGTCGTGATGACAAGGGAAAGGGGCCGATGACTAGTGGAGCACCTTAGGGCACTGGGTCCCCTCATGAGTGTTATAGGAGCGGAGGGGTTTGTCATTATGTTGTTAGTTATCCTACCCAACCTTCTTTGGTCATCGGGGATTCTTCGACCGGTGAGCTCGCACATGGTATCGTATCCGTCAGTTATGAGGCTGACAAGGAGCTCGCGGAGGAATTCTTTGATGAGCTACTTGAGGGTGAGCAACTAGATGTCCAGGGCACGCAATGCGAGGATGACATTCAGTTGGGTGTTGTCAGGTGCATCTTGACCCAGCCATTGGTGAGTGATGACTAGTGTCGCACAACCATTTTTCATACCTTTTGTAGGCTGGGTGGGAAAGCCTGCAAGGTGATCATAGATAGTGGGAGATGTATTAACGCTATCTCCATGGGTACTGTGACACGCTTAGGGTTGACCCTCGTGGACCACCCTTCCCCTTATCGCGTGTCATGGGTAGATTCCACCTCTATTCCAGTAAGGCTACGATGCCTAGTGCCACTGCAGTTCCATGCCTACCAGGACGGGATCTGGTGTGATGTATTACATATGGAGGTAGGCAGTATTATCCTGGGAAGGCCATGGTTATTTGATCGGGATGCTACCCTCCATGGTCGGTCAAACACATGCACATTCGACCATAATGGCCAACGGATTACCCTTCACCCGTCCCAGTCGAGGAGTCCATCAATACGGGGTCCAGTACCCCGACTCCTGCTATTCCAGGGCCCAGTACCCCATTGCCGGCTCAGGCTACGACCTTGCCTCCGGATGTCCCCGCCCCAAGTGTTCCTCTGACGAGGAGGTTGATGCTAGTCAGCTCCCGGGAGTTGGAGCGTGACTTTGTTAGAGGGGACCCTATTTTTGCCATTGTAGTCCGAGAGGTCGTTGGAGAGACGGAGAGTGATCTCCCATCTGATGTTGCTGATATTCTTCGGGAGTTTACTGATGTATTCTCGATGATTTACCCGAGGGCCTTCCACCTATGCGAGACATTCAGCATGCTATTGACCTGATTCCGAGGTCCTCATTGCCCAACTTGCCACATTATAGGATGAGCCCCGCTGATCACGCTGAGCTTCAGCGTCAGGTCGAGGAGTTGATGACGAGGGGATCTATCCGTGAGAGCATGAGTCCTTGTGCCGTCCCTACATTGCTTACCCCTAAGAAGGACGGTACTTGGAGCTTGTGTGTCGACAGCCGTGCAATCAATAAGATCACAATAAAGTATAGATTTCCCATTCCCCGCTTAGATGATATGCTCGATATGATGGCGGGAGCCACTGTGTTTTCCAAGATTGACCTAAAGAGTGGCTATCACCAGGTGAGGATCAGGCCCGGTGATGAGTGGAAGACGGCCTTTAAGACCAAAGATGGTCCTTATGAGTGGCTGGTCATGCCCTTTGGGCTGACCAATGCTCCCAGCACTTTTATGCGGCTGATGACCCAGGTCCTTCGACCTTTGATTGGGGTCTTTGTGGTAGTTTATTTCGATGACATTCTCATCTATAGCCGCACCCGGGAGGCCCACTTAGACCATCTACGACAGGTCTGTCTTATCTTGCGGAGAGAGAGTCTTTATGCCAACCCTACAAAATGTGCTTTCATGACTAGTCAGGTCACTTCCTTAGGGTTTACTGTGTCTTGTGAGAGAGTCTCCGCCGACCCCGAGAAGGTCAGGGCCATAGTGGAGTGGCCCGAGCCTCATACTCTTCATGATGTCCGTAGCTTTCACGGACTGGTGACCTTCTATCGCCGTTTTATTCGAGGCTTCAGTTCCATCACGGCGCCTATCACGTATTGCATCCGAAAGGGGTCGTTTGGTTGGACGAAGGCCGCCTCGGCCGCATTTGGGCTCCTCAAGGAGCGCATGACCCAAGCACTCATTCTTAGACTTCCTGATTTCACAAAGGTGTTTGAGGTCTCTTACGATGCCTCCGGGGTTGGTATTGGCGGTGTTCTGAGTCAGGAGACCCACCCCATTGCATACTTTAGTGAGAAATTGAGCGATGCTAAACTGCATTTTTCCACGTATGATAAGGAGTTTTACGCAGTTGTGCAGGCCCTTCGACATTGGAGACATTACTTGTTGCACCTGGAGTTTGTCTTGTTTTCTGATCATGAGGCACTCAAGTATCTCCATGCCCAGAAAAAGCTCAATTCTCGTCACAGTCGCTGGGTGGAGTTCCTTTAGGATTATACCTTTATGCTGAAGCACAAGGCCGGTGCGGAGAACCGGGTGGCCGACGCTCTGAGCCATCGCGCTTATCTTTTGACCACCATGAGTGTAGAGGTGGTAGGGATGGATAGGATGAAGAAGGCATATGCCGATTGTCCGGACTTCGGTCTGATTTATACCACCTTTCAGTCGGGGCCGTCCCAAGAGCACATTGATTATGTGTTGCATGATGGTTATCTCTTTCGGGGGAGTCACTTGTGTGTTCCACGGACTTCCGTTCGCGACTTCCTCACTTGGGAGATACATGCGGGAGGTCTAGCTGGCCACTTCGGTCGGAATAAGACCATCAAGGTAGTCGAGCATCATTTTTATTGGCCTATTTTGAAGCGTGACGTTGCTCGCATTGTGGCCCAGTGTCATACCTGCACTGTGGCCAAGATGAGGAAGCAGGTTTCAAGTCCTTATACTCCTCTTCCTGTGCCTGATAGGCCGTGGCAGGATATCAACATGGATTTTATTTTGGGGTTGCCACGGACCGCCCACAAGTATGATTCAATTTTTGTGGTAGTTGATAGATTTTCGAAGATGGCTCTCTTCATTCCTTGTTCAAAGACTTCAGATGCCTCTAGGGTTGCTCGATTGTTCTTCTCTAGTGTAGTGAGCCGATTTGGGCTTCCTAAGTCCATTGTGTCTGATCGAGATATCCGGTTCACTAGCTACTTTTGGAAGACCCTTTGGCATTTGATGGGCACTCAGCTCAAATTCTCCACAGCTTACCATCCCCAGACTGACGGGCAGACAGAGGTAGTCAATAGGAGTTTGGGAAACCTCTTGAGAAGTTTGGTTAGGGAACGCGAGAGAGACTGGGATTCGGTTTTGCCACTTGCCGAGTTTGCATATAATGACTCAGTCAATAGGCCCACAAGAATGAGTCCTTTTGAGGTTGTTACAGGATATAGACCTAGGAAGTCAGTGGATCTAGTTCCCTTACCCATGCATGCTAGAGTGTCGCAGTCTGCAGAGTCGTTTACCGAGCATGTTAGGGGTTTGCATGATGGTATTCATCGCCATATAGAGACCAGCAACGCACGATATAAAGAGTTGGCTGACGCTGATAGACCCCCGCGAGTTCCAGGAGGGAGATTATGCCATGATCCGGGTCAGACCGGAATGGTTTCCTTCTGGAGCCGTGAAGAAACTACAGGCTCGTGGTGCTGGCCCCTTTAGAGTTTTGAAGTGAGTTGGATCTAATGCATATGTTGTAGACTTACCAGACGACTATGGTATTAGTTCCACATTCAATGTCTCGAACTTAGTCGCATATAGAGACCCGGCAGTGATCCCTACTGAGTTGTTCGGGCCTTCTCCCCCCTTTGTGAGCGAGCCCTCCCCTGAGAGTCCACTTTCAACCCTGTAACCTCAGCAGTGTGAGCGGATAGAGTCTATACTGGATGAGCAGGTGACCACCACTAGGAGTGGCACGTATCACCGCTACTTGGTACGTTGCAGGGGATGGCCCGTGTCCGATGATGCATGGATCTCTCGGGCAGAGCTGGAGAGGTTAGATCCAGACTTGCTAGAGCGGTACCAGAGCGACAGAGACACTTACTCGACAGGGTCGAGACACCCGAGCAAGAATACGGCTCGACTCAGAGAGCTGCCGGTACCAGACACATAGCACGACTCGGTCGACACCGACTTTTTTGTGGCTGGGGGACAGTCTGGAGTCTCCCCCGGAGCTTTGACACTTTAGTACGTATTTTTATACATAAATGTATTTTGTACGTATTCGGGTTCATATTTATATTTTGTACATATTTGGGTCATATTTGAATTTTGTATGTATTTGGTATTTTGTATGTACTTGGTTGTATTTTGTATTGTGTACGTCTTAGGTGTGTCTTTGGCATGTATTTGGGTTTGCATCATTTTGGGATTTCAAATTTCAAATTTCAAATGGGTTCGAATTCAAACTCCAAGAAGGGAGAATGGAGCCCATAGAATTTAAATTTGAAATGGGTCAAACACAAACTCCAAGGAGCAATGATGGAGTCCATAGAATTTAAATTTCAAATGGGTTCAAATCCAAACTCCAAGGAGGGAAGATGGAGCCCATAGAATTTAAATTTCAAATGGGTCAAACACAAACTCCAAGGAGCAATGATGGAGCCCATTTCAAATGGATTCAAATTCAAACTCCAAGGAGGGAAGGTGGATCCCAAACTCTATATATTATCATGTATTCCCCCCCTTGAGGGATTTGATGAATGAATGAAATTAGAAATTTGCCAAGAGCATTTCCTTCTTCTTCCTCCCCTCCCCTCTAAGGTGTGACACCCTCTATCTCTCCTCTCCCTCTTCCTCTTCCCTTGGGAGTGACTCCTAAGGTCTATTACTGGATTCTTGCTACTCACTCTACTGGGAGGTGACTTCCCCAACCTCTCCTCATGTCCGGAGTTCATGGATCAAAGGTTGCTAAAAGTTCGGGGAAGATAGCCCTTGCTGCCCTACGCACCAGTCTTGGTTGTCTGCCCGCAGAATTGGGCCGCAAAGATCAGGCTAGAACCATTCCTTCCCATCCTCATATCCCCTCAGCCTCTTCTTGACTTTTCTTCCTCTCCATGTCCCCAAGACACTCCCGAAAATTCCATGTCAAAATTCGTCCATTTACGAAAATTCCCTTTGTAATCCTTTTACCTGCGCTGGCTGCCCCTATGCAGACCTGCATAAAATCTGAACCCTGAAGATCACCTTGGTACGCCCCCTTCCCGACCTCTGATCACTTCAACCTCTTCTTCACTTTTCTTCCTCTACATGTCCTCCATCTCCCCTCACAATCTCGCACCGAAACGCGCTGTGTCCACGAACTTCCATTTAGAGCCCTTTTTATTGCGCGAACTGTCCCTGTGCAGTCCTACCGGGACAGTGCTAAAACTCCTCCAAAGGGACGTCCCCAAAAACGTCTCCAAATGATCTGAAATTTTGAGCACTTCTTATTTATGTCAAACCCCATCCTTAAAAATTTTCTTGCATTCTCTTAAGCCCCTTTTTCTTGCTTACCCAATCCACCTTCATAGCTCTCAGTTCTGACTGCATTCAAATGCAGAACTGAGCACCATCTGTTTTCACTATCCACGCTGAAAAACCTCCACTGCACACCACCCCACCACTGCTACTCAATCATCCTACATCTATCAGCTATCTACCAGATAAAATCCCGCCCCATTCGCCTCTAGGAAGCCCCAGTTCCAGTCCCATCTTTGGTCCCTTGTCCGGTTGCCAGCACATAGTCCCGATTGCTCAGGGTCTATTTCTAAATTCGCCAAGGCTACCACAGTGCTCCGTTTCAGTCGCCGCTTGACCGACATCCCTGGGACATCCCCCTCAGTGTCCACGCCAAGTTTCGTAACCAGCAGACGTGCTGAAGGTGGTGTACCGGGCTCGTCTTCCTGCTGTTTCTCTACGTGCACGCAGACCGGCATGCATTCTGCCCTCTACTCGAGGCTATCCCAGAGGTCCCTGCCGGCGCCATCAACTTCCAGCTTCATCGCTGAGACTCGTCATCCACTACAGCGTACCTGCAGGGATGTTGGCGCCTTCCTCGACCCCCACAATGTGCCTTCCCCACAATGTGCCATCCTTGTCACTGGTCCCTGTTCGTATTGGTTCACAGCGGTTTGTGGACGACGAGTTACACCGACCCATGGCCCGTCACCCCACTTCGCACGACCCCCGAATCGCTGTGTAGCCTTTTACCTCCCTGCGAGGAGTGGGCTGTTGTTTGGGTTGTACTTGTTTATCTCTTGTACCGGGTGGTTGTGTGACTTGGCCGGGTTTCTTCCCCCCACGCCCCGAGCGTGGAGGTATGCGTCCGCTCCTTCCTTGGTTTAGCTTGCTTATTTAGTATAGTTTCTCGATGTCGCTGATTGTGAGATCATAGGCACCTAGCTCTTACATTTAATATGTCACTATCATGGTGAGAGACTGTGACCGTCCTGTGACTCATTCGAGTCACGAGTGTGGAGTTGCCCACCCTAGACTCGCCGATTTCTCAGCCATGCAGATCGGCGCGCTTCCCTCTCTTGGGACGCCTGTGAGCTATAGTTTCTTGTTGATTGGTGTAATTTCCTTCTAGGGAACGTTAGTTGTTGAGTCTACGCCATTCGATCTATTGCCAAGTTGCTGGTCTTAGTTATCCATTTAGTCACGTCTTCATATAGAGTCCTCGCTTGCATAGCGTCCCGCATCAACTACACCACAACACGGAGGGACAGCACACGTAGCTGGACAAGACCATGGTGGGACAAAGACACGTGGGACGACAACCACGGGAGATAAGAGATATGGACAACACATGTGTAGGATGACAACAACACCACATGTCATGGCGACACAGTGGGACGGAATTATTGTGGGATGAAAACATGACAAACACGGAGGGTCAAAACAACAAGTGTGACAAGGACACGGAGGGACATAGACTTTCGTGACAAGACACAGCGGGACGAAAGACATGACAAATATGCTCTTCAATCAAAGCCCAAGATCAGATGAAGGAGAATCGGTAGGTTCATAATCGTGAGGCAAAGCCCTCTCATTGAGATATGATGAAGTAAAGCGAAAGTTGAGAAGGACATGAGCTTCAAAATAGATCGAGAGATAAAATTGAAGAAGAGAGAACATATCCGAAAGACATGAACAGGAGACAAAGCGAAAGATAGAAGAGAGCGTTGCACACCTGTAACCTGCACACTGAGCAAAAAGATTACATATCTATCCTCAAAATAAAGACACGTGAAAATAATAAATATTTTTGGCTTTTTGACATTTTTCTAATTTTTTTAGATTTTGAAAATATCTGATTTTTTTTTTGACAATATTTGATTTTTTTAATTTTTTTGATAATATTTTTTTTAGATTTTAAATTTTGACAAAGCTATCTACAGCACCCAACAGATGAGCTCAAACTATAGGCCAGGGGTCGTCGCTCCTCCCACTTTCATTAATGACTTCCCTTGAGCAGGGCGTGCATATGAGGGTGGCTAGCCACAACCAGCCGTCTCTAAAGAACGGTGCCCCTACTAAGGCCATACTTGGGATACAACCCAACCTAAGAGGGAGAAGTAGAAGAACAATGGGAGATAAGCTTTATGCATGATGGGAGACATCAAGACTCGACTCCCGTCCAGGGCACTACCCCTCAAAGATATAGTCTGTTTTGCCGGGGCTTTGTGTCTTTGATTTTGAGACCCATATTTATTAGGCACGCATGCGACCGGGCTCATGACGTCCTGCGAGGAACTGTATTGCCACTCTTGTCTTGCCTTTGATTCATAATTTTGCATTCATCCATTTTGATTTTTTGATTTTCTTTTGATAGCTCTCACTGACTAGATAGAGCATGAAAGCTCAGTTTTCAAGGGTCAAGACTGCCCTTATTTGAGACCTCTCTCGTATTATGGAGCGCCTAGGTTGGTCATCTCATCCATCAATCTCTTGTCCCTGCACTCGGCCGAGTAGAGAAAAGATAAGACCTCCGTGCATACCCAAAGTATGGCCAAAGCAGCAACGGTGTTGCTCAAAGGAATTGGCTATGGCTTGTCATGTAGTGTGTGAAAAACCCATGCTTAAAGGTCACCCTCAACGATCGAGAAAGAAACTAGACTCCCAGCGCGGAGCTATTACAAGCCTAAGAATGTGGCAGAAGCGAACTGGACATTTTGTTAAATTTAACCTAACTAAGACCACTCATTCACGTGAAGGAACCAGCAATATACTCATGCGTAGGAGAAATAGAAATGATAGCAATAATAGCATGTTCTTGTACCAAATAAAGATACCTTGCAAATCCACTAAGCAGAAACCATCACCCTGAAGCGAGAGCTTTATCATCGAGCTTCGAGCAGCATGAGTTTTGTATTCCTTGCTTCACAAGATCAAGACAGAAAGGATAGCAAAGGAGTTGACGATTCTTGTACACGGAGGAGCATCAGACACCAAACTGGACAAAAAGAGATAAAAGGAAAAGAGACAAGGGCTAGAACTCCCTCGTTAAGGCACAGAGACCATGATAACAAGGAACCAGATACATAATAAACAAGATTAACTGAGATCAAGGTGGACTAAAGTATCAAAAATAGCAAGAAAAAGGGTGACGACTCCGAAAGGGTGAGACAGAAAGAATAGAAAAATACTGATGAGATTGCTGCAAAGATAAGGAAAAGAAGAGTAATCATCCGATGTGGTCAGAGAAAAGGAACGAGAATCACCTGATAAGGTCGGGGAAGAAGAGTTATGGACATCCGACAGGGTCGAAGAAGAAAAATGAGGACCAGCCAACAGAGTCGGAGAAAGAGAATTATAGACACCCGACAAGGTCAGGGAAGGAGAACGAGAACCAGTCGACATAGTCGGGGAAGGAAAATTAGAACTCAGAGATACCGGAGTAGAAGAATCAGAAGATGTCCCATGATCGGGATGATGAGAGGGCATCGACCGAGGCCTAGAATTATGAGAGGAGGGAAAATCTGGAGACTCTGGATGGTAAGAAGAGGAATGGGGGTTTGCGGACTGGGGAAGAGAGAAAAAGATGATGGCAACAGGATTTGAAGTGTGAAGATACACCACCCAAGGGTGGGAGCTGAGCAAGATAAAGGATGAATGAAAAGAAGGGGAATAAGAGGTGGACCCATGAATGCACAATTGACGACTCTTGAACTTGCGCCGTCGTCTCTTCTTAGCTGAAACTGGCTTGTAATGGACCCGCCTGGTGCGGGCTCGAATCCTTGGGCACCTTGCCTTGCAATATATTCTCAAATAGTGGGCCCATCTGACAAACGGCCTAGCCCGACCATGAACATGCAGCCTCATTGGGGCAATTGCCCCTAGACACCCAGTGCTAACAATAGGTGGACATTCTTAAACAGCTAACTCCTCAGACAGATGAGCATCACGCAACTACGGAGTTTTATCACAAGGCACAAGAATCATAAGGTTCAACAACTCCACTCGATAGTCAGGCTTGAAGCATAACTCCCTTGATAGATGATAATGAAATTAAGGGACAGTAATACACGGCGTTGATGTGGCCAGCTTGATAAACTGAGAGAGGTTGCATAGATTGTGCATAATGTCCTTGGAGAATGCTGAAGATACAGCAAACTGCCTCTTGAATATGAAATTCACTAATCCTTTGGCAGCCGTATGAGTTAGCATAATGCTGGTAGAGAATCCCTCTTGGCTAGTGAAATGAACAGTAATAGAGCGAGAAGTAATAACAGCATCAATAATCGAACCTCTGGCAAGCAATGAGATTATCACCGGCCTCACTCGAGAAGAAGCTGGCACCAGTGCAAGAGCACTCTTCTTGGTAGCCGTCTTCATTGGAAGTGCAGGCTCATCATCCCCAAAATAGCCAGGGACCAGGATGGGGATCGGCATTCGGCAAATGAAATCTTGAATCTTGAATAACACAATCAAAACCTAACTTGGCTCATCATCTTCTCGGGGACCAGACCCGCGGGGCACCGGAGGTAGCGCACACCCGCTCTGTGGGGTGGAAGTGGATGGAGAGGTAGAGGGAGTAGGCTTAGAAGGCGCAGAGACTTCAGGAGGTAAAGGTGTAGAGGCAATGGTAGGTGCAGGTGAGGGTAAAGGTGACGATGGAGGTGGAGCTAGCTCAGGCTCGGTCAATGAGGGTAGCGGCGGAGAGGATGATGGTGGTGAAGAAGGTGGTGACAATAGATATTGTGGAGATGATGAAGGCGACGGAGATGGAGAAGGCGCTTTGGGGAGAGGAAGCAGTGAAAGTGATGGCGATGAATTAGGCAATGGTGAGGATGGTGGAGATGGTGATGTGGCCAACGGAGGTAGTGGAGGTGAATATGGTGAAAGTGGTGATGAGGCGGAGGAAGTGGAGGGTCGTGGCGCCCACCTTCGACGTATCGATATGACTTGTTGAGCGGTATTGGGAGTAGAAGTGGTGGTAGAAGAAGTTAAGATGTTGGCCTGAGCAGAGGCTTGGGTTTGTGGAGGTTGTTTAGATGGAGCAAGAATAGGTGAGGATGATGGGGTAGGTGGAGATGAAGATGGGGTAGGCGAGGGAATAGGTGATGGAGGTGTCGGTAACGGAGCAGGTGTTACACTATGTTGTGAATGTGATTTTGATGATTACAAAATGCCCTTGTTGCTTGGCCTTGTCTGGAAATGGTTGTGAAAATGATGTTGTGGAAATGATCACAAACTACTTTTATTGGGATATCATGTCGATGCATTTGTGACTCTATAAGGCTCATATGTGCTTTGATGCTAGCACATTGCATTGTGGAAAATACACTTGGATAAATGTCATTTTGAGCCTCATGTCATGCATGTGTACTTTGGTAATGATTAAGATGCAAATATCATTGCTTGCCCCCAAGGGAATGATGTGTGGCTTGATGAGCTTGGAGATTGATCAAATGGAATATGACTCAATATTGTTTTGCGTGCCTTGATTCCAAAGTTGTTCATCATGCAATTGTATGAATTTATATTGGAATCTATGGTGATACTCTTATAATCTTGAGTTAGAAAATTAGGTTCTCTAGTGCTTTCATACAGATCTTTCATGGGGATTCTTATATGCCTCATGCTAATGATTTCATAATCATATTTCATGTCATTTGGGTCTCGGTCTCAAGACTAGCTTCATATGTTAATGAATGACCCATATATTTTGATCTTGATCTAACCTCTTGCTTTATCATGTTTTTCAGGATGAAAAATCATGGTTGATCTTAGTGGGATTATGGTAATATTTAATCAATTGTTTCCCATTGATTTGATGGTGTTTTTAGTGGTTTTTCAGGCCCAAACAAGAATGGGTCGACCCATGGGGTCGACCCTCTCAGGTTCTGATCAAAACAGAACCAAATATTTGGACCATGCCTGAAAGGGTAGACCCCTGGGGTCGACCCCTGTAACCCAGAACCAAAGTGTTGGTTCTGTTTGGGTTCTGGAAACCCGAGGGTCGACCCCAGGGGTCGACCCTTGTAAAACAGAACACAAAATCAGTTCTGTTTGGCTTCTGTTTGCCCGAGGGTCGACCCCAAGGGTCGACCCCTTCAGTTCCGACCTCCAGCCGCCATTGTTGACCAACGTTTTTTTGCTCCAAAAGTCTTCCAATCCGAGTCCAACTTCCACAAATCACTCCATAACTTGTGGATCTTGTCCAAGGGCTATCTCTTGACCATCCCAAACACTTATATACTTCTCTTTGGGTCACAAACCCGAAGGAGAGAGGTAAGATTCGATTTTTGGGTGTGTTTGCTAACCCTAGTGTGTGCAGGTCGAAGGTAGCAGCTCCATGGCTTCTTCCACGTTGTTGTGAGCTTGGATGTGAAGGGAAGAAGGTGTTTTCAAGTCTCCAATCAACCATCTACTGGAAGCTACGTGGAGAATCAAGATACAAGCATCATCCATGCAATAATCAATCATTCTTCTTCAAGAACAGGTTTCATACTTCAGAAGCATTCAAATATGTTCAAAGGAGAGAAAGGGAGAGCTCTAATCACTGCAACATCTTCTTCATTCTGATTTCTCAAAACCATTGTTGATTGAGCTTGAATATCTGTTTTAAGACATCTTAGGATGGTTTTATAAGTCTTATATCCACTCTCTCTTGCATACATATATATGAGCTGCGAATTGTGTGATTCAACAATCCTAATGCTCATGTGATCCTTGTATAGGATGAAGATGAAGGTGGGATCTCTTAACCGTTCATTTCTTGTTTGAGATTAGCTTAAAGTTTGAGCTTATCATTTCTATCTGTTCTTTCAGGTGAAGAAGAAATTGGAAGAAGGAAAAGACATGCATCTTGAGGAGAGGGAGAAGATGATGTCAAGATTATGATCATCTGTCAAAGAGCAAGGAGAATCAGATTTTACTGAAGAAGGGGGAGCCTTATACTTGATGCATCTGTCTAGTTTTCATTTCTATAAATTATTTGGAGGGTCATAGCATATATGTGTTTTTGGTTCATAAACATTTGAGATAATGCTTTGTGTGGGTGTTCGGAGAAAGGGGTCTCCGAGTGTGTGTGTTGTCGTGTGTGCATCGTTTTGTGCGGAGTATATCCGCGTGTGTGGTTGGGCATAACTTGGGATGTGTTCCCGTGTGTGGTTGAAAGTTTACTCCCGTGTGGTTGTGTAGGCATTGTCCTACATGTGTGTGGACGGAGTTGTGACTACGTGTGAGGAATTTGTTCGGGGTGTGTTCCCCAGTGGTGTGTGTGTGTGTGTGTGCTGCTGTGGCAGCAGGTTGAGGCAAGGCCTCATGTGTGTGGTTTGCTGTGAAAGCAACGTGTGTGTGTTGGGGTTCGTCCCCGTGTTGCTACATTTTGTAGCGTGTAGTGAAGCCTCACCGGTTTGGTGAGGGGTGGACGTAGGGATCCCGCCGTGGTCCCGAACCACCTTAAAAATCCCCGTGTCTTGTGGTTTGATTCTTGTGATTGTGTGTTCACTATCCTATCTGTTTGTGCAATCGTGTGAGCTCGATGAGATTGAGTGAATCTAGTTTAAATCTGTTTAGATTAAATTACTCAATCTTGTATATTCCGCTGTATAGTAGTTGTGTTTTTAATTGGACAAAGTTTTTAGTAGAAGGATCTATTCACCCCCCCTCTAGATCCGTATTCTTGCACTTCGGGACCCAACAATTGGTATCAAAGAGAGGCTCTATTGTCCCTAGATCTTGCGATCTACAGAGTGATCCTAGTGCATTCTACAATCATGAATTTTTTTGAACATATCTCAATGAATTGTCTGACAATCTTCACTGGTTCAGATTTTGATTCATGGCTAGGTAAACTGTGTGTGGTGATCAATTCTACTAATCCTAGTCTTTCGAAATTGATTTATCATGGTCCACACACATTACCTCTAGTTGAGACCAAGTGGTCTAATCAGGATAAAATGATGCACCATGACAATGTTACTGCATTGAGTTTATTGAAAGCTTATGTAAGTACTAAAAAGTATCCGTTTGTGTCTTCTTGTAGGACGGCAAAGGAGCTTATGGACCGGTTGATCAAAGCTCAAGAGAAGGAAAGGAAAAAATGTCTCATGGCCGATGATGCTGATCAACAAAGTGACAAAAATGCAGAAGAGGTAAATTCAGATTCTGAAGAATTCACTCTTGATGATCTTGTTGAAGCTTATGATGAGTTGGAAAAATAATATAAGAAAGTCAAGTCACAAAATGGAAAATTGAAAAAGAAATATGAAAACTTGGTCCATGAAAATGGTTCTTGTGATAAATGTTTTGAGCTTGTTAACTTCAATGAACTTTTAGAGCATGATGTTGAATGTCACAAAGAAACCATTGCTTGTTTGAGAAATGAAAATGTTACCCTCAAGAACATAATTGATCAATTGGAGAAAATTGAAAAAGATCTAAGAAACAAAATGGAATCAAACTCAATTGATCAGGATATTTGCAATGAATTGATTATAAATGATAAACTTGCAAATAAAAATGAAGAAATTAAAAAGAAAAATATTGCTATTTTAATTCAGATATCTCTGCTTGAAGGCAGCATGAAGTTTCTTGAAAAAGGAAATGCTTTGTTAAAATCTGAAAATGAAGAACTGAAGCATCTAAATACAACCATGTCTAAAAAATTACTTACTTTTGAAAAAGAAAAAAGTCTGGCTATTGATGATTGTGAAAAGATGCATGTGCTAGAGCAAATGATGGAGAGCTACAAAACCATCAATGCCCAATTGAATGAAAAATTCATTTCCTATGACAATGAGATCATTTTCTATGAATTGCATATTCATCACTTGAAAAGGAAATTCTTGATCTGAATGCTTCTTTGTCTAAGTTTGTGAATGGGGAAGAAAATTTGAACATGATTTTGGGGACCAAGGTAAAATTATAAAGACAAGGTCTTGGGTATGAACCCACCAAAAAAAAAGTCTTTGGGCTAAAGACTCAAACATCCTTTGTGCATACTTCATGTTCCTCAAATATGTTAAATGCTTCTTGTGTTGAGAAATCAAATCCCAAGGCTCAGGCTCAACCTAGGAGCAATAGGATTCATGCTCACAAAAGTCACAAAAACCATGCTCCAAACTCAACAAATGTCAATTGTCATTATTGTGGTAAGCATGGTCATTTGATGAATGATTGTTTCATTATGAAATCAGATGATTTGAAAGCATGCAAAAATGAACTTGTTTCTAAAAGAAAAAGGGTTGGTTGTTTTAAATGTGGAAAGCTAGGACACCGTGTGTCACAGTGTTGGCAAGCAAATGAAAGAAAGAATTTCAAAGTCAAAAATAATTATACTTTCACCAACCCACAGAAATTTCATGCTCATCCTGTTGTGAAGAAGAGAAAATTCCATGCTTATAATGATAAGATTCATGCTAAATCACAGAAATTTGATTATCATGTTTATAAGAATTCTGTGAAGTCTCTTGGTTGTTGTCATTATTGTGGTGAGTTTGGACATACCATGTATGATTGCTCCTTAATACATTTTGATGATATGCATGCCTAAAAATTGTGGAAGGCACCCTCTAGAGGTGCAACTAACCATCTGGGACCCAAGAAGGTTTGGGTACCCAAAACTATCAAATGAGAACTTTGTTGTAGGATTGCCTTGAGGCCAAGAGGAAGGCTTTAAGTCGACTTGGCCAATTCGGGTGTGATGTCTTGGTAAACATGAGTTTATCCTTGAATTGATACTAATTTGATTGTAGAGGCAGTCTTATGTGTTTCATGTGCCTTATATGCATAGACTTGACTCTTTACACATGTTGGACTAAACCTGAAATTTCTGAAATTAATTTTGAACTCATGACAGCTTGAGTGAATCACTTGTATTGATAGTTGCAATTCATCATACATACTTGCAGCTCATAAGAGATTGTCTTGTGGAAGAAAAACACTGAAATTGGGCTTCTCACTTGTATTGAATTGAGATTGATATGAAATTGAGTTTCTGATATAATAGGTTGAGAGAGAGAGAGAGAGAGAGTCTTATGTGATGAAAAGCCTTGAAGTTAGTTTCTTCAATATGCATTGGCTTCATATTGACATGAATTGAGCTCTTTACAGTGCAGGTTTGATTATGACCATCAACCCCTGAAATCATGGTAAGAATTCAAACGCTTGAATGTATCACCATGTGCCGAGATTGAGTTTAATTCATGTTTGGCATTTCTGGGCTTAGATTAACTGTCTTAGGTAGTTTTGTTTGTTCCTCATTTGGTGTCGAAATGCCCATCTTGAGAACCGATTGATTTGAACTTTTACCCCATTACCCTTAGGGTCTCCCTTCTTATCCTAGAGGGGTTTTGAAAAGGTTTGGCATGGGGTTCTTGATCTTATCATATCTTTATTTGCTGCCCTATATGAAATGCGAATTTGGGGTCTCAATGGAACTCCTTTGGCTAATATCGATATATTTCTTGCAGGAGAGAAAGAAAGGAGCATGTTGATGAAGATTACACAAGGAAAATAAAGCAAAAAATTTGAAGATGTCAATAAAGGTAACACAAGGCAAATGTGAGAAAATAAAGTGTTTGGTTGAAGTTCTATGGTCTTGATGCTAGTGCTATCTCTTGATAGATAGTGATGTTGAAATATTGAATACTCTTTGGTTGCTTTTGACCATGCAGAAAATGAATGCTTTGCTGAATGGTATTGAAACATTTGAGCAGTATATATGAGAGTGTAGCCATTGAATGCCTTTTGCTAAACCACCGATGTCAAATGATAATACATTTGTTTCTGATCAGCATTTCAATGATTACATGGTATATAAAATGGTGACATGTGAAAGGGCAGGTCAAGCCTGTCTGAAAGCTATCACCATGCGTGAGAATATGACTCCGCCCGATACCATGAATCATCTATGCATATGGCATCCAACTTAAATGAATTTTCTGAAATCATGTATTGATTATGGGGGAGTTTTGCATGCTGAAAATTTAGAAAATGATATTTTTCCATTCTCTCAGCATGATGATATTGTGTTTGTGGCTGAACATCTTAAGGACTAAAGTTGATCAATGTTCCATGATCTTTAACAATATGCCACTCATCTTTCTGGATAAAAGCACAACTATTTTTAAGAAAAGTTCACATGTGATGATCTTGATGCTTTGAATGAATTTTCTGAATTCTCTTTTCAGAATAAAATTGTGTCCTCACATTTTAACAATTGGTAATGCGTGTCATGCATTAGTTGCATTAGGTGCAGATAGAGTGTCATGTGAAATCTGAAATCTTGCATCACATTGCATATTTGCATATCATTCTCTACACATCATTCACATAGTACTTTTGGAAGATGAAGCTCATCGTGTGTCTTGTTGCATAGTGGGCATTTTCAGCATACATATACTGCATATTTTGAAATGCATCATTTTACACATTTCATGTTGCATAAATGCCAAAGTGAATACTTCCAACAATTGGTATCATATCCTTGGAGCCAACATTTCAAGAACTGAGATTGCATACCTTTTCTTTTTGCATTGCATATGCATATCTTCATCATATGCTTGCATGTTATTATATGCAATTCAACCCCTTCCTTGAAACTTCTAAGACCATATACTTCATTGATAAATAATGTTGCATCTAAGTCTTAACAAGTGTGCTTCATGTAAAACTCTAAGGGGGAGCATTTCATGCTTATTACATTTACATAGGGGGAGCTACACTATCATGTTCTAAGTTAAATTTTCTCCATACATGTTAAATCAAATTCATACACTTCATGCACTTTATTGTGAAATTGAGTGTTGTTCATAAGGATATAGGAATTTCATTTCAACACTCTAAAGTAATTCAACTTGCTGCATGGATGATAAGAGACAGTTGAGGAAAAAGTTGCCTGCCTCCACATACAAAAAAATGATTGATATGAAAGGCAGAGCAATGCGAAGTCTAAGTGAGTAAACTGGGCACATGTCACCTGAGACGTGATGTGGTTCATTTCTGAAAAGTGTTGACTAAAGTATCTCTGTTCAAATGAGGTGATAAGGTTCAGTATTCTGAGTAACTGGGGATTCTGGCATGAGCTCCATGTGTCTTCTCGCGTAAAAAGGAATTATTTGAACCTGATCCTTCTTAGAAAAATTCAGATTGTCAGTGTGAAAATTACTGATGATAATTTTATGTGGTAGAGCAAAGTCTCCAATACGCTGTTCTCTAGATTGAAATGTAGTCTGTGCCGTTACTATTGTGTTTAATTGAAAATCTGGTTATCTATATGGCTAAACTTCATTCTCATGTTACTCACTTGCATATGGTAATTTAATTTGATATGTATTTTGAAAATTTGATTAACTGATTGACCTGCTGTACGTCTTCTCCTATTTATCTGCACAATCCTCTAGGTGTAATGAAGAGCATTCTGAACTTAATGACTCACTTGCACTTTTCCTACACCTATCCCCTCACTGTAAATCAATTGGTATCACTTCTTGTGAAACAGTTATGTTGCATGTATCTATAGATATCTGCTTGATTACATTGTATGCATTTCATCTCTCATCATTTTCATACATCGTGTTTCATGCATTTCACAAGAAAACTAAAAATCAAACTTTGAAAATCAAGTCAATCATCTAATGTGTCCATGTCAAAGGGAGAGCTTTGCATGTGATCTTATCTGCTTAAGTCATCAGGACTCATATGAGTCAATACCTTATGGGTGTTTGAGTGCCTGTTTGCTTGCTCATTATTGTCATGCCATACACCATTTTCAATTGCTGCAACTTGTGAGCATTTGCATATCGTTTTGTCATCTTGCATACTACATGACCATATTATCCACATGTGCATTTCCAATTTCAACAATTGGTTTCCAACATAGGTTCTTGCCATTCTGGATTCCCCGTCCTGCTCCCCATTTCTGATTGTGTCAAAGGGGGAGAGAGCATTATAACATAATATTTTGTCATCATCAAAATGGGGGAGATTATTGTGAATGTGATTTTGATGATTACAAAATGCCCTTGTCTGGAAATGGTTGTGAAAATGATGTTGTGGAAATGATCACAAACTACTTTTATTGGGATATCATGTCGATGCATTTGTGACTCTATAAGGCTCATATGTGCTTTGATGCTAGCACATTCTGTAGCAACCCTGATAAAAATAAGATTTTTAAAATAAATCAAATTAAAATAAAAGATAAGTAAATAGATGACAAAGATCTTAAATGAGTAAATCATTAATCAAAAGGAAATAACGCCTTTTATCAAGGCGCTGATTCAAAAGGACATGCCTCTGTCTAAGGCGTTAATTTAAAAAGGACGCCTACACACTAGGGCGTCAAATTTCAAACGACGGGAAAATAAAATTAAGGAAAGGAAAGGAAACGTCCTCACCTTGGGCGCATTTTTAATAAGTAACGATTAGGACAACGTCGTCAATTAAAACACACGACCTAGCCTAAGGCGTGAATTCAGTTCGAGTTTCGTTCGACCCAGTAGACCATCCAGGGCAAGTTCTGGATAACTACGACAAAGATGGAAGATGGTAAGGACTCTATCATGGAAGTATTACTTCCAATACAACTCTAACCCTATTAGGATCCCCAAAATCCTATAAATATACTGCTACTCGACCCAGACCGTTGTTTGGCGTTCTGTGTTGCTGTTGTCGTCAGTGAAGAACCGGTAATGTTCTTCCTCTTTTTCTTTTACCTTAGGATATATGATTAATGATCTTCATTATTTCTTCTGTAGGAAGTCTGCAGTAACTCTCTGTCGAAGTGAAGAATGTGAGGTTCTTCACCCTCTTGTTCTTCCTCTTCCGGTGATCAGAAGACTCTGTTATAAACAGAGTATCGTTTGTCTTCACGAATCTTCACGTTTCTTCTTCCAGATCTTAATCAAGGTAGGTTTTCTCAAGAACGTAGCCCAAACTAGCTTAATATCTTTAATAATATCATCGATCCTCCATGCATATAGTTTTATTGTGGTTTCAACTGTTTCTATGTAATTTTCAAAGCAACGCCCTTGACCAGGGCGCTAATTTAAAATAAGCGACCCACACCAGGGCGCTAATTCTTGTTTTGACGCCCTGCCTAGGAGTCGTTATTTTCATATAAATTGATAATTACCCATATTTAAAATTCTATATCTATGAAACCATGAACCTAATCTAATGCATGTTCATCCTGATTGAATCCTGCTATTTTTATGGTCCTGACCATGTACCTATTTCCTGAAATTTTAATATCTGAAATTTGGAAAATTATTGAATTAACGACCTGCACAAAGTCGTTTCTTATTGAACTTACGCCCCAGATCAGGGCGCAAATTGAAAGGTAACGCCCCTGACCAGGGCGCGTTTTTGTTAAATTCCATAATATTGGAAATTTTGGTAAATTATAAATAAAGAATGGACGACTGCTGTATGCGTCGTCAAATTGTGAATAAACGCCCCTGAGTAAGGCGTTAATTGGATAATTAATGACTTAGCTTAAGTCGCTAATTTCTGTATTACTATTTTACACTGATTACTGTCAACCGAAGGGTTATATATATATATATATATATCGACACTATATTTTCACTACGTGAATATAGTCCCATGTTTCATGATGTTTTTATCGCACTACCCTCAATTCTCATTGACATACAAGCTCTCCATTGGACATTCCGTTCCTTTGGACTAGCGAGTTAGTCATAGAGACCTCCGTAAGACTCCTCGAGCCTTGGATTCCCTCAAGGCCGACTGAGCTGGTTGTACCATAAAAACCCATTACACTATTTTGCCATGTCACTCTATAGAAACATGGTATACCGGCCCTCATGTTATGCAAAGTGTGTATCATGAGAATTCTCTTAATGGGATGAGGTTATCATGCCATTTGATGATGTTCTTGTAAACCCCAATTCTATATTCAACATGATGTTCTTGTTGACCTCAATTCTATATTAAGAATGGGGACGTCTTGCTATTGATGTGCTGTTCATGTGGACCTCAATTCTATATAAAGAGTGTCCATACTTGCTTGTGATGGTACCCAAGTTAGGGAACCAATTCCACCTAGTTTTATCGATAATCGTGATTGTACCGTTATTATCGCCATTCTATGTCAAGTGTCATATTTATGGACTCTACTCTATCTAAGTTTATCCTACATGTCTACAAACTTTATTCTTGAAATTCCATATTGGCTATACACAAAAGTGGATGTTAAAATACATGATTAATGCCTGCGCATATAGGGCCCGATCTGGTCCTGGGAGGAGCACCCGAAAGTACTTGTGCCCATGGGAGTTGATTGATCACGGTATTGGCATTATATCGAAGTGCATGACTAGCTTGATTGAACATTCCACAAATCTTGTACTTGTACTTGACTTGATATTACATGACTTGCGTGACCTGAAAAAGGGGTAATTTCATACTTGCGTGCTTGAACGTGATAGCCAAATTCCAACATGACATGATGAATACACTTGCTTGAATATCTTGATATCTTTTGATATAAGTTCTTGAAAGTTCATGACTAGTTCTCGTCGCTATCTTATTGTTATACACTCTCTCTATCTTGTCATTTTATGCGAGCATGCATAGCTATAGTCCATTCATGAAATATGTAATTACTTAAACCCATTGCTAGTTCTTGAGATATAATTTCCTACTGAGCGTTCGCTCACTTAGTGTTTTCCCTACTTTTCAGGTAAGTCCGACGATGAGGGAACTCAAACGGATGGGGAAAATCAAGAGTGAAAGAGATAGAGCTTCTTCCGTGTTATCTAGTTTTTTTCATATTTTCTTGAGTCAACCTTGTATTTTTCCTTTATTTTAGTTAGTACTTCGAGGGTTTTGTAATAGACATGTTCTTATGAAGGAATAAAGGATTGGGTTATCTTTATTTTTGCGCATCTCTGATTTTGGTGTCGAATACACTAATACTCTGATTGACATGATTGATATAAACTCGTCACACGTCTCCGGGTATCTTCCGCTCTCGGGGCGTGACAGTTTTTGTGGTATCAGAGCCTAGGGTATTCAATTCCTAGGAAACCCAAGTCCAAGGATAGGTTTAACCTTTAACCGGTGAGATTGGGTAGAACCAAGGGTTAAAGTTAACATAGAAATGCTAGCTTCTAAATGAGATCACGTATTAATCTAGTTATTGTAATTGTAGGACGATGGCTGCCGAACGTGCTCAGTGGAGCAACATGCAGCGTACACTTCAAGGCATGACTCAGGTGCTGCAACATGTAGCACAAGGAGGTGCACAACGAGCAGGGAGTCTCCACCAAGTCTTTAAAAACATGAACCCGCCTAAATTCACGGGTTCTACTGATCCGGATGACGCAGAGCACTGGATCAGGGAGACGGAGCATATATTCCGTGTTATGCAGTGCACGGATCAAGATAAAGTCTTATTAGCTACTTTCCAACTAGAAAGGGATGCCCGATGCTGGTGTGAATCAATAGAAGCTACTTTAAATCAAGACCAAGTTACTTGGGAAGAATTCGTTGAACATTTCAACGCTAAATATTTTTCGGACCGAGTACAGGAAAAGAAAGCCGCAGAATTCGCTGCACTGAAGCAACGATCTTTGTCGGTGGCTGAGTACGAGGCCCAATTTTCTAGATTATCTCGGTATGCTAAGCACTTAGTTAGCACCGAGAAGATGAAAGCTAGGAGGTTCCTAAATGGGCTCAGGCCCCAATATATCACACAGTTGGCGCCAATGGATATCCAGGTCTACTCAGAAATTGTGCGCCGAGCTCAGCTATTAGAAGACGCCACGGAACTATCTGATAGAATCCGTGGGAAGGACAAGAAAGAACAAGTTACAAGTTCGGGTTCATTTAAACCCAACTTCAGGAAGAGGCCTAGCAATGGAGGTACTTCCTCACAAGATCAGAAGTTTAAGAAGACCAAGCCCTTCTCCATCACCACTACCCCATCAAATATAGTGTGCAAACATTGTGACAAGGCGGGCCATAGAGCAGAAGAATACTGGAGGAAACTAGGAGCATGTCTCCGCTGTGGGAGTCGCGATCATCGAATTCCCGATTGCCCATTACTTAATGATCAAGCCGGGGACGGAAAGCGCCCAGTAACCAAGAATGCTCGTCTTCATGCAATTAAGGAGACCGAACAAGAAGAAGAAGGCGGACTAGTAGAAGGTACATTGAAAGTTTGTTCCAAGTCCGCATATGTCTTAATTGATACTGGTGCTTCACATTCAATTATTTCCAAGAAGTTCGCTGATCCGTTACCCCTAGAACCGGAATGGATAAAATTAGTCTTGTATACTCCTCTAGGAAACGAGACTGATATTACACACCATTACCAGAACTGTGAAGTATTGGTTCATGGTAAGAATCTCCCTATGGATCTTATATGTTTAGATCTAAAGGAGTATGATGTCGTACTAGGAGCGGATTGGTTATCTAAATATCAGGCAACAGTCGATTGCCGCAATAGCAAGGTTACTTTCGAGGAATTTCCAGAATTGATCTTTACTAGCCCCAAGAGGCGAAGCAAAACCCCTCTTACTTCGGCTCTCCGAGCTAGCAAGCTCATCAGGAAAGGATGTGTATCTTTCCTTGCATTCGTCACGATTAAGGAGGCTAAGGAAACTAAGATAGAAGACATTCTGGTGGTACAAGAATTTCCGGACGTATTTCCCGAAGAATTGTCTGGATTACCCCCACAAAGAGAAGTGGCCTTCACCATCGATTTAGTTCCTGGTGCGGGTCCAGTTTCTAAGGCACCGTATAGAATGTCACCTACTGAACTCAAGGAGTTAAAGGAGTAATTGATGGAACTCATTAAGAAAGGATTCATAAGACCAAGTACTTCCCCATGGAGAGCGCCTGTATTATTTGTAAAGAAGAAAGATGGATCCATGAAGTTATGCATCGACTATCGACAGTTGAATCATCTCACTATCAAGAACAAGTATCCACTGCCGAGAATCGATGAGTTGTTTGATCAAATTTCAGATCCAAGTACTTTTCCAAAATTGATCTTAGGTCGGGATATCATCAGTTAAGAATCAAGGATGAGGACATTCATAAGACTGCGTTCAGAAGCAGGTACGGCTATTATGAATTTGTTGTTATGTCTTTCGGACTAAAGAATGCCCCTGCTGCCTTTATGCAGTTAATGAATAGTATATTCAGGCCTTATTTGGATCAATTCGTGGTGGTCTTTATTGATGATATATTGATTTATTCCAAGACCAAGGAAGAGCATGAGGAGTATTTAAGGATTGCATTACAAATATTGAGGACAAACCAATTATATGCAAAACTCAGCAAGTGTGAATTCTGGCTTGAGGAAGTGACTTTTCTCGGACATGTTATATCAAAGGTTGGCTTATCAGTAGATCCATCAAAAGTTGAAGCTGTAAGAAATTGGGAAAGACCGACTAATGCTAGCGAGATCCGAAGTTTCTTAGGTCTTGCTGGCTATTATAGGCGATTCATCAAAGATTTCTCTAAGATCGCCGTACCACTTACGAGGTTAACTCGCAAAGAGATCCGTTACGAATGGAGTGAGGAACGTGAAAGAAGCTTCCAAACTCTCAAGGATCATCTTACTACAGCTCCTATCTTAGCTTTACCAATGGAAGGAGAGAAATTCGAGATATACACTGATGCTTCTGGCATTGGCCTCGGATGTGTTCTAATGCAACAAAGAAAGGTTATAGCTTACTCTTCTCGTCAATTAAAGAAGCATGAAGAGAACTACCCCATCCATGACTTAGAATTAGCCGCGGTAGTATTTGCACTAAAGATCTAGAGACATTATCTATATGGAGTGCAGTTTACTCTATACTCCGATCACAAGAGTCTCAAGTATCTTTTCTCTTAAAAGGAACTAAATATGAGGCAAAGGCGTTGGCTAGAATATCTCAAGGGCTTCGACTTTAATATACAATATCATCCCGGAAAGGGTAATCATGTAGCAGATGCACTTAGTCGAAAGCCGAGAGCACTGTTAGCCAATTGTATGATTCCAGAATGGAAGTTGCTGGAGCAATTTTCTAAGCTCAGTATAAGCATGGACACGAACTTCAAATGTGTCACATTGTCTCATGTAAGCATTCATCCAGACCTATTAACTGAAATACAAGCACTTCAGGATGATGACCCAACATTAGTAGAAATCAAGGGCAGATTGGAAGGACAATCTAATTTCCAATTAACTTCGGATGGAAGATTAATGTTCAGGAATAGAACTTGCATACCGGATTGTCCCGAGTTAAAGAAGAAGATCTTAGATGAAGCTCATAGATCAAGGTACACGATTCATCCTGGATCTACCAAAATGTACCAAGATGTGAAAAGAAATTTTTGGTGGCCCAACATGAAAAGGGAAATAGCAGACTATGTATCACGTTGTCTCACTTGCCAACAGGTCAAGGCGGAACACCAAAAGCCTGCTGGAAAATTACATCCTCTAGATATTCCCAAATGGAAGTGGGAGAATATTAGTATGGATTTCATCATGGGTTTATCTAAATCAAAAGGAGGACATGATGGAATATGGGTTATTATTAACCGGTTGACTAAATCGGCGCATTTCTTGCCAATTAAGAGCCGATGGTCAGTCGATGTGTTGGCTGCATTATACATCAAGGACATAGTCAGATTACATGGTATTCCTGTTTCAATCGTGTCTGACAGAGATCCCCGTTTTACTTCTCATTTTTGGAAGGGACTACAACATTCATTGGGAACAAGGCTTAACTTTAGTACAGCTTTTCATCCTCAAACGGATAGTCAGACCGAGAGAACTAATCAGGTCATTGAAGATATGCTTAGGGCATGCATCATTGATTTTGGTGGAAGCTAGCATGATCACTTGCCTCTGGTTGAATTCGCATACAATAATACCTACCAGGCAAGTATAAAAATGGCACCTTTCGAAGCTTTATACGGAAGGAGTTGCCGATCACCCTTATGCTGGGATGAAGTTGGAGAGAAACAACTGCTAGGTCCAGACATGGTAAGGGTTACCACTGAAAGAATACAATTGATTCGAGAAAGACTGCAAGTTGCTCAGTCTAGGCAAAAGGCTTATGCCGATACAAGAAGGAGAGATCTTGAATTCAAGTTGGAGATCATGTATTTCTCAAGATATTGCCTGGAAGTGGAATACGGAGATTTAGTGTTAAGGGTAAGCTTACACCAAGATTTATCGAACCTTTCGAGATACTGGAAAGAGTTGGCGAGGTTGCTTATCGCATCGCATTACCTCCTCAATTGTCTGAAGTCCATAATGTGTTCCATATATCTATGTTGAAGAAGTATGTGCACGACCCATCACATATTATTGATCATGGAGACTTAGTGATCCAGAAAGATCTCACATACGAGCAGAAGCCCATGAAGATACTAGATCATGAAGTACGTACTCTAAGGAATAAGGTTATTCCCAGGCTAAAAATATAATGGAAAAAGAGTTCCGATCATGAAGCCACATGGGAGACCGAGGAATCCATGAGGAAGCGATTTCCAGAATTATTTTAAGGTATATACTCTACACTCTCCACATATATATATTATAGAATTTGGGGACCAAATTCTTTTAAGTGGGAAAGGGTGTAGCAACCCTGATAAAAATAAGATTTTTAAAATAAATCAAATTAAAATAAAAGATAAGTAAATAGATGACAAAGAGCCTAAATGTTCAAATCATTAATCAAAAGGAAATAACGCCTTTTATCAAGGCGCTGATTCAAAAGGACATGCCTCTGTCTAAGGCATTAATTTAAAAAGGACGCCTACACACTAGGGCGTCAAATTTCAAATGACGGGAAAATAAAATTAAGGAAAGGAAAGGAAACGTCCTCACCTTGGGCGCGTTTTTAATAAGTAACGACTAGGACAACGTCGTCAATTAAAACACACGACCTAGCCTAAGGCGTGAATTCAGTTCGAGTTTCGTTCGACCCAGGAGACCATCCAGGGCAAGTTCTGGATAACTACGACAAAGATGGAAGATGGTAAGGACTCTATCATGGAAGTATTACTTCCAATACAACTCTAACCCTATTAGGATCCCCAAAATCCTATAAATATACTGCTACTCGACCCAGACCGTTGTTTGGCGATCTGTGTTGCTGTTGTTATCAGTGAAGAACCGGTAATGTTCATCCTCTTTTTCTTTTACCTTAGGATATATGATTAATGATCTTCATTATTTCTTCTGTAGGAAGTCTGCAGTAACTCTCTGTCGAAGTGAAGAATGTGAGGTTCTTCACCCTCTTGTTCTTCCTCTTCTGGTGATCAGAAGACTCTGTTATAAACAGAGTATCGTTTGTCTTCACGAATCTTCACGTTTCTTCTTCCAGATCTTAATCAAGGTAGGTTTTCTCAAGAACGTAGCCCAAACTAGCTTAATATCTTTAATAATATCATCGATCCTCCATGCATATAGTTTTATTGTGGTTTCAACTGTTTCTATGTAATTTTCAAAGCAACGCCCTTGACCAGGGCGCTAATTTAAAATAAGCGACCCACACCAGGGCGCTAATTCTTGTTTTGACGCCCTGCCTAGGAGTCGTTATTTTCATATAAATTGATAATTACCCATATTTAAAATTCTATATCTATGAAACCATGAACCTAATCTAATGCATGTTCATCCTGATTGAATCCTGCAATTTTTATGGTCCTGACCATGTACCTATTTCCTGAAATTTTAATATCTGAAATTTGGAAAATTATTGAATTAACGACCTGCACAAAGTCGTTTCTTATTGAACTTACGCCCCAGATCAGGGCGCAAATTGAAAGGTAACGCCCCTGACCAGGGCGCGTTTTTGTTAAATTCCATAATATTGGAAATTTTGGTAAATTATAAATAAAGAATGAACGACTGCTGTATACGTCGTCAAATTGTGAATAAACGCCCCTGAGTAAGGCGTTAATTGGATAATTAATGACTTAGCTTAAGTCGCTAATTTCTGTATTACTGTTTTACACTGATTACTGTCAACCGAAGGGTTATATATATATATATATATATATATATATATATATATATATATATATATATATATATATATATATATATATATATATATATATATATATATATATATATCTATATCTATATCGGCACTATATTTCCACTCCGTGAATATAGTCCCATGTTTCATGATGTTTTTATCGCACTACCCTCAATTCTCATTGACATACAAGCTCTCCATTGGACATTCCGTTCCTTTGGACTAGAGAGTTAGTCATAGAGACCTCCGTAAGACTCCTCGAGCATTGGATTCCCTCAAGGCCGACTGAGCTGGTTGTACCATAAAAACCCATTACACTATTTTGCCATGTCACTCTATAGAAACATGGTATACCGGCCCTCATGTTATGCAAAGTGTGTATCATGAGAATTCTCTTAATGGGATGAGGTTATCATGCCATTTGATGTTGTTCTTGTAAACCCCAATTCTATATTCAACATGATGTTCTTGTGGACCTCAATTCTATATTAAGAATGTGGACGTCTTGCCATTGATGTGCTGTTCATGTGGACCTCAATTCTATATAAAGAGTGTCCATACTTGCTTGTCATGGTACCCAAGTTAGGGAACCAATTCCACCTAGTTTTATCGATAATCGTGATTGTACCGTTATTATCGCCATTCTATGTCAAGTGTCATATTTTTGGACTCTACTCTATCCAAGTTTATCCTACATGTCTACAAGCTTTATTCTTGAAATTCCATATTGGCTATACACAAAAGTGGATGTTAAAATACATGATTAATGCCTGCGCATATAGGACCCGATCTGGTCCTAGGAGGAGCACCCGAAAGTACTTGTGCCCATGGGAGTTGATTGATCACGGTATTGGCATTATACCGAAGTGCATGACTAGCTTGATTGAACATTCCACAAATCTTGTACTTGTACTTGACTTGATATTACATGACTTGCGTGACCCGAAAAAGGGGTAATTTCATACTTGCGTGCTTGAACGTGATAGCCAAATTCCAACATGACATGATGAATACACTTGCTTGAATGTCTTGATATCTTTTGATATAAGTTCTTGAAAGTTCATGACTAGTTCTCGTCGCTATCTTATTGTTATACACTCTCTCTATCTTGTCGTTTTATGCGAGCATGCATAGCTATAGTGCATTCATGATAGATGTAATTACTTAAACCCATTGCTAGTTCTTGAGATATACTTTCCTACTGAGCGTTCGCTCACTTAGTGTTTTCCCTACTTTTCAGGTAAGTCCGACGATGAGGGAACTCAAACGGATAGGGAAAATCAAGAGTGAAAGAGATAGAGCTTCTTCCGTGTTATCTAGTTTTTTTCATATTTTCTTGAGTCAACCTTGTATTTTTCCTTTATTTTAGTTAGTACTTCGAGGGTTTTGTAATAGACATGTTCTTATGAAGGAATAAAGGATTGGGTTATCTTTACTTTTGCGCATCTCTGATTTTGATGTTGAATACACTAATACTCTGATTGACATGATTGATATAAACTCGTCACGTGTCTCTGGGTATCTTCCGCTCTCGGGGCGTGACACATTCCATTGTGGAAAACACACTTGGATAAATGTCATTTTGAGCCTCATGTCATGCATGTGTACTTTGGTAATGATTAAGATGCAAATTTCATTGCTTGCCCCCAAGGGAATGATGTGTGGTTTGATGAGCTTTGAGATTGATCAAATGGAATATGACTCAATATTATTTTGCGTGCCTTGATTCCAAAGTTGTTCATCATGCAATGGTACGAATTTATATTGGAATATATGGTGATACTCTTGTAATCTTGAGTTGGAAAATTGGGTTCTCTAGTGCTTTCATACATATCTTTCATGGGGATTCTTATATGCCTCATGCTAATGATTTCATAATCATATTTTATGTCATTTAGGTCTCGGTCTCAAGACTAGCTTCATATGTTAATGAATGACCCATATATTTTGATCTTGATCTAACCTCTTGCTTTATCATGTTTTTCAGGATGAAAAATCATGGTTGATCTTAATGGGATTATGGTAATATTTAATCAATTGTTTCCCATTGATTTGATGGTGTTTTTAGTGGTTTTTCAGGCCCAAACAAGAATGGGTCGACCCATGGGGTCGACCCTCTCAAGTTCTGATCAAAACAGAACCAAATATTTGGACCCTGCCTGAAAGGGTCAACCCCTGTAACCCAGAACCAAAGTTTTGGTTCTGTTTGGGTTCTGGAAACCCGAGGGTCGACCCCTGGGGTCGACCCTTGTAAAACAGAACACAAAATCAGTTCTGTTTGGCTTCTGTTTGCCCGAGGGTCGACCCCAAGGGTCGACCCCTTCAGTTCCGACCTCCAGCCGCCATTGTTGACCACCATTTTCTTGCTCCAAAAGTCTTCCAATCCGAGTCCAACTTCCACAAATCACTCCATAACTTGTGGATCTTGTCCAAGGGTTGTCTCTTGACCATCCCAAACACTTATATACTTCTCTTTAGGTCACAAACCCTAAGGAGAGAGGTGAGATCCGATTTTTGAGTTTGTTTGCTAACTCTAGTGTGTGCAGGTCGAAGGTAGCAGCTCCATGGCTTCTTCCACGTTGTTGTGAGCTTGGATGTGAAGGGAAGAAGGTGTTTTCAAGTCTCCAATCAACCATCTACTGGAAGCTACGTGGAGAATCAAGATACAAGCATCATCCATGCAAGAATCAATCATTCTTCTTCAAGAACGGGCTTCATACTTCAGAAGCATTCAAATATGTTCAAAGGAGAGAAAGGGGGAGCTCTAATCACTGTAACATCTTCTTCATTCTGATTTCTCAAAATCATTGTTGATTGAGCTTGAATATCTGTTTTAAGACATCTTAGGATGGTTTTATAAGTCTTATATCCACTCTCTCTTGCATACATATATATGAGCTGCGAATTGTGTGATTCAACAATCCTAATGCTCATGTGATCCTTGTATAGGATGAAGATGAAGAGGGGGATCTCTGAACCGTTCATTTCTATTGTCTTGTTTGAGATTAGCTTAAAGTTTGAGCTTATCATTTCTATCTGTTCTTTCAGGTGAAGAAGAAATTAGAAGAAGGAAAAGAGATGCATCTTGAGGAGAGGGAGAAGATGATGTCAAGATTATTATCATCTGTCAAAGAGCAAGGAGAATCAGATTTTGCTGAAGAAGGGGGAGTCTTATACTTGATGCATCTGTCTAGTTTTCATTTCTATAAATTGTTTGGAGGGTCATAGCATATATGTGTTTTTGGTTCATAAACATTTGAGATAATGCTTTGTGTGGGTGTTCGGAGAAAGGGGTCTCCGAGTGTGTGTGTTGTCGTGTGTGCATCATTTTGTGTGGAGTATATCCGCGTGTGTGGTTGGGCATAACTTGGGGTGTGTTCCCCGTGTGTGGTTGGGAGTTTACTCCCGTGTGGTTGTGTAGGCATTGTCCTACGTGTGTGTGGACGGAGTTGTGACTACGTGTGAGGAATTTGTTCGGGGTGTGTTCCCCAGTGGTGTGTGTGTGTGTGCGCGCTGTTGTGGCAGCAGGTTGAGGCAAGGCCTCGTGTGTGTAGTTTGCTGCGAAAGCAGCGTGTGTGTGTTGGCGTTCATCCCCGTGTTGCTACATTTTGTAGCGTGTTGTGAAGCCTCACCGGTTTGGTGAGGGGTGGACGTAGGGAGCCCGTCGTGGTCCCGAACCAGCTTAAAAATCCCCGTGTCTTGTAGTTTGATTCTTGTGATTGTGTGTTCACTATCCTATCTGTTTGTGCAATCGTGTGAGCTCGGTGAGATTGAGTGAATCTAGTTTAAATCTGTTTAGATTAAATTACTCAATCTTGTATATTCCGCTGTGTAGTAGTTGTGTTTTTAATTGGATAAAGTTTTTAGTAGAAGGATCTATTCACCCCCCCTCTAGATCCGTATTCTTGCACTTCGGGACCCAACACACTAGCTGAAGAATCATGGGGGTGCCCCTGGTCTTGTAATGGCGGAGATGGCTGCCTGGGTCGCGCTTGTTGTTGTTGCTTGCTACGAAGATATAGAACAACTTTATGAACGGCGGCCCAATCGATGCTCTTCTCATCTTCTAGGCCATAAACATATTCCCGGAACTCGGGGTAATCCTCTACCAAATGCCCCTGCTAGCGATGATAATCACAAAATTGGAGCATATTCTCGACCACGGGTCTGCAAGGCACAACTGGAGGGAGCGGCAATGCGTGAGTGGCCATCAAAGCCCGAAAAATATCAGTGAAACACTCCGGCAACAGAGGATAGTGAGCAGCCCACTTCAGGCAAGGTGGATACCGAGGGACATGGGAAGGTAATAAAGATGGTTATGGGGGTTGCGTAGGCAATGGCGCATGGCAACTAGTAGAGGGACTCAGTAAAGGTGCATGATGAGCAGAGTGGGGAGGTATATAGACGGCATCCACCTGCTCGGGATGTTGTGTTCCCTTGACTGGGAGTGGAGACGCAGGCGGAGACACATGGGGGTGCGAGGAAGCAAAAGGCTGACTTGTGGAAGATTGATATGCGGGGGTGTACGGGTATGTAGGTGCGGAATGTTGACTCATGGAGGGATATGTGGTGGAGGGCTGACTCGTGGAGGGTTGACTCATGGGAGATGATGGATAGGAGGCGTATGTGGCCGTAGAAGGTGAAGCAGACGTAGGGTCAAGGGAACCTTGGAGTTATTGGCGGATGAAGCAGGCTCAACTATAAAGTTGTTGTCAGGAGGTAATATCATTAAGTGCTAAGACAAACCGATACTCAGGTGTTGCGTTGGAAATGAGCATTGTGATCTGCTCTCCCTCCGAAATATGCCCCGAGACTTGCACGGTGAGGCGACGCCAGTGGTCGGCAAAGGTGCAGAAATCCTCTTTGGGCTTCATCCCTTCATGGGCCAGATCCACAATGGAATACTTGGACCCAGCCTGGTCCTGGTAGTGACGAATGAATCTATCTTCTATAGCTTGAAAGAGCACGATCTACTCTTGTAGAAGAGAAAAGAACCAATCCCGAGTTGGGCCCTCCAAAGACAGACCAAATAGATAGGCCATCAAGCATTGGTCATGTCAAAATTGGGCCGACTCATAAACGAACTCCTTTAAGTGCACATAGGGGTCACCGACTCCACCATAACGATGATATGTGGGAATTTGAGAGGGAGGTGGAAGTTGAACATTTTGAAATGCGAGTGGGACACTCAAGGAGGATTGAGGATCGATCTGACGTTAAAGCTCATCAAGCTGGCGTTGGGCTTGAGCAATCATCTCCTGGGTAGGGAGAGATCGAGAAGAATGTGGGCCAACTTGAGCAAGAGAATGTGAATTTGGACCAAGACCAAGGTATTGGGTCGGATAAGGGGATCTGGACTGAGAAGAATGAGGAAGGCCCATTCCGGGAGTAGAAGGATGCCTAGACCTAGAAGGATCATGAACATGGGGACCCATTGGGCCAACAGCAACATGGGTAGGGGGAGTGGGCCCATTAAGAAGAGTAGGCCCACTAAGAGAATGAGTGGCTCCATTAAAGATTATAGGCCCATTGGAAGAAGATGGCAGCCCATTAAAGGATGGGGGCCCATTAGTAATAGAAGGACCATGAAGGGAATGGGGCCCACTAAGAGAATGGGACCCATTGAAGGAAGATGGGCCACTCAAGGAAGATGGCCCATTAAAGGAATGAGGCCCATTAGATGAATGAGGCCCGTTATGAGAAGGAGGTCCATTAAAATGACTAGCAATGAGTTTTTGGGCCTGGGCCGGGTCCATTTGGCGAACAAGACATGATAAGTGGGACATGAGATTTGCTCGTTCATCCGATGGGTCGGAGAGGCCACGAGGAGATGGGCCCGCGTGGGAAGGGGAATCCACGTGGGAATAGGAAGATGAAGGAGGATACAAGTGGTTAAGGCGGCGCTTCATGAGGGAAAATGGAGACTTGATACAAGGACAATCAAGGAAATATAATGAAGGAAGTAAGGGTTTGAAGATCAAGGAGGGGGCTTACTCAATAATGCAAAGGGGAAAAAAGGACCTAGGACAATTAGACCAGACAATGGACACACAAAATGGGCTAGCCTAAATGGACTTAACAACAAAACCTATATGAATGATGGGGGATGCAACACAAAAGACCATAAATGGGTTTGGACAAGCCCAAACAACACAAATAATATGAAGGATTTCACCCAAGTCAAACAAGTTAATATCATGGGAAATATTTTATTGTCAAAGTTTTGGTAGGGCTTTTAATGATTCGAATTGAGCATAATTCCCTCAAGATAGGTATCCTATGGGAATAAGGTCCAAACTTTGGGTTGACTAAGGTTAACTTCCTCACAACGTATGCAGAATGCAAGCCTAAGGGGTGGAAAGGTACAACCGATCCGGCGTCCGTGTGGGAATCCACGGCTCGCGAGGACTTACGGAGGTCCCGGATAAGATCACCTAGTCGAGCACGAGAAATATGGGAGCGAGAGGATCACTTTCCAAGGAGGAATGTAACTACAATATGCAAATAAGCATGATTCTATGTGCACCGAAGTGCATGCAATTTCTAGCCTAAAACTAACAAATGAAGATAATAATAAAAGTATGCAAACATAACAAAATTCATGAAAAATGTAAGACAATATGATTAACAATAATGCAGTACCAGAAATAGGGACAATTTGGTACTAGAAGGTAGGAAAAACCAGAAAAGAACAACATACCTTTGTGTTTCTCCCCAGACATACAAGTCAATTTTATGCATAAAATGCAAAAATGAAGGCAATGTTTAACAATGAAAATGGAATCTAATGCATGCAACTAGTATATGGACGCGAAGATAATACAAAAGACTATGCAATGGAACCAAAAAATAGCCTAAACAGACCCTGGAAGGCAATATATATTAACAAAGAAAATAGGCCTGTGAATCTGTCCCGGGTCTGCAAGCAGACTTGATGCACAAAATGTAGAAATGAAGCCAAGTTTTAACTATGCAAATGATGTCCAAATGATGCAAACTTTATATGGATGTAAAGACAATACAACAAAATGAAAATAAGCCCAATCCGATGTCAAGACACAAAATTATGCATGAATGAACAGGGCCTGCCTAAGCAGTGCGGTTGTCCAGCCAGAAACAAGTAGAGGTTACTAGATGACAATTTCTACCACAATAGCGGTCTACTGGATGACAGCCAAGGTCTTGGGCGGCCCTTGGAAGGCCGCTATCCTGCCAGAGATGTAGGGCGGTCTCGGGAGGGCTGCTAACAGTGTTTGGCAGTCCTATGGTAGATCGCTACCCTCTGGCAGAATCGAAATTGAACAGAACAACAAAAAATAGAAAGGAATGCTACCCAAACATGCACGAACACCCACCCAATTCACAGAAGAACATTAACAACGCGATGGGCACTAGGCATCCCACTGTGATCGCCAAAAAAAGGAGATGTAGATAGATTAATCTACCCCGCCCCAAACTATGAACATGTAAACATGCATATAATCATGAGAGCATGAACAAGGGAAAGGGGGGATGAAAAATCTGAGTGAACCGTGATCGCCACCCAAGGATTAGCAATTGGAAAAGATGCTATAATGAATAAAAACCTACTGCATACCTTGGTAAAATGAGGAAGAAGACACGGCCCGAAGATGAACCGCTACAATGTGATCGCGCTTCGAAAGGGATGCGGGGATCCGATCGTGGGTGCACCTCCTCACCTTCTAGCCGACTAGAATGCAAGAGCCTCACGTTCAAATGTACTCTCTTGCAAAACAAAGCCACGAAAAGAGATGAAACCCATTAGAATATGAAAGTGTAGCATATGTCCCGAAATAATAAAATAGCAGGAAAGAAAGGGGGAGAACACATCGAGAGAGGGTTTTTAACCCCTATGAACGGGTGCAAATAGTAGGTGGGTGTGTTGTTCATGCATAGGATTTGAAATCACGTAAAATGATGAAGAGAATAAAGAGAAAAGTGATGTGCAAAACGGAGAAAAATGCAAACGTGCAGCAGAAAAGTGCGACTTGTGACAAAAGTGAGAAATGGAGGACAAAGAACTAAGGATAGGAGCGACGCAATTGAGCCCAAAGAGATGGAAATGAAAGCTTATACTTCCCTCTTCAAGGTGGGGTCGAAGTTGAGAGACGACGATCTGGCATGACTTCGCCCTGATTCCAAAAAGAGCCCCCAACCCCCCCCCCCACCCCCCCCACCCCCCCCCCCCCCCCCCCGCGCGCGGGCGCGCAGGTTGCATAGGGTCCTTTATTTAGAAGATGCATGTAGCACCCCGAAAATTTAAATATAGAATAAATAAAACAACTATAAATATTCGTCATGAAAATTAAATTTCGATAAAGGAAAAGTAATAGTTAGCTAAATAGTTAATGAGCTTAAATAATAATAAAAAGTATAAGTAAATAAATTGAGAAATGAAAATTAGAATAACCTTTATTTATTTGAGTTTGAAATTAAAAATATAATTCAAGAATCGATGAGTACACATACATATAAAGATATTTATAGGATCGAACCCGACTCTGATACCCAAGACAAATGACAAGAATTAATAAGTAAAGTTATACGAATTGGGGTCTATATATGTATGAAGTTCTATTAAATAATTTAATTAAAGCTTATATTATAAATGGGCTAACACACCCATCCACCTTTATCCATGTATAAACATTGTCTTTTTTATTAATGGGCCTTGGTATAAAGGCTTGTGAACCTTGGGCTTGGAATATATGTATAAACATATATAAATATAGCTATAGGTTAGACATGGGTTTTGAAATGAATTAATGGGCCTAAAGCCTATATATAGATAAATATATGCGCACAAGCCAAACAAACCCATCCTTTAACAAACCCGCGTGCCTAGTCCATGCACCAATAGCAACCCATGTGCAGGATAAAGGATTAGCTTTAGGGTTTCAAAAGCCACACATATGGAGGAACCATTAACTAAATCTCTCCCTTAATTAAACAAACAAAGTCTTAGCCCACAGTATGACTCACGTATAAGGCATGGGCCTTAAACCCATGAAGACAAAGAGGAAGAGACTAGATAAAGACTACACAAAGCATGGCCAACCATAAACATTCGAAGGCCTTAAATCCAAACCACGATGGGAAGTCCAGGCCACATGGTAATGGGCTTTCCTCACACACGACAAGGACCAACAACCATGCATGCGAATGCATAGGTTAGGGTTTTACCAAGGAAAATATAGTAGGCGGCTGTAGGTTTAGAAGGATGAGTAACCCCGGTCGATGATGGCAAGTTTTCAAAAACCTTTCCTTGGTAGCCTTCGCACCTTCTCGAAGGTTTTCATTCCCTATAAGTCCCCCTGTCAAGCGTGGTATGGAAGTTGCTGCAATCATTGAAGGGAGGTGCTACTGCATCGTCTTCCTCAACCTTGTGCCTGATGTTGTTGCTGCTGATTGTCTTTGCAGTGAAGATGCAAGGCCGCTTCTTCCTTTTCCTCTGCTTCCTTCTTCTCTCCATTAGTTAAACCCGTTAAGGTAGGCAATCTCCCAAACAAAACATCAAGTTAATAAATTTTCTTACATCATGCTCGATCTCCTGCTTATCGTTTTAATCGTTTCGTACATTTATTTTAGTTAATTAAAAACTACAACATGCTTAAAAAAATTTTATCCATATAACCGTATATCTAAAAATCACAATTTTTATGTCACTAGAAGCCTCATGATTTTCTCTAAATTTCCATGTCTTATATGGCATTATTAACTTACTGATAATTTAATTAATTAAATAAAATGAAATATGGTAGTAACACGGCGAATCCATTAACATATTGTAGCATGTTAGTATTAACTTTTGTTATAATGACCTTGTTTGTGGGCGTCGGAATGTCCTTTGGACATGAAACTTTATGGGCGAGTTATTGGGGAGGTGACCGAGGTAGTAAGAGTGGTTGCACCATATTTCGTGCCTCCTATCTCAAGATCCCCCATCTCTCAACGAAAAATTATTTTGAACGTCCAGTCAGGTAGAGTTTTTTGAGCCCGTCATTTCGATATATAGAACGCGTGATTCCGACACGTGTACATCGAGAACGGGAGGATCAAAGAATGGACACAAATTGTTAATGACGACAATTTGATTGTCGTCAATTTCTTTGGATGACTGTAGGAAAAGGCGTCAAATCTTATATATATATATATATATATATATATATAACTTGTAACTAGACCTTCGAAAATCTATATCTATTGAACTATGCAATATAAAATTATAAAAAATAAAATTTTGGAATCCTTGAATTTTTCTCCTAATTATCATATATTCTATTTTTCTAAATTATTTTATATAAATAAATATGTCTTTGAATATATGTTTTTGAAATTATTCAATTAAATAGATAAAAATGTGAATTCTTGTTAAATAAAATAAGTTAAAAATCATAGAATTAACGTCCCTCCAAGTGGATGCTAATTAATAAACGACACTACTCACAGACGTCAATTCATATAAATTTATTTAATTATAGTTAATTATAGAATTGGATGGACATAAATTCTATAATTAACACATTCATGTTCTCGTCGTTTTCTTCCGGTTATGACCCATACCTTGGGTCTTTTGGCACTCTCATCTCACGTCCGTAGATAGAGTCCCTGTTTCATGATTGGTTCACGTTATATACCTCAACTCTCGGTGACATACGAGCCCTCCGTTGGACATTTCGTTCCTTCGGACTGGCAAGTTAGTCATTGGGACCTTCGTAAGTCTCCTCGCAGCTTGGATTCCCTCAAGGCCGACTGAGCTGGTTGTACCTAATCACCCAGATTTCCAAAATGTCATGGTTTTCATATGGTTTATTGATATATCATCCTTATTACAAGTTCTATCCTTGAACTCTATGTTCCATGAAATTTATCTTAATGTTCTTACATGCTTGATCCTTGTAATTCTTGGCCATTAATATGGAATTAGTCTAGACTAAATGTCAGGGGCTATGGGTCCCATTAAAATGACATTTTAAATGCTACGGGTCCTGATCTGACCTTTTTTTTCACTAAAACCGACCAACAGTCCACTCACTGGTCGAGTGCACCCCACCCTCAAAGAGGGGGAATGTTCTCACTCCCCCAGGAAATGACTGCGGCTTTATTTTTATTGATTTGGGAAAAGATTACATAGACCAAGGGGCACTCCCCGAACAAAACAGTAGGGCTGGCAAGGCCCTTAAAAGGAAAGCCGACCTTTCACAAACTCAGGCTACACGAATTTACAGAAAACGTAATGCTGGCAAACCAGCTTTATCTACCCCTAGTGCTCCCCTAGCCAGCTGAGCGAGGTCTTTTTCTTGCATGAATATCAGATTTTCAGCAGTTAAACATGCATGGTTAGCCAAGGAATATGCAACTTTGTTACCCTATCTAAATGTATGTTGTAGTTGGGAGCCACATTCCTGAGTCAAGTCCATGATTTTTCTCCACCAGGGAATAATCATCCAGCTAGGATTAGTATGATTGCTCATTGCATCAACTAGGAGCGCAAAGTCAGAATATATACTTGCCAGGCTTAAACCACTTTGCTTTGCAATAGAGAGCCCATCATGCAGGGCCCTCGCCTCGGCCAGCAGGCTGTTACCAGAACCATAATAAAATGAAAATCCAACAATTAGTCTACCAGCTGAGTCTCTGATGCAACCACCACCTCCACTCTTACCCGAGTTTCCTTTTGAGGCACCGTCTACATGCAAAGTGTACAGTTTAGGCACCATTCTGCAATACACTAATGATGGCTGCTTAAATTTAAACCTGGGAACTAGTTGAAAGGAGTCAAGGCAGTTAGACTGATATACAGATAGAGGTTTGTTGAAATAGAGCTTGTCCAATGCCAAAGCAATTGAGGAAATAATTCTTCTCTTAACAAAATCTGTTCTCATAGGGTTATTTTCAAATCTGATGGCACACCTTGATTTCCATATCTCCCACAACATTAAGACAACTGCGTACATACCAACAAAACTAAATGATGAATGTAAGTCAATTACCTTCAGCATATTCCAACACCGGACAGTAATTTGGTCACCAAGATAAATCTTGTGGCTGATTAAAGGATGCACCCAGTCCCACATACCTGATGCCAAACTGCTTTAGATAAATAGATGATTAAGATCTTCATTGGCAGGGAGAGAGCAGCAGTTGCACTTAGAAACAAATGGAATACCACAGTCTGCCACTCTACTATCCACAGGAACTGCCCGGTGGATCAGTTTCCAGATGAAGGATGCTAACCTTGGGTTAACCGCAGAGTGCCAAAGATTTGCCCATGCAGACCTTGAGGGTCCTTTGGTGCAAATTAGATTGCAAACTGACTTTACTGAAAAGGAACCCTTCGGAGTTGCGGTCCATACACAAAGGTCAGGCTTAGTATTTAACTGTATAGTAGGAATAGAAAATTCATTGTTCAGAATCCCTCTTGCTGGATGCTGAGTATCATATAAAACTTCTCTAACAGAAGCCATGGGGATTCCATTTGGTCTATTGATGCCACTGACATTAGCAGCATTAAGGAAAGGTCCATTCCCTGTCCAATTATCCCTTAAGAAATCAGCATTTGCCCCATTCCCAATGAACCATCTGCTATGAGTGAGAATTATTTTTTTAGCCTGTTTAAAAGCAACCATGGGCATCCCAGTAGGAAATGGTTTAGTACAGTTAGCAAGGTGTTCTTTTATGAATCTCCTCCGGGCAAACTGGGACCATAATGATGAGCCATGTAAAACATTCCATAGTGTTTTAGTTGCCAGAGCAGTCTGAACATGCTGTAGATTTCTAATGCCAAGGCCACCCTCTAGCCGAGGCCTTTGAATCTCAGACCAGGCAACCCAGTGCCTACGGCTGGTGCCATTTCCACCTTGCCAGAAAAAATCAGCACAAAGATGGTTGATGAAAGTTAAGATCTTCTTAGGGATGAAACAGGCCGAAGCTAAGTAGATGGGTATACTTTGAAGAGTGGAGTCAATCAACATAGCTCTGCCAGCTTGGGATAAAAAATTAGACTGCCACCCTTCCAGTTTAAGCTGTATTCTATCGAGTAAAAACTTAAAGTCAGAACAAAGATACCGGCCCTTTCAACCGTGATCCCAAGATAGTTAATCCCTGTTGTCTGATATTTGAATCCAGTCAGAGCTCGGATAGATTGTCTGAGTGACACATGAGCTTTTTCAAAAAGAATAAAACTGCTCTTGGCTTCATTGACCTTCTGCCCCGAGCAGTTCTCATAGCTGTGGAGAAATTGTTTAAAGGCTATAATGTTCTATCTACTGGCATTTAAGAACACTAGTGTATCATCTGCATACAAGAGATGTGAGATCTGCATAGAGTGTCTTGGCCCCTTATAACCCATCAGAGCACCTGTCTGAATTAATGCAGAAAGTTTTCTGCTCAGCACCTCTAAAGCAATGACAAACAGGTAAGGAGCTATAGGGTCTCCTCGCCTTATTCCTCTGCTGGATTTAAAGAAACCAGAGACATTGCCATTAAAATTTACTGAGAAGCAACAATTATACAACAACATTCCAATATAAGAAGTGAATCTGGTACTAAATCCAAACTTCCTCAGAACTGCAAGGATGAAATCCCATTCCATTCTATCATAGGCTTTAGCCATATCCAACTTGCATATAACATTATGGCCTCTAACCTTTCTATTAATCTCCAAAATAAGCTTCCTTGCCAGAGCAACATTATCTAAGATAAATCTTCCTTTAACAAAGGCTCCTTGTTCAATTGAAATGAGATCAGTTAGCAGGGGGGCCAGACATTCAGAAAGAATGCGGGAAATCACCTTATAGAAGAAGTTGCATAGGCTTATTGGTCTGAAATCATTACATGACTGAGGGTCTTGAACCTTAGAGATAAGGGTAATAAGAGAAGAAGAAATCCCCCTAGGGAGAGGGAAGCCCTCAAAGAATGCACAGACAACATCTGTAGCATCTTGCCCAACTGTATCCCAGACTGCTGTGTAAAAATCCCCAGAGAATCCATCAGGTCCAAGAGAGCTAGAACCCTTTAGAGACCAAACTACTTTGCGGACTTCCATGATATCAGGAATAGCACATAAAGCAGAATTTTGAGATTCAGATATTTTGTGGGGAATGTAGTCCAGGAGTGCTGAATCCACTCGATGATCTTCTGAGGAGAACAGGTTGTTGAAATAAGACACTGCCTGAAACCTTAGAGCATCTTGATCTGAACACCATACTCCATCATCTCCTACCTTTAGCCTAGATATATAAGCTTTCTTCCTTTTGTATTGGGCCACAGCATGATAGAAGGAGGTATTTCTATCTGCACTTTCTATCCAACCATCCGGGACTTCTGATTCCAGAAGGATTCTTCCCAAGACAAGGCTTGACTGAGCCTGGCATTAGTAGCATTTAGGCCTTCTCTATTTGCAGGAGAGGGATTTGTATCAAAAGCAAGCTGCTTTAGATCAACCTCTGCTTCTGCCTGCCTTTTAAGCTGAAAAATATTTCCAAAAACTTCTTTGTTCCATAAGCGTAAGGAATCCTTGACTGCCTTTAGTTTGACAGTGAGCCTGACCAAGGCATTGGGATGGTTTATCTGTGTATTTTGCCAAACTTCCGCTACATGTTGTTGGAAGTTATTATGGGTACACCACATTTTCTAGAATATGAATCTGCCAATGTGAGTGGGTATACTTTCAAGAGAGAGTAGCAGGGGGGCGTGGTCTAACGGACCTCTTGCTAAATGCTTAACAGTTATGTGTGGAGAAGCACATTGACAATGAGAGTTTATCAGCACTCTATCAAGTCTGGCCCGGATGTTTGCAGAGCCTATTCTATTACTAGTCCATGTCATAGCTGACCCATAGAAACCAGGATCAAACATACCAGCAGAGCATAGAAAGGAATTAAAATCCATCATGGAGACTAAAGCCGAGATGCTGCCGCCTATTTTCTCCGACAGATGCATAACACAATTGAAATCTCCCCCCACAATCCAGGGGACAGAGACAGAGTCAGCAAAGAGAAGAAGATTGCTGAACAGAAGCTTTCTTTGTGATAAGCTTTCTTTGGTTTATATCACAAGAGGCATATACAAATGTATAGTATGAACAGAAGGCATTATCAGTCTTAAGACCAAGAGTAATAAATTGCGGTGAAGAGGCAATAACCTCCAAGTTGTAATTGTCTTGCCAGAAGACCCAAATCTTTGACTCTAATGAGTTATTTCCAGCATAATTTTGAAACTTGAGAGACCTTCCCAAAGAGAGGGCTTTATTGAAATTTAACATAGGTTCACTAATGGCCACTAAACTGACCTTATTGGAGATCACAAAGTGTTTCCTGATCTGACCCTATTGGGTGAGTGATGTGGCACAGCCCAAAGACCACTAAATATGATGAGATGACCCTAGGACTTAGACCCGCAAGCATACAAGCGCTCAATGATTCTCACAATGACGATTTTTGCTCACTCGGCTCACACGTTCACCCGATGGGTCCGGGAGATGATGGTGAGGGTCCGAGGCGGGACCCAATTGTCCTAATGGACTTACAATGCTAAGGCTGACCCCCAATGGGCCTGGGAGACCCAACTTTGTGGGTGGCTGGCTCGCAAGGCGGGGTGTTGGGTGGCACTCACTCACGGGCCGCGGTGGGCACGATAATGCTTAAAAAGAAGTCCGAGCACTCTCTTACCGTCCGACGGGCATTCAAGGCAATACTACATTTGCAGAAATGAAGCTACAAGGGTGTGATCAGAAGCTCACCTGATCGGTGTGAAGACACCGATCCCGTTCGGAGACGAGGGCGTGCCGGGAAGCGAGGGTATACACCCGATCGCCGCGGCGATGGAGCTTGACCTGAAAATGCGAAGAGGTACAGCACTACACCCCGTGCAAGGGGGGGGATCTTGGGGTGGGGGGTTAATATATTACAACCAAAAATTAGCTCCACGCAGGGAGGGGCCTTCAGCCAGCCAAGCGGGGAGGGGAATGAGCGAGGTAGAGTCGACTTTCCGAGCTTCGCCGATTCTGCCTAGCTTCTGTATTTCTGGACAGAGGGTCGATGTCGAAGCTGCCAATAATTTCTCAGAGCTCAGAATCTGACGAGACTTGTGCCAAAAGCTTCCTAACGGGAGAGGGGTAAGGCTTGAATTTTTTTTGACGACGTTCCGAACTGGGGGCTGGCTGCTCCGGCGACTGGAAGGTGGCTGCAGTTCTGGTCTCTGGCAGAACACGATCTGAAACAGCAGGTTGCAGAAGTTGCCAAGACCGCTCCTTAGCTCCAAATCTGGCACCACTGGACTCGTTCGACCTGTGGACGAGTCTAGTTTTCAGAAAAACAAACGGGGAAGTCTTCTGAAGTCGGAGATGAGCTGGGTGTCCAGAGGAGTGGACGGTGGTCGGTGCAGACTGTGAGGAGGCAGATCGGCGTGATTGTGGTAGAAAAATGATATCTCTGGTTGTCGGATGCCGAACGGGGTTCCGCCTTCTGTTCCTGGACGCTGACAGGGGGAGGAATATCTTTTTAGAAGACCTTGAAGGCTGGTTTCTTCAAGCTTCGTCGTGGAAGAGTCTGCTCTGCCGTTCTGGCTCCTGGTCTGAGTGGTTCTGCGCAGTCGGGGGAGAATGGTTGCTGCGGATAGCACCGAGCTCGGATGCCAACGAAACCACCTCGCCTTGAAAGCTAACTTGCAGAAGAATCCAGAAATGTAGGCTTCGCCTCCTGAGTCATTGAGGGATGGTCGTGGCCTCCTCTGCAAGTTGTTGTAATTCTGCTTCCTGAAACAGGGTGAGAATGAGGAGACGAAGAAGAGGTGGGAAAGGGAATGGTCAAGAGAGGAAGAGGTGTAAGGTAGTTCTAATGGCTATGGGAGGGAGATGAGAGGTGTTTGAGGGGCTGTGGAGGCTAGGGAGATGGAGGTGGGGAGGGCGAAGTGGGGCTGGAGATGGGGGTGGTCTGCTAGGGATGGTGGTGGGGAGGGGAGTGGGCACAAGGGGAGGGTGAGTGATAGGGAAGGTGGGGGCGAACTTGGCCAAGGGGAGAGGTCTAGGGCGACCAAGGGCAGGGGGGGGCAGGTTGAAATTCGAATTTGGCCTTGGGAGGGGTGGGGTTTGTGTGGGGAAGTGGGGGATTGTGTTGGGAGGTGGAGGAGTTTCTTTGGGACAAGGAGAGGGGAGTAAATGAGGGGCTATGGGGAAGTGGAGGGCCTTAATGGAGGTGGGTGAGGTAGTGGAGGTGGTTGGGGGTTGGGATAAGTGAGGGGGAAGGAGGAGAGAGGGTGGGGGTCGAACTCCCCTTGGGGAGAGAGAGAGTGAGAGAGAGAATGAGAGAGAGAGAGTAAAAGAGAGGGATCTTGAGAGGTGGAATGAGGTGGTTTTCAATATATCATCAAAAGTGAGTACATGGAGGGAGATGGGGGCTATTTATAGGCAACCCATCTTTACAAGACAAAAATAACCCTGTCATTTAAGGCAAAAGACCAAACATGTCCTAGACTCAGTCCAATAGGCCCAAACTAAGGTATTAGGGCCCAATTAGACCAAATAGGGGAAATGGACTAGTACAACATGACATAATAAAAGGAAATACATGCGACATGACCCAATAAAAGGAAAATTACATATGATAAGACTCAATAAAAGGAAGATACATAAGATGAGAATGAGTCGACCCAAATCAAGGATGTGCAGGCGACCCGAGCCATAGCGAGTGTCGTGAGATGCCCTCATCAAATCCCCCGGGGTGTGGAGAACTCGACCCTGTCGAGTGTGGGTCTGCCTGGCTATCATAGTGCTCCAGAATGTCGGGATCCAACCACAGCAGGTCCTCCTGGCTCACCCAAGTATCCTCCGTCGGGGGACGATTCTTCCACCTAACCAAGTAGCTCTGATACACCTTGTGCCTCGTGATGATGCTCTGCTCATCCAGTATTGCCTCTATCTGCTCTCGTCGGTCTCTCAGGCTAGAAGGTGGAGTCCCTCCGGAAGTGTCCCTCTCAAGGTGGGGTAAAAGCTCAAGCTCCTCACTGGGTTCCACCGTGGGGCCCTTGTAGGGTACCAGATCTGCCACATTGAAAGTAGGGTGCACCCCATAGCTCTCTGGTAGGTCAAGCTCATAAGCATTGCTGCCAAGTCATCGTAGAACTCGAAAGGGTCCCGACCCTCGTGCCCTCAACTTGGAGGCAGGCCCGGGAAGGAGCCGCTCCGTCCTCACCATCACCGGGTCTCCCACTTGAAATTCACAATGGCGCCGGTGAGCATCTGCCCGTCTTTTGTAAGCCTCATTGCTTTTCCCTATATGCTTGCGGATGTCATCATGCAACTCTTTGATATGTTGTGCAAAGGACTCAGCTGAGACTGACACCCTAGCATGTGGGGGAAGGGGAATGAGATCCGAGGGCTTTCTAGGCCTAAAACCATGCACTACCTCAAATGGACTTTTGCCTATTGACCTATTGACGGAATCATTGTAGGCAAACTCGGCCTGAGATAAGAGGAGATCCCAATTCCCGGGGTGGTCCCCCACAAGACAACGGAGCAAGTTCCCAAGGCTTCGGTTGACGACCTCAGTCTGGCCGTCGGTTTGAGGATGGTAAGCAGTGGAGAATTTGAGGAGGGTCCCCATCAAGTGCCATAGAGTCTTCCAAAAGTAACTAGTGAATTTCACATCTCTATCGGACACAATAGTCTTAGGTAATCCATGGAGTCGGACTACCTCATCAAAGAATAACCGGGCGACCCTAGAGGCATCAGAGGTCTTGGAACAGGGGATAAAGTGGGCCATTTTTGAGAACCTGTCAACCACTACAGAGATGGAATCATGTTTGCGCAAGGTCTTTGGTAGGCCAAGAATGAAATCCATGCTCAAATCCTCCCATGGTCGGTCGGGTATGGGTAGAGATGTATAAAGCCCGGTGTTTTGTCTTACTTGCTTGGCGAATGCACAAATGCGGCATTGTCCCACAATGTGGGCCGCATCCTTCTTGAGGCTGGGCCAGTGGAATTGCCTCTCAACTAACTCTATGGTTTTGTGGACCCCAAAGTGACCAGCTAGGCCACCACTATGTAACTCCCAAACTAGGAAGTCCCTAAGTGAAGTCCGAGGTATGCAAAGCCTATCCCCCTTGAACAGATATCCATCTTGAAGTATGAACCCCTCATATTCTTTGTGTGGCTGGGTGGAAAGGGTGTTATAGTGAGTCCCAAAGTCGGGGCAATGTGGTTATTCCCCTTTGATTCTCTCAAATCTGGTTACCTCCCCTTGGACGGTGGAGAGTAAGGCTACCCGCCTACTTAGCGCATCGGCGGTGCGGTTCTCACTATCCATCTTATACTTGAGGACAAAGGTGTAGGCTTGAATGTATTCTACCCATCGGGCATGGCGGGCATTGAGGTTTTGTTGGGTGTTGAGGTATTTCAAAGCCTCATGGTCCGAGAAGATCACAAATTCTTTGGGTAGGAGATAGTGCCTCCAATGCCGGAGGGATTGAACCATGGCATAATGTTCCTTGTCATATGTGGAGTATCTAGTCCTAGCATCACAAAGTTTCTCACTAAAATAGGCTACCGGGTGACCCTCTTGGCTAAGAATGCCCCCAATCCCTACCCCGGATGCATCACAAGTGACTTCAAAGACTTTTGAGAAGTCGAGTAGGCAAAGGACCGGGGCTTGGGTCATCTTTTCCTTGAGCTCAAGGAAGGCTTTTGAGGCTGCCCTAGTCCACACAAAGGTGCCTTTCTTGAGGCAATCCGTGATAGGAGTGGTGATTGTGCTAAACCCACGGATGAATCTCCTATAGAAGGTAGCTAGCCGGTGAAAGCTCCGAGCCTCATGAAGGGTCTTGGGTTCGGGCCACTCAAGAATAGCTTGGACCTTTTCGGGGTCCATGGATACTCCTTGGGATGAGACAATAAATCCTAGGAAGGCTAGTTGATTGGTCAAGAAATGACACTTCCCGGGGTTGGCAAAGAGACTCTCTTTCCTAAGAATGGTGCACACTTGTTTGAGGTGATCGAGATGGGCTTCCTTGGATTGGCTATATATGAGGATGTCGTCAAAGTAGACAACTAGAAAGATACCAATGAAGGGTCAGAGGACCTCGGTCATGAGGCGCATGAAGGTGCTTGGTGCATTAGAAAGGCCAAAAGGCATAATAAGCCATTCATAGAGACCGTCCTTAGTTTTAAAGGTGGTTTTCCACTCGTCCCCGGGCCTAATGCGGACTTGATGGTAGCCACTTTTGAGATCGATTTTGGAGAAGATGGTGGCTCCCGCTAGCATGTCTAGCATGTCATCAAGACGAGGGATGGGGAACCTATATTTGATCGTTATCTTGTTGACGGCTCGGCTATCTACACACATGCGCCAAGTCCCATCCTTTTTGGGTGTAAGAAGAGCCGGGATGGCACAAGGGCTTTTGCTAATTCGGAGGAAGCCCTTCTTGATGAGCTCCTCAATTTGCCTCCTGAGCTCGGCATGCTCGGTGGGGTTGAGGCGGTAGTGTGGGAGGTTGGGTAAGGTAGCTCCGGGTACAAGGTCGATGGCGTGTTGCACATCGCGCATGGGTGGTAGTTTGTCCGAAAGCTCCTCGGGAAACACATCATGGAAGTACTCCAAGAGTTGTTGAATTTCTATGGGGTGTGGGTCAGTTGGGGGGGACTCCCCGAGGCAAATGACAATGGCACACACATGTTCTCCTTGGTTGACTTCTACCTCAAGCTCTTCCCTAGTGATGAGGTGTAGACTCCTAGGAGGCTTGTTGATCATGCTAGGGTTAGGGCTTGATGGGGTGGGGTTTGGTGGGTTTGGAATAGTGGGGAGGGTAGGGGTCCCCTCAAGGGAGGGAGATGCCTTCTTGGGAAGGGGGCGAGGTGGAGAAGGGTTGAGTTGGATTTTCTTCCCCTCATGAATGAAGATGCAAGTGTTTGTCTTTCCTAGAAAGGTGGCATCTACATCGTAGATCCACGGTCGTCCTAGGAGTATACTCCCAACCTCCATTGGTAGGATGTCACACCACACTTGGCTTTGATAAGATTGGAATGTGATGGGGACAAGGCAACGAGCACTAACGGGTATGGAGGTGGTATCAATCCATGCTACCCTATATGGGTGGGGATGTGGGGAGGTGGTAAGGCCCAAAAGTTTGACGGTGTCGGGTGACACCACATTCACACTACTTCCATTATCCAAGATGACCTTCCTAACATGGCTTCCTATCCGTATGTAGGTATGGAATATGGTGTTTCTCCTCCAATCATGCTCTTGGGTTTGGGTGAGGGTGCATCTAACCACTCCGAGGTGGGAGTCAGTGGGTGGAGGAGGTTGTTCTTGGTTGCTCTCCATGTAGTGGTTCTCATACTCCTCCTCCCATTCAAGAGAGGGTTCATATACCTCAACTTCTCCTTCAAATTCAGCTTGGGGTTGGGGGTTGGTCTCCTCTATGAGTAAGTTTGATGCTCCCTTGGTGGGGCATTGATTGGCAAAGTGTCCATACCCATAACACCTAAAGCATTGCTGCCCACTTTGACGGTTTGGGGTCATCTTAGTTTGAGGGAGAGTGGGTGTCGAATTGGGCCTATTGGGAGTTGTGTTTAGGGGCCCACTTGTGGGGCGGAGTGGTGGAGTGGCATTAGGAGGGGTGACCCGTGTGGGAGGAGCTCCCATGGGTGTAGGAAGGAGACCTCTTTGGGGTGGTGGGGGGTTGGCCCGAGGTACCATGGCTTTAGGGTCCATTCCCCGAGGGGGAACCATTCGTGTGTACCGAGAGAATTTCTCGGCATCCCGGGCTACTTGGTAGGCTTGCTCTAAAGTGGTTACTTGACGTATGAATAATTCCTTTTTGATATGGAATCTTGCCACTCATCTAGAAGGTTTTGATGGTAGGAGGGTGGGACATATTTGAGTTTGAGTTGGTCTTTCATGGCCCCCCATGTGGTGATTGGAGCTTCCCTCCTAACTATCCTTAAGGCCTCAACATTCATCCAATGAGTCTTGGCTAGTTTGGTTAATTGCATCTTTGCAAGCCGGACTTTCCTATCCTCGGTCATTGGGTACCAATCAAAATATTGATCCATAGCTGCCTCCCAATCTAAGTAGATGCTCGGATGATGAGATCCATCAAAAGTGGGAGCATCGACTTTCACAAGTCTCATTAGTTGGTCATCTGGGTTGTCCCGGGGAGGTCTCTCATTCCTTCTAGGGGGTGGGTCCCTTTCCAGTTCGGGAGGGTGGTCAAGGTTGAGTCCTCCTATGGCTGGCTCCACATGTGGAGGGGGATCTCTCCTATCTCCTTCCCTTGGGATAGGCCTATTTTCCTCAATTTGTTCTAGCCGGGCGGTAATATCGTCAAGCCTTCCCATAATATTGGTCATGTATTCCACAAGAAACCTCATTTGGTCGGGAAACTCATGCTCATTGTGAGGGGGATTTCCTTGGGGATTGGGATTCATGGTGTTATTGGAAGAAGATGAATTACCTTGATAATGAGTTCCACTACGAGTGGTCATGCAAAGTTGGGTGGGCTATGCAAGGGTGTGCAAATGCACCTAAGAAAAACTTAGTGTGACCCAAGACTAGACTTGTAAGGACAAGCCTACGACCGCTCTGATACCACTTGATGTGGCACAGCCCAAAGACCACTAAATATGATGAGATGACCCTAGGACTTAGACCCGCAAGCATACAAGCGCTCAATGATTCTCACAATGACGATTTTTGCTCACTCGGCTCACACGTTCACCCGATGGGTCCGGGAGATGATGGTGAGGGTCCGAGGCGGGACCCAATTGTCCTAATGGACTTACCATGCTAAGGCTGACCCCCAATGGGCCTGGGAGACCCAACTTTGTGGGTGGCTGGCCCGCAAGGTGGGGTGTTGGGTGGCACTCACTCACGGGCCGCGGTGGGCACAATAATGCTTAAAAAGAAGTCCGAGCACTCTCTTACCGTCTGACGGGCATTCAAGGCAATACTACATTTGCAGAAATGAAGCTACAAGGGTGTGATCAGAAGCTCACCTGATCGGTGTGAAGACACCGATCCCGTTCGGAGACGAGGGCGCGCCGGGAGGCGAGGGTATACACCCGATCGCCGCGGCGATGGAGCTTGACCTGAAAATGCGAAGAGGTACAGCACTACACCCCGTGCAAGGGGGGGGATCTTGGGGTGGGGGGTTAATGTATTACAACCAAAAATTACCTCCACGTAGGGAGGGGCCTTCAGCCAGCCAAGCGGGGAGGGGAATGAGCGAGGTAGAGTCGACTTTCCGAGCTTCGCCGATTCTGCCTAGCTTCTGTATTTCTGGACAGATGGTCGATGTCGAAGCTGCCAATAATTTCTCCGAGCTCAGAATCTGACGAGACTTGTGCCAAAAGCTTCCTAACTGGAGAGGGGTAAGGCTTGAATTTTTTTTGACGACGTTCCGCACTGGGGGCTGGCTGCTCCGGCGACTGGAAGGTGGCTGCAGTTCTGGTCTCTGGCCGAACACGATCTGAAACAGCAGGTTGCAGAAGTTGCCAAGACCGCTCCTTAGCTCCAAATCTGGCACCGCTGGACTCGTTGGAACCATGGACGAGTCTAGTTTTCAGCAAAACAATTGGGGAAGTCTTCTGAAGTCGGAGATGAGCTGGGTGTCCAGAGGAGTGGATGGTGGTCGGTGCAGACTGTGAGGAGGCAGATCAGCGTGATTGTGGTAGAAAAATGATATCTCTGGTTGTCGGATGCCGAACGGGGTTCTGCCTTCTGTTCCTGGACGCTGACAGGGGGAGGAAGATCTTTGTAGAAGACCTTGAAGGCTGGTTCCTTCAAGGTTCGTCATGGAAGAGTCTGCTCTGCCGTTCTGGCTCCTGGTCTGAGAGGTTCTGCGCAGTCGGGGGAGAATGGTTGCTGCGGATAGCACCGAGCTCGGATGCCGACGAAACCACCTCGCCTTGAAAGCTAACTTGCAGAAGAATCCATAAATGTAGGCCTCGCCTCCTGAGTCATTGAGGGATGGTCGTGGCCTCCTCTGCAAGTTGTTGTAATTCTGTTTCCTGAAACTGGGTGAGAATGAGGAGACGAAGAAGAGGTGGGAAAGGGAATGGTCAAGAGAGGAAGAGGTGTAAGGTAGTTCTAATGGCTATGGGAGGGAGATGAGAGGTGTTTGAGGGGCTGTGGAGGCTAGGGAGATGGAGGTGGGGAGGGCGAAGTGGGGCTGGAGATGGGGGTGGTCTGCTGGGGATGGTGGTGGGGAGGGGAGTGGGCACAAGGGGAGGGTGAGTGATAGGGAAGGTGGGGGCGAACTTGGCCAAGGGGAGAGGTCTAGGGCGACCAAGGGCAGGGGGGGGCAGGTTGAAATTCGAATTTGGCCTTGGGAGGGGTGGGGTTTGTGTGGGGAAGTGGGGGATTGTGTTGGGAGGTGGAGGAGTTTCTTTGGGACAAGGAGAGGGGAGTAAATGAGGGGCTATGGGGAAGTGGAGGGCCTTAATGGAGGTGGGTGAGGTAGTGGAGGTGGTTGGGGGTTGGGATAAGTGAGGGGGAAGGAGGAGAGAGGGTGGGGGTCGAACTCCCCTTGGGGAGAGAGAGAGTGAGAGAGAGAATGAGAGAGAGAGAGTAAAAGAGAGGGATCTTGAGAGGTGGAATGAGGTGGTTTTCAATATATCATCAAAAGTGAGTACATGGAGGGAGATGGGGACTATTTATAGGCAACCCATATTTACAAGACAAAAATAACCCTACCATTTAAGGCAAAAGACCAAACATGTCCTAGACTCAGTCCAATAGGCCCAAACTAAGGTATTAGGGCCCAATTAGACCAAATACGGGAAATGGACTAGTACAACATGACATAATAAAAGGAAATACATGCGACATGACCCAATAAAAGGAAAATTACATATGATAAGACTCAATAAAAGGAAGATACATAAGATGAGAATGAGTCGACCCAAATCAAGGATGTGCAGGCGACCCGAGCCATAGCGAGTGTCGTGAGATGCCCTCATCAGTGAGGCAAAGTCCAAACGTTACCGGTATACGATGATCGGGTGCTGGCATTCACCAACTCGGTTATTGGCATTTAGGGGCAATCATACAGTCGTGAGAACTCCTAAGTGTGCGACCAAATACTACTTAGTACTATTTCCATGAGGGGCGATCATATCGTCATGATTTTTCCCTTAGTGCATTGGCCAATCCTTTATAGTAATCTTGTGTTCATCGTGAAAGATCTTGAATTGCCATGTTGAGGGGCTATCATATCGTCGTGATTTCCTCTTAGTGTTTCGGCAATCCTCCATAGTGCTAGTTACATGAAAGCTCTCATGATAGTGTCGTCATAGAGAGAATATTGTGCTAGTTTCATTAATCGCTCTCATGATATTGTTCGTCATAGAGAGATGATTGTGCCAGTTACATGAAAACTCTTGTGATAACGCCGTCATAAAGAGAATATTATACAAGTGTCATTAACTGCTCTCGTGACAATGCTCGTCATAAAGGGAAGATTTTTATTGTTTCCTCGTTATGAGAAGTACTTGACATTCTTACATGAAAGTTCTTGCTATACTCTCTTGTTATCATTGTCTCTACACTTCAAGAATGTATCTAGCATCTTCCTTACTCGTCCTTATGATCTTAATCATCATTGCTTACAACTCGTGCCATTATAATGCTCGATTTGCTTTACTTCTTGCATGACCTGCATGAGCATGATAAATTGTTAATCACTTAAAGCTAGCTTGGAGCATGAGATATTAAGTCCTACTGAGCGTTCGCTCACCCTGCGTTTTCCAATATTTTTCAGGTAATGTCCTTAGTGACGACGAGACCGAACATGATGGGAAAGGGCAAGAGTGAAGAGAACTCTTAATCTAGATGAATCATCTAGTCTGGTTATCTTGCGTCTTATGTCTCCTTATAGTTTTTCTTTATTGAGTCTTTTCATTTATTATGGGCCCGAATATGTAAAGAACTTATATTTGAAATGAAATTTATTATTTTTTCAAATTATGTTTTGTGGAAATGACTATGCTTTGATTGACATGACTATTTAACTGCCACGTTCCGAGCAAATGACACGTTCCGCTGCTATCGATTCGGGACGTGACAATGCAGACATCCAAAACTTTCTCCCTTGATTTTAAAGGATAGAGACCACCAAATCTTGAGATCTATGTATAAATCTAGAGATAATAGTTAGGATAAGAGCAAGGAACAAATATGACTCTATTTGGTGGAAGGATCTAGATGATATTCGCACTGGAAGATAGCCCCGAAGACTAATCTGGAAGAATTTGTGTTGCACGAAAATGCATAAAACCAGAGATTTCATCTACGATTCTCGCGAATATACTCCCCCAAAATTCGAGTTCTATGGCTTAAACTCAAGATAATATTGGGGAGAAGGGATAGAAACAAACAGGAGTTGCTTTGGTGGAATATTATGGAAGATAGTGCTCTGAGAAGGTGACCCCAGCAAGTAAAAATCGACTAGAGAGTCCTACCCTGAAGAAATCAGAGTTCAGGATCATCTGGACTCTTTGTTATAGAGATGGTCTATCGCGAGGCCGCTTTTAAGAAGAAACGGTCATGCCTAGACCGCAACTAACCTTTGGATAACATTAATTAAGAACATAACCATTGGAGAACACGGCACTTCGAGCAAGGCACGATAGTGACAGTCTAGCACTGGGCCGCCACTGTCAGTAGCGGCCAAATGGATGGCCGCTACCCTAGTGCTTAGCGGCCCAGCAATGGCCGCAACATGAAGCTTGGTGGTCTGTAGATGACCTCCTCACTGATCTTGGTAGTCTAGCAGATGACCACTTCACAGGACTTGGCGGCCCAATAGAGGCCGTAACCCACTGAGCCTAGCGGCCCAATAAAGGGCCACCTCCTGGCTTGGCGGCCCAAAAGAGACCGCTACCCTCCTACCGCAAGCAAAGCGTGCTTCGACCATTGGGGATGATGGGAAACAGTCTAGGAACATAGGGAAACTTGGAAAATAGTCAAGAACTGATAGAAAATGACTTCAAAACTCATAGGGCGGGGGAAATGATCAACTAATGTGCTCACAATCAGATCAAGAGATGCTCCAAAACAATGGGTAATTTGGGACATCACGGAAGATGAACAAGAGAAATAACTCTACTTGCAGGCTAAAAACGGGTGTCAACACCGCTACTAACCAGGACACAGAAAATCACCGATAACTTGAGTGCTTTCTAGACAAATGGGCTTTGAGGGTACAACTAGCTCGCATCTTATTGAGAATCCCAGGCTCGCGGAGACTTACGGAAGCCTTGAAATAATATCACCTATTCTGGCAGAAGGAATATCCAACAGAGAGGTTCACAAGACCAAGAAAGTGTGCATATAAGTGCAAAGTGTAACTAATGACATCGTACCGGAATACGTCCCATGTACTTAAGAAGGACTCAAAGATGAGAGTGAATTGTGTAGAAAACAATGATCAATACATCCATAAAACAAATGTATTACCCATGTCAAAATAGCTTTAGTACAAGACTATATGACCTTTTGGGCATGAAATTAATATACATGAAAATAAAGTTAAAACTTGCTAACATGAAATCGCTTCTAACCATGGGATAATGCTAGAAATAACAGGGCTGGGGCATGGTTTCTATCATTGTAGTCTAAGGATATACATATATATATATTGGATACAGGAACAAGTTGCGGTCTTGATGAGGCTGTAATCATCAAGCTGGGGTCTATCGCACAGTCGCTATGTGAGGGTAGCGCTCTCTGATGGACCGTTTTCTATTTGTGGTAGACAAAAATGGAAACCGAGGTACATGGATAATCTAGGGCAACTAAGCATGGTAAGCATGCTAGGTTGAGATATAAAACATGCTTTGACAATTTTAAATCATGGAAAAACATGGGTTTGCATGAACTAAGCCAAAGTTTTCATCTTTCCTTCTTAAGGTGCAAGGACAACATGCCATGAAGACTATACATGCACGATCATAAGAAAACGTAAAATACTCTATGTATAATGCATGAAATCATGAGAGAATTGAGGGCTTTTAATCCTAACTTGATATTTAAGCTGTTCATGAGATAACCTACCTCTAGGTAAAGCTCTAGACTTTGAAGTTTGGGTTGGAAGACGGTGTTGGTTCCTGTGCGTCTTGCATAGAAACCGTAACTTCCTTGCCTCCTATCTCCTGAATCCCTTGACCTAAATCTATGAGATTTGGAAGGTAGGTAGAAGATTCGAAGGGGAACAAATAGTTCTAAAGGTACAACTTGAACTTACCTCATCTAGGGCATATAATGTCTTGTTCCTTCTCAGAAGAAACTCATTCCTATAAAAACTGTAGGAAACCGGCAATTTCTGAGGGTTCTGTCTTCTCAACGGCTTAACCTCCTAACACGAAATTTAGAGGGAAGTTAGACAATACAAATGAGAACAAAATCTTCAAAAGGAACAACCTGAGATAGTGTCTCCTTACCTTCAAACTTCACGAGCCAACATTAGGGTTCGCGTGGGTCGAAGTTAGGGCATATTTATAGAGGTTGAGTTAGGGTTACTAGATTAGGTCGAAATAGAGTCCTATTTTGGGCTTAATTCAATCCCTAAGAGTCCTGGATAGCTTCCCACGCCAGATAACTTCGATCCCAAGTGATTTGGATGGAAAAAATCCAGTCTTTTCACACTTCTATTATTCACGGTTTTGGAAGAAGATTGTGGTCATTTGAGGACCGCTTCTTGTAGGTAGCGGTCTCGCGATAGACCGCCATTTCTTTTTGGCGCCAGAATTTGAATAAAAATCAAATTCCTCTATAATTATCCCCTAGTTATCCTATTAAGTTGGGGATTTATCTAAAGATAGTTTTAGAGTTGGGTTTGTGCCTTAAAGCTAATGGACTCGGTTTATGGGCCTGATTCAAGCGGGCTAAAGAGCTTAGTTATTAATTGGTCTTCCAATTTAATTTAATTCACCCAAAATTATATTTAAAGCCCATTTCTCATTAAATAGCCTATTTAGTCCATTTATGGTCTTAAATAACTATATTTAAATCTAAAAAATTTCTATAAAATTTTTGGGCGTTACACCCTCCCCCACTTAAGAGAATTTGGTCCCCAAATTCATTACATGGATTTTGTCAAGAGTATACTTACAATCGAATAATTCCGGGAATCTCTTGCACATAGCTTCTTCGGTCTCCCATGTGGCTTCTTAGTCTGTGCACTTGTTCCATCGAATTTTGACGATGAGAATTATCTTACTCCGAAGTTGACGCACCTCTCGATCAATAATTTTGATCGACTTTTACTCATATGTCATATCCTTTTGGATCACCAAATCGTCATGACTTATGATAAGGAATGGGTCATAGATGTACGTTTTAATCATCGAGACATGAAATACGTCATGGACACCAGATAGTTGTGGAGGCAACGCTAGCCAATAAGCAACCTCGCCAACCCTTTCAAGAATTTCAAAAGGGCCGATGAATCTTGGAGTGAGCTTGCCTTTGATGTCGTACCTCCGAATTCCTCGTCCTGGAGAAATCTTGCGGAATACATGATCTCCCACTTGAAATTCTAGGTCTCATCGCCTGATATCAGCATAATACTTTTGTCTATCTTGAGCCATCTGAGTCTCTCTCTAATCAGCTTCACTTTCTCGGTTGTATCCCGAACAAGATCAGGGCCTAGAAGTTGTCTTTCTTTAACCTCACCCCAACATATAGGTGAACAGAAACTCCTACCATACAGTGCCTCAAATGGTGCCATGTGAATGCTAGATTGATAGCTATTATTAGAAGCAAACTCCACTAGAGACAAGTGGTCGTGCCAACTTCCACCAAAATCGGTTGCACATACTCTGAGCATATCTTCCACCACCTGATTGGTTCTTTCAGTTTGACCATCGGTTTGTGGATGGAATGCAGTGCTGAAATTTAACCGGGTGCCTAATGAATGTTGTAAATATTTCCAGAATTGAGACGCGAATCGAGGGTCTCGATCTGAAATAATGGTAACAGGAACACCATGTAATTTCATAATTTCTTTTATGTACAAAGCAGCCAAGATATCTACGGACCATCGGCTTTTAATAGGTAGAAAGTGAGCCGATTTGGTCAAGCGGCCAATGATCACCCATATACCATCATGTCCACCTCTTGACTTAGGTAGGCCCATGAAATCTATCCATATACTCTCTCATTTCCACTCGGGAATTTCCAAGGTATGTAACTTTCCAGCGGGCTTTTGATGTTCTCCCTTAACCTGCTGACAAGTGAGGTAGCGTGATACATAGTCTGCCACTTCTCTCATCATATTGGGCCACCAAAAATGCCTTTTAAGATCTTGATATATTTTGGTAGCACCAGGGTGAATGGCATACCTTGATTTATGAGCTTCTTCCATGATCAGCTTCTTAGTATCAGCATGATCTGGTACGCAGGTTCGATCTTTGAAAAATAATCTTCCATCGGTTGAGACCAAAAACTCCGGCCGTTGATTAATATTTGCTTTGATCTCTATTAATGTGGGGTCATTATCTTGCAACTTGACTAGGTCTTCTATTAATGTCGGTTGCGACCGGATATTGGCAATAAAACACTTTTCTTTTTTCGTGTCAATGTCTAGATTTAACTGAGCAAACATAACAATGAGGTTAGTCATACCTTTCATGAGGTTGGATAACATTCCCATTGGTTTCCTACTGAGCACGTCGGCTACAGCATTTGCCTTGCCTGGATGGTATTGAATGGCAAAATCGAAGTCCTTGAGATATTCTAGCCATCTCCTTTGTATCATATTTTGTTGAGCCCCGGGCTGTTTTGACAAAGATACATGGTTCTATGCTGGTGATTTGCATTGAATACATGCTTGATAAATGTTGATAAATGAATCTCATCTTGGTTAGTTTCTTTGTATTTGCATGCTATACATGTTTTGCTGGCTGTTTACAAGATCATGAAGCTAGAATGTTGCATATCTTATATGTGTGCATATTGATCAAGTCACAGATCTGAAATTCAAGCTTATGCAGGTTCAAGGTTGATGTTAATTTGACTGAATTCATGGTGAGCTTCCATTCTAGTTTTCAATCCATGAATCCATGGTTATACCCTCGTTTCACTCAGTTTCATAATGTCTTAGAATGGGGCTATATGGGGGCTTGCTGGGCTTGGTCTTTAACTCATTGCATATCTTTAGTTTCTGGATTTCAGTGCGTGGGTCGACCCCATGGGTTGACTCTTGAGACTTCCCGAGCCTTTGTGTCTATCTGTTTTCATGTTGGTTGGTTGCATGGGTCGACCCCTGGTAGTTCAGTTCTCAAAACCCCACGGGTCCAGGCTTGGAAGTCACGTGGGTCGACCCCAAGGGTCGACCCCTGGGTGGTTTTTGTTTTTGTTCTTTGCTGTTTCACGAATGTGCATTGACCTTCACATTTGTTGCACCGACCTTATCTCAGTGTACTATAAGCTTGCACAGACCTTAGCATAGACCTAGGTGTGCTTTTGTCCTAACTTGCATCAACCTGCTTTGGTGGTTCTCTATACATGCACTGACCTTCTTCTGTTGTTTTGAAAAACTTGCACCGACCCCTTCATACGTGCATCGACCATGGGTTGATATGCAAAGACTCTTTAGCCTGTGTATTGGTTTTTCTATATGTTAACATATCGTCCTAAAAAGATTGTCGACTCCAAGAGTCGACACTTCTTCTGGGTTGTTCGGATCGTGATTTCTGGATTGATTTCGCTATGCCCATTGAGTGATCCGATTGCCATGATATTTTATCATATTACCCTTAGGGTTTCACCCATCTATTGGGTGTCTTTTTAAAGGGTTTTCAGAAGGGTTTTGTGGTCTTTGCTAATGCCTCTCCATGCTATATATATGTTGCGATCCCCATTCGTAGATATAATTCTTGTGGGCTAAGTTTGTTCTATCTTTACAGGAAGAAGGAGGAGAGGACAGGTGCTTCTGCCTGGGAAGGAAGAACCTGCCGCCAAGGTCTGCATCATTCGTCCCTGAGCTCGAAGCTGGAAGGAAGCCGCTGCTGCTCTCCACCATCTCCTTGCTTGGGCAGACTTCATCAAAGGGGGCCGACTTCTTTCTCTCTTATGCTTCCATTCTATAGCACCCTTCCACTTGGTCTCCTAGTTGCATGAATATCAAAGGGGATGATCTTGTCTATCCATTTTCTTAGTTACCTTGGAGCATAGATTGTTAATCTTGAACTGGGCATTGTATTTTCATATCCTTTTCTTCTTAAATGATTTCGGAGCTTGCTCCGTGTGTGCAGTCTCTCGTCATCATGTGAGAACCCACATGTGGTAGGCCGTCGTGCGCGTGTGTGTGGTGGTTGCTGCCGTCGTGCAACGTTGTTTAGTGGAATCCTCTCAAGTTGAGAGGGGTGGACATAGGACGGCACTTGGGTGCGTCTGAACCACCTAAAAAATCACTGTGCCGTGGTTTGCTCTTTGTGTGATTGTTGATATATCCTATCTGTTCATATAACGAGTGTGATTCGGTGAGACGAGAGATTTATCAACTGTCCATTCATTTATTGTAATGGAGGCATCACCCGTGACTCCCTTTGGCTTGGGTCTTCTTCACACTCCGGTGTCATTTGAGCTCGGGCCTCTCTCTATAAAGGCCCAATTATCCATTTTGTGCTTTCTGTTTGAGTCATTTGATGTATTTTCCATTTTATTTGAGTCATGTCCCTAAGTCTTTTGCTTATTCCCTTAAGTTTGTGTGTCATTAGGCTCATTAGATTAGTTTTGGGTCCAATTCATTGGGCTAGGTCCATGGGCCCCCCCCTTTCCTTGATTATTTGTCATTGAGTCAAATGTCAGGGTCTTTTTGTAAAATGTTACCTATACATAGGACCCCATTCCCCTCATTTTGAATTAATGAATGAATGAAGAATTATCCTTTGAGAGTCCAAATTTCATAGTCTTAGTGGAGTGAATCCAATAGTGGGTGAGAAACCCTAGGGGAGAGAATCCCCACCAAACTTCTCTCTCTTTCTCTCTCTCTCCCTAATGGGTTTGCCCCATACTCTCTCTCCTCCTCTTCCCAACCACCTTTCTCCCACCTACCCCATTAAGACCACTCCCCTTCCCCACAACCCTCTTTACTCCACCCCCCTAGTTCCAAGGGAGAACCCCCCAATCCCCACTCCACCCTCCACCCACCAACCACCCCATCCCTTTCCCAAATACTTTTCCCTCTCCCCCATGCAACCCTTCACCTCCCTAGGCCTTTTAAATTCAAAATTTCCCTTCCCTCCCCAGCCGAAGGGCGCCCAACTCCCCTCCCCCTTAGAGCAAGTCGCCCCCCTCTCCCCTTCCCTCCATTCTATCTACCTTGAGCATCTCCCCCATCCCTCACTCTCCCTCCACCTTTGAGAGACCCACAAGCACTTGCTCCCTCCCCCTTCTACAGCTTCCCCACCACCCCTAGCCTCCCTCATCACCTCCCCCACACTTCCCTTCCACCATTCTTTTCCTCCCCTTCACCACTCAATCACTTCTTCTTCCTCTTTCTTGGTCCTTGGAAGCCACACCAAAGGAGCAGCTCGTAGCCCTGAAGTGCAGGTGGAGCAGCAGCTTGCAGAGTCGACCCCGTCCACTTCCCAGCGAATCTGAAGGCCCAAGAGGTACCGTTGGAAGCGTCTTCAAGTCATCTTCGCCACGGTGGTGCCCTCATCTCTTTCTGAGTTCGTGGTCGTCTGGTGGAGCTGCTCTTCTACGACTGTGCATTTCCACCCTGAAGAGCTACCTGAAGCTAACTCCTGAAGCTACCATGACCACTCTCTAGAAGATCTGGAGACGAGGCTTGGCCGGGAGCTTTTTAGACAAGTCTACTTCCAGAATCAAGAAGCGGAGCTCTGTTTTACGCACGGAATCAAGAGTTCTCATTTTCTTCCTCCGGGTGTGCGGTTCTACTTCCTATCAGTCTGCTCCGACCGCCCCTCATTGTTTGAGTTCTACCGGTCTACTCCGACAACGTTTGGCATCCCCGTTGGTCTCGCTTCGAAGTGGACTCATTAACGGTTACAACGACTCCAACGGTGCCTGATTCTGAGCTCTGGAGCACTTGTGACAACCTCTTCTTCCTACTATTGTGAACCTGAAGGAGTCAGAACTGAAGACCTGCCATCCTGTTCAAACCTCTACCCCGACCAGCACCGGTGACCAAAGAAATCAACAAAATTCAGGCGTCATCCCGACCCAGCTACAAAGCATTTCCAACTAGTTTTCTCATCAAAAAAACTCTGGAGTGGTCGCAGCGTCAAGATATCCAACTGTCTATCCTGAAGCGCAGGAAGTGGACTGAATCGGCATCGGCTCCCTTGCTAGCTTCTAGCTCGGTTTCGCCCCTCCCCGCTTGGCCGGCTGAAGGCCCCTCCCTGTGTGGAGGTAGTTTTGGATGTAATAACAATTTATCCCCACCCCAAGATCCCCCTCCTGCGAGAGGTGTAGTGCTGTAACATTTTAAACAGGTCAAGCTTCTCCGGTGCGGCGTGTGGGGAACCCACGCTTCCCCGCTCGCCCACGTCTCCGAGCGGGACCGGTTTCGTCAAACCGGTCGAGTAAGTGCTCCAACCTAGATATAATTTTGTGCTTGTTCTTTCTATATTAGTTCATGGTTCCGCTGGCCGTGAGAGTGATAGCTCGATCCTTAAGCTCCATTGCTTTAAGCGATCACCGTGGGAAGAGGAGTGTACCCATGCCCTTGGCACAATGTCGACTCCCTTGAATTGGGCAGCCATACCCTTGGGGAAACATCCTTGGCCTTTCTGGCCCTCTACCAGCAAGGGCCCATCCCTCACATCCTCCACTTGGCATTGCCAAGTTACCCCGGGTCTTGGTGAGCATCGGGTGAGTAGTCGCCGTTATCGGTCCGTTTTGAATGCCAATTATGCTTGCTTGGTAAGTCCTAGGTTGTGTCACATCAATTGGTATCAGAGCAAGTCATTGACTTGTCTCTATCAAGTCTAAGTCCTACAGCTTTTTGCATTGTGTGTCCATCCTTCATTTCATTCCCTTGCATGTCCACCCATAGTGGCGCCATTTACCGACCCGACCCACCACATTGTGTGTGTGTGGGGGGGGGGGGGTTCATCCCCGTGAGGAGCTTGCTCCTCGTGTGTGTTTGTGTGGGGGGGGGGGGGTTCATCCCCGTGAGGAGCTTGCTCCTTGTGTGTGTGGGGGGGGGGCATCATCCCCGTGTGGTGCTACATTTGCAGCATGTGGTAAAGCCTCACCGGGTTTGGTGAGGGGTGGACGTAGGTCTATGGATTTGTAGACTGAACCACCTTAAAAATCTCTTGTGCAGTGGTTTGTCTTTGTGCGTTTGATCTCTTTCTTATACCCCCATTCACAGGATCACAAGAATTTCAGAGTTGCACTCATACTGTCTTGACTGCACTGTCTACGTGCTTGGTTCTCACTGCATTTGCAGACCCAGTTCTTGCTTGATACACTTGCACATAAGCACCCGTGTTTCATTCATCTTGATATTAGCTTCCCGCTGCATTGTAAGCTGTGATCAGTTTTCTTGAAGGTCTGCCTGATTCTGGTTCTACATATCTAATATGGAACATTCGTGTTCCAGCATTCTGCACTTCTGTAAATGACTGAACTGCATTTCATTAAGTAACCAGATTAGTGTGGGCTGAGTTTTTAATTGGGCATTATTCTTGATAGTATCTATTCACCCCCCTCTAGATCCTACTATCGTACCCAACATGCATATCCCAAGAGAGGAGAATGTCCGAACAGACGCCCTGTCCCACCTGGCGTCATCAACCACCACCTCCAGTTCAAGGGCCATCCTGATAGAAGAGCTTTCGACGCCAAGCATAGAGAAGCCGATGCCCCAGGTGAATGCCATTGATTATGAGCCTTCTTGGATGGACCTAATCCTAGATTTCCTCTTGCAACAGCAACTCCCCAAAGATCGTGCTGAAGCCCGCCGCACGCGAGCATGAGCAGCACACTTCAGCATCATTGATGGCCACCTATTCAGACGTTGGCTTTCAGTCCCACTATTGAAATGCCTTTTCCCCATGGAAGTCAAGCAAGCAACACAGGAACTACACGAGGGAGTCTGCGGAAGCCATATAGGAGGGCGAGCACTCGCATAGACTTTCATTCGACAAGGATATTGGTGGCCCACACTGCAACAAGATTGCCTTGACTATGTCCAGAGGTGCCCTCAATGCCAAAAGTTCACAAACCTACATCACCATCCAGCAACACAACTGCACGCCCTGATGGAGCCTCGCCCATTTGCTCGGTGGGGGGTGGACATACTGGGTCCCTTCCCCGAGGCTTAAGGGAGGAAGAAATTCCTCATCGTTGCTCTTGATTACTTCACCAAATGGGTCAAGGCAGAACCATTAGGAAAAATTACGAGCGAAGCAACATGGAAGTTTGTGCTACGGAGCATCATTTGTAGGTTTCGAATCCCACGCGTCCTCACAACCGACAATGGCAGGCAGTTCGCAAGCGTGGCCTTCCAGGAAAAGTGCTCGGGGCTGGGGATTTGGAATAACTACACATCGGTGGGCCACCCCGAGGCAAACGGTCTAGTAGAAAATGCCAACATAACACTTCTTCATGGCATCAAGACCCGCCTGGAGCATGCAGACGACTCATGAATAGATTCCATTCCAAACATACTATGGGCACACCGGACCACCTCTAGGGTCGCTACAGGAGCGACTTCGTTCCACCTCGCATATGGAGCAGAGGCAGTCATACCAGTTGAAATATCCAACCCATCTCTACGAGTCTGACAGTTCGACGAGGCCAGAAACAACCAGGCAATGTGAGAAAACCTAGACCTGCTCGAGGAAGACAGAGAGCGTTCCCAACTAAAGCTCGTAGCCTATCAGCAGAAACTGGCCCAGTGCTACAATGCTCACGTCAAATAACATGACTTCCTCCACAGAGACCTGGTGATGCGACGAACGAGCGTGGCGGACCCTAGAGCAGCCATGGGAAAACTATCACCAAATTGGGAAGGGCCATATAGGGTAATAGAAGTGCTCGGCAAAGGAGCGTACAAGCTAACGACACTGGAGGGGCGAGAGGTACCCAGGACATGAAATTCTGTAAACCTCAGAATTTTTTACCAATAAATCATCTTCGACATGTCACCTCGCTGGTTTAACAGAAGCATCGCCTGCTAAGCTCAACTATGGTGGCTTCCGAGCCTCCCAGCGGAGAGCACTTATGCTCCCTTTGAAATCCTAGTGGCTTCCAAGCTTCCAAGAGGTAAGCACTTATTCTTCCTTAGAAATCTTGGTGGCTTCCAAGCTTCCATGATGTGAGCACTTATGCTTCCTTAGAAATCCCAATGGCTTCCAAGCTTCAAGAGGCGAGCACTTATGCTCCCTTAGAAATTATGATGGCTTCCGAGCTTCCAAGAGGCGAGCACCCTTGCTCCCATAGAAATCATGGTAGTCCCGAGCTCCCAAGAGGTGAGCACCCATACTCCCTTAGAAATCATGGTAGCCCCGAGCTCCCAAGAGGCGAGCACTCAGACTCCCTCAAAAATAATGGTAGCTTCCGAGCTCCCAATAGGCGAGTACTCATACTCCCTCAAAAATAATGGTAGCTTTTGAGCTCCCAAGAGGCGAGATCTCATGCTCCCTCAGAAACCATGGTGGCTTTTTAGCCTCCAAGAAGCGAGCACTCATGCTGCTTCGAAAATAGTGTTCAAACCTAAGGGCGAGCAATAGTCTTTTCCCACAAAGGAAAGACATACGCTCTCACCTAAAGTCGATCATGAGCAATGCATAAGCCTTCAAAGGTGAGAAAGGTGAGCGTGAAACCTTGGAACGGAACTTACACACACAATGGGGATGGATAAATTTGGAATGGCACATTTTTCTACTCTCACGAGCTCGCCGCACACGAAGATGGCTTACCAAAGACACATACGGCCCAGGCATGGATAAAAAAACCCCATGTTTATTCATAATGCAAGTACCCAAACTCCAGCATGATGTCTTGATGCGGCCAACGTACACGCCTATGAGATTAAGTGGGGCAAACTAGGGCCATAGCGGCATCATGGCCATCCCGGTATCCGGCCATCCAACCTTGAGCGTAATCGCTGCCCCAGTCAAATGGCTCGTCAACGACAATCGGAGAAACGTTGACGATAACATTGTCCTTTGTCAACATTGCTACCAGAGGAGTCAGAGCCGCTGGAGCATCGTCTGCCTTGGCACCCACGTTGGGAATGGGGCTTTGGACCTTCTCTCTAGTTGCCACGATCTTGGGAGAACTCTGAGCCATCACGACGATGTAATGAAGATGAGGAAAGATAATATTGAAATCAGATGGGATTTGGAAGGCCTCCCATAACCCGTGGACCATTCGGTAAGCAACCAGCGGCGGGGAGCAAGGACGACTAGGACCGACGCCCGAAGTACTCGGAGAACAACCACGACCAGCTTCCAACTCCTCGGCAGAAGACGTAGGGCCAGCATGGAAGACCCTCCTGTGAGGTGTCATAACTCAAGAAGTTAGAAGATAGAGGAAACCCTCACCAGGACGGAGGAGGAGGAGTGACTAACCAACCACAGCATACACTGGAAGAGCAGGTGGGGGTTCTCTTAAGGGCCCTGTGTAGGTTTTTATAACTTCCAGATGTGAAGCCACCACTTCTAAATCACATGGAAGGGGAAAAGGCGCCTATCACCATCAATGTACGATCGTTGAACTCAGGCGACCGTTTGTGCTCGCGCTCCGAGACAAAAGCAGCCCACGTCATGATTACAGAGATGCCGCCTGCCACCATCAGGTGCGCCTTGTGCGCCAAGCATATGGTTGGGACCACCGGCCCAAAATAATCCGAGGAGACCATCCTCGGAGCCATCCTTCGACGCACCCTCTCAAACTCGACTCTCAGTTCCCAAAAAAATGCTCGGCTTCTGAGAGTAGGGGGGCTAGTGAGGAGGGTAAAATCGGCTTGACCCATGTTGTTGTGTCTCTGTGATTTTGATGATGTCAATATTATGTCTCACTATATATATTCTTGATCATATAAATTGATGGATTCATTAGTGATCTGATCATTTATAAGAGTATGAGATATGTCAGAACATGTTCTAAAGATGATTCAAAAAGTCATGAAAAGGAAATCAACCTAAGTGAAAGTCAACTCATTGTCAGGTAAGGTCAATGCACAGTCAGATCAGGTAATGTTCTACCCAATCTCAGATCTGTGCATATGTTAATGCTTGTACAGAAATGTTGGTGAATGTGTTAAGTCCATGCACATAGAAGGTCAATGCTAGTCTTCATATGTGTTAGACAAGTCCCTGCATTTCACTGTTTTCATGAACATTTGAGGTCGGTGATATTTTGTGTCTCAAGGACTGGGTCGGTGCAATCCATGCTCATACATATATAGGTTTGTGCAACTCCTTGCACTTTGCATAATAAGGACCATGCACATTTTGGTTTGTAGGTAGCAAAGGTCAATGCTAGTTCCTGTAGCACTTCATGCAAGTCTGTGCATGTTTTACCCTCAACACATATAAGTATGTGCATATCATTGTTCTTACATACATGAAGGTCCTAGCACAGTCATATAGGTCGGTGCAGCTTCCTGTAGCATACCATGTCCGAGTAGGTTTGTGTCCTAGGCATTTTTAGAGTCAATGCATATCTAGTCTGCACAGTGATTAAGGTCGATGCACATTTTCTAGCCTAAGCACATTCATACTAGGCATGGTCTAAGCATCTGTCTCATGCAAGTATGCACATGCATTGTCTATTGTTGTTGAAGGCAGTGCACGTTTGTGTTTCATATTTGCATCTCATGTTGCGTCTCACGCACACCCAAGGTCTGTGCATATCTTGCGTCTTAGTTTGTGTGTTCACACAACTAAGATCGGTGCAGGTTTTCCTCCAAAGCATATACACGTCAGTGCATATTAGAGTTGGTGCATACTTTCCTTTAAGACATCCAAAGGTGGGTGCTAGTGTGTCAAGCCTTCATATCTAGTCTGTGCATATCTTGCCTCGGTGCTAGTTGCACCTTGTGCATACCAAGGTCTGTGTTAGTTGGCTTGGGCTGTTGGCTAGAGCCTGTGCTAGCTTGCATAGAGTCTATGTTAGGACGTACAATGTCAATGCATTTCTTTTGACGTTTTGACTGCACTTTGACTATGACTTTGTCAGTGTTAGACAAATGCTTTCCTTCTTATAGGGACTTAATTAAATCAACAAGGTTGGGCGATCGGTTTAGCTATGATGGGCACGTGATCCTAGAAGACTGATATTCTGACACATGGATTCCTTGGAAAAAGGGGCACAAGCCCTACACACGCCCAAGGCGTGAGCTCGTGGGAGTCCAGGTCTAAAGCCCTATAAAAAGACATCCTCTGCGATCAAAGGACCCTAACGGAGGAATGAATAACTAGAGAAAAGGATAAGGAGTGCCGCTAGAGAGAAGAAGAAAAGAAGAAAGAGAGTGAGAGCTGAGAAAGAAGAAGAAGAAGAAGGACCAGTGAGTGAGCAGCAAGAAAGAAAGAGAAAGAAAGAGAGACTGATGTGACACAACCCCTTGAAGGTGGCAGCCACTTGACCAATGCACCTTGGACCTATATTTGCAAGCAAGCAACAAGTTGGCGAACCCACTCTAGCGGGCTTACCCGTGTAGCGCACACTTGGATCCGTAGACGGACCGGCGATGATGGAGAGGGTCCGAAGTGGGACCTCGCCTTTCTGGAGATTTGGGCTTGCTTGGGCTGAACCCATAAGGGTATGGGATGCCCAATTCTGTTGGCGGCCAGCACGCCAAGGGCGTGGGTTGTAGGGTCGCTCTCTCAACTCGCTTCGCGGTGGTTGCTCAAATCGATGATATTTTGAGATCGGGCACTTACTCACCGACCGACGGCACTAAGATGCGATACTAAACAAGAAAAGTGATTCCAACAGAGAAGTGCAACCAGGAGCTCACCTGATCGGCGTGTAGATGCCGATCCCGGCCGGAGACGAGGGCGAGCGAGGAAGCGTGGGCTTACCCGCACGCTGCGCCGATGAAGCTTCAGCCGAAGACCTGCTAGTACATGCACTACGCCCTCACAGAGGGAGTGGACTAGGGGTAGGGATAATCAATTACAACCAAAACTACCTCCACGTAGGAAGGGGAGGTCAGCCGGCAAGGCGAGATCGGACGGAGAGCTAAAGGAGTTGCCGAGTGAAGACTTTGCCGATTATGTCTGCTTCTAGAACTGCTGGATAGGTAGTCGATGTTGACGCCGCCACGGGCTCTACTGGACTCAGAAGTCACCAAAATCTGTGCCGAATCCTCGCTGACTGGCCCGGGAGGACTCTTGAATTTTGGTGTACCTTCTGGATGTCATCAGGGGCTAGGCCCGGCTCTGGTACTGGGCCACTTTGTTCTGGCTTGGACTGACTCCAGAATGCTACAGCCGGAGGATGAAGCTTCCACGAACACTCCCGAGCTCCGAAGGTGACGTATCTTATATCGATACGACCGTGGGAGGGTCCTCTTCGAGAAGCAACCATAAAAAAGGAAAACGGAGGTAGGAGCAGAGAGATAGAGCCCGTAGAGTGAAGAGGTGTCTGTCAGGCCCTGACAGGACAGACCTGCGCACCTTCGGTAGAAAAATCAGAACTTTGTGCTTCAGCCTTCAAATGGTGCTCTGTTTCTTGGAGATGCAAGGGGACTCGTAGGAGGAGACTTCAGCCAAAGAATCATGTCAAAACTCTCACAGGAGCGGCCGTGGTCGCACTTTAACTGGGCCTCTGGTCTTCTGCAGGAGTCGAGTTACGCAGTCGAGGGAGAACGGCTCTCCCGGGCAGCTCCAAACTCGGATCGGGGCGGGATCACCTCGCCTGCGAAGACAACTGAAGGAGATTTCCGGCAATATATGGTGTGACGTCTGGAGCTTGGAGATGAGGATGGGGCAGACTCTGAAACCTGCTGATCCTCAACCCCTAGCGACCTGAGAACAGAGTGAGAGAGTAGAGTGTATGTGGAGGTGGGAAAGGGGAAGAAACTTGCAAGGGGTGGCTAAGGGAAGTTATGGGAAGGGGAATGAAGGGATCTAGGGGTGATGGGAGGGAGTGGGGGGTGCTTGGGTCGCAGCTATCAGGGGGGAGAGGTGGAGTGCACATCTTGCCTAGGTGGAGAGGGAGGGAGGGGGGGAACCTCTCCCTTGGTTTGAATGGGTGGTTAATGGTGGGTGGTTAATGTGGCCTTGGGGATGGGAAAGGGTGTGTTGGGGAGAGGATAGGTTGCTTTGGGTTGGTGAAGGGGTGTGTGGGAGAATGGGATTCTTCCTTGGGAGATGGAGGGGTGGCTTGGGAAGAGGAAGGGTTGCCTCGGAATGGTGAGAGGTGCTTGGGGCTTGGTGAAATTAATGGAGGAATTGATGGAGCCTTGGGAAGATGAAGGGTTGGGGCTGATGTGGAGGATGAGGTGGCAAGGGAGAGAAGGTGAAGGGGCAAGGGCGCCGAAGGGAGAGAGAGAGGGGGTCGCCCCCCTTTAGAGAGAGAGATAGAGAGAGAGAGAGAGAGGGAGAGAACACAAGGGATTTCAAGATTTCTCTTAAACTTTCATTCATTCATTAGTTCTCCATGGAGGGATTGGGCTCCTATTTATAGGAAACCCTCAATTTACAAAAAGTCCTCACCTTTTGGACTATTGACAAATGACCAAGGGGGGAAGGGGGCGCCCATGGGCCAAGCCCATTGAAGTGGGCCCGTTAACCCACTAGGCCACCTAATGATACTTAGAATTAGATAGATGACTCACTAACTTAGGTAGTTGACTCAATAAAAGGAAAATTACATGGTTAAGACTCAAAGAAAGATATGAAAATTACATAGCTAGACTCAGAAAATCAAGATGAACACAATGGCGAGCATCAGGACCCTTGGAGAAATGGGAAGTGGTAAGCGATGTCCGCAGCAGAGATGAGCTGAGAAGAGAATAGAGAGAAGAAGAGAGAGCCTTACCTGAAGATCTATTTAGTCTGTTCGTGGATCAAATCCAGAACGAGTATGCTCATTGGAGCTTCTTGTTTTCGCTTTTCCTTTTGATTTTTCGGCTTCCCTTTTGCATTTCCATTAGTGTTCTTCCGATCCTCTGGTTTGAACACTTCTCCATAGATGATTGGCAGGATGCTTATGGTGATTTGATACAAACACATGAGAGGTTAAAAAAATAGTATAAAAAGTTGAAAAAGACAACTGAGTTGAATAGTTCAAACTCTTCTTGTGAAAAGTGTATGGAGTTCAAACAATCTCATGATGCCTGTTTGTCTAAAAAAGAAAAGCTTAAGAAACTAATTGGTCTACACAAAGAACAAAATCAAGAACTTGCATATGAAATTGTTGAACTAAAAGAAAAACTTAGCTCATTTAATGATGATCAGGTTCATATTAATAATCTAGTTAAGAATGAAAAATTATTGAAAGATCTTGATTGTGTAAACTCGGAACTGAAGGTTCTAAAATCTGAAAATGAATGTCTTAGGAAGAAGTGTCTAAAAGTCAATGCTGAAACGACATGTTTTGTTAAATCTGCATGCAATGATTGTCCTTTTCTGAAGGAAATAAACGAAAATCTTCACTCAGATTTAGAATGGCATAAGGATTTAATTGCTTCCCTAAAGGAAGAAAACAAAGATCTGTTAAACAAGATTCTAGAGTTTGAACAGATAGAAGAAGAGTTGAATGATAAAATGAACTCAATGAAAATTCATAAAAGCTGTGTTGAAGAAACCGATAATCTGAAAACAAAAAATGACAAATTGATTAGAGAAATTGAAAAGGTGAAGCAGTTGAACACTGCTATGTCAGAGAGACTTCTTGTCTTAGAAAAAAAGAAAATCTGTTTGTATTGAAGAATCTAAAAAATTGATTAATCTGGAACAAGAAGTTGAAAAATATAAAACTGTAAACAAGGTGCTAAGCGAATGTGTAAATTGCAGTGAACACGAGATTGCCAGTTATGAAATACACATTGTTTCTCTCGAAAATGAAATTAAGGATTTGAATAATTCCTTGTCAAAATTTGTGAAGGGAAAAGATGATCTGAACAAGCTTCTAGGAACTAAGGTTAATTATCAAAAGGATGGGTTGTGCTATAACCCTGCAAAGAAAAAGAGTTTTGAAAATAAAATAAAAACATCCTTTGTTTCTAGTTCTATTCTCACAGCTCTCCGAACCCTCCTGTATTTCAATTTTCTGCTAAAAAATGCTCGACAGCAACTGACAAACAAAAGAAAAAGAACAAAAAGATTCCAGCCACCTCTTTGCATGTTGTTCATCAATCATCCACATACACACATGCACACAAGAAACTCTTGACAAGCTATTACGGTCACAAGGTTGGTCATCAAATGCATGGATGTCGATTAATGGAACTAGATGATTTGAATGGTAGTAACATGCATGCTAGGAAAGACCATGTTAAGAATCATGCATTTCAGAAAAAGAAAGTTCAATGTTACTGCTGTGGCAAGCTGGGCCACATTGCTGTGTTTTGTTGGCATGCTCAGGGAAAAAAACTTAAATCTGAATTTGTTAAATTCCCTGGAAAAGGAAATGATTCTGGTTATAACAAATTTCCTGTGAACCATGTTTCTGATAGAAGTAACCTTGGTTCTAGAGGCAAACACATTGCATGCTTTCACTGTGAAAAGTATGGCCACCGAGCCTCTAACTGGTGGCATGCCCAGGGAAAGAGATTTGACTTTGAATTTGTTAGATTCCCTGCAAAACAAAATGCCTTTGGTAGAGATGAATTAGCTTTGAAAATAAAATCTTCTATGTGTTCTTGTTGAGTTATGGTTTTGATGATTATTGTGATTGTTAAGTTATAATTTTGAAGATAACTAATCTTAATGTGTGATTAAGTGATGATAACTAAACTTATGGTTGATTGCACATGTTCTTGCTGACTGTGTACACTCATGTTGTTGTTTAAGTATGATTGAGTTAGTTTTACAAGAGGCAAGAGCTTTCATAATCTCTTTAATGTGAACAAGCATAGTGTTAACCTTGACTATCTTGCTTGCAGGATCAAACTTATAATCTCATGGCAGTCACCTGGTGAACCTAACGTGTGGATAAACACCTTGTTGTTCTACAATCCAAAACAGGTTGTATATGTCATGTACTGTCAAGAACCATCTGTAAGGCTCTTACCCTGTTATACACTCCTTGTTTTTGAGTGTTCCATGATGTTATTTCATGAATAATTTACTTGGGATGATTGAGTTTTATCTCTTGATTCTTAGCCTAGAACTTGATCCTTACATCAGAACATGTGTGTTTCAAAGTGTTCATTTGCACCTAGTTCATGAGGTTTCAAGCCCTTGCAAAACTCGCCTCCGTGCACCCTCGCTCTCGGATCAATCTGCGCGGTCAGGTCGCGGGGGTCAAGGAGGCAGCGCCCCTTGCGGGGCTTTCTGGGGGCAGATGAATCATTGAGCTAAGCTATGTAAATTGAAAATATGTTTGTGATTAAATGATTCATACATTTGACTTGTGAATGAATTCTCATTTCAAAACATGTGAAATATCTTTTAAAATCTATTTTTGAACAATTCTGAAAATTGGTTGCATTGCTTAATTTTGCTCATTTAAACACCCTTATTTCATAAAGGTCATGTCATGAAAATATTTGTTGACACATTAATATACTGTGAATGTTCCAATGTGAAATTTGCCTCATGGTTTTAAGATCAAGCCCTCCTATGTTACATTTGCATCTTGCATCACATGCTCATCTAGGCATAGGTTGCATGCATTACAATTCATGCATTAGCTGAAGTTAGTTCATTCATTTGGGATCAGAAGTTTTGCACCACATTGCATTCTGTCTTGGCATGTTGCATTTCATTATTATATGATCAAAGGTTGCATTGCATTAGAACTCATGCATTAACTGCATTCAGTTCATTCAATTAGTATCCATTTGATTGGTATCAGTTGCATATTTACATTGCATGTTGCATACATTCCCTCTGTGTGCTTGCTTGCTAATTATATGTTATTTACCCCCATCCTTGAAACTTCTATGACCTTATGTCTTCTTGATAAATAAATGCTGTATTTGAGTCATTATTGGAGTGTTTCATGTCGTACACTCTGGGGGAGTTTATATTTCATAAGTGCATCTATTTAGGGGGAGTTGCACTGTTATGTATTCATGATATTTTCGGTATACATGCTGAATCAAATTTACACACTTCATGCACAAAATGTGAAAATGAGTGTTAAAGATAAGGATATATGAATTTCTTTTCAACACTCTCGAGATGTAAAACTTGCTGCATGTATGTTAAAGAGACAGTTGAGGAAAAAGTTACCTACCTATCCTTTTTGAAAAATTTTGAATGAAAATGAAAGGAAGAGCAATGCTAAGTCTCACTGAGTAAATTGGGCACATGTCACCTGAGACGTGATGTGGTTCATTTCTGAAAAGTGTTGACTAAAGTACCTCTGTTCAAAATGAGGTGAAATGGTTCAGTATTCTGAGTAACCGTGGATTCTGGCATGAGCTCTATGCGTCTACTCACGTAAAAAGGAATTATTTGAACCTGATCATTCTTAGAAAAAGTCTATTTATCTATGTAAAATTATTGAGGTAGAGCGAAGCCTCCAATACGATGTTCTCAAAATTGAAGTGCAGTCTGTAAAATGTCTCCTTGTGTTAATCTAAAAATATGAATATCCATATTACAACTATCATTTTTCATGTTACTCACTTACACATCTGAAAATTTGATTTAACATGTATTCAGAAAGTTGATTGACAGCATTAGCAATTGCATGAATCTCCTATATGATTGCAAAATCTTCCATGTGCAACACATGTGCATTCCGATTGTCATGACCCTCATGCACCCTTCCTATACCTATCCTCTCTTAAATAAGTACGGGGGAGATGTGTTGCATGTACATATACGTATTTTTTTGATTGTACATCTCATATGGCATCATTTGCATGTGTTGCATTTCATGCATTTCAAACCAAAATATAAAAATCAAAAAAATTAAAAATCAAAGAAAATCCTTTTGATATGCCCTCCTGCTCTTGCTTGTTGTGAAAATCTGACATGGGTTCCATAGTTTGAATGCTATCCTTCTTGTGAACATCTATCTCCACTGGTTCATATCCTTGAGGCCAATCATTACCTTTAATTGGTATCAATACATGCTTGACTGAATTTGCTTTAGATGGTATCATATTGATGTGTGAGAATAATTACCAATTGGTCTCCTCTGATTGGACTCATATTGATTTGTTAGTCCATGATTTGCTGTTGCTTCATCTGAATTCTGAGCCATTGCTATTTCAAAGAGGGAGAAAGATTTGCTCTTGCTTCATTGGCTTCTTCCAGCTTATTTGATAATGTTGTTGTGGGAGAAAGATCTGCATTATCCCGCTTTTTGATAATGTCAAAGGGGGATAAAAGTTCATGATTGTGTGTGTCAAGGGGAGAAGAACATCTGTGCCATTCTGTTAACATCTGTGCCATTCTTTTGTATCATCATTAAGTTTATCATCATCACTAAGTTTGTCATCATCAAAAAGGGGGAGATTGTTGAGTTATGATTTTGATGATTATTGTGATTGTTAAGCTATAGTTTTGATGATAACTAAACTTAATGTGTAATTAAGTGATGATAACTAAACTTATGGTTGATTGCACATGTTCTTACTAACTGTGTAAACTCATGTTGTTGTTTAAATATGATTGAGTTGGTTTTACAAGAGGCAAGAGGTTTCATAATCTCTTTATTATGAACAAGCGTAGTATTAACCTTGACTATCTTGCTTGCAGGATCAAACTTATAATCTCATGGCAGTCACCTGGTGAACCTAACATGTGGATAAGCACCTTGCTATTCTACAATCCAAAACAAGTGGTATATGTCATGTACTGTCAAGAACCATCTGTAAGGCTCTTGCCCTGTTATACACTCCTTGTTTTTGAGTGTTCTATGAGGTTATTTCATGAATAATTTACTTGGCATGATTGAGTTTTATCTCTTGATTCTTAGCCCAGAACTTGATCATTACCTCATAACATGTGTGTTTCAAAGTGTTCATTCGCACCTAGTTCATGAGGTTTCAAGCCCTTGCAAAACTCGCCTTCGTGCGCCCTCGCACGCGGATCGACCTGCGCGGTCAGGTCGCAGGGATCAAGGGGGCAGCGCCCCTTGCGGGCGTTTCTGGGGGCAGAGCCCCCGGAACAAAATTTTGATTATAGGGAAGAGTGAGCATTGAACTTGTTTAAGACAAACTCATGTAATGATAAGTGCTCATTTGCTTAAACCATCCCAATGCATAAACCAAGTTGAATCTAATCACAAAATGCATGGATTTGATATGGACATGAAGCTCTTGACATATGGACATGTTTCTTTGGGTTAACACTTCATTTTTGCTGGTATATATCTTTCCGATCGACCAACGGACCATGGCCAGTTGACCAGAATTAACAGAACCAAAAAGATGGAGTTTTTGCAAGTTTCGGTCGACCGCCACTATAGGGCCGGTCGACCGGTTTTGCCAGAGCCAAAAATTGGTTCGACTGTAAAATTCCGATCGATCGACCCTATGCTTCCGGTCGACCGCTAGTCCTGAGGCCCCCTTTTGTTGACTTTTGTTTCAAGCTCGAGGAGAGGTCTTTCGTCCCATTTGTTTAATCCCAATGACCCCAATTACACCATGATTTGTGGATCTGGTCTGGGGCTTGTCTATGGACCATTCAAGGGCTATAAAACATATCATTTGGAGTCATAAACCATAAGGAACTACGAGGGCTTCAAGGGAGATCAAGAGGAGGCTATCAAAGTGAAGAAGAAGAAGGAGTACTGTAGCCGTGAATAGTACCTCGTGCAGCAACATTTTCATCCAACTTCAAGCCATTCAAGGTAGATCTGAAGCCAACATCCTCCAAAGAAAAGAAGCAAGCACGGATTCCAAGAAGAGTGCCTAAGGGAGAAAGAAGAGAAGCCAAGCAAGCAAGAAAGGAGAAAAGCCAAGCAAGCACGGATTGAAGCTCCGATCAAGTGAAGATACATTCAAGATCCACAACATGCATTCAAGGGGAACCCAAAACAAGAGTTTTCTATACTAAGCTTCATCGTCTTTATGTTTTGGGTGTTGTAATTGTGTTCATCATAAACTATAAGCTCTTGTGTGTGTGTAGATCGTTGTTGGATCCATGGTCGTGTGTGTGTGTGTGTCGTATTTGATTCATGTGTATGCGTGGATCTTCCTAGATCCGCGTTTGTGTGTGTGTGGATCTTTTAGATGCGTTCTGTCTCGTGTGTGTGGATTGCTGCACTTGTAGCAGCGGGTGTTTGTGTTGGTGATCTGCTTGTTGGATCGTGTTGGAGACCTCATCTCCGTGTGTGTGTGTGTGTTGGGGCGCGTCCTCGTATGTGTGTGCATGCGTCATCCTGCGTGTGTGGTTGGAGCGTCGTCTCCGTTTGGGGATTTATCCCCGAGTGAAGCTTCACCGGGTTTGGTGAGGGGTGGACGTAGGATTGCCGTCGTTGCATCCGAACCACCTTAAAATCGTTGTGCATTGTAGTTTGGATTGTGTGGTGTGATTCATATGTTCTACCTCCATTATGTGTGAACGTTAATGTACGTTGTATTCTAACTTGTAGTTATATAGATTTCAACTTCCTAGTTAGTGTTTTATCGCATATTTTGAAAATGCCAAAAGTTTTCTTAAAATTGGTAAACACCCAATTCACCCCCCTCTTGGGTGTCATTAATCACGGGACTTCAGTTCTAACTGTTGGAAGCTAGGCCATCTGCTAGTGATTGCTGGTCAGTTATAAAGAGAAGAAACTTGTCTTCCTGTTTTGAATGTGGGAAGCATTGTCATACAGTCAGGGACTGTTGGCATGTCCAGGGAAGAAATGTGAACCCTAAATATGCTAGATTCCCTGCTTATGACAATGTGCATAAAATAATTTAAAATCTGCTATCTCTTGTTATTACTGTGGACAATTAGGACATTCCATGTCTAACTGCTATTTGATGAGGTTTGATGATTCTCAAGTGTTAAAAATGAGAAGAGCACCATTCAAAGGTGCTACTGTCACTAAAGGACCCAATGAGACTTGGGTTCCTAAGAATGCAAATTGAGATGCTGTTTGCAGGAGTGCCTTGGGATGGAGAATAAAAAGGGGGTTTAATAAATCAAGGCACTCAAGTAAGGTAAAACCCCAACTCTACTATTTACATGCTTGTTCACTTGAATTTTCTCTTAGCTGAACATCATGCTTAATATGTCAATTGATATCTCATGCATACATGTCCACAACTGCATCTGGCGTTTGCATTCTTTTCAGTTCATGCACTTGCTGGGTGATCTATGCATATATGAGATTAAAGGGTTGACTGCATTTGATGCATACATATGCTGCATTCAGGGTTGTCAATCATGGCATCTAGATAGGGGGAGTCTGTCAAGTTAATTCTTGTGCTTCATGCATATTTGGTTAGTTTAACTCTCTGCATGGTTTTCATGTTATATATGATGGGTCAATGCATTCTGTGAAAAAGAGTTAATGCATATGCATACATGAGTTAATTGCATATCATTCACTTTGAAAATTCCAAAAGACTGAGTGCATCTTGTCAGGGGGAGCATATAAATCAACTTTTGAACTGTATGGCTATTAATCTGCTTCCTTTCTATTTATTTCGGCCAACCTGAATCACTCATTCAGTCAACCGAAACCTTTATTGTCTAGCCATATTTTTGCTCATTCCAATATCCTTGCTCCTCCTGCAACATACATCAACAACAGGCATCAGTTAGTATCACTTCCATCTAAACTTTCGAAACTCATCTTAACTGATACTCTTCTTGAGTCTGGAATCTATTACTGCACTTGGATTTACCTGATGTAATCTTGGGCTCCTCTGCAACATGCATGACCTTCAAATGTTCTTACATATGATGCATGTTTTAACTGCTGGTTCTGTTGTTAAGTCAACTGCTTCCGAATCCTTTCTTGATCCTTCTAAATTTCAAGAAGATTTCAATTTACGTACCTCATTCATAAATCTGGATCTCTTGTCAATAAGGAATCTTATATTATAAAGAATTATGAATTGTTGGTTTGTATTCATTGAGTTTGTCTTTGAATATCTTGAAAAATATCTGAATTATATTTTAATAAACTTTAACCAACCGTTTCATGTTACATTTTGAAAAATCTTCTATAATCTGCATTTTTGAAATCATGACCTATTTGGTTGAAATGCATGAAATTTGTATTATTTTTAAACAAGTCTTTCTTCACAAACCTTATAGGTAGCTGTGTCTAAATATTAATTCAGTTATGCAATGGCAGAGCAATGGCCAAATGCGCTGAGAAATTAGGATCCTTGTCAAAAATAATGGACCCAATGTCATGATGCTTCTTGGCTAACTATGTTCAGAAAATTAACAAAGGTTAGTTTCACTGAGTATCTAGGGGTACCTGCGTCTGGTAAACGTGTACCCTTACGTAAAAAGGTGATATCTATACCTGAAACAGAATGGTACATTCTGCTGAGTAAGCTAGGGGTACTGGCGTCTAATCAGCGTCTACCTTTACGATGAAAGCCATGAATTATTTCTGACTGTTCTAAAAAAGAAAGGGAATGAAAATCTTTGCTGAACCCAAAAGGTGAAAATTCAGATATGTCAAATTGTTTAACCTCAATACTCATGATTGTTTTTCCTAAAGAAGTCATTGAAATAGATTGAGTAAGATGTAGGGAGGTTAATCAACATGTTAACATGAGGGCTTGGTTCACTTTTATTAAATCTGAATTCAGATATGAGTAAAGATCTTTATTGACAAACTGTATATGCATCATATTTAAACCATGATATTCAATAAAGATTCACTCATAAGCCCTTATAATAGAAGACTCTGAAACATTCATACTCTTGGATTTATGATATTGATATTTCATTGAAAATCTTGATTGAAGCTCATTGAAAACCTTATGCTTAGTCTTTATCTTTGCTCCCTGACTAATCTTCAATATGTTTTGAATTCTGGGAGAGCATAAGCATTTCTTGAACTGCATGACTAACCTTGCTCATTCTGATTATCCTTGTTCCTCCAGAAATTTGTCCCCATTGGTATCAGCTAGTCTAGTAAAATCTGTCATGGGCTGATTTCATCTTTGATTGCCCCAGTGCTTTTGCTGAGCGTCCTTGAGAAAACATCTTAATGTGCCATTTGCTTCAAGGGGGAGAGATTATCGGTTGCATTGCATGATGATTGTGTTTCTCACTTGGCCCCATCTATTTTGAAATCAATTGAACTCATACCCTAGTGTGTTTAAAACTCTATTGCACACTGATTCTACTTCAATCTGTCATGACCTGAACTCTTATTTGACTAATCATGTGTCTTTGCTAGTGCTCTCTTTGACCTTATGACTTGTCCACTTGATCTGCTTTGATGCTTAATCTTGACTTGTCCAAAGAGGGACATTATCTATTTAAGGGGGAGTATGAGTTATTCGTTCAGTCAATTGATGCATGCTCTCGCATTGTTCATACTGGTCTGCACATTAATTTCCATTCCTTCCTTTTTGATGTTGTCAAGGGGGGAGAATTTATGTGACTATGTAGACTATCATAGTCTGTGTCATTTTCTGATCTGTCAGAAGCTCATTGTTGATCATCATGACCTTGTTGCAATGACTCATAATATTGCCATAATCAAAAAGGGGGAGATTGTTGTGTCTCTATGATTTTGATGATGTCAATATTATGTCTCACTATATATATTCTTGATCATATAAATTGATGCATTCATTGGTGGTCTGATCATTTATAAGAGTATGAGATATGTCAGAACAGGTTCTAAAGATGATTCAAAAAGTCATGAAAAGGAAGTCAACCCAAGTCAAAGTCAACTCATTATCAGGTAAGGTCAATGCATAGTCAGATCAGGTAATGTTCTACCCAATCTCAGATCTGTGCATATGTTAATGCCTGTACAGAAATGTTGGTGAATGTGTTAAGTCCATGCACATAGAAGGTCAATGCTAGTCTTCATATATGTTAGAAAAGTCCATGCATTTCACTGTTTTCATGAACATTTGAGGTCGGTGCTATTTTGTGTCTCAAGGACTGGGTCGGTGCATTCCATGCTCATACATATCTAGGTCCATGCAACACCTTGCACTTTACATAATAAGGACCATGCACATTTTGGTTTGTAGGTAGCAAAGGTCAATGCTAGTTCATGTAGCACTTCATGCAAGTCTGTGCATGTTTTGCCCTCAACACATATAAGTATGTGCATGTCACTGTTCATACATACATGAAGGTCCTAGCACATTCATATAGGTCGGTGCAGCTTCCTGTAGCATACCATGTCACGCCCCGAGCCTTTATTACAGCGGAAGACTAGCTCGAGGAACGTGAACAGCCAGCATGGTAAGCCTCTTGCAAGCAAGAATGATCAGAGCGCAAGACAATTACACACATAAATGTAATTGCACAATAGTTACTCGAACTTCAACTTTCATTTCACATTATCAATCAAATATTCAAATACAATCACTAGTTCAACTTTCTTCGTCATACTAGACTCAAGAAATAAGAAAATTACATAGACTCAATGTAAACACTGTAGACTTCCTATGTCTTCACTCATTCTTTATCCACTCTCGGACCCGCTATTTGAATATTCCGAATCCGATCCCGACTCACATCCATCTCCTGAAAAGATTGAAAATAGGTAATGAGCACACTTGCCAAGTAGGTATCTTTAACAAGATTACCATGTAAGATAGAATGAACAAGTATGAACTAGCAAGAATGTAACAAGAATGGCCTTTCATGAACAAGAATGTACTAGTAAGTTCACATACTCATCACCCAAAAATCTTTTGCTTATGAGTAAGTATTTGGTGAATTTCTGTGGAATATCATGTAAAAAGCAAGAAAGTCATGTATGTGTATCATCATGATGCCCGTGGATTTTCACTTATTTATAGAGAAAGTACTCACAGCGTAATGCGATCCCAGTAGAATCATACCCTATGGTTTACAGTATATTTTCGACAATCAGCCGAGGGGGCTAGTATAGAGCCCTTGAACACAATCAGTGCTCGATCGCATCTTCAAATATAAATCAAGCTATTTCCACATTTCAAGCAATAAAATATGGCCAGTAATATAACAAGTTCAATAAGTTCCTGATAACAATAATTCAATGAATGAACGCTTCAATTAAGAACATGAGATATCAAGGATGATTTAAGACGATGTCATGCTCATGGAAATAATTCGGTAGCATAACGGTACATTTCTTATTTTTTTCATAATTAAATTAAGTATCTTGAACAATATGACTAGTCGTAGATCATCAATAATTCATCTAGGAACTTTAGAATATTAACCCTTTGGTCAAACCTCGGGTTAAAGAAATTACAACTGTGATGGTCTAATACTGGGCCATTACATGAACATAACGGTCGAGTGTTTGGCCGTTAGAAAGGTTGAATCTAGAAGAGAATAGATGTGGACTCAAATAGTGTGACAGTTATGTATTGGACCGTTATATATACCAGACGGTCGAATATAGATCCGTTACATATCCAGAATCCGAAAACATCGATAGTGCTTTCTAACAATTGGACTTTCACGGTACAACCAACTCAGCGTCCTAGTGGGAATCCCAAGCTCGCAGAGAATTACGGAGGCCTTGAAATAAGATTTCCTAGTCCATTGGAAGGAATATCTAATAGAGAGGTCCTCATGTTCAAGAATATGTTCCTATAGTGCAAAGTGTGAACTAATGGCCATATACCGAATATATGCCGTGTACTTAGAGAAAGTGACTCTATAGATAGAAAAAGACTGTGTAGCGATGTGAAACCATGATAAAAACTCCGTCATTACATCATTTAAAATCATAGTGTAAATACAAAATTATAGAGTTTAGCTTAGTAAAATTAACATATGCTTGAAATAACTAGAGATACTATGTAATTTCTATCATATGTCAATTTACAATCTCAAGGTCGTGAAAATAGTTCAAAACTTAGATAACTACGCTTATTTATAAGTAAACTTTATTGTTCTTCAATTCTGTCTTGAATTACCTGAACAAAGTACTCTGGCGGTCTAAGATAGGGGTGTCACAGTGCCATGACGACTTATCGTGGGTCCGTTAGAGTGTTGTAACACACTGCTTCTGGGCCGTCAGAGATAACAGAGAAATGTAAATACAACCGAGGGTGTGACGGCTTATCGTAAGGCTGTTATATCATGTGATGGTCTTTCCTTAGTCCGTCAGAGGTTCTATTGACAGTAAATAGAATAGAAAACTATGAAAATCTATCATGCTTGGAAATCAAAATTCTTAAACTATTCCAGTCATGAAAAAGGAAGTATAGGCCAGCTACATGCATAGGTTGAAATGAATTAACAACAAAATACCTTTTATCTTTGATTAAGGCTAAGGATATGCATGTATGCAGAGCCCTACTAAAATATAAAATTCATGATCTATAATGAATATAATCAAGCAAAACCAGAGGGTTTTTATCCCTAACATGATGTTCTTGCCGTTCATGAGATATCCTACCTCTTTACTACGCTTTAAACTTCTAATTTGAGTCTTCAAGGGTTGCCCTAGTTCTTCTCTTCCTGAGATTTTTTAGCAACTTCATGTCGCTCTAACTCCTCAGTCTCTTGCCCTAAGGTCGTGAAATTTGGAGGTTAGGAAGATGATACTAAGAGGAACAAAAAGTTCTAAAGCATCTAACTCTAATTACCTCGTTTAGCTTCTCTAATTTCTTGATCTTCAGCACCCTGTGGCATAGTTTCCTAGGTTGGCGTGATGAAACCAACAACTTTGGAAGATCCTAACTCCTTGGATACTGGACCTCCTAACATAAAATTTTGAGAGTTTTTAGCCTAAAGTATTAGGAACAAAAGACACTAAAGAACTTACCCAAGATTCTATCTCCTTACCTTGATTCTTCATGAGCCAAAAGTAAGGGTCGCTTAGTTCAGAACTGGGTCCTATTTATAGAGTTTTGACTAGGGTTTGAGGATTAGATCGATTCTAGAGTCTTTATTTAGCCAGAACCTGATCCCTAAGAGTCCTTAGTAATGTTATAAATTCTCCCAAGTTGGTCTCTTGCAGATATGATCCCAAAGATCCAATCTTTTTATTCTTTCTTCCATTCACGGAACTGACAGAGTGTGACGGTCCAAGCTTGGCGCGTTACATTACTGTGGCGGTCGCACGATAGACCGCTACATCCATTGTGTGCAGAATTCAATTCTATTCAAACTCTTTTTGTTAATTATCCACCTAATTATCTATACAAGTGGTATTTATCCTTAGAATTCGTGAATAGGCTAAATAACCTTCTAGAATATGGGTCAAACTTAATGGGCTTGATCCTTGAACCTACTGGGCTTTATTTATTAACGATGGATTAGTTGTTTAACATAATTGGGCCTTATAATATTTAACCCAATATTCATTAATTAATTCATTTAGACCCTTAATAATTCTAGAAAATTTTTAATTATATCAGAAATATTTTATAAAAATTCTAGGGCACTACACCCTCCCCCACTTAGAAGAATTTGGTCCCCAAATTCAATTCATGGATTTATGGAGAGTGTACTTACAGTTGAATAATTTTGGGAATCTTATACGCATAGATTTTCCGTCTCCCATGTTGCTTCGTGTGGCCATTACTTCGTCCATTGGACTTGGACCATAGGAATAGTTTTATTCCTTAGTTGACGCACTTCCCGTTCCCAAATCCAAACCTGTTTCTACTCGTATGTCAGGTCCTTTTGGATCTCCAGATTATCATAAGTAATGACATGATGAGGATCATATACATATGTCTTCAACATAGAGACGTGAAATACGTCGTGAACTCCTGCTAATTATGGAGGTACAGCCAGTCTATAAGCCGCTTCACCGACCCTTTCGAGAATTTTAAATGGGCCAATGAATCTTGGAGTTAGTTTTTCTTTAATGCCAAATCTTCGAATACTACGGCCTGGAGAAATTTTCAGATATACATGATCTCCCACCTGAAACTCTAAATCGCATCTTTGTTTGTCAGCATAAGATTTTTGCCTATCTTACGCCATCTTCATTCTTTCTTGAATGAGCTTGATCTTCTCTGTAGAATTCCTGATAAGGTCGAGGCCTAGGAATTGCTTTCCCCCTATTTCGTTCCAACATATTGGTGATCTACAGCTTTTTCCATATAAAGCTTCAAAGGGTGCCATCTGTATGCTGGCCTGATAACTGTTGTTGTATGCAAATTCTACCAGAGGCAAGTGATCATGCCAACTTCCTCCAAAATCAATAGCACAAGCCCTGAGCATATCTTCTACTATCTAATTTGTTCTTTCATTCTGACCATCAGTTTGTAAGTGAAATGCTGTGCTAAAATTCAATCTAGTCCCTAGTGAATGTTGTAGGCCCTTCCAGAATTGTGATGTGAATCGATGATCTCTATCAGATACAATAGTGATAGGGATGCCATGTAATGTGAAAATTTCTTTCATGTATAATGCTACTAGAATATCCATAGATCATCGACTTTTTATTGGTATGAAGTGTGCGGATTTAGTCAATCGGTCTATGATCACCCATATACCATCATGTCCTCCTCTTATCTTTGGTAAACCCATGATGAAATCCATTCCTATACTCTCCCATTTCCATTCGGGAATATTCAGGAGATGTAATTTACATGCGGGTCTAAGATGTTCTGCTTTTACTTGTTGGTAGGTGAGACAACGGGACACGAAATCAGCTATTTCTCTCTTCATATTTGGCCACTAGAAGTTTCTTTTGAGATCTTGATACATCTTCGTACCTCCTAGATGAATGGTGTACTTGGAATTATGTGCTTCTTCTAGGATCAGTTTCTTCGTATCCTCATGATCTGGTACACACACTTGACCCTTAAATAACAAACTTCCGTCATTGGAAACAGAGAAATCCGGCCTTTGTTCAATATTGGCTTTAATTTCCAGTAACACAGGATCATCATTTTGTACCTTGACCAGATCCTCTATCAATGTAGGTTGAGCTCGAATACTAGCCATGAAACAATCATCTTCCTTTATGTCAATATCTAAGTTCATCTGAGCAAATTGAGGAATAAGATTAGTCATACTAATCATAAGACTTGATAGCATACCCATTAATTTTATGCTGAGTGCATCTGCTACCGCATTAGCCTTGCCAGGATGATATTGAATAGCAAAATCAAAATCCATGAGATATTCTAACCATCTCCTCTACCTCATATTAAGCTCCTTTTGAGAGAATAAGTATTTCAAGCTTTTATGGTCCAAGTAGACTGTGAACTTTTCTCTATAAAGATAATGACGCCAAATTTTTAAGGCAAAAATAACTGCTGCCAATTCTAAATCATGCACGGGATAATTTTCCTCGTGATGTTTCAATTATCTTGAAGAATAACAGATTACCTTTCCATCTTGCATGAGAACGCATCCCAAGCCAATGCCAAATGCATCCGCATATACTTCAAATCTACCACCTTCCACCAGTAGTGCTAAAATAGTGGCTGTAGTAAGATGATTCCTAAGAGTTTGGAAACTCTTCTCACACTCCTTTGACCAAACAAAAGGATTTTCTTTTCTTGTGAGTCTAGTTAAAGGAACAGCAATCTTTGAGAAGTCTTTAATGAATCTCCTATAATAACCAGTTAGACCCAGAAAGCTTCTTACTTCTGATACAGTCGTTGGCCGGCTCCAATTTCTGACAGCTTCGACTTTCGAAGGATCCATAGTGATACCTTCCTTTGAAATAATGTGGCCTAGGAATGAAACTTCCTTGAGCTAGAATTCACATTTGTTAAGCTTGGCATAAAGTTTATGTTCTCTAAGTGTTTGCAAGGCTATCCTCAAATGTTCTTCATGTTTCTCTTTTGTCTTGGAATATATCAAGATATCATCAATGATGACGATAATGAACTGGTCTACATATGGCTGGAAAACACTGTTCATAAGCTGCATAAATGCTGCTAGGGCATTTGTTAACCCAAACGACATTATCACAAATTCATAGTGGCTATAACGATTTTGAAAAGCTGATTTATAAATGTCTTCTTCTTTAATTCTAAGCTGATGATAACTTGATCTAAGGTCTATTTTAGAAAAATACTCTGCTCCCGAAAGTTGATCGAAGAGCTCATCAATACGCGGCAACGGATATTTATTTTTGATTGTAAGTTGATTTAGTCACCGGTAGTCTATGCATAGCCTTAGAGAGCCATCATTCTTTTTGACAAATATAACTGGCGCACCCCAGGGGGATGTACTAGGTCTGATGAAACCTTTGTCTAGTAGTTCCTGCAACTGCCTCTTTAGTTCCTTATGTTCCGTGGGGGACATCCTATAAGGGGCTATAGAAACATGTGCTGCTCCTGGAATGAGTTCAATAGTGAAGTTTACTTCCCTCTCGGGTGGTAAACTAGGTAATTCAGATGGTAATATATCTGAGAACTCATTTACAATAGGAATGTTTGTTAGGAAGATTTCCTTGGATTCGGTAACAATGAGAGACGTAAGGAAAGCTTCACATCCTTTCGAGATGAGTTTGCAAGCGTGAAGAGAAGATATGATAGTGGGATGTTTCCTATACTTGATGCCAATGAAAGAGAATCTTGGAAGACCTGATTTTCGGAAGGATATAATCCTATTTCGGCAGTTAATATCAACATCATCATCTACAAGCCAATCTACCCCTAAAATGGCATCATAACCTTTCATGTCAAGGCATACTAAGTTTGCGGGGAGATTGTGACCTTCTACTATCACCTCACTATCAGGGTAATATCTAGTAAGTTTTGCTCCAGAACCTAGGGGTGTGGTTATAGCAAGATCTGAAGGTAGAGAAACTGATGCAATTGGTAATGTTTGGCAAACGTAGTGGAGACAAAAGAATGAGAGGCACCAGTATCAAATAGCACAAATGCAGGACGAGAACAAATTTGAAGAGTGCCTGAGAGAAATATTACAACTTGTTATTTCTCGTGGAATTGGAAGAAAATTTATCTTAAAGCTAATTAACTATCTTATCCCGGGCTCTACCCAATTCTCACATGGGTATGGAAATTTCTTCCTTAGTTCATAGGTAGGGGTCCTTAAACCTTGGACTTATCCTATGACACGATTCTTCTCCCTAAGTCCTGAGACTTAGGCTCTGATACCAACTTAACTGTCACGTCCCGAGCCTTTATTACAACGGAAGACTAGCTCGAGGAACGTGAACAGTCGGCATGGTAAGCCTCTTGCAAGCAAGAATGATCAGAGCGCAAGATAATTACACACATAAATACAATTGCACAATAGTTACTCAAACTTCAACTTTCATTTCACATTATCAATCAAATATTCAAATACAATCACTAGTTTAACTTTCTTCATTATACTAGACTCAAGAAATAAGAAAATTACATAGACTCAATCTAAACAATGTAGACTTCCTAAGTCTTCACTCATTCTTTATTCACTCTCGGACCCGCTATTTGAATATTCCGAATCAGATCCCGACTCACTTCCATCTCCTGAAAAGATTGGAAATAGGTAATGAGCACACTTGCCCAGTAGGTATCTTCACATCAACATGAAGTCACTATTAAAGTAAATAATATTTTTGCTCTAGAGGAATAAGGTAAAATCATGCGAATGCGATAAATCACAAGTAACCAAGGTAACAAGATGACCATGTAAGATAGAATGAACAAGTATGAACTAGCAAGAATGTAACAAGAATGGCCTTTCATGAACAAGAATGTACTAGCAAGTTCACATACTCATCACCCAAACATCTTTTGCTTATGAGCAAGTATTTGGTGAATTTCTGTGGAATATCATGTAACAAGCAAGAAAGTCATGTATGTGTATCGTCATGATGCCCGTGGATTATTACTTATTTATAGAGAAAGTACTCCCAACGCAATGCGACGCCAGTAGCATCATACCCCATGGTTTACAGTATGTTTCCGACAATCAGCCGAGGGGACTAGTATAGAGCCCTTGAACACAATCAGTGCTCGATCGCATCTTCAAGTATAAATCAAGCTATTTCCACGTTTCAAGCAATAAAATATGGCCAATAATATAACAAGTTCAATAAGTTCATGATAACAATAATTCAATGAATGAACGCTTCAATTAAGAACATGAGATATCAAGGATGATTTAAGACGATGTCATGCTCATGGAAATAATTCGGTAGCATCACGGTACATTTCTTATTTTTTCCATAATTAAATTAAGTATCTTGAACAATATGACTAGTCCTAGACCATCAATAATCCATCTAAGAACTTTAGAATATCAACCCTTTGGTCAAACCTCGGGTTAAAGAAATTAGAACTGTGCCGGTCTAATATTGGGTCATTACATGAACATAACGGTCGAGTGTTGGGCCGTTAGAAAGGTTGAATCCAGAAGAGAATAGATATGGACTCAAACAGTGTGACGGTCATGTATTGGACCGTTATATGTGCCTGACGGTCGAATATAGATCCGTTACATATCCAGAATCTGAAATCATCGATAGTGCTTTCTAACAATTTGGCTTTCATGGTACAATTAACTCGGCATCCTAGTGGGAATCCCAGGCTCGCAGAGAATTACGGACGCCTTGAAACAAGATTTCGTAGTCCATTGGAAGGAATATCCAATAGAGAGGTCCCCATGTTCAAGAATATGTTCCTATAATGCAAAGTGTGAACTAATGGCCATATGCTAGAATATATGTCGTGTACTTAGAGAAAGTGACTCTATAGATAGAAAAAGACTGTGTAGCGATGTGAAACTATGATAAAAACTCTATCATTACATCATTTAAAATCATAATGTAAATACAAAATTATAGTGTTTAGCTTAATGAAATTAACATATGCTTGAAATAACTAGAGATACTATGCAATTTCTATCATATGTCAATTTATAATCTCAAGGTCATGAAAATAGTTCAAAACTTAGATAACTACGCTTATTTATAAGTAAACTTGATTGTTCTTCAATCCTGTCTTGAATTGCCTAAACAAAGTATTCTGGCGGTCTAAGATGGGGGCATCACAGTGCCGTGACGGCTTATCGTGGGGCCGTCAGAGTGTTGTAACGCACTGCTTCTGGGTCGTCAGAGCTAACAGAGAAATTTAAAAACAACAGAGGGTGTGACGGCTTATCGTAAGGCCGTTATATCATGTGACGGTCTTTCCTTAATCTGTTAGAGGTTCTCCTGACAGTAAATAGAATAGGAAACTATGAAAATCTCTCATGCTTGGAAATCAAAATTCTTACACTATTCCAGTCATGAAAAATGAAGTATAGGCCAGCTACATGCATAGGTTGAAATGAATTAACAACAAAATACCTTTTATCTTTGATTAAGGCTAAGGATATGCATGTATGCATAACCCTACTAAAATATGAAATTCATGATCTATAATGAATATAATCAAGCAAAACTAGAGAGCTTTTATCCCTAACATGATGTTCTTTCCGTTCATGAGATAACCTACCTCTTTACTGGGCTTTAAACTTCTAATTTGAGTCTTCAAGGGTTGCCCTAGTTCTTCTCTTCCTGAGATTTTTCAGCAACTTCACGTTGCTCTAACTCCTCAGTATCTTGCCCTAAGGACGTGAAATTTGGAGGTTAGGAAGATGAGACTAAGAGGAATAAATAGTTATAAAGTATTTAACTCTAATTACCTCGTTTAGCTACTCTAATTTTTTTATCTTCAGCACCCTGTGGCATAGTTTCCTGGGTTGCCGTGATGAAACCAGCAACTTTGGAAGATCCTAACTACTTGGATACTCGACCTCCTAACATGAAAATTTGAGAGTTGTTAGCCTAATGTATTAGGAACAAAAGACTCTAAATAACTTACCCAAGATTCTATCTCCTTACCTTGATTCTTGACGAAGTAAAAGTAAGGGTCGCTCAGTTCAGAACTGGGTCCTATTTATAGAGTTTTGGCTAGGGTTTGAGGATTAGATCGATTCTAGAGTCCATATTTGGCCAGAACCTGATACCTAAGAGTCCTTAGTAATGTTATAAATTCTCCCAAGTTGGTCTCTTGTAGATAGGATTCCAAAGATCTAATCTTTTTATTCTTTCTTCCATTCACGGAACTGACAGAGTGTGACGGTCCAAGCTGGGCACGTTACATTACTGTGGCGGTCGCACGATAGATCGCTACATCGACTGTGAGCAGAATTCAATTTTATTCAAACTCTTTTTGTTAATTATCCACCTAATTATTTATACAAGGGGTATTTATCCTTATAATTCGTGAATAGGCTAAAGAACCTTCTACAATATGGGTCAAACTTAATGGGCTTGATCCTTGAACCTATTGGGCTTTATTTATTAAGGCTGGATTAGTTTCTTAACATAATTGGGCCTTATAATGATTTATTTAACCCAATATTCATTAATTAATTCATTTAGACCCTTAATAATTATAGAAAATTCTTAATTATATCAAAAATATTTTATAAAAATTCCAGGGCACTACATGCCATGTCCGAGTAGGTTTGTGTCCTAGGCATTTTTAGAGTCAATACATAACTAGTCTGTACAGTGATTAAGGTCGATGCACATTTTCTAGCCTAAGCACATGCATACTAGGCATGGTCAAAGCATCTATCTCATGCAAGTCTGAACATGCATTGTCTATTGTTGTTGAAGACAGTGCACGTTTGTGTTTCATATTTGCGTCTCATGTTGCATCTCACGCACACCCAAGGTCTGTGCATATGTTGCGTCTTAGTTTGTGTGTTCACACAACTAAGATCGGTGCAGGTTTTCGTCCAAAGCATATACACGTCGGTGCATATTAGAGTCAGTGCATACTTTCATCATGCATGATGGATTCTATGCAACAAAAGGTCTAATCACTCGGTCTGTGCATTCCTTGCCTCGGTGCAAGTTTTGCCTTGGGCAAAATAAGGTCTGCGCACGTTGTAGCCACAAGAGTTCATAGCATACACTATTCAGGTCTATGCATACTAGGGTCTGTGCACACTAGCAAGTCGGTGCACATCTTGCATGTAGCCATATAACATCTATGCATGTTCTGCATTATGCTTGCACATAGTCCGTGCATTCCACTGTAGCAGTCAGTGTATGTTTCTATAGAACACACATCTAGTCGGTGCACAAATAAGGTCGATGCACATTTATTTGCTTAACCTTGCATAAGGTCAGTACATTGCTTTTGTCACGCCCCGAGCGCAGAAGATACTCGGATATGCGCGATGAGTTTATATCCATCATGTCAATCAGAGTAGTAGTGTATTCGACACCAAAACAGAGATGCGCAAAATAGAAAGATAACCCAATCCTCTATTTCATAATGGATAGACTATTACAAATCCAATACTCTATTCAAAAGGAATAGTACATAGTTGACTCAAGAAAATAGGAAAAAGACTAGATGACACTTGGAAAAGCTCTAGCTCTTTCACTCTTGAATTTCCCCATCCGATTGACTTCCCTCGTCGTCGGAATTACCTGAAAAGTAGGGAACATACGGAGTGAGCGAACGCTCAGTAGGAAATTCTATCTCAAGCGCTAGCAAGGGGTTTAAGTAATTACAATTTTTCATGAATGTACTATAGCTATGCATGCTCGCATAAAATGACAAGATGGAGAGAGAATTTATCAATAAGACAGCAAGATGAACTAGTCACGAGCTTTCAAGAAAAGATGACAAGATATTCAAGCAAGTACTCTTTAGCAAGTCATGTCAAGAACTTTGGCTATCATGTATCAAGCAAGCAAGTAATTACCCTTTCTCGGGTCACGCAATTCATGTCAAGTCAAGTACGAGTCAAGTACAAGATTTATGTGGAATGTCCAATCAAGCTAGTCATGCACTCGGTATAATGCCAGATACCTTATCATTCAACTCCCATGGGCACAAGTACTTTCGGGTGCTCCTCCCATGACTAGATCGGGCCCTATATGCGCAGGCATTTATCATGTATATTTGACATCCACTCTTGTATCTATATATATATAGCCAATATGGAATTTCAACAATTTAAGCTTGTAGACACGTAGGATAACTTTGAGAGAATGGAGTCCAAAAATACGACATTGGACATAGATAGGCGATAACAACGGTACAATCATGATGAACGATGAAACTAGGTGGAATTAGGTTCTCTTAACTCGGGTACCATGACAAACAAGTATGGACATTCTTTATATAGAATTGAGGTCCACATGAACAGTACATCAAAGGTAAGATACCCTCATTCTTATTATAGAATTGAGGTCCACAAGAACATCAACAAATGGCATGATATCATCATCCCATTAAGAACTCTCATGATATACTCTTTGCATATCATAAGGGCCGGTATACCATGTTTCTTTAGAGTGACATGGCATTCAATAGTGTAATGTGTTTTTAGGGTACAACCAGCTCAGTCGACCTTGAGGGAATCCAAGGTACGAGGAGTCTTACGGAGGTCTCTATGACTAACTCGCTAGTCCAAGGGAACGGAATGTCCAATGGAGAGCTTGTATGTCAATGAGAATTGAGGGTGATCGATAAAACATCATGAAACGTGGGACTATACTCACGGAGTGGAGATATAGTGCCGATATACATATATATAGATATACTGAAACCATCGGTTATCAGAAACAGGGTAAAAATATTTTTACAGGAAACTAACGACTTAAGTAAAGTCACTACTTAAGTAATTAACGCCTTCAGTAAGGGCGTTTATCTATTTTACATTTTTGCAAGATTTCAATATTTCAGTATTTTACCAAAAATGCGCCCTTGTAAGGGGCGTTTATTTACAAGTTGACGACGTATACAGTGGTCGTTCATTCTTTACTTTTATTTTTGCAGAATATATATTTTCAGTAATTTATCAAAAACACGCCCTGGACAGGGGCGTTACTTTTCAATTCACGTCCTGAACAGGGGCGTTAGTCAAGTGAGAGACGACCTATACAGGGTCGTGAATTCAAGAATTTACAATATTTCAGGAAATAAAATTCTAAGAGACAAGAGACATGATCATGACAGAAATTAGCAGGGATTCACAGGTCGAGTCATGCAATATATTTTAGATTGGATTTTTCATATCTATTAAATTTTTAAACGTGGATCAATTATTAATTACATGTGATTTTCATGAGATTAACGCCTACAGGGCAGGGCGTCAAATCTGAAATTGACGACCTGGTGCAGGTCCTTTCTTTAAAGTAGCGCCCTGGACACGGGCGTCTCTTGCAAAAATATTACAGAAACGTGTAGAAACCATCAGGAAACTTATCTACATGACATGCATGATGCGTTACTATGAATTTAATTTGTTTGGGCTACGTTGCTTGAGAAAACCTACCTTGATGATGATAAACTGACGGATGAACATATGTAGGTTCTGAACGATACTCTGTTTTATAAACAGAGTCTTTTTGAAGCTTTCGATCCTAATAGCAGCAGCAAGGGTAGTAATAGGTTGCAGATGAAGAACCCTCAATTCTTCAGTAGGTTATGATGACTTCCCTACAGAAAAATAAGATGAAGAAACATTAGTTTTTCTTCATAATACTTACTGAAGGTAGAGGAAAGAAGAACTTACCCTTTCGTTCTTCACAACGTGAATCTTCTTAACCTGTAAGAAGAGAAGAAGACGAAGAACCTGTTAATGTTCTTCATACCATCGTAAACAGAAAAGAAGAAGAAAGAACCTTGGTTCTTCACCTACCGTAGAATAGTCTGAACGCCAAATAGCCTTCTCGGTTCAAGCAGTAGGTTATTTATAAGATTTAGGTGAACCTAATAGAGTTAGTGTTTGATTGGAAGTAACACTTCCATGATAGAGTTATTACTACATTCGAACTCTTTCTCATAGTTATCATCTTACCTTGGATAGACTCCTGGGTCGAACGAAACTCAAACTGAATTAGCGACCTAGGTCAGGGCGTCGAATTTAAATTGACGCCTTGTCAAGCGTCGTTTCTTGTTGAAACGCGTCCACTCAAGGGACGTTACGCTAACTTGCCCTTTTTATTTATTTTGGTCGTTTGAAATTTGATGCCTTGATGTGTGGGCGTCCTTTCTTCAAAACACGCCTTAGGTAAGGGCGTTTTATTTTAAAGTAGCGCCTATATCTGAGGCGTTATTTTCATCAGGTTTTAATTATTTTTATCCCAAGCTCTTTCGTTTATTTATTAAATCTTTTAATCTATTTTGATTTATTTTATTTATCAGGGTTGCTACACCCTCCCCCACTTAAAAAGAATTTGGTCCCCAAATTCCATATCATATATTTACATATGGAGAGTGTAGAGTATGTACCTTCTAAAATAAGTCTGGAAATCGCTTCATCATAGATTTCTCGGTCTCCCATGTAGCTTCTTGTTCTGAATTCTTATTCCATTGTACTTTTAGCATGGGAATAACCTTACTCCTTAGGGTCCGTACTTATCGATCTAAGATCTTCATAGGCTTCTATTCATATGTGAGATCTTTCTGGATCACTAGATTTCCATGCTCAATGATATGTGATGGATCATGCACATACTTCTTTAACATAGATATGTGGAACACATTGTGAATATCTGACAATTGAGGGGGTAATGCGATGCGATAAGCAACCTCGCCAACTCTTTCTAGAATTTCAAAAGGTCCGATGTATCTTGGTGTAAGCTTGCCTTTAACACCAAATCTCCGTATGCCACGTCCAGGTGATATCTTGAGAAATACATAATCTCCGATTTGGAATTCAAGATCTCTCCATCTTGTATCAGCATAAGCATTTTGCCTTGTCTGAGCTACTTGCAATCTTTCTTTGATCAATTGTATCTTCTCGGTAGTGTCCCTTACCATTTCTGGACCTAACAGTTATTTCTCTCCAACTTCGTCCCAGCATAAGGGTGATCGACAACTCCTTCCGTATAAGGCTTCAAAAGGTGCTAGTTGTATACTTGCCTGGTAGCTATTATTGTATGCAAATTCGACCAGAGGCAAGTGATCATGCCAGTTCCCACCAAAATCAGTAATGCATGCTCTTAGCATATCCTCGACTACTTGATTGGTTCTCTCGGTATGACCATCCGTTTGAGGATGAAAGGTTGTGCTAAAGTTAAGTCTCGTTCCCAATGAATGTTGTAGTCCTTTCCAAAAATGAGAAGTAAAACAGGGATTTGCTCCGACTCTTGGGGCTAGTAAATATTAGTTCTGGAAAGTCCTTGAATGTAACCTTACTATTGCGGCAATCAACTGTTGCTGATACTTGGATAACCAATCTGCCCCTAGTATAACATCATACTCTTTCAGATCTAAACATATGAGATCAATAGGGAGATTTCTACCCTGAACCAATACTTCGCAGTTTTGGTAATGATGTGTAATATCAGTTTCATCATCCAGAGGAGTAGACAAAACTAACTTTATCCATTCCAGTTCTAGGGGTAATGGGTCAGCAAACTTCTTAGAAACAATAGAATGCGATGCACCAGTATCAATTAAGACATATGCATTCCTGGAACAAACTTTCAATGTACCTTCCACTAAGTCGCCTCCTTCTACTTGCTCAGTCTCCCTGATTGCATGAAGACGAGCATTCTTGGTTACTGGGCGTTTTCCGTCATCGGCTTGATTATTTAGTAATGGGCAATCAGGAATCCGATGCTCACGACTCCCACAACGGAGACATGCTCCCAATTTCCTCCAGCATTCTTCTGCTCTATGACCCGCTTTATCACAATGTTTGCACACTGTATTTGGAGAGGTAGTGGTGATAGAGAAGGGCTTGGTCTTCTTGAACTTTTGGTCTTGCGAGGGAATACCTCCATTGCTAGGCCTCTTCTTGAAGTTGGGTTTAAAGGAACCCAAACCTGTAACTTGTTCCTTCTTATCCTTACCACGAATCCTATCAGACAGTTCCGTGGCATCTTCTAATAGTTGAGATCGGCGTACTATCTCCGAGTAGACTTGAATGTCCATCGGCGCCAGTTGAGTAATAGCTTGGGGCCTGAGCCCATTAAGAAACCTCCTAGCTTTCATTTTCTCGGTGCTAACTAGATGCTTAGCATATCGAGACAATCTAGAGAATTGGGCCTCATACTCGGCCACTGACAAGGATCGTTGTTTTAATGCAGCAAATTCTGCAGCCTTCTTTTCCTGAACTCGGTCCGAGAAATATTTTGCGTTGAAGTGTTCAACAAATTCCTCCCACGAAACCTGATGTTGATTTATAGTAGCCTCTATTGATTCCCACCAGCATCTAGCATCCCTTTCTAACTGAAAAGTAGCTAATAAGACCTTATCTTGATCCGTGCATTGCATAACACGGAATATTCATTCTGTCTCCCTAATCTAGTGTTCAGCGTCATCTGGATCAGTAGAACCCGTGAACTTGGGTGGGTTCATGTTCTTGAAAGTCTGGTGGAGACTTCCTGCTCGTTGTCCACCTCCTAGTGTTACTTGTTGCAGCACTTGAGTCATGCCTTGAAGGGTACGCTGCATGTTGCGCCATTGAGCACGTTCAGTAGCCATTATCCTATAATTACAATAACTAGGTTAATATGTGATTGTATTTAAAGACTCATATACTATGTTAACTTTAACCCTTGGTTCTACCCAATCTCACTGGTTAAAGGTTTGAACATATCCTTGGACTTGGGTTTTCCTAGGAATTGAATACCCTATGCTCTGATACCACAAAAACTGTCACGCCCCGAGCGCGGAAGATACTCGATATGCGCGACGAGTTTATATCAATCATGTCAATCAGAGTAGTAGTGTATTCGACACCAAAACAGAGATGCACAAAATAGAAAGATAACCCAATCCCCTATTTCATAATGGATAGACTATTATAAATCCAATACTCTATTCAAAAGGACTAGTACATAGTTGACTCAAGAAAATAGGAAAAAGACTAGATGACACTTGGAAAAGCTCTAGCTCTTTCACTCTTGACTTTCCACATCCGATTGACTTCCCTCGTCGTTAGAATTACCTGAAAAGTAGGGAACACACGGAGTGAGCGAACGCTCAGTAGGAAATTCTATCTCAAGCGCTAGCAAGGGGTTTAAGTAATTACAATTTTTCATGAATGTACTATAGCTATACATGCTCGCATAAAACGACAAGATGGAGAGAGAATTTATCAATAAGACATCAAGATGAACTAGTCACGAGCTTTCAAGAAAAGATGACAAGATATTCAAGCAAGTACTCTTTAGCAAGTCATGTCAAGAACTTTGGCTATCATGTATCAAGCAAGCAAGTAATTACCCTTTCTCGGGTCACGCAATTCATGTCAAGTCAAGTACGAGTCAAGTACAAGATTTGTGTGGAATGTCCAATCAAGCTAGTCATGCACTCGGTATAATGCCAGATACCTTATCATTCAACTCCCATGGGCACAAGTACTTTCAGGTGCTCCTCCGAGGACCAGATCGGGCCCTATATGCGCAGGCATTTATCATGTATATTTGACATCCACTCTTGTATCTATATATATATAGCCAATATGGAATTTCAACAATTTAAGCTTGTAGACACGTAGGATAACTTTGAGAGAATGGAGTCCAAAAATACGGCATTGGACATAGATAGGCGATAACAACAGTACAATCACGATGAACGATGAAATTAGGTGGAATTAGGTTCTCTTAACTCGGGTACCATGACAAACAAGTATGGACATTCTTTATATAGAATTGAGGTCCACATGAACAGTACATCAAAGGTAAGATACCCTCATTCTTATTATAGAATTGAGGTCCACAAGAACATCAACAAATGGCATGATATCATCATGCCATTAAGAACTCTCATGATATACTCTTTGCATATCATAAGGGCCGATATACCATGTTTCTTTAGAGTGACATGGCATTCAATAGTGTAATGGGTTTTTAGGGTACAACCAGCTCAGTCGACCTTGAGGGAATCTAAGGTACGAGGAGTCTTACGGAGGTCTCTATGACTAACTCGCTAGTCAAAGGGAACGGAATGTCCAATGGAGAGCTTGTATGTCAATGAGAATTGAGGGTGCTCGATAAAACATCATGAAACGTGGGACTATACTCACGGAGTGGAGATATAGTGCCGATATACATATATATAGATATACTGAAACCATCAGTTATCAGAAACAGGGTAAAAACATTTTTACAGGAAACTAACGACTTAAGTAAAGTCACTACTTAAGTAATTAACGCTTTCAGTAAGGGCGTTTATCTATTTTACATTTTTGCAAGATTTCAATATTTCAGTATTTTACCAAAAATGCGCCCTTGTAAGGGGCGTTTATTTACAAGTTGACGACGTATACAGTGGTCGTTCATTCTTTACTTCTATTTTTGCAGAATATATATTTTCAGTAATTTATCAGAAACACGCCCTGGACAGGGGCGTTACTTTTCAATTCACGTCCTGAACAGGGGTGTTAGTCAAGTGAGAGACGACCTATACAGGGTCGTGAATTCAAGAATTTACAATATTTCAGGAAATAAAATTCTAAGAGACAAGAGACATGATCATGACAGAAATTATCAGGGATTCACAGGTCGAGTCATGCAATATATTTTAGATTGGATATTTCATATCTATTAAATTTTTAAACGTGGATCAATTATTAATTACAAGTGATTTTCATGAGATTAACACCTACAGGGCAGAGCGTCAAATCTGAAATTGACGACCTGGTGCAGGTCCTTTCTTTAAAGTAGCGCCCTGGACACGGGCGTCTCTTGCAAAAATATTACAGAAACGTGTAGAAATCATCAGGAAACTTATCTACATGACATGCATGATGCGTTACTATGAATTTAATTTGTTTGGGCTACGTTGCTTGAGAAAACCTACCTTGATGATGATAAACTGACGGATGAACAAATGTAGGTTCTGAACGATACTCTGTTTTATAAACAGAGTCTTTTTGAAGCTTTCGATCCTAATAGCAGCAGCAAGGGTAGTAATAGGTTGCAGATGAAGAACCCTCAATTCTTCAGTAGGTTATGATGACTTCCCTACAAAAAAATAAGATGAAGAAACATTAGTTTTTCTTCATAATACTTATTGAAGGTAGAGGAAAGAAGAACTTACCCTTTCGTTCTTCACAACGTGAATCTTCTTAACCTGTAAGAAGAGAAGAAGACGAAGAACCTGTTAATGTTCTTCATACCATCGTAAACAGAAAAGAAGAAGAAAGAACCTTGGTTCTTCACCTACCGTAGAATAGTCCGAACGCCAAATAGCGTTCTCGGTTCAAGCAGTAGGTTATTTATAGGATTTAGGTGAACCTAATAGAGTTAGTGTTTGATTGGAAGTAACACTTCCATGATAGAGTTATTACTACATTCGAACTCTTTCTCATAGTTATCATCTTACCCTAGATAGACTCCTGGGTCGAACGAAACTCAAACTGAATTAGCGACCTCGGTCAGGGCGTCGAATTTAAATTGACGCCTTGTCAAGCGTCGTTTCTTGTTGAAACGCGTCCACTCAAGGGACGTTACGCTAACTTGCCCTTTTTATTTATTTTGGTCGTTTGAAATTTGACACCTTGATGTGTGGGCGTCCTTTCTTCAAAACACGCCTTAGGCAAGGGCGTTTTATTTTAAAGTAGCGCCTATATCTAAGGCGTTATTTTCATCCGGTTTTAATTATTTTTATCCCAAGCTCTTTCGTTTATTTATTAAATCTTTTAATCTATTTTGATTTATTTTATTTATCAGGGTTGCTACAGCTTTGCTTAAGGATGATGTGGTGCTAGACTCGGATTCAGAGGGGGGTGAATGAATCTCACCTTTAAAAACTTCGCCCAATTAGAAATTGAAGGAATCAGAGTTACGAATAGAAATCAATTGAGCTCTTCCAAATAAGAGATTCGGAGAAGCACTTGATCAGTCAGTTGGACTGCTAAAATGTAGACACCTAACCAAGTCTAGTCCGTAGACAGGGTCAAATAAGACCAGCGGGTGCCTTAAAACATTCAGACAGAATACTCACTTGAAATGCTCCTAGCCATTCATCTAGCGACAATCAGATAAGAAATCTGACCAAGGAGACAAGAGCTTTTTAGGTTGTTCGGTCCGCAAACCTACGTCCACCCCACACTCAAACTTGAGTGTGGATTCCGCTGATACATAGCTTAAACCGCTGGGCCTCACAGCTTGCCTACAACTGTTGAGCATCACAGCTTGCTTCTGCTAGGCAGTACAGCTTAGCCATCCGCTGTCTAACAGCTTGACCCGCTGGGCAATACAGCTTAGCCGACCAGAGGAATCCTCATCTGCAACCGTTGAGTAGCACAGCTTGCTCCGCTGACAAACATCTTGAAGAAAAGTAGAAAAGAAAACAAGATATGGAAAGGACACAACAATGGAAAGCTGTAAACGATGAAGCACGAAGTGGCTCTCAAAGAGCTGACTGGCCTGGATTTGATCCACGGTCCAGTAGAGACTAATCTTCAGATGACTATCTTCTTCTTCTTCTTTTCCCTCTCTGCTGTTCTCTCTTCTCTTCTCTTTCTTACTCTTCCTCTTTGGATCGTGTCGGCTCTTTCTGCTTCTGTTCTTCTGAAGTATTTTCACGATCCTCTTTCTCCAGATGGAGAAGTTCCCCTTTTATAGCAATAGCAGATAGGTGGGCATGTGTCTTCTACAAATTCCTACCTTAGTGCCTTGACCATGTGGAAGCATTTCAGCTTGCTACTTTACACGTGCCACGATCCTGGCACATCCTCCATTCTTGGAGCACGTGCCCTTCTTAAATTCTTCGAGCAGAGATCGTGCCAAGGTCAGACTTAGTATCAGCTTGAATCAATCTGAAGATAATAGAAAGATGCACTGAGTTAGTTCGAGATTTAAACTAAGTGTGGATAGACTTGATGCATATAATGCGGTATGCATATGGGAAAGTATGCATAATGAAAAGGGGTGCACAGACTTCCTATATACATATGAGGGACTAAATGCATGTACTGACTTGGTCAACAAATGTGTGAGCTTTGTATGCAACAATCACAGCTATGCACAGACTTAACTATGTATAAGTATATGAAACGCACATTGGAACGGACAACTCATGCACAGACATGCCACCGAGATGTGTACAGACTTTAGTGTGCAAGGGACAAAACGATGCATCGACTTGTTGTGCCTATAGTTTAAGCTTGAAAGCATAATGCACAGACCTAATGAAATGATGCACGAACTAAAATCCTCGAATCAACAAAAGTTGCACAGAGTTGTGTTCATGCAGCAACAAGAGTTGAACGGACTTAGTCGCGTGTAGGAATAAAAGTTGCATCGACTTGAGTTATGCATGCACAGACTTAACTGAAAAAGGTGCACCAACTTGACATGAACAAAAGGAAAACAAGCACTGACTTTGTGTGCTCGATGCGAGAGTCGCACCGACTTGCTGTGTCTACCGCAAAAAAAGTTGCACGGACTTGGTAACGAAATGAAACCATGCACTGACTTTACCTAACTGTGCTACAGTGCATTGCACCGACGTGATCTGCCCAAAGCAAACTATGCACCGACCTGAGCTTCAGCAAAAAGCATGAACATGAATAGTGATTTGTACAGACTAAGTGCGATATACCAAACCATGCATCGACCTTCTATGTGCGTGAACAACTAACATGGATCTTATGTATGAACCAGGATGAACATGTTATGCACAGACCCTGTCTAAGCAGGCTAGCATGATGTGCACGGACTTGACTGACCAATAGAAGGCATATGTTTAGACCTTGGTGTGTGCGTATGACTTAATCAACCTAGTAGAAAAGTGTGCACACAACCAGTTCGATGATATGTATATGCATGCAACTTAATATGCCATTGATCTGAAATGTGCATAGACCTTGAATGTAATGGACTAAGATGTGCATGAACCTCATATGGAGTCAATGTGGATATGCATTAACCTAAGTTGACGTAGAGCTGAACCTGGATAGATTTAATGCTTCATACACAGATGAACACACAAGAGTATAGACAGCACAAACACACTACACAGCAAACGGTCCTCATTAACGCACAGTGCAATGAACATATGCATGACCAAATGCATGTTTTATCAACATGGTGACTTATAGTGTTTGCTATCATCAAAATCACAGGGGCACAACAATCTCCCCCTTTTTGATGACGGCAACACTATGCGTCACATTGACACATGTCAAACTATTCTTCCCCTTTGACGTCATCAAAAAGAAAATAGGTTGAGAGAATCAGTGGAGAGGAAGACATGCATGATATGATTGAATGAAAATCTCCCCCCGGATAGAGAGGGAATTCGAATGGTGAGAGCTTGTTGAAAAATAAGAGAATGTCAAGGAGTCAGATGCTTCCCCGGATATAACCAAGACAAGTCATAGATGATTCTCCCCCTCAGAAGGATACTGCTAAGAGAGCATCAGCAAAACACAAGGATGATGAAGTTTTCCAAAGAGTAACTGATCAGAAGAATCTCATAGCATATATCACTGTTATAAATCCAAGTACAGATAGACTCTCCTATCATAAGGGCTTATGAATTAGAATGCATGACACGACATGTTTAGGCATAATGTATACCAAATTTGTCACTTATATTCAATACTCATATCTGAACCTGAGTTTTAATAGAGGTGAACCAATTATCCATGTGATATTCCAATTCAATCTTCTTCCATCTTACACAAATAATCTCAATGACTCCTTTAGGAGTTACACATTGTAGTATTAAGACAAAACACCTTTAATTGTATTTGAAGTTAGCTATTTGTTGAAAATTTTTGAAATTTACTCTTGATCAGCACTTTATTTTTCCTGAGCAATCTTGGTTGATCAACACCTTTTTACATGAGATAAAACATGTCTTAGGTGAAATGACCCAATTACTCAGTGTGATAATCGCATTTCCTCTCAAACATGAGAACAGAGTTACCAATGAAGTATCTTTTTACATGAGGAAACACCTTGATTAGCGGTCGGGATCCCTAGTTACTCAACACAACCATGCCATTGCTCTGTCAGATTTTCAAATTTTTTTTTTTACCGAACCACCTAAATATTTTTTTTTATAATAGAGGAAACTATGGTACTTCATGACTTAGGTTAACTCCATTTCTTTGATAGAGCACCCAGTTTCTCGGTGACCAAAGTCATTACTCTGATTTTTGTTTTCCATTTCAGTCAACTTCATTCAAATTTAATGTTTAAGAACAATACTACCATCATGTATCTCAACCAAAGTAACCTTGATTTTAAATTTTCAGATTTCAGAAGATTTTGACGATAGATTACATGAAACAGTTGGTTAAAGTTTATTAAAACTTGTGATTCAGATACTTTCAAGTCTTTCAAGTTCAAATTCATGAATACATTAGACTTATACTAGTCTAGATCAGTAAATATTCTTAAACCTATATGATAGAATTTTCTTTTAAGATTTTAGATTTATAAGTGAGATACACAGATTTAAGTTTCTTCAAGATCAGTTCAAGCAATGTATTAAAAAAAAACTATCATCAGCAGAAACAATGATCAGTTGCAATGAATGCATTTACAACATTTCAGCTTACAAGGAGTGTATTCATGACATCATTAATCAGAGAATGAAGGAATTTTAAGGAGATTCTAATCTGAAAAGATTTGAGAAGATTTTCAAGCAGGTGCAACAGTGAATTGATCAAATGAGAAGGGTTCTTTAAGGGTCACAATATAGAACAGGGTCAATCCAACCAGCTTGACAATATTGACAAAAATGAAATCAAGTGACACTCTCCTTCAGCAGCTTAAAAAGTGGCAGACCGAGAAGTTTCAGATTCAAGATAAGTGAGAGTTCAAATAATGAGAAGTATCAGATAGAATCAGTAGTACAGAATTCTTCCAAGAGAAGCACCCTTTCAGCAACACCAATATCAATACACCAGGATGAGTGAAAGCATGTCATAATGAGAATCAGGATAGATGCTTCCCCTGACAAAATGCACAGGATATCAAGAAGTGTATATGTCATCATACATGTATCATGAGTACCCATGAGCTCCCTCTGAATGCATGCACTCAACATTCTTTATGGTGTTTTTCAAAATTAATGAACTGCTATGCAATTTACTACATGTATGCAAACAACTCCTGAGTGACATGTAGACCGTGCAAGGACGTTGACAACACATACATCATGCAAATATTTAAGACGAACGATTTCAGCTAAAAGACTTTAAAACAAGTTTTCAGAGATGACCTGAAGTGTGCAATCCTGGGGTTCCAATTTATGAGTGCCTTGGTTTATTGACCCCCTTTATTCCATTCCAAGGCACATCTGAAGGTTAGCATTCTATTTGGCATGGGCAGGTACCCAAATAGTCTTGGGTCCTGCATGGTTAATAGCACCTTTGATGGGTGCTTTCCATAGTCCTTGGGCTTTTGAGTCATCAAATATCATTGAACACCAGTCATTCATGGAGTGCCCAAATTGCCCACAATAATGACAGGAAACAACATGCTTTGATTTCTTGTTATGCATACAATTATTAGCATGAAATTTTTGTGCATTAACATGAAATTTTCTATTATTAGCATGAACATATTGTTTTCCATAACCTGCCATCCAGCAGTCAGAAGCTCGGTGGCCTGACCTTCCACATTCAAAATATGCAAGCGATTTTTCTTTAAAAGCAAAATTATTTCTACCAAAAGTATTTTCTTTTGTAGGAAGGTTGACATGTTTAGAGTTGAATTTTCTGTCTTGAGCGTGCCAACAGTCCTTGACTGTGTGGCCATGCTTTCCACAGTGAGAGCAAGCAAAAGAGTTTCTTCTATGAAAACCTGACCAGAATTCAGTAGCCATATTACCAGACTTGTTAGATAAATGGCCATGAGGTCTCCTTGGAACAATGGTTCTCCTTGGAGCCTTGAACTCATTCTTCTTCAAGAACCAGCAATCATGGTTTGCATGACCAGATCGTCCACAATGGGAACATTTGAGTTGCCTCTTCTAGGCAAACTGATTCTTGGGTAAGCTTTTAATAAAATGCATATGTGTATTTCCTGAATTTTTAATTTTCTTCATTCTATTATGAGCATTCAATTCATCAGATTTTAGGATATAGCAATTATGCATCATATGACCGAATCTTCCACAATAATGACATGATACCTTTTTAGTGTGAGTGTGTGAGAGATCATGTGCCTTGTGTACATCATTCTTTGTACCAGCAGGAGTGTTTTTGTTCTTTTTCTGTAGATTTTCATTCCTTTTCAGTTTCTGAATTTGTTCTATAAATTTGGGATTGACAGTGGATTTTTGATTTTTCTGAGCACTGAATTCGAAGATAGGTACACTAGATGTAATAGTTGGCTCAGAGATACACACGAATGAAGTGTGAAGCTTACTGTCAAGGCCATTTTTATTTGCTGGGTTAAAACCCAGACCCTCACGTTGGAAATTGATTTTGCAACCAAGGAGTTTATCCAAATTATCCTTTCCACTCACAATTTTTTCAAGAGATGTGTTCAAGTCAGAGATTTCAGATTCAAGTGTTGAAACATTAAGTTCTAGGCCAATAATTTTAGTTTCATAGGAAATGACCTGATTATGCAGTGCATCATTCAGATTTTTCAATGTTTCATTTTCCTGTTTGAGTTTGAGCTGATTTTCAAATTTATTTCCATCAACAACACATTTTCCTTTTTCTAGAGCACGCAGTCTCTCTGACATAGCAGTGTTTAACTGCTTCAACTCTTCATTCCCTTTTTGTATCAGTTTCAATTTTTCATTTTCAGATTTTAAATTTTTGATTTGTTCAGCAGAATTTTCGTCATTAGTAATGCAACTTTGCTGTTCTATTAGAACTTCTTCTCTCTATTCATCTTTCAAACTTTTATTGAGCAATTCATTATTCTCATCTCTTAATGTGGCAACTAGATCCTTATACCATTCAACATCAATATGAAGACTCTCGTTAACTTCTTTCAGACATGAGCAATCCTTGCAAGTAGATTCACATGTAGTTTCAGCATTGACTTTTAAGCTCTATTTCCTAAGACATTCATTCTCAGATTTTAAGACATTCAATTCAGAGCTAACACACTCTAAATCTTTTAGCAGTTTTTCATTCTGAACTACATTATTGTTATGAGCCTGATCATCATCAATCATGCTAAGTCTTTCCTTTAGTTCAGCAATTTCACAAGCAAGCTCTTGATTTTCCTTTTTATGTAAACCAATTTGTTTCATAAGCATTTCTTTTTCAGATTTCAAATGATCTAGATATGAAGTAACAGAATTAAAATCTTTTAGTTGTCTTCTAAATATGTCATTTTCTGTTGTTAGGATTTCCATGTCCTCACCTCCAGAATTAGCATTCACATGATTATTTAACTTCTTTTTCAATGATTTATTTCATTTTTTTCAACTGTTCGTAAGAACCAAGCAAATCATTGTATGCTCCAATCCAATCATCCACAGTATACTTTTCAAATTCAGAAGGTACCTCATCTTCATCTTCTTCTTCATTTTCTTCTTGCTGTCCATCATCGTCAACCATCAGACATGTATTACGATTCCTGGTAAGCTTCAGTTTCTCCAAAATCTTCTTGGCAGACATACAGGAAGAAATACATAAAATTAGAGCTTTGTCAAGTGATGCTTTCATTAAATCTAATGCTCTTGAGTTGACAGTCTTTCAATTTATCCTTATTCGTCCATCTAGATTTATTCCTCAATAATTTATGTGGACCGTGAGTTATCACCTTCCAAAGGTCAGGATCGGTTGATTTTACATACCGATGGAAGTTCTCTAACCAAAGATCGAAATCATTACCTCTGAATATTGGGGGATGAGCCATCGAGAGATGATAAATGCACTGTAATCAGTTACGCAAAGCGAGGCACTAAATTAGTGAAACAAAACACCGAATACAGGAAACCCACTCTTAAATGCACCACAGAAGTTGCAGGATCTGCTGCGAATCATTGGATCCAATGCACAGTAAACCGCTCTGTCACGCCCCGAGCGCGGAAGATACCCGGAGATGCGCGACGTGTCTATATCAATCATGTCAATCAGAGTGGTCGTGTATTCGACACAAAGACAGAGATGCGCAAAATAGCAAGATAACCCAATCCTTTATTTCATAATGGATAGACTATTACAAATCCAATACTCTGTTTAATAAAAAGGAAAAGAATACATATTTGACTCAAGAAACTATAGAAAAGACTAGACGACACTTGTAGAAGCTCTATCACTTTCACTCTTGATTATTCCCATCCGATTGACTTCCATCGTCGTCGGACTTACCTGAAAAGTACAAAGGGACAAACGGAATGAGCGAACGCTCTGTAAGAAATTATATCTCAAGTACTAGCGAGGGGTTTAAGTAATTACATTTTTATGAATGCAATAAAGCTATGCATGCTCGCATAAAACGACAGGATAGATAGAATGTAGTATCAAGGAAATAAGATGAACTTATCATGAACTTTCAACAAGATAACAAGTTTATTCGAGATATTCAGGCAAGCACATTTAACAAATCATGTCAAGAACTTTGGCTATCATGTATCAAGCAAGCAAGTAAATTACCCTTTTTCGGGCCACGCATTTCATTTCATGTCAAGTACGAGTCAAGTACAAGATGTGTGTGGAATGTCCAATCAAGCAAGTCAAGTACTCGGTATAATGCCAGATACCTTATCATTTTAACTCCCATGGGCACAAGTACTTTCGGGTGCTCCTCCCAGGACCAGATCGGGCCCTATATGCACAGGCATTTATCATGTGTTTTGACATCCACTCTTGTTTATATAGCCAATATAGAATTTCAATAATCAAGCTTGTAGATACGTATGACAACATTGATAGAATAGAGTCCAAAAATATGACAAAGGCCGTAGAATGGCGATAATAACGGTATAATCACGAGTTCGATAAAACTAGGTAGAATATGGTTCCCTTAACTTAGGTACCATGACAAATCAATATGGACATTCTTTATATAGAATTGAGGTCCACATGAACATTAGATCAAGCAAGATACCCTCATTCTTATCATAGAATTGGGGTTTACAAGAATGACACGATATGGCATGATATCATCATCCCATCAAGAATTTCTTATGATATACTCTTTGTATAATCATAAGGGCCGGTATACCATGTTTCTTTAGATTGACATGGCAAGGATCGTGTAATGGGTTTTTAGGGTACAACCAGCTCAGTCGGCCTTGAGGGAATCCAAGGCTACGAGGAGTCTTACGGAGGTCTCTATGACTAACTCGCTAGTCCAAAGGAACGGAATGTCCAATGGAGAGCTTGTATGGCAATGAGAGTTGAGTGTGATCGGTAAATCAACATGAAAACATGGGACTATACTCACGGAGTGGAGAATAGTGCCGATATATATATATATATTATAATATATAAAACCATCGGTTAGCAAATCAGATGAAAATCAGTTTATAGTAAAATAACGACTTAGGTCAAGTCGTTTCTCAAGTAATTAACGCCTAACAGAAGGGCGTTTACATATGGTCCGTTTTGCAGAATTTTCAATAATTCATTAACTTATCTAAAATGCGCCTTGGGAAGGGGCGTTTCTTCAAGAGTTGACGACTACAGTAGCAGGCGTCTCCTTATTTATATATTTGACAGAATATCAATAATTTCATGAATTGTCTAAAACACGCCCTTAAAAGGGGCGTTACTGTTTAATTCTATTTTTCAGAATATATATATTTCAGGAATTTACAGAAAACGCGCCCTCTGAAGGGGCGTTATTAACATAATTACGCCCTAGTTCAGGGCGTTAGTTTCACAAGTCACGACCTAACTTAGGTCGTTAATTCGTCAAGGGTCATGAACAGTAACGAAGTTATATAATCAAGCAATTTTCCAAGACAGGACAGGTAAACTAGCAGGTAGAGTCATGCATTGTATTAGAATCAAGATTTCAAATATATCATCTTTATAACGTGGGTATTTATTATTTTCATAAAAGTAACGCCTGTGTACAGGGCGTTTATTCTGAAACTGACGACCATTGTTATGGTCGTTACTTTTAAAGTAGCGCCCTATTCAAGGGCGCTTCTTTCAATAATATTCCAGCAACGTCCGGGAAACTATAATAAAACTAATACATGATATGCATGATGCTTCTTGTATATATAAATTTAGTTTGGGCTACAAGACTTGAGAAAATCCTACCTTTAAGAGTTGATTTGGAGATGATCGTGAGGGGTTTTTGGCTAGCAGAAGATGATGGCTTTGATGAAGAGGCTTCTACAACAGCTTTCCTATGAGAGAAGAAACTGTATCAGTTTCTTTGAAATCTGATCATCACGTCAAAAGTGAAGAAAAGATCTTTACCAGCTCTCAACGTACGGCCACCGAGCTCCCTTAACCTGTATAGAGAAGAAGATGAAGAATTGTTAATTCTTCATGCAACTGAAGCAGAGAACAAAAAGGGAAATTAAGAAGAACGGTTTGTTCTTCACGTACCTCTGCAGTCGGAGGTATCAAATAGGTTTAGGGTTGTTCGATCAAGGCTTATTTATAAGATTTTGGAAATCCTATTAGGGTTAGTGATTGTGTGGAAGTAATGCTTCCCTAATAGAGTCCTTACCCTAGTAGACACTTACTGGATCAGGTTGATCCTTCCCCTGATAAGCTCTGGGTCGAACGGGTCCGAATGGAATTAACGCCTTAGGTAAGGGCGTCGATTCTTTAATTAACGACCTAGTTCAGGTCATTTCTTAAGAAACGTCTTGGATAAGGGCGTTCCTTGTTTTTGAAACACGCCCCATATATGGGCGTTTCTTTTACTTGCCTATTTGGTCGTGAGAGTTGACGACCGCACGTGTGGGCGTCCTTTCTTTAGTCACGCCTTTGATAGAGGCGTTCCTTTTTGAATTAACGCCCTAATAAGAGGCGTTATTTTAATTTTGTTTTACTTCATCTAATTAACCCTATTCTTATTATCTGTATTACTACTGTAATATATATATATATTAATTTATTTCAAATATTCATTTATCAGGGTTGCTACACCCTCCCCCACTTAAAAAGAATTTGGTCCCCAAATTCAATATATATATAATTATACATGTGGAGAGCGTAGAACATATACCTCTTAGAATAACTCGGGAAATCGTTTCTTCATAGATTCTTCGGTCTCCCATGTCGCTTCGCGTTCGGGATTCTTATTCCATTGCACCTTGAGCATGGGAATGACCTTATTCCTTAGAGCTCGTATTTCTCGATCCAAGATCTTCATGGGCTTCTGTTCATATGTGAGATCTTTCTGGATCACCAGATCTCCATGTTCAATAATATGAGAGGGGTCGTGCACATACTTTTTCAACATGGATATATGAAATACATTATGTACCTCGGACAATTGAGGAGGTAATGCGATGCGATAAGCAACCTCGCCAACTCTTTCGAGTATCTCAAATGGTCCGATGAATCTTGGCGTAAGCTTACCCTTAACACCAAATCTTCGTATGCCACGTCCAGGCGATATCTTGAGAAATACATGATCTCCGATTTGGAATTCAAGATCTCTTCTTCTTGTATCTGCATAAGTCTTTTGTCTGGTCTGAGCAACTTGTAATCTTTCTCTGATTACTTATATCTTCTCGGTTGTATCCCTTACCATGTCTGGACCTAATAGTTGTTTTTCTCCAACTTCGTTCCAGCATAAGGGTGATCGGCAACTCCTTCCATATAATGCTTCAAAAGGTGCCATCTGGATACTAGCTTGATAGCTGTTGTTATATGCAAATTCAACTAAAGGCAAGTGGTCATGCCAGCTTCCTCCAAAGTCAATAATGCATGCTCTCAGCATATCTTCAACAACTTGATTAGTTCGCTCGGTCTGACCATCCGTTTATGGGTGAAAAGCAGTACTAAAGTTGAGCCTTGTTCCCAACGAATGTTGTAATCCCTTCCAAAAATGAGAAGTAAAACGGGGATCTCTATCAGACACGATTGAGACAGGAATTCCATGTATCCTGACTATTTCTTTGATGTATAGTGCAGCTAGCACATCAATTGACCATCGGCTTTTGATTGGCAAGGAATGTGCCGATTTAGTCAATCGGTCAATGATAACCCAGATTCCATCATGTCCTCCTTTAGATTTAGACAAACCCATGATGAAGTCCATACCAATATCCTCCCATTTTCACTTAGGAATATCTAGAGGATGTAGTTTTCCCGCAGGCTTTTGGTGTTCCGCCTTGACCTGTTGGCATGTGAGACAGCGTGATACATAGTCCGCTATTTCTCTTTTCATATTGGGCCACCAAAAGTTCTTCTTTACATCTTGGTACATTTTAGTTGATCCAGGATGAATAGTGTACCTTGATCTGTGAGCTTCATCTAAGATCTTCTTCTTTAATTCCAGACAGTCGGGTATACAAGTTCTACCTTTGAATAATAATCTTTCATCAGAAGTTAGTTGGAAATCAGATTGTCCTTCCAATCTTCCTTTGATTTCCACTAACATAGGATCATCATCCTGAAGTGTTTGGATTTCAGATAATAAGTCTGACTGTATGCTTACATGAGATAATGTGACAAATTTGGATTCCGTGTCCAAGCTTATATTGAGCTCGGAGAATTGTTCAAGTAACCTCCATTCTTGCATCATACAATTTGCTATCATTGCTCTCGACTTTCGACTAAGGGCGTCAGCAACATAATTACCCTTTCCGGGATGGTATTGTATATTGAAGTCGAAGTCCTTGAGATATTCTAGCCAGCGTCTTTGTCTCATGTTTAGCTCCTTTTGTGAAAATAGATATTTGAGACTTTTGTGATCGGAGTATATAGTAAACTGTGCTCCATATAAGTAGTGTCTCCATATCTTTAGGGCAAATACTACCGCGGCCAGTTCTAAGTCATGGACGGGGTAATTCTCCTCATGCTTCTTCAGCTGACGTGAAGAGTATGCTATGACCTTTCCTTGTTGCATTAGGACACATCCGAGGCCAATGCCAGAAGCATCAGTGTAGACCTCGAATTTCTCTCCTTCTATCGGTAGAGCTAAGACCGGAGCTGTGGTGAGATGATCCTTGAGAGTTTGGAAACTGCTTTCACATTCCTCACTCCATTCATATCGGATCTCCTTACGAGTTAATCCTGTAAGTGGTACGGCGATCTTAGAGAAATCTTTAATGAATCGTCGATAATAGCCTGCAAGACCTAAGAAACTTCTGATCTCGCTTGCATTAGTGGGTCTTTCCCAGTTTCTCACAGCTTCAACTTTTGACGGATCTACAGATAATCTGTCCTTTGATATGACATGCCCGAGAAAAGCCACTTCTTCAAGCCAGAACTCGCATTTGCTGAGTTTAGCATATAATTGATTTGTCCTCAAGACTTGCAATGCAATCCTCAAATGCTCTTCATGTTCTTCCTTAGTCTTGGAATATATCAATATATCATCAATGAAAACCACCACAAATTGATCTAGATAAGGCCTGAATATGCTATTCATCAACTGCATAAAGGCAGCAGGGGCATTTGTTAGTCCAAAAGGTATAACAACAAATTCATAGTGGCCATACCTGCTTCTGAACGCAGTTTTATGAATATCTTCGTCTTTAATCCTCAATTGATGATAACCAGACCTGAGATCAATCTTGGAGAAATGTTTGGATCCAGAAATCTGATCAAATAATTCATCGATTCTCGGCAGTGGATACTTGTTCTTGATAGTAGATGATTCAACTGTCGATAGTCGATACACAATCTCATGGATCCATCCTTCTTCTTTACAAATAGGACTGGGGCTCCCCACGGGGAAGTACTTGGTCTAATGAACCCTTTTTGAATCAATTCCATCAATTGCTTCTTTAATTCTTTTAGTTCTGCAGGGGACATTCTATAGGGTGCCTTTGAAACAGGACCAGCACCAGGGGCTAAGTCGATGGTAAAGGCCACATCTCTTTGCGGGGGTAATCCCGGCAATTCTTTCGGAAATACGTCTGGAAATTCTCGCACTACCTGAATGTCCTCTATCTTGGTTTCTTTAGCTTCTTTAATAGTGACAAAAGCAAGGAAGGATACACATCCTTTCTTGACGAGCTTGCTTGCTCGAAGAGCCGAAATAAGAGGGGATTTGCTTCGACTCTTAGGACTAGTATAAGTCAGTTCTGGAAATTCCTTGAAAACAATCTTGCTATCACGGCAATCAACCGTTGCCTGGTATTTGGATAACCAATCTGCTTTTAGTATAACATCATACTCTTTTAGATCTAAGCAGATAAGATCAATAGGAAAATTCTTTCCTCGAACCAATACCTCACAGTTTTGATAATGATGTGTGATATCCGTCTCGTTTCCGAGAGGGGTAGACAATATTAACTTCATCCATTCTGGTTCTAGAGGTAATGGGTCAGCAAACTTCTTGGAAATAATGGAATGCGATGCACCCGTATCAAATAAGACATGTGCATATTTGGAACAAATTTTTAATGTACCTTCCACCAATCCGCCTTCTTCTTCTGGTTCGGTCTCTTGGATCGCATGAAGACACGCGTTCCTTGTCACTGGGCGTTTACCCTCACCGTCTTGGTCATTCATTAATGGACAATCGGGAATCCGATGTTCACGACTCCCACAACGGAGACATGCTCCTAATTTCCTCCAGCATTCTTCTGTTTTGTGACCAGCCTTGTCACAATGCTTGCATACTACGTTTGAAGGTGTAGTGGTGATAGAGAAAGGCTTGTATTTCTTGAACTTCTGATCTTGAGAGGAAGAACCTCCATTATTGGGCCTCTTCTTAAAGTTGGGTTTAAAAGAACCCGAACTTGTGACTTGCTCCTTTTTGTCTTTCCCACGGATCCTATCAGATAGTTCCGTGGCATCTTCAAGCAACTGAGCTCGGCGCACTATTTCAGTATAAACTTGAATATCCATAGGCGCCAGTTGAGTAATGTAGTGGGGCCTAAGCCCATTAAGAAATCTACGGGCTTTCATCTTTTCCGTGCTAATTAAATGCTTAGCATATCTAGACAGTCTAGAGAACTGTGCTTCATAATCAGCCACCGATAAAGATCTTTGCTTTAATGCGGCAAATTCGGCGGCCTTCTTTTCCTGGACCCTATCAGAGAAATATTTGGCGTTGAAATATTCAACGAATTCTCCCCATGTAACTTGAGTTGGGTCAATTGTAGCTTCAATCGACTCCCACCAGCATCTAGCATCCTTTTCTAACTGGAAAGTAGCTAATAAGACTTTGTCCTGATCCGTGCATTGCATAACACGGAATATACGTTCAATCTCCCGAACCCAATGCTCGGCATCGTCTGGATCGGTCGATCCCATGAACTTCGGGGGATTCATATTCTTGAATGCTTGGTGTAAGCTTCAGCTCGTGGAGCACCACCTTGTGCTACCTGTTGTAGCACTTGGGTCATCCCTTGAAGGGTACGCTGCATGTTGCGCCATTGAGCACGTTCGGCAGCCATTATCCTACAATTACAATAGCTATGTTAGTATTATATCACTATGATCTTATAAAGGACTCATTGATCATTTAACCCTTGGTTCTACCCACTCTCACTTGGTTAAAGGTTTTGAAACCTATCCTTGGACTTGGGTTTCCTAGGAATTGAATACCTTAGTCTCTGATACCACAAAGACTGTCACGCCCCGAGCGCGGAAGATACCCGGAGATGCGCGACGTGTCTATATCAATCATGTCAATCAGAGTGGTCGTGTATTCGACACAAAGACAGAGATGCGCAAAATAGCAAGATAACCCAATCCTTTATTTCATAATGGATAGACTATTACAAATCCAATACTCTGTTTAATAAAAAGGAAAAGAATACATATTTGACTCAAGAAACTATAGAAAAGACTAGACGACACTTGTAGAAGCTCTATCACTTTCACTCTTGATTATTCCCATCCGATTGACTTCCATCATCGTCGGACTTACCTGAAAAGTACAAAGGGACAAACGGAATAAGCGAACGCTCAGTAGGAAATTATATCTCAAGTACTAGCGAGGGGTTTAAGTAATTACATTTTTATGAATGTAATAAAGCTATGCATGCTCGCATAAAACGACAGGATAGATAGAATGTAGTATCAAGGAAATAAGATGAACTTATCATGAACTTTCAACAAGATAACAAGTTTATTCGAGATATTCAGGCAAGTACATTTAACAAATCATGTCAAGAACTTTGGCTATCATGTATCAAGTAAGCAAGTAAATTACCCTTTTTCGGGCCACGCATTTCATTTCATGTCAAGTACGAGTCAAGTACAAGATGTGTGTGGAATGTCCAATCAAGCAAGTCAAGTACTCGGTATAATGCCAGATACCTTATCATTTTAACTCCCATGGGCACAAGTACTTTCGGGTGCTCCTCCCAGGACCAGATCGGGCCCTATATGCGCAGGCATTTATCATGTGTTTTGACATCCACTCTTGTTTATATAGCCAATATAGAATTTCAATAATCAAGCTTGTAGATACGTATGACAACATTGATAGAATAGAGTCCAAAAATATGACAAAGGCCGTAGAATGGCGATAATAACGGTATAATCACGAGTTCGATAAAACTAGGTAGAATATGGTTCCCTTAACTTAGGTACCATGACAAATCAATATGGACATTCTTTATATAGAATTGAGGTCCACATGAACATTAGATCAAGCAAGATACCCTCATTCTTATCATAGAATTGGGGTTTACAAGAATGACACGATATGGCATGATATCATCATCCCATCAAGAATTTCTTATGATATACTCTTTGTATAATCATAAGGGCCGGTATACCATGTTTCTTTAGATTGACATGGCAAGGATCGTGTAATGGGTTTTTAGGGTACAACCAACTCAGTCGGCCTTGAGGGAATCCAAGGCTACGAGGAGTCTTACGGAGGTCTCTATGACTAACTCGCTAGTCCAAAGGAACGGAATGTCCAATGGAGAGCTTGTATGTCAATGAGAGTTGAGTGTGATCGGTAAATCAACATGAAAACATGGGACTATACTCACGGAGTGGAGAATAGTGCCGATATATATATATATTATAATATATAAAACCATCGGTTAGCAAATCAGATGAAAATCAGTTTATAGTAAAATAACGACTTAGGTCAAGTCGTTTCTCAAGTAATTAACGCCTAACAGAAGGGCGTTTACATATGGTCCGTTTTGCAGAATTTTTAATAATTCATTAATTTATCTAAAACGCGCCTTGGGAAGGGGCGTTTCTTCAAGAGTTGACGACTACAGTAGCAGGCGTCTCCTTATTTATATATTTGACAGAATATCCATAATTTCATGAATTGTCTAAAACACGCCCTTAAAAGGGGCGTTACTGTTTAATTCTATTTTTCAGAATATATATATTTCAGGAATTTACAGAAAACGTGCCCTCTGAAGGGGCGTTATTAACATAATTACGCCCTAGTTCAGGGCGTTAGTTTCACAAGTCACGACCTAACTTAGGTCGTTAATTCGTCAAGGGTCATGAACAGTAACGAAGTTATATAATGAAGCAATTTTCCAAGACAGGACAGGTAAACTAGCAGGTAGAGTCATGCATTGTATTAGAATCAGGATTTCAAATATATCATCTTTATAACGTGGGTATTTATTATTTTCATAAAAGTAACGCCTGTGTACAGGGCGTTTATTTTGAAACTGACGACCATTGTTATGGTCGTTACTTTTAAAGTAGCGCCCTATTCAAGGGCGCTTCTTTCAATAATATTCCAGCAACGTCCGGGAAACTATAATAAAACTAATACATTATATGCATGATGCTTCTTGTATATATAAATTTAGTTTGGGCTACAAGACTTGAGAAAATCCTACCTTTAAGAGTTGATTTGGAGATGACCGTGAGGGGTTTTTGGCTAGCAGAAGATGATGGCTTTGATGAAGAGGCTTCTACAACAGCTTTCCTATGAGAGAAGAAACTGTATCAGTTTCTTTGAAATCTGATCATCACGTCAAAAGTGAAGAAAAGATCTTTACCAGCTCTCAACGTACGGCCACCGAGCTCCCTTAACCTGTATAGAGAAGAAGATGAAGAATTGTTAATTCTTCATGCAACTGAAGCAGAGAACAAAAAGGGAAATTAAGAAGAACGGTTTGTTCTTCACGTACCTCTGCAGTCGGAGGTATCAAATAGGTTTAGGGTTGTTCGATCAAGGCTTATTTATAAGATTTTGGAAATCCTATTAGAGTTAGTGATTGTGTGGAAGTAATGCTTCCCTAATAGAGTCCTTACCCTAGTAGACACTTACTGGATCAGGTTGATCCTTCCCCTGATAAGCTCTGGGTCGAACGGGTCCGAATGGAATTAACGCCTTAGGTAAGGGCGTCGATTCTTTAATTAACGACCTAGTTCAGGTCGTTTCTTAAGAAACGTCTTGGATAAGGGCGTTCCTTGTTTTTGAAACACGCCCCATATATGGGCGTTTATTTTACTTGCCTATTTGGTCGTGAGAGTTGACGACCGCACGTGTGGGCGTCCTTTCTTTAGTCACGCCTTTGATAGAGGCGTTCCTTTTTGAATTAACGCCCTAATAAGAGGCGTTATTTTAATTTTGTTTTACTTCATCTAATTAACCCTATTCTTATTATCTGTATTACTACTGTAATATATATATATTTTAATTTATTTCAAATATTCATTTATCAGGGTTTCTACACGCTCTAATACCAATTGATGTGGTGCTACACCCGGATTCAGAGGGGGGTGAATGAATCTCGCCTTTAAAAACTTCACCCACTTAGAACTTAAAGGAATCAGAGTTACGGAATAGAAATCGATTGAGCTCTTCCAAATAAGAGATTCAAAGAAGCACTTGATCAGTCAGTTGGATTGCTAAAATGTAGACACCTAACCAAGTCTAGTCCGTAGACAGAGTCAAATAAGACCAGCGAGTGCCTTAAAACATTCAGACAGAATACTCACTTGAAACGCTCCTAGCCATTCATCTAGCGATAATCAGATAAGAAATCTGACCAAGGAGACAAGAGATTTTTAGGTGGTTCGGTCCGCAAACCTACGTCCACCCCACACTCAAACCTGAGTGTGGATTCCGCTGATACACAGCTTAAACCGTTGGGCCTCACAGCTTGCCTACAACAGCTGAGTATCACAGCTTGCTTCTGCTAGGCAGTACAGCTTAGCCATCCGCTGTCTAACAGCTTGACCCGCTGGGCAATACACCTTAGCCGACCAGAGGAATCCTCCTCTGCAACCGCTGAGCAACACAGCTTGTTCCGCTGACAAACAGCTTGAAGAAAAGTAGAAAAGAAAACAAGATATGGAAAGGACACAGCAACGAAAAGTTGTAAACGATGAAGCATGAAGTGGCTCTCAAAGAGCTGACTGGCCTGGATTTGATCCACGGTCCAGTAGAGACTAATCTTCAGATGACTATCTTCTTCTTCTTCTTTTCCCTCTCTGATGTTCTCTCTTCTCTTCTCTTTCTACCTCTTCCTCTTTGGATCGTGCCGGCTCTTTCTGCTTCTGTTCTTCTGAAGTATTTTCACGATCCTCTTTCTCCAGATGGAGAAGTTCCCCTTTTATAGCAACAGTAGATAGGTGGGCATGTGTCTTCCATGAATTCCCGCCTTAGTGCCTTCACCATGTGGAAGCATTTCAGCTTGCTGGTTTACATGTGTCACGATCCTGGCACATCCTCCATTCTTGGATCACGTGCCCTTCTTAAATTCTTCGAGTAGAGATCCTGCCAAGGTCAGACTTAGTATCAGCTTGAATCAATCTGAAGATAATAGAAAGATGCACCGAGTTAGTTCAAGATTTAAACTAAGTGTGCACAGACTTGATGCATATAATGCGGTATGCATATGGGAAAGTATGCATAATGAAAAGGGGTGCACAGACTTCCTATATACATATGAGGGACTAAAAGCATGTACTGACTTGGTCAACAAATGTGTGAGCTTTGTATGCAACAATCACAGCTATGCACAGGCTTAACTATGTATAAGTATATGAAACGCACATTGGAACGGACAACTCATGCACAGACTTGCCACCGAGATGTGTACAGACTTTAGTGTGCAAGGGACAAAACAATGCATCGACTTGTTGTGCCTATAGTTTAAGCATGAAAGCATAATGCGCAGACCTAATGAAATGATGCACGAACTTAAAAGCTCGAATCAACAAAAGTTGCACAGACTTGTGCTCATGCAGCAACAAGAGTTGCACGGACTTAGTCGCATGCAGCAACAAAAGTTGCATCGACTTGAGTTATGCATGCACAGACTTAACTAAAAAAGGTGCACCAACTTGACATGAACAAAAGGAAAACAATCACTGACTTTATGTGCTCGATGCGAGAGTCGCAGCGACTTACTGTGTCTACCGCAACAAAAGTTGCACGGACTTGGTAACGAAATGAAACCATGCACTGACTTTACCTAAGTGTGCTACAGTGCATTGCACTGACGTGATCTGCCCAAAGCAAACTATGCATCGACCTGAGCTTCAGCAAAAAGCATGAACATGAATAGTGATTTGAACAGACTAAGTGCGATAGACCATACCATGCATCGACCTTCTATGTGCGTGAACAACTAACATGGATCTTATGTATGAACCAGGATGAACATGTTATGCACAGACCCTGTCTAAGTAGGCTAGCATGATGTGCACGGACTTGACTGACCAATAGAGGGCATATGCACAGACCTTGGTGTGTGCGTATGACTTAATCAACCTAGAAGAAAAGTGTGCACACAACATGTTCGATGATATGTATATGCATGCAACTTAATATGCCATTGATCTGAAATGTGCATAGACCTTGAATGTAATGGACTAAGATGTGCATGAACCTCATATGGAGTCAACGTGGATATGCATTAACCTAATTTGACATAGAGCTGAACCTGCATAGATTTAATGCTTCATACACAGATGAACACACAAGAGTATAGACAGCACAAACACACTACACGGCAAACGGTCCTCATTAACGCACAATGCAATGAACATATGCATGACCAAATGCATGTTTTATCAACATGGTGACTTATAGTGTTTGCTATCATCAAAATCACAGGGGCACAACAATCTCCCCCTTTTTGATAATGGTAACACTATGCGTCACATTGACGCATGTCAAACTATTTTCCCCCTTTGACGTCATCAAAAAGAAAATAGGTTGAGAGAATCAGTGGAGAGGAAGACATGCATGATATGATTGAATGAAAATCTCCCCCCGGATAGAGAGGGAATTCGAATGGTGAGAGCTTGTTGAAAAATAAGAGAATGTCAAGGAGTTAGATGCTCCCCCTGATATAACCAAGACAAGTCATAGATGATTCTCCCCCTCATAAGGATACTGCTAAGAGAGCATCAGCAAAACACAAGGATGATGAAGTTTTCCAAAGTGTAACTGATCAGAAGAATCTCATAGCATATATCACTGTTATAAATCCAAGTACATATAGACTCTCCTATCATAAGGGCTTATGAATTAGAATGCATGACACGACAGGTTTAGGCATAATGTATACCAAATTTGTCACTTATATTCAATACTCATATCTGAACCTGAGTTTTAATAGAGGTGAACAAATTATTCATGTGATATTCCAGTTCAATCTTCTTCCATCTTACACAAATAATCTCAATGACTCCTTTAGGAGTTACACATTGTAGTACTGAGACTAAACACCTTTAATTGTATTTGAAGTTATCTATTTGTAGAAATTTTTTGAAATTGACTCTTGATCAGCACTTTATTTTTCTTGAGCAATCTTGGTTGATCAACACCTTTTTACATGAGACAAAACACGTCTTAGGTGAAATGACCCAGTTACTCAGTGTGATAATCACATTTCCTCTCAAACATGAGAACAGAGTTAGCAATGAAGTGTCTTTTTACATGAGGAAACACCTTGATTAGAGGCCGCGATCCCCAGTTACTCAACACAACCATGCCATTGCTTTGTCAGATTTTCATTTTTTTTTTACCGAACCACCTAATTTTTTTTTTATATAATAGAGGAAACTATGGTACTTCATGACTTAGGTTAACTCCATTTCTTTGATAGAGCACCCAGTTTCTCATTGACCAAAGTCATTACTCTGATTTGTGTTTTCCATTTCAGTCAACTTCATTCAAATTTAATGTTTAAGAACAATACTACCAGCATGTATCTTAACCAAAGTAACCTTGATTTTAAATTTTCAGATTTCAAAAGATTTTGACGATAGATTACATGAAACAGTTGGTTAAAGTTTATCAAAACTTGTGATTCAGATACTTTCAAGTCTTTCAAGTTCAAATTCATGAATACATTAGACTTATACCAGTCTAGATCAGTAAATATTCTTAAACTTATATGATAGAATTTTCTTTTAAGATTTTAGATTTATAAGTGAGATACACAGATTTAAGTTTCTTCAAGATCAGTTCAAGTAATGTATTAAAAAAAACTATCATCAGCAGAAAAAATGATCAGTTGCAATGAAAGCATTTACAACATTTCAGCTTACAAGGAGTGTATTCATGACAGCATTAATCAGAGAATGAAGGAATTTTTAGGAGTTTCTAATCTGAAAAGATTTGAGAATATTTTCAAGCAGGTGCAACAGTGAATTGATCAAATGAGAAGGGTTCTTTAAGGGTCACAATATAGAACAGGGTCAATCCAACCAGCTTGACAATATTGACAAAAATGAAATCAAGTGACACTCTCCTTCAGCAGCTTAAAAAGTGGCAGACCGAGAAGTTTCAGATTCAAGATAAGTGAGAGTTCAAATAATGAGAAGTATCAGACATAATCAGTAGTATAGAATTCTTCCAAGAGAAGCACCCTTTTAGCAACACCAATATCAATACACCAGGATGAGTGAAAGCATGTCATAATGAGAATCAGGATAGATGCTTCCCCTGACAAAATGCACGGGATATCAAGAAGTGTATATGTCATCATACATGTATCATGAGTACCCATGAGCTCCCCTTGAATGCATGCACTCAACATTCTTTATGGTGTTTTTCAAAATTAATGAACTGCTATGCAATTTACTACATGTATGCAACCAACTCCTGAGTGACATGTAGACCGTGCAAGGAAGTTGACAACACATACATCATGCAAATATTTAAGACGAACGATTTCAGCTAACAGACTTTAAAACAAGTTTTCAGAACTGACCTGAAGAGTGCAATCCTGGGGTTCCAATTTGTGAGTGCCTTGGTTTATTGACCCCCTTTATTCCATTCCAAGGCACATCTGCAGGTTAGCATTCTATTTGGCATGGGCAGCTACCCAAATAGTCTTGGGTCCTGCATTGTTAATACACCTTTGATGGGTGCTTTCCATAGTCCTTGGGCTTTTGAGTCATCAAATATCATTGAACACCAGTCATTCATGGAGTGCCCAAAATGCCCACAATAATGACAGGAAACAACATGCTTTGATTTCTTGTTATGCATACAATTATTAGCATGAAATTTTTATGCATTAACATGAAATTTTCTATTATTAGCATGAACATATTGTTTTCCATAACCTGCCATCCAGCAGTCAAAAGCTCGGTGGCCTGACCTTCCACATTCAAAACATGCAAGCGATTTTTCTTTAAAAGCAAAATTATTTCTACCAAAAGTATTTTCTTTTGTAGGAAGGTTGACATGTTTAGAGTTGAATTTTCCGCCTTGAGCATGCCAACAGTCCTTGACTGTATGGCCATGCTTTCCACAGTGAGAGCAAGCAAAAGAGTTTCTTCTATGAAAATCTGACCAGAATTCAGTAGCCATATTACCAGACTTGTCAGATAAATGGCCATGAGGTCTCCTTGGAATAGTGGTTCTCCTTGGAGCCTTGAACTCATTCTTCTTCAAGAACCAGCAATCATGGTTTGCATGACCAGATCGTCCACAATGGGAACATTTGAGTTGCCTCTTCTGGGAAAACTGATTCTTGGGTGAGCTTTTAATAAAATGCATATGTGTATTTCTTGAATTTTTAATTTTCTTCATTCTATTATGAGCATTCAATTCATCAGATTTCAGGATATATCAATTATGCATCATATGAACGAATCTTCCACAATAATGACATGATACCTTTTTAGTGTGAGTGTGTGAGAGATCACGTGCCTTGTGTACATCATTCTTTGTACCAGCAGGAGTGTTTTTGTTCTTTTTCTGTAGATTTTCATTCCTTTTCAGTTTCTGAATTTGTTCTGTAGATTTGGGATTGACAGTGGATTTTTGATTTTTCTGAGCACTGAATTCGAAGATAGGTACACTAGATGTAATAGTTGGCTCAGAGATACACACGAATGAAGTGTGAAGCGTACTGTCAAGGCCCTTTTTATTTGCTGGGTTAAAACCCAGACCCTCACGTTGGAAATTGATTTTGCAACCAAGGAGCTTATCCAAATTATCCTTTCCACTCACAAATTTTTCAAGAGATGTGTTCAAGTCAGAGATTTCAGATTCAAGTTTTGAAACATTAAGTTCTAGGCCAATAATTTCAGTTTCATAGGAAATGACCTGATTATGCAGTGCATCATTCAGATTTTTCAATGTTTCATTTTCCTGTTTGAGTTTGAGATGATTTTCAAATTGATTTCCATCAACAACATATTTTCCTTTTTCTAGAGCACGCAGTCTCTCTGACATAGCAGTGTTTAACTGCTTCAACTCTTCATTCCCTTTTTGTATCAGTTTCAATTTTTCATTTTCAGATTTCAAATTTTTGATTTGTTCAGCAGAATTTTCGTCATTAGTAATGGAACTTAGCTGTTCTATTAGAACTTCTTCTCTCTGTTCATCTTTCAAACTTTTATTGAGCAATTCATTATTCTCATCTCTTAATGAGGCAACTAGATCCTTATACCATTCAAGATCAATATGAACACTCTCGTTAACTTCTTTCAGAAATGAGCAATCCTTGCAAGCAGATTCACATGTAGTTTCAGCATTGACTTTTAAGCTCTGTTTCCTAAGACATTCATTCTCAGAATTTAAGACATTCACTTTAGAGCTAACACACTCTAAATTTTTTACCAGTTTTTCATTCTAAACTACATTATTGTTATGAACAACATCATCATCAATCAAGCTAAGTCTTTTCTTTAGTTCAACAATTTCACAAGCAAGCTCTTGATTTTCCTTTTTATGTAAACCAATTTGTTTCCTAAGCATTTCTTTTTCAGATTTCAAATGATCTAGATATGAAGTAACAGAATTAAAATCTTTTAGTTGACATCTAAATATGTCATTTTCTGTTGTCAGGATTTCCATGTCCTCACCTCCAGAATTAGCATTCACATGATTATTTAACTTCTTTTTCAATGATTTATTTCATTTTTTCAACTGTTCATAAGAACCAAGCAAATCATTGTATGCTCCAATCCAATCATCCATAGTATACTTTTCAAATTCAGAAGGTACCTCATCTTCGTCTTCTTCTTCATTTTCTTCTTGCTGTCCATCATCGTCAACCATCAGACATGTATTGCGATTTCTGGTAAGCTTCAGTTTCTCCAAAATCTCCTTGGCAGACCTACAGGAAGAAATACATAAAATTAGAGCTCTGTCAAGTGATGATTTCATTAAATCTAATGCTCTTGAGTTGACAGAGTCTTTCAATTTATCCTTATCAGTCCATCTAGATTTATTCCTCGATAATTTATGTGGACCGTGAGTTATCACCTTCCAAAGGTCAGGATCGGTTGATTTTACATATCGATGGAAGTTCTCTAACCAAAGATCGAAATCATTACCTCTGAATATTGGGGGATGAGCCATCGAGAGATGATAAATGCACCGTAATCAGTTACGCAAAGCGAGGCACTAAATTAGTGAAACAAAACACCGAATACAGGAAACCCACTCTGAAATGCACCACAGAAGTTGCAGGATCTGCTGCGAATCGTTGGATCCAATGCACAGTAACCCGCTCTGATACCAATTGATGTGGTGCTATACCCGGATTCAGAGGGGGGTGAATGAATCTCACCTTTAAAAACTTCACCCAATTAGAACTTAAAGGAATCAGAATTACGGAATAGAAATCAATTGAGCTCTTCCAAATACGAGATTCAAAGAAGCACTTGATCAGTCAGTTGGATTGCTAAAATGTAGACACCTAACCAAGTCTAGTCCGTAGACAGAGTCAAATAAGACCAGCGGGTGCCTTAAAACATTCAGACAGAATACTCACTTGAAATGCTCCTAGCCATTCATCTAGCGACAATCAGATAAGAAATCTGACAAAGGAGACAAGAGATTTTTAGGTGGTTCGGTCCGCAAACCTACGTCCACCCCACACTCAAACCTGAGTATGGATTCTGCTGATACACAGGTTAAACCGCTGGGTCTCACAGCTTGCCTACAACTGCTGAGCATCACAGCTTGCTTCTGCTAGGCAGTACAGCTTAGCCATCCGCTGTCTAACATCTTGACCCGCTGGGCAATACAGCTTAGTCGACAAGAGGAATCCTCCTCTGCAACCGCTAAGCAACACAGCTTGCTCTGCTGACAAACAGCTTGAAGAAAAGTAGAAAAGAAAACAAGATATAGAAAGGACACAGCAACGAAAAGCTATAAACGATGAAGCACGAAGTGGCTCTCAAAGAGCTGACTGGCCTGGATTTGATCCACGGTCCAGTAGAGACTAATCTTCAGATGATTATCTTCTTCTTCTTCTTTTCCCTCTCTGCTGTTCTCTCTTCTCTTCTCTTTCTTCCTCTTCCTCTTTGGATCGTGCCAGCTCTTTCTGCTTCTGTTCTTCTGAAGTATTTTCACGATCCTCTTTCTCCAGATGGAGAAGTTCCCCTTTTATAGCAACAGCAGATAGGTGGGCATGTGTCTTCCACGAATTCCCGCCTTAGTGCCTTGACCACGTGGAAGCATTTCAGCTTGCTGCTTTACACGTGTCACGATCCTGGCACATCCTCCATTCTTGGATCACGTGCCCTTCTTAAATTCTTCGAGCAGAGATCCTGCCAAGGTCAGACTTAGTATCAGCTTGAATCAATCTGAAGATAATAGAAATATGCACCGAGTTAGTTCAAGATTTAAACTAAGTGTGTACAGACTTGATGCATATAATGCGGTATGCATATGGGAAAGTATGCACAATGAAAAGGGGTGCACAGACTTCCTATATACATATGAGGGACTAAAAGCATGTACTGACTTGGTCAACAAATGTGTGAGCTTTGTATGCAACAATCACAGCTATGCACAGACTTAACTATGTATAAGTATATGAAACGCACATTGGGACGGACAACTCATGCACAGACTTGCCACCGAGATGTGTACAGACTTTAGTGTGCAAGGGACAAAAAGATGCATCGACTTGTTGTGCCTAGAGTTTAGGCATGAAAGCATATTGCACAGATCGAATGAAATGATGCATGAACTTAAATACTCGAATCAACAAAAGTTGCACAGACTTGTGTTCATACAGCAACAAGAGTTGCACGGACTTAGTCGCGTGCAGCAACAAAAGTTGCATCGACTTGAGTTATGCATGCACATACTTAACTGAAAAAGGTGCACCGACTTGACATGAAGAAAAGGAAAACAAGCACTAACTTTATGTGCTCGATGCGAGAGGCGCACCGACTTGCTGTGTCTACCGCAGCAAAAGTTGCACGGACTTGGTAACTAAATGAAACCATGCACTGACTTTACCTAAGTGTGCTACAGTTCATTGCACCGACGTGATCTGCCCAAAGCAAACTTTGCATCGACCTGAGCTTCAGCAAAAAGCATCAACATGAATAGTGATTTGTACATACTAAGTGCGATAGACCAAACCATGTATCGACCTTCTATGTGCGTTAACAACTAACATGGATCTTATGTATGAACCAGGATGAACATGTTATGCACAGACCCTGTCTAAGTAGGCTAGCATGATGTGCACGGACTTGACTGACCAATAGAAGGCATATGCACAGACCTTGGTGTGTGCGTATGACTTAATCAACCTAGTAGAAAAGTGTGCACACAACCTGTTCGATGATATGTATATGCATGCAACTTAATATGCCATTGATCTGAAATGTGCCTAGACCTTGAATGTAATGGACTAAGATGTGCATGAACCTCATATGGAGTCAACGTGGATATGCATTAACGTATTTTGACATAGAGCTGAACCTGCATAGATTAAATGCTTCATACACAGATGAACACACAAGAGTATAGACAGCACAAACACACTACACGGCAAACGGTCCTCATTAACGCACAGTGCAATGAACATATGCATGACCAAATGCATGTTTTATCAACATGGTGACTTATAGTGTTTCCTATCATCAAAATCACAGGGGCATAATAAAGGAATATAACGTCGGTGCAAGTCCTCGTACCGCACATATAGGGTCTGTGCATAGTTTGCATCATGCATACACAACGTCTGTGCTAAGGAACATAAGGTCGGTGCACATTTCCTTAGTCATCTATAAGGTCTGCGCATGTTTGATCATTACACTATATAGTCTACGCATCCTTTAAGAACTCAGTGCATAAACTGTACTCTATCCTTTCTTTTACAGGGAACAATCTCGTTCACAAAAGAGGCATGTGATTCAAGGCACGTGGACCCTTGGAGTAAATGATGGGCATGTGATCCGAAGAAAGGAACATTCTCATCCAACACATGACCAATGGTGTTTCAGTAGGGTTTTGTTGCCTCATCCATACGAGCCCCTGTTTTGAGTATAAAACGAAGGAGACTTCCTCCAGAAGAATGTGTGTATAATAGAAGAAGGGGTTTGCAGCCAGAAAGAAGAGCACGAGAGCCAGCAGAAGAAGAAAAAGAAGAAGGAGTTGCCAAGAGAGCGAGAGAGCATACTGAGAGAAGAAGAAGAAACAAAGAGGTAGAGAGTGAAGATAAGAGAGTAGAGAGAAGAAGAGAGAGCCTTCCCTGAAGATCATAGTTGTATTGGCCTCTGGATCAGATCCAAGCCATGTTGCTCCTACGGAGCTACATTTGTTTCTGTTTCTCTTGTTTGTTTTTCATTTGTTCTTTTCATATCCTTAGTGCTTTCTGTTTCCCTTTTTCATTTCCATTAGTGTTCTTCCGATCCTCTGGTTTGAGGTTGGGGTTCCTCCTGTGGACTCAGGAGAAGGGAGACTGTGTCTCTGGTTTGCAAGTGGCGGGGTGTCACTTATGATTTCCCTCTGAGTTTCAGAGGAAGGGAGACTTGGGTCTCCGGTTGTGAGTGGTTGGGTGTCACTCACGGTTTTCCCTTTGGTTTGGAGGAAGGGAGACTGTGTCTCCGGTTGCTAGTGACGGGGTGTCACTAGTGATTCCCCTCCGGTTTGGAGGAAGGGAGATTCGTCTCCGATTCTAGTCTTGTGGGTAGCAAGCCCAGGTGCCAAGCTTCTGAGGGTTGCAGAGCTTGGTTTGAGGGATTTGTCTCCCTCGGTTTGTCAAGTTGTTACACAGCGTATGTTTGCAGACTGAGTCTGCTTGTTCTTGCTTTTGCAAGGTAAGCCTCACTCTGGTTTGGGGTGAGGGGTGGATGTAGGCGGACTGGTGTCTGGCCGAACCACATAAAAAATCTAGCGTGCAGTGGTTTGCCTATGGTGTGCTTTTGCTTATCTTCTACCCCCTTCACAGGTTATTCTAATTTCGTGGATGATGGGTTTATGTTCGTTATTTGGCATTGTTTGTGTATGGTGAATATTGACCTGAGCAGAGACTACACCTTTAATGTTGATTCAGTTTGCCAATTAGTGTGGATCTCGTTTAGAATCCATGTGATTGATGTTTGCCATATGTTCAAGTGTGAGTCTATTTAGATTGAGTTTTCTGGTCTTATTTCCGCACGAGTCCTTCAGAGATAGTTCTGAATTGAAGCGAAAGTTTTATTTCGCTATAGTTTTTTGAAGGGGATTCATTCACCCCCCCTCTGAATCTGTGCCTAGCACCCTATCACATGTAAGGTGCATTTGCGACAGCCCCAATCAGACCAACAGTCTGTGACGCACTTGTTAGGCCTTGACAGCTTCAGCCTGTCACGGACGGCCCAGAATGGATCGTCCTTAGATCTGCCAGCTCATGAAGGGCTTCTACCCAGGCGCAACGGTCGCCGGATGACTCTCCGACGACCGAACGTTACCTCCCACGACGTCGACCTCAACTCCACTAAGGGCGAGTGTTGTGTCCCTGTGTTTTGATGATGACAAACTATGCTTTCATTCATTAGTCTTTATACCTATGTTGATGATATTATATACATGCACATTCACAATCTGTGTGAAGATAGGTTGACAGCCAGTTTAACTCTGAAGAACAGAAGAAAAGTCAACACAATCAACGTAGTCAACACAACATCTTGAAGAGTCAACGCAGTATCATGAACAGTCAATGAAGTAAAGCCCTGTCAATGAAAAGTCAATGCAGTCAAATTTGAAGTCACAGGCACAAGGGTGACAAAGAAAGCTTTCGGGTGCCAAATGTGTTCTAAAGCCAACAAATAGATGAAGAACGATGAAGAACAGATCAAATGAAGTTGGCAGAAGTAAGAAGAAGGAATTTGAGGAAGAAGAGTTGACTAGAGTCGACTTCCTATGCATTAGGAGCCGACTTGGCTTCAACCCGCAAAGCATAAGAGCCAAGGTCAAGGGCGATGGCTGATGCTGAATAGCGGTGACAAATAGATGCTCAACGATGACAAATAGGCGATATGGGTGAAAAATAACCTTGTAAGGGTGAATAATAGGCAGCAAGGCTGAACGCGTAAAAAGCTAAGACGCAGAGTCGACGCAAGGCTCCAACAACGTCAACGCACCCAGACGCCAGAGCCATTCGCTAGCTGATGCAGAATGATGAATTGCACAAAGCATCAAAGGCGATGATCTTTCAAGGTTGAGGGTGAAAAAAAGATGCCTAACAGTGACAAAAAGGATATATGGGTGACTAATACATCAATAAGGGAGACAAATGGATAGCAAGCCTGAAATGCTTGAAATCTGGAGAAGTTGCGTTAACGCAACGCATAACTACATCGACGCAGCCAAGGTATGCAAGCTGAAGAAGAACAATGGTAACAAATGTGCAAGTAACGGTGAAAAATAAAGGATAGCAGTGACAAATGGGGCCGTAATGGTGACAAATAACTCACTAAGGGTTACAAATGAGCGACAGGGTTGAGAAACATGAAAAGAGAAGAAGCTACATTAACGCAACATCTAGTGTGCATCAACGTAGTCAAGCTGAAATACCAAAGGCAGCAGAAGGTGATGGCTATCAAAGATAAGGGTGACAAATAGGTGCCTAAGGGTGTAAAATGGACAATAAGGGGGAATAATAAGGGGCTAAGTCTGATGTTGGGTTCCCTGCGCTCCATCCTTATTTTTGGTAATGGTTTTGATGATAACAAAATATTGTGTGCGTTGCATGTGTATAGAGTGACATACGTGTGTTCAAGTGTTGTGGCAAATGAGCTAATATGTTGCATCTTCTTTTGCAAGTTGTTGCATTTCGCATGGCTGCATGGTATGCAATTATTTATTTTTGAATGAGAAATATGTTTCAGAAGCATCATGCTTATATTGGTTCCTATATTTCTATTCAAAGCATTGTTTGAATGGTGGCTTTTAAGAAGCTAGTCTGGTTTGAATCACTATGTGCATCGACCTTTCAGAATGTGCATCGACCTGATTGATATGTGTAGCGGAAAGTGAGATAGAAGGGGGGGATGAATAGATCACTCCCAAAATCAATACAACACAGACCCAGTTACTCAACCCCTCAAATTGCAGTGAAAAGGGTTTCAGAGATAGGTAACAAAGATGACAGGTGTAAGAAATGAGATCATGAAAGCCGCCCACAATGAAGCAATGTGGCAAGTAGATGGAGAGCAACACAACGTAAACCGGCAAACCACAGAAGAGACTGGGAATTTTTTAGGTGGTTCGATTGCTGTCTGCAATCTACGCCCACCCCTTACTCAAGAGAGTAAGGTTTCCTTGCAATATAGAGTCGCACACAGCAGACTCTGTCTGCAACAACTGCTGCCAAACAGCTTGCCCTGAGGAACAGCCTCCTTAGTCTTCTGATCAACCAGAAGAAAACACTAGAGAACCAATCTCCCTTCCTTTGCACGTAGCAAAGGGGACCCTGTGCAGTTATTCTCAAGCAACTCACACAACCAGATGATCAAACCTCTCTTCCTCCAAGACAATGGAAGGAACTGGAGAACCTCTCCCTTCCTCCGAACAGTGGAGGGTAACAATATGGAATGAAGATAAAGAAAAACTTGAAAACAAAACAATCGATGAGCGATAATCTTCTCTAGAAACCAAAAGCAATATAGTTTTCGTAGAAGCAGATCTTCACGATCACAAACACTTCTCTCTCTCAGAAATTTTTTTCTCTTAGCTCTAGATGGAGTGGGCTTTCTCTAGTTTTCTCTGCTCTCACTCTGCTCTTCTTTTTCACAGTTCCATCCTCTATTGAACCCTTTTCCACAGCATATATATATATATCTGATCCAGAACCTTAGGCGTGTGGATACCACGTTTCCCGCCTAAAGATGTTGGGGTACGTGTGAGAATGTTCTGGACGTCTATCTACCTCGGATCACGTGCCATATTTCTGGTGAATGCACAGACAAATTGTCAGAGAAGAAATGAATATTTGTCATACATTTAGCACAATTCGTATTGGTGAATAGAGTAAAGAGCCAGAAACTGCACTGAGTCAAAAGAGTAAGCATCGGCTAAGACGGGCATAACAAGCACCGACCTGGAATGAATCAGAAGATGCACAAGTCTACATTTAGCTGTCTACAGGACTTGCATCGAGTCGAATAAGACATGAAACAGGAACTGCACTGACTTCATTGCTACAGAGAGGTGTATAGCCCTGACTATACCCGAACATGAATTTGTTTTAAGCAAGGCATGCACCGAGACAGGATATGCAGTCCAGGTAGGAGCTGCACCAAGATGTCAAGAGGAAGTACAAGACAAGGCTTGCACCGAGATGTATTTGCACTGAGATGAAGGAACGACCGGCCTGACCAATGCATTCTGGTCAAGAATTGCACCGATTCAAAAAATTTCAGTGACCTCAAGAGGTGAGATGCAGAGACAGAGTATGCATGGACCTTAATGCTCACGACCTAGAGAAATGCCAAGGACAACATATGAATAGAAAAACATGTGCATGACCAAGGACTTGCACTGAGGTAAGTACTTTATGTGAAAGATGCAGAGCTAGCACTGACTCAATATGCATTAAGCAAAAGAGCGAATAATATGTAATGCACGGACCTGAATGATGCTATTAGCACATACCCCCTCCATGCTTAGAAACAAAGAAATACGCCGTAAAAGAACAAATTGATCTAGAGAGAAAAACAAATTGATTTATAGTGTGAGACATCATCAAAACCTTAGGGATGCAACAATCTCCCCCTTTTTGATGATGGCAACACTATGAATTAAGTATTATTAGGGCATTAAAAATAGTCAAGAGCAAGCGAATCATGCAGACAAGCCAAACACAACTTCTAAGACTCTTCTCTCTCCAAAACCACTCCCCCACAACTCACTCTCAGAAGACCTATTCACAGTAGCAAGACCTCTCTCAGATATTGCATGATCTCTAATGCCTTCTCTCAGATATTGCATGACCTCTCTCCCCCTTTGACATCATCAAAAGGAAATGAAAGATATATGAAATTGCTGGAGACATGAGGAAGAAGTACATTGACTTCTTAGTGTAGAAAGACTCATGAGCATATCTTAAGAGAATAAGTGAGGTGCTAAAGTCAAGTGAAGATTCTTGAACTCCGGTAAACAATAGAGAATTAGAATGAGAGGAAAGTGTATCCACATACATGGTATATGATGTAGAGAAGGGATGAGCAAGTATGGCAAGACATTGCTGAACAAACAACAATCCTCAGTAGACGACAAGAGACAAAATTAGAGAAGGTGTTCTCATGGTATTGAGGACAAGCAATCCAGTAAATTGCATAAAGACAAGAGATTTTATGATGGTTTTCAAGAAGACCAATGAGTAAGTTGGTAAATCACGCTTTTGACATTAGGGAGACCTTGATCAGAGGCCTGAATCCCCAGTTACTCAATGTGAGAACCTCATTACCTCTCCTTTTTGAAGAACAGAGTTAGTAACTGTGACTTTAGACATGAGAAAACACCTTGATCAGAGGCCAGAGTCCCCAGTTACTCACCACCGTGTCACCATTGCTCTGTGATGATCAGAAATATTAAGGTCATTTTTTTAAAAAAGTAAAAAATTTAAACATTGGACACCTCATGACATAGGAATAACTTCACTTCATTGATGAAGCTCCCAGTTTCTCAGTGATCAAACCATAGACCTTTGTTCATTTAGTTGATCCCTTATGTTGTGGAGATGGAATGATTGAAGACAATACCAGAAGGACTGTTTCTTGAAGTCTAGATTTCAAGTTGTTCTGGACAGATATCAAGACATACAGGTTTTAGCCTGAATCGGAATCATTGACAATGTAGGAAGATATACTTTGAACACTTAATCCAAATCTTTGATGGACTACCAGAGTGAAGATTCTAGCTGGACTTTAGTAACACAGACTTATAGACTTAAGAGATGAGTGAGATTCTACTGTCTGAGAGAGAACCGCACTCATTCAGTCATGAGAACCAGCAATGACACACATCTGGTCAGTCTTTTGAATCAGTCAAAATCACTACCTATCCAGCTCCCCCTTAAACGAAACACTAAAGAAAACTAACCAGCAGACACACAGAACTCCCCCTCACAATAAGGACAGACTTCTCACACAGCCTCTTGCCAAGATAGAATAATTCAATATCAGGAGATTAGCAATTAAGATAATTTGAATAAGCCTAATTCTCTCCTTAATGTGGTTAATTTGTCATTGTCTAGAGGCTTGGTGAAGATATCATCAATTTGATTAGCAGTGCCTATGTGAATCAGTTCAAAGTTACTCTAAGAAACCTCATCTCTTATGAAATGATGCCTTATTTCTCTGTGTTTGGAGCGAGAACATGATTCTTGACTAGGTTGATGGCACTGGTATTATCACAATAAATAGGTGTGCACCCCAGGTCTACTTGATAGTCCTGAAGCTGGTGTTTAATCCAAATGACTTGTATACCATAACTCCCTGTAGCCACATATTCAGCCTCTACAGTGGAGAGGGCCACCGAATGTTGTTTCTTGGAACCCCAAGACACTAAACACCCACCTAGAAATTCACAGTGACCACTAGTACTTTTCTTATCTAGTTTACACCCGACATAATCTGCATCTGTGTATGCAACTAAATCAAGTGTATGTAATGCAAGAAACCATAAACCAAGAGTGTGTGTAGCAAACAGATATCTGAAAATTCTTTACACTGTAGCTAAATGCGATTCAGTGGGTTTACATTGATACCTTGCACACATTCCTACACTGAACTGTATATCAGGTCTTGAGGCTGTCAAATAAAGTAGAGATCCAATCATACCTCGATAGAGCTTGGCATCTACTTCTTTACCTGTCCCATCTGCATCCAGTGAGGTATTGGTACCCATTGGAGTTGTAATGTGCTTCAAGTTGTTCATGCCAAGCCTTTTGAGAATTTCCAATGTGTACTTGGTCTGGTTGATGAAGCATCTGTCTTCTAACTGTTGTACCTGCAAGCCAAGGAAATACTTTAGTTCACCTACCAAACTCATTTCAAATTAAGTAGACATCAATTTAGAAAATTCATTACATAGTTCAGAGCTAGTTGACCCAAACACAATATCATCTACATATACCTGAACTATGATGTGGTCTTTATTTGTACTCTTGGAAAATAAAGTTTGGTCTACCTTACCTCTGTGGTAGCCTTTGCTGATCAAAAATCCTGTCAGTCTTTTATACCATGCTCGAGTAGCCTACTTTAGACCATACATGGCTTTGTTTAACCTGAAAACTTGGTTAGGTTGGGGAGAAAACTGAAATCCGGGGGGTTGTTCAACAAAAACCTCTTCCTTGAAAACTCCATTTAAAAAGGCACTTTTCACATCCATTTGTTGGAGTTTTATATTCTTGGAACATGCAAATGCTAACAATATTCTTATTGCTTCCATCCTAGCAACAGGTGCATAGGACTCATCGATATCAACTCCAAATTCCTGACAGTACCCCTTGGCTACTAGTCTGGCTTTATTTCTAGAAATGATTCCATCTTCATTCATTTTATTCTTAAACACCCACTTAGTTCCGATGACATTAGAATTTTCTGGTCTTGGGACTAACTCCCAGACATTATTCTTTCGAACTGTCCTAACTCCTCACACATAGCATTAACCCAAGATTGATCAGCTAAGGCCTCTTCTATTGATTTGGGTTCAATTTGTGAGACCAAAGCAATTAGGTCTTGGTTATTAACATTCCTAAAGTGAGACCTAGTTCTAAGATGATCTTCAAGATTGCCTAGGATGTTATCTATTGGGTGATCTTTAAGATATCTAACATTTATTGAAGACTCACCTGTTTCAGCTGGCCCTTCCTGGTTGGGAGGATTTGATGTTTCATTCGGCTGAGCCTTCTCTTCTTCTTTGTCTTCTAGGAATTCCCCATCGTGCTTGGAATCCCTGTCAGTATCTTCAATGCTAGTAGCACCTTTTGCTTCACCAAAAATGATGTGTGGAGACTCTTCAACTTTCTGATCAGTTATGTTAAAGACCCTATATGCTCTTGACACTTCAGAGTATCATAAGAATATTCCAGGATAGCTTTTAGCATCAAACTTATCTAAGTCTTTCTTGTCATTATTATGGATAAAGCATTTAGCTCCAAAAATCTTGAAATGAGCCAAGTTTGGTTTCTTACCTTTCAATAGCTCATAGCGGGTTTTCTTGTGAATTGATCTTACCATGGCCATGTTGATTGTATAAGTTGCTGTATTGGCTGCCTCTGCCCAAAACGGATGTTACAGAAACGGGGGGATGGATGCAGCAAGTAGTTGAGTTCCCTCGGACCTAAATCGCAAACACAATCGCAAGATTTGAGATTGCCGGAAATCGCCGATCCTTGGCGCGCACACGCTTCCCGTGGTGACTCGGTGATGCCGAGTTGAGGTGATGGAGCAAGACCCTTGCTCGTAGAGGGCCAGCAGGGCTATGGTTTCCCTCCCAAGGGTACTGTGCATGTAATCAAGGGGCTGGCTTGGTGCCTTGGGGGCACTGGGGCACTCTCTTTCTCAAGCCCACGATGACCGCACGAAAGCTGGATGTTTCGGGGTCGAGCACTCTCTCACCGACCAGCGGAATAGTTTCACAGATATTAAAAGAACAAATACTGGGGGGAGCAAGGGCTAGAGATTACCCGGTTGGTTTGAAGAAACCAACCCCGTTCGGAGACGAGGGCGAGCGGGGAAGTGTGGGTTCCCCGCACACTGCGTCAACTGAAGCTTCGACATGTTTAAAAGGTTACATGCAATACGGGATCTCGGGGCGGGGGGGAAGGAGCACAAACAAACACTATCTCCACGTAGGGAGGGGCGGTGAGCCGGCCAGGCGGGGAGGGACGTGAAGAAAGGACGGAGCCGAACTGCCTCCTCGAGGTTCTGCTCGCCTGTTCTGCCTGCTGACTGGTACTTGCTGTCAGATTTCCTGAGGGCACTCCCGAACTTAGATACTGACGAGACTAGTGCCAAAATGTCACTGACTGGTCCAGGATGTGGCCTGAATTTTTTCGGGTCGTCGGGGTGTCGCTGTTGGCTTTGGTGGAGGCTGGACCGGTGCTGCTTGGTTCTGGTTTGGGCTGATTCCAGATTGTTGCAGTAGGTTGGCAATGTTACCAGGATCGCTCCCGTAATCCGATCGAGGTGAGGCTAGAACGGTCGTGAGCGTGGCCGAGTATTCTTTGTTCATCAACAAAGAATGGCTCGAGATGAGGTCAGGGTTGAGAGATAAGTCCAGAAGAGTGGGAGTGGGTCTGGACGGATCCCGACTGACCTGATCTGCGACCCTGTAGTAGAAAAATCGGAACGAGCTGCTCTGGGCTTCAGTTGGCGCCCCGCTGGATGCGTTGGACAGGCGACTGGTGGAACTCAGCTCTGGCCAAGTGGAGCACCAAGGGAAGCTCCGGTGTGGTCTTCGTAGCTTCTAAACTGCAGCTCTGGTTCCTGCTCAGGTCCCAGTTGTGCAGTCGGACGAAAATGAGCCTCCACGGGAGCTCCGAACTCGGATAGGGGCGAGACCACCTCGCCTGCGAAGCTAGCTGGGAGACCTCTCCGTTGATGTATGGCACAACTCCAGGAATGCTGGGACGTGGGCGAGGCTGGCACTGCAACAGGAGGGTGGCTCTACTGTTCTGCAACTGTTCACTGGTACATAGAAAATAGGGTGGAGGAAGTGGGTTCTTGGTGGTGGGATAGGGGTTTTGGGAGGGGAGGCTGTTGCAGGTGGTGGCCTGATGTTCTGGAGGGGGAGGGGCGATGGAGGGTGGGGTGGTAGTAGGGGGAGAGAGGGAGTGGGGGCGTGGGGGTCTTGGGGGGTTAGAGGGAGCCCAAGGGAGAGGGGGGGTCGCACTAGGGATAGGGGGGGTGAATGGGGTGGGGTGCACACCCAGGTGGGGGAATGGGATTCAAATCCCCTCGGGGATGTGAAGGGGTGTGTGGGGAAGAGGGAGGGGTGCTTGGGAAGAGGGAGGGGTGCTTGGGGGAGAGGGAAGGGTGCTAGGGAAGTGGAAGGGTTGCCTTGGAATACGAAGGGTTGCTTGGGTACTGGTGAGAGTGAATGGGGGTTTATGAGCCTTGGGAGGTAAAGGGTTGTATTTAATGGGGTGGGGTGATGTGGCAAGGAGGGAGGAGAGAGAGGGGGTGAAATTGGGAGAGAGAAAGGTGAGGAGAGAGAGAGGGCTTTGCCCCCTTCAAGAGAGAGAGAGAGAGAGAGCTCACAAGTATTCTTTGGACTTAAACTCAAATTTTCATTGGTACTTCAAAAGTGGGGGTTGGGGCCCTATTTATAGGGAACCCAAAATTTACAAAAAGTCCCTGACAATTGGACTATTGACACAAAACCAAAGGGGAAGGGGCGCAGGTGGGCCAAGCCCAAACAATTGGGCCCAAAACCCACATGATGACCACAAGACTTAGGAAAATAACTACATAACCAAGGTACTGGACTCAAATAAGGACAAATTACATCAAAATGACTCAAATAAAAAGGAAGAAATACATCAAAGTGATCTGCCAAAGTGCTGTGGGGGCCTACTTGAAATGGAGCTCTAGCCTATCCCTCGTCGAAAGGAAGGGAAGTCCCGAGCCAGAGGGAATCATGGGTGATGTCCCCATCATTTCCCCTGGGCCGTGAAGAGCTCGACTCTATTGAGTAGGGCCCCCCTTGCTGCGATACTCCTCCAATATGTCGGGGTCCAGCTGCTGGAGATCCTCCCGACTCACCCAGGCATCATCCGAAGGCGACCGTCCCTTCCACCTAACCAGATATCGCTCATACGCCTTGCTCCGTGTGGTAGTGATCTGTTCATCTAATATCCGCTCCACTTGATCTCGTTGGTTCTTAGGGCCGGGTGGAACTCTCGTTTGGGTAGGGGCTCTCTCAAAAGGAGGGGCAGGCTAGATGTCCTCACTGGGTGTCACCGTGGGACCCCTGTATGGCACCAGGTCAGCCACATTGAAGGTGGGACTTACTCTATACTCCACAGGGAGGTCTAACACATAAGCATTAGTGCTGATGCGTCTTAACACCTGGAAGGGACCTGCTCCACGCGACCTCAATTTTGAGACATTTTCAGGGAATAACCTCTCAGTCCTCACCATCACAAAATCCCTGACTTTTGGAATTCTTGATGGCGGCGGTGGGAATCAGTTGATTTCTTATAAACCTCGTTGCTCTTGTTGATGTGTTTGCGAATGCTCTCATGCAACTCTCTAAGGTGTTGTGCAAAGGACTCAGCAGTGATAGACACCGATCTGAAGACTTTCTAGGTTTGTATCTGTGCACAGCTTCGAAGGGACTCATGCCTATAGACCTATTTACTGAATTGTTGTATGCAAACTCGGCCTGGGGAAGAATGGGATCCCAATTCCCCGGGCGATCCTCGACAAGACACCGGAGGAGGTTCCCTAGACTCCGATTGATGACCTCTGTTTGGCCGTCGGTCTGGGGGTGGTAGGCTGTGGAAAATTTGAGAAGGATCCCCATCAGATGCCAAAGGATTTTCCAGAAGTAGCTGGTGAACTTGACGTCCCTATCAGAGATGATGGTCTTTGGTAGGCCATGGAGACGAACCACCTCATCGAAGAACAGGCGGGCCACATGGGATACATCGGAGGTTTTCGAACAGGGGATAAAATGGGTCATTTTGTAAAATCGGTCCCCCACAACAAAGATTGAACCGTGTTTCCTTTGGGTCCTGGGTAGGCCCAAGACAATGTCCATGCTTAGATCCTGCCTTGGACGATCGGGGATAGGGAGAGGGGTGTATAGGCCGGTGTTTTGCTTTACTTGTTTAGTGGTGGCACAGGTTCGACACTGGCCCACAATCTTGGCCACGTCCCTCTTGAGGCTTGGCCAATAGAATTACCCCTCAACCAAAGTAATGATTTTATGCACCCCAAAATGGCCAGCTAGGCCTTCTACATGTAACTTCCATACCAAAAAGTCACGGAGGGAGGTTCGGGGTATACAAAGTCGGGGTCCTTGAAAAGGAACCCACCCTCAAGGATGAAGTCCCCATAGGCCTGTTGGGTGGTCAAGGAGGCATGGATGTGCCCAAAGTCAGGGTAGTCAAAGTATTCATTCTTGACTCTTTCAAACTCGATGACTTCCACTTTCATAGTGGATAGTAAAGATATCCTCCTACTAAGGGCATCAGCTGCCCGATTCTCGCTTCCGGCCTTGTGTTTGATCACGAAGGTGTAAGACTGGAGGTATTCTACCCAGCGGGCATGTCGGGCATTAAGCTTCTGCTGGGAGTTGAGGTATTTTAAGGCCTCATGATCTGAGAAGATGACAAATTCTTTTGGCAGGAGGTAATGTCTCCAATGCTTAAGGGACTGAACCACAGCATAAAATTCTTTGTCATAGGTTGAATACCTCATCCGGGCCTCACACAGCTTCTCACTAAAGTAGGCCATAGGATGCCCTTCCTGACTGAGGATCCCACCAATGCCTACCCCTGAGGCATCACATGTGACTTCAAAAATCTTGGAAAAGTCGGGGAGGCACAAGACGGGGGCCTGGGTCATTTTTTCTTTTAGATCTAGGAAAGCCTTGGAAGCTGACTTGGTCCAGATGAAGGTCCCCTTTTTGAGGCAATCAGTGATGGGGGCTGTGATAGTGCTGAAGTCTCGGATGAACCTCCTATAGAACGTGGCTAGCCCATGAAAGCTTCGGACCTCATGGAGAGTGTGGGGTTCTGGCTAGTCTAGGATAGCTTGGACCTTTTCGAGGTCCATGGACACGCCTTTAGTGGAGACCACAAATCCTGGGAAGGTAATGGATTCAGTCAGGAAGTGACACTTTCCTAGGTTGGCAAAGGGACTCTCATTCCGAAGGGTGGTGCGAACTTGCCTAAGGTGGTCTAGATGGGCTTCTTTGGACTGACTGTAGATGAGAATATCATCAAAGTATACTACCAGGAAGACCCCAATGTAAGGTCTGAGGACCTCAGTCATAAGACGCATAAAGGTACTTGGGGCATTTGAAAGCCCAAAAGGCATCACTAGCCACTCGTAGAGCCCATCTTTTGTCTTGAAGGCTGTTTTCCACTCATCCCCCAGCCTTATCCAAACTTGGTGGTAGCCACTTTTGAGAACAATTTAGGAAAAAATGGTGGCGCCAGCTAGCATATCGAGCATATCATCGAGCCTAGGGATGGGGAACCTATACTTGACTGTGATCTTGTTGATGGCTCTACTATCGACACACATCCACCACGTCCCATCCTTCTTAGGTGTGAGGAGGGCTGGGACAGCACAAAGACTCTTACTAAGTCAGAGAAAGCCCTTCTTAATAAGTTCTTCCACTTGCCCCCTTAATTCAGCATGTTCTGTGGGATTGAGGCGATAGTGGGGAAGATCTGGGAGGGTGGCTCCTGGGACAAGATCGATTGCATGTTGCATATCTCTCATGGGTGGGAGTTGATCTGGGAGCTCAGTAGGAAACACATCCTTGAATTCTTCTAGAAGTGGGTGGATTTCCACAGGATAGGGGTTGGAAGGGTTGGATTCTCCTAAACATATAACCACTGCATACAAGGGTGCTCCTTGGGCTACCTCTTCTTCCATCTCCTTTCTTGTAATAAGGTGAAGGCCTTTGATCCCTCCTGTTGGGTTTTCTTGGGTGGTTTTTTGGGGAATTGGTTGGATTGGTGGGGTGGAGGTCCCTAGGTTTTGTGGTGGGGTGGAGTGGGGCTCCTGAGGGAGGGGTTCTTTCCTTGGTATGGGACGGGGTGGGGAGGGGTTCAGACGGATAGTCTTTCCCTCATGGTCAAAGGTACAAGTGTTTGGCCTCCCTAAGATAGTGGCATCAACGTCATAAATCCACGGCCTCCCTAGTAGGATACTACCTACTTCCATAGGGATGATGTCACACCAGACCTGCCCATGGTAGGATGAAAAGGTAAGGGGCGCAATGCACCGAGTGCTGACCGGGATGGAGTTGTTGTTAATCCAAGAGACCCGGTAAGGGTTTGGGTGGGGAGTGATGGTAATGCCAAGGAGCTTGACTGTGTTGGGTGATACAGCATGGACACAACTTCCATTGTCCAAGATTACTTTCCTCACAAGATTTACTATTTTGACAAAGGTATGAAAGATGGTTGTTTGACGCCAGTCTTCTTCCTGGGGTTTGGTAAGGGTGTACCTAATCACTCCTAAGTGGGTGTCGGTGTAGCCTATACCTGACTTGTGGGCCTGGGCTTCGTACTCCTCTTCCCAGTCTAAAGCGGCCTCATGAACCTCAATATTTTCCTCATCTTCCCCTTGTGAGGGGGTCTTTTCTTCCTCAATGAGCAAACTAGGCAACCCGCGTGATGGGCATTGGCGAGCGAAGTGGCCATAGCCTTTGCACTGAAAACAAGTTGGTTGGCAGCTCGGGGTCGTCCCTCCCACACTAGGGCCCTTGGGGCCCTCCTCTCTTCGGGGAGGTGGGTTGTTTGGGGTGACTCTAGTAGGAGTGATGGTGGGCGGGTGGCTGTAGAGTCGGGCCGGGGTACTCCCACTAGGGGTAGGAGTCTTCAATAGAGGAGGAAGGTTAGGCTGAGGATTCATAGCCTTGGGGTCAACCGGACGAGGTGAGGTGAATTTAGGATTTCGAGAGAACCTTTCAGTATCTCGGGCTATTTGATATGCCAACTCAAGGGAATCCACATCCCTCATAAAGAGCTCTCTCTTGATGTGTGGTTGGAGGCCATTCCTGAATCGGGATAGGGTGACGGCCAACACTTCATGGACTCCACACTTTATGAGGTAGGAGTCAAACATTTCAATGTATTCGACCACGGTTCTTCCCTCTTGGGTGAGGCTTTGCCATTCATCTAGGAGAGTTTGGGTGTAGGATTTTTTTTTTTTTTAAGTCAAAAGATGATAGGGTCAGCACCAGTAGAGTGCACCCACCTCCAGCAGAGGAGGGAAAGCCACTCCCCCAGGCGACCAACTATCACCAAACTTATATTCATAATGAAAAGTAGAGATACAAGAGAGGCGAGCGGGGCATACCCCGGCAATAGGCGACATTAGGGGAGTTGGACAAGTCGAACACTAGACAGCCGAGCTTTGTCAAGGGTGAAATTACCCCTACAGGCACGAGGCATGCTAGCGACGGATAGAAACACAACATTAGTAGAGGAAGAGCAGGCATAGGATGCTAGGCTATCGGCTAACCGGTTAGCTTCTCTATAGACATGCGTGACTGGGGCAGTGTGGGATATCAGGAGGTCGATCACCGCCCGCCACCACCGGATAGTATCCCAAGAAAGCGGAGTGTTGCTGCGAATGGATTGCACTAGTAGGGCAGAGTCTGACTGTATGCTGTCCAGGGTGTAACCATTATTCGCCGCTAGATGGAGCCCATCGCACAGAGCCCGTACTTCAGCAATCAAGCTATTCCCCGTGCTGTAAGAGTGAGCGAAGGCAATAACAAGGTTCCCAGCAGCGTCTCTGATGCAACCTCCCCCTCCACATGCACCAGGGTTACCCTTGCTGGCGCCATCTACGTTAAGGCAATATCCTCCGAGAGGAGGGATCCACCGCACAAGCTTTAGCATTTTCTTCTTAATAGTAGGGCGATAGCCGAAAGAAGACATGGCAGAGAGTTCTTGGTCAGAAGGGAAGAGCTTGAAAGTAGTATTGCTCAGAGCGAACTGGACGGAGGATTGTATATTGGAAATGATCCTCCTGGCTGGCACCCTGGTCAATCGATGACGCATGCTACATCTGGCCTTCCAAATCTCCCAGAGCAACAGCAGGCAACTATACAGCGAGATAAAGCCAAATGGTGACTGGGTGTTGCAAGTTGCAATGAAGGAACAAAGCCTAGTAGTAATCTGATCATGGAGCACAGTGCGATTTCCAACAAGGGGCATTATCCAACCCCAAAGCTGAGAGGCCAGCTCTCCGGAGATAAAGAGGTGGTTGAGTTCTTCAGTGTGTGGGGATGTACAGCAGGAACACTTGGAGGCCAGACTGATCCCACAATTTGCAACGCACTCATCCACAGATACAGCATGGTGAAGAAGTCGCCAACCAAAGATGGAGGCTTTGCGGTGAAAAGAAGAGTGCCAGATCCGATTCAGCAGTGGCCGGTGATGTCCCCTTGGGCGGAGAAAGTCATACGCAGATTTGGTTGTGAACACCCCAGTCGGGGAGTCTGTCCAGACACAGGTGTTTGGGTGTAGGAGTTGGGGAGGTACTTGAATCTCAGTTGGTCTTTCATGTCTTCCCAGGTGCGAATGGGCTCCTCCCGCCTAATCATCCTTCTACTTTCCACACTCATCCAGTAGGTCTTGGCTAGTTTGGTGGGGTACATTTTTGCCAGCCTGACTCTCCTATCTTCCATCATAGGGTACTAATCAAAGTATTGGTCCGTGGCGCTCTCCCATTCTAAGTAGGTATTTGGGTTATGGGACCCATCAAAGTTTGGGGCTTCGACCCTAATCATCTTTAAAAGATAATCATTCGGGTCCTCTCGTGGTCGCCTCTCAACATGTCGAGGTTGGCGGGGCCTCTCATACTCCTGGTAGTGGTCATTCTCCAAGCCCTCCCTATCAAATTCAGCTCGTGGAGGTGGAGCTCTTTGGACATGGTTCCTAGGTGGGGGTCCGACTTCCTCGAGTCTATTGATTTGGGTGGTTAGGCCATCTATCCGATCGATGAGGTTGTTGATGGCAGCCTCTAGTCGGTCCATTCAAACTTGGGGTGCATCCCGAGGGATATCTTGGTCGCCCTGGGAATTGGAATTCATAGGGGGAGCCAAGGTTGAGGGGTCGGCGCGATACAAGACACCACTATGGGTAGACATGCAAAATGAGGAGGTTACCGACACACGGATGATGACTATGCAATGGCCCTAGGACCTAGGCTTGTAGAGACAAGTCTAAGACTTGCTCTGATACCAAAATTGATGTGACACAAACGGGGGGATGGATGCAGCAAGTAGTTGAGTCCCCTCGGCCCTAAATCGTAAACACAATCGTAAGATTTGAGATTGCTGGAAATCGCCGATCCTTTGCGCTCACACGCTTCCCGTGGTGACTCGGTGATGCCGAGTCGAGGTGATGGAGCAAGACCCTTGCTGGTAGAGGGCGAACAGGGTAATGGTTTCCCTCTCCCAAGGGTACGGTGCCTGCAATCAAGGGGCTGGCTTGGTGCCTTGGGGGCACTGGGGCACTCTCTTTCTCAAGCCCACGATGACCGCACGAAAGCTGGATGTTTCGGGGTTGAGCACTCTCTCACCGACCAGCGGAATAGTTTCACATATATTAGAAGAACAAATACTGGGGGGAGCAAGGGCTGGAGCTTACCCGGTTTGTTTGAAGAAATCAACCCCGTTCGAAGACGAGGGCGAGCGGGGAAGTGTGGGTTCCCCGCACACTACGTCGACTAAAGCTTCGACCTGTTTAAAAGGTTACATGCATTACGCCTCACGTAGGAGGGGGATCTCGGGGCGGGGGGGAAGGAGTACAAACAAACACTACCTCCACGCAGGGAGGGGCGGTGAGCCGGCCAGGCGGGGAGGTATGTGAAGCAAGGACGGAGCCGAACTGCCTCCTCGAGGTTCTGCCCACCTGTTCTGCCTGCTGACAGGTACTTGCTGTCAGATTTCCTGAGGGCACTCCCGAACTTAGATACTAAAGAGACCAGCGCCAAAACGTCACTGACTGGTCCAGGATGTGGCCTGAATTTTTTTGGGTCATCGGGGTGTCGCTGTTGGCTGTGGTGGAGTCTGGACCGGTGCTGCTTGGTTCTGGTTCAGGCTGAGGCCAGATTGTTACAGTAGGTTGGCGACGTTACCACGATCGCTCCCGTGATCTGATCGATGCAGGGCTAGGACAGTCACTAGCGTGGCCGAGTCTTCTTTGTTCAGAAACAAAGAATGGCTCCAGATGAGGTCGGGGCCGAGAGATATGTCCAGAAGAGTGGGAGTGGGTCTGGATGGATCCCGACTAACCTGATCTGCGACCCTGTAGTAGAAAAATCGGAACGAGCTGCTCCGGGCTTCAGTTGGTGCCCCGCTGGATGCGTTGGACAGGCGACTGGTGGAACTCAGCTCTGGCCAAGTGGCACACCATGGGAAGCTCTGGTGTGGTCTTCGTAGCTTCTAAACTGTGGCTCTGGTTCCTACTCGGGTCCCAGTTGTGCAGTCGGACGAAAATGAGCCTCCACGGGAGCTCCGAACTCGGATAGGGGTGAGACCACCTCGCCTGCGAAGCTAGCTGGGAGACCTTTCCGTCGATGTATGGCACAACTCCAGGAATGCCGGGACGTGGGTGAGGCTGGCGCTGCAACAGGAGGGTGGCTCTGCTGTTCTGCAACTGTTCACTGGTACATAGAAACTAGGGTGGAGGAAGTGGGTTCTTGGTGGTGGGATAGGGGTTTTGGGATGGGAGGCTGTTGCAGGTGGTGGCCTGATGTTCTGGAAGCGATGGAGGGTGGGGTGGTAGTAGGGGGAGAGAGGGAGTGGGGGCGTGGGGGTCTTGGGGGGTTAGAGGGAGCCCAAGGGAGAGGGGGGGTCGCACAAGGGATAGGGGGGGTGAAAGGGGTGGGGTGTGCACCCAGGTGGGGGAGGGGAATTCAAATCCCCTTAGGGATGTGAAGGGGTGTGTGGGGAAGAGGGAGGGGTGCTTGGGAAGAGGGAGGGGTGCCTTGGGATACGAAGGGTTGCTTTGGTAGTGGTGAGAGTGAATGGGGGTTTATGAGCCTTGGGAGGTGAAGGGTTTTATTTAATGGGGTGTGGTGATGTGGCAAGGAGGGAGGAGAGAGAGGGGGGGAGAAATTGGGAGAGAGAAAGGGGAGGAGAAAGAGAGGGGTTCGCCCCCTTCAAGAGAGAGAGAGAGAGAGAGAGAGAGAGAGAGAGCTCACTAGTATTCCTTGGACTTAAACTCAAATTTTCATTGGTACTTCAAAAGGGGGGGTTGGTTCCCTATTTATAAGGAACCCAATATTTTCAAAAAGTCCCTGACAATTGGACTATTGACACAAAACCAAAGGGGAAGGGGCGCAGGTGGGCCAAGCCCAAACAATTGGGCCCAAAACCCACATGATGACCACAAGACTTAGGAAAATAACTACATAACCAAGGTACTGGACTCAAATAAAGACAAATTACATCAAAATGACTCAAATAAAAAGCAACAAAAACATCAAAGTGATCTGCCAAAGTGCTGTGGGGGCCTACTTGACGTGGAGCTCTAGGCTATCCCTCGTCTAAAGGAAGGGAAGTCCCGAGCCAGAGGGAATCATGGGTGATGTCCCCATCAAAAACTTTCTGGGTAGTTGACTCTCAATCAGCATGGTTTGGGCCATATCCACAATAGTTCTATTTCTTCTTTCCACAATTCCATTCTGCTCCAGTGTCCTGGGAGAAGAAAACTTGTGTGTTAGTCCCTCTCTTTCACAAAGACTAGAAAACATGGAGTTTTCAAATTCACCTCCATGGTCAGATTGAATTGAACAAATCTTATGTTTTCCTTTGTTTAAACTTTTGAAAAGCATCATTTTTATTGGCTAAGAAAAAGATCCATGAAAATCTAGAGTGGTGATCAATGATTACATAACCAAACCTACTTCCATTAAGACTATGAGTTCTAGTAGGACCAAAGAGGTCCATATGGAGAAGTTTCATTGGTCTAGAGGACAATGGCTCATATCTTAGCTTGAAGGACGTTCTGGTATGTTTGCCTAGAGTACAGGCATCACAAATTTTTGAAATAGAATTAAACTTGATTTTAGGCATGCCTATAACTAAATCATGCTCGATCAATTTATTCAAAGTAGAAAAACTAGCATGGCCTAAACGTCTATGCCAATCAAAAGTATCACCTTCAGAATTAGCAGATAAGCAGAGATTAGATTCAGACTCAACATCTAAGTCTACCAAGTAGACATTATTGGTCCTGTTGGCTACAAATTTAACCACATCAGAATTTATTTCAAAAATTTTGCATGAGTTATTGTCAAACACAACCCTGTGACCCTTGTCACATAATTTACTAATGCTAATCAGATTGTGTTGAAGACCTTCCACAAGTAAAACTTTCTTAATAGAGTTTGTGGAAGACTTACCAACTGTGCCAACCCCAATGATCTTACCTCTGTTCTTTCCTCGAAATTTGACCAGACCCCCTACCTTCATTTCTAACTTGCTGAACTTGGATTGGTCTCCTGTCATGTGCCTGGAGCAGCCACTGTCGAGGTACCATTTGTTGTTCTCAGCTACCAGGCAAACCTACACACACAAAATCAAGCAAAGTGGTTTGGAACCCAAGATGAGTTGGGTCCAAAGACATCACTCAAATCTTTAAGCAGATGTTTAGGAATCCAGAATCGTTTCAACTTGGTTTTCTCTTGCACCTTAATTTCGGGTCTATTGAAGTTGTGAGCAGAGTTATGTCCAGCTGGTCTGCAGAAATAAAATATATTCCAGTTATTAGGCTTCTCATCCCTGGGATATCTCTTGTGCGCTTGTTGATTAACAAGTTTTTGAGGGTGAGTGTTGTTTCTCCAGTAACTCCTGTTCGGATCCATTCATTTATAGTAGTTTCAGCTTTTATTATGATTCATTTGCGTGGTCCAGCTACCACTTATGTTCTGGTGAGTGGGCTTAGTGAAGTTCTTCACAAAATTCATTCCTATTTTAGATGGTCGTCCAGCATTGTTTGTTAAATTTTCTTTTGGATGCTGAACACTTTGACTGCTATTTGAGCTGGATGGTGTGTCCAGCTTCTCTTTTCCCTTCTCTGGGTAGAAGGTAGTGGTCTTGAACTGAAAGGGTCTCTTGTTAGTTGGGTCATAGCCTAAACCATCCTTATTGAAATTAACCCTTGTTCCTAGTATAGAATCCATATTTGTTTTTCCTTGAACAATTTTTTCTAAAACCTTCTGTTTGTCTTCCAGCTCTCTTTGCAGAGACTCATAGTTTTTTAAAAGTTCAGTGTTCACTTTCTTAACAGCTTCATATTTCTCTGTGATCACACTATTTTTATTTAGACTTTATTCAATTTTGATCTTGAGTTCGTTGAGCTGTGTGAATTTCCTGGTTTTCTAATTTGTGCTCTTCATTTTCCTTTTTCAGAGAAGTCATTTCTTTTAATTCTTCCTTTAATGTCTGATTTTCCTTACTGATTTGTGTTAGTTCTTCAATATTTGTATTGAATTTTCTCTTCAGAACCCTATGCTGTTTACTGAGTGAACTGAACTTGTCTAACAGTTCAGCACAGGCATCTTCCCAGTCATCAATAGAAAAATTCTCAAAGACATTTGTTACCTCCTCTTCGCTATTTACCATCAGGCAAATTCCTTGTTCATCCTCCTCTGATGAATTGGCTTCCGGATCTTCTTCCTCACCGTTCCACGTGCAGACCATTGCCTGTGGCTTCTTCTTCTGCACCTTTGAGCTCTTCTTCTGAAAGTTGGGACCCTTCTTCTGAGGATCAGGGCAGTCCCCTTTCATGTGTCCAGGTTTCCTGCAATGAAAACATGTAATTCTCTTAGTACTCCTATCTTTATCATTGCTGGAATCAAAGTTCTTACTAGAAGGGTGTGACTTCTTCCTCCTAAAAGTCTTTCCCTTAGACCTTAAGAATTTTCTGAATTGTCGAGTGAGCATTGCTTGCTCCTCCTGGTCGAGATCTGATAATCCGTCAGACTCGCAACTGCTACTCCCGCTGCTGCTACTTCCTTTGCTGCGGGAAGCCTTGAGGGCAATATTCGTGCCCTTCCTGTCACTTCCTTCACCATTCCTTTTAAAATTCATCTCGTACGTTATAAGGGATCCTATAAGTTCGGTGACTATCATAGTCATCAGATCCCTTGACTCTTCTATCACAATGGCCTTAGTGTGCCATGTAGGGGTTAGAGATCTAAGTATTTTCCTGACTATATCTCCCTAAGCCATCTCTTTCCCAAGCCCCTTAAGTCTATTTGTGATCAGAGACAATCTGGCATACATCTCTGTTATCATCTCCTCTGATTTCATCTTAAACATCTCATATTCAGAGGTGAAGAGATTTACCTTCGTTGCTTTCACTTGAGCTGTACCTTCGTAGATTAATTCCAGCTCATCCCACATTTTCTTGGCCGTCTTATATGCTGAGATGCGGGCGTATTCGTCTGGGTGTACAGCACATTGGATGATGTTCAGGGCCGTCCAGTTGAGTGACGATAGCTTGACATGATCATTTGTCCATGCGTCCTCGTTCGGTGGCAGATCATATGGCCCTGTAGTGATCACCCTCCACAGCTTGTGGCTCTGCGCCCTGATGAATACCTCCATCTTATTTTTCCAGAAGAGATAATTGTTACCATCAAAGAACGGAGGGCGACTGATAGATTGTCCCTCAGCCATGAAGCTTCGAGGACCATTAGGATTACCCTGATCGTTGGCCTAGATGATGAAAACCTACTCTGATACCAATTGATACGTGTAGGAGAAAGTGAGATAGAAGAGGGGGGATGAATAGATCACTCCCAAAATCAATACACCACAGACCCGATTACTCAACCCCTCAAATTGTAGTGAAAAGGATTTCGGAGACAGGCAACAAAGATGACAGGTGTAAGAAATGAGATCGTGAAAGTCGCCCACAATGAAGCAATGTGACAAGTAGATGGAGAGCAACACAACGTAAACCGGCAAACCACAGAAGAGACTGGGAATTTTTTAGGTGGTTTGATTGCTGTCCGCAATCTACATCCACCCCTTACTCAAGAGAGTAAGGTTTCCTTGCAATATAGAGTCGCACATAGCAGACTCAGTCTGCAACAACCGCTGCCAAATAGCTTGCCCTGAGGAACAGCCTCCTCAGTCTTCTGATCAACCAGAAGAAAACACTGGAGAACCAATCTCCCTTCTATTGCACGTAGCAAAGGGGACCCTGTGCAGTTACTCCAAAGCAAATCACACAACTAGAGGATCGAACCTCTCTTCCTCCAAGACAATGGTGGGAACTGGAGAACCTCTCCCTTCCTCCGAACAATGGAGGGTAACAATATGGAATGAAGATAAAGAAAAACTTGAAAACAAAACAATCGATGAACGATAATCTTCTTTAGAAACCAAAAGCAATATAGCTTCCGTAGAAGCAGATCTTCACGATCACAAACACTTCTCTCTCTCAGAAATTTTTTTCTCTCAGCTCAAGATGGTGTGGGCTTTCTCTGGATTTCTCTGCTCTCACTCAGCTCTTCTTTTTCACTGTTCCATCCTCTATCGAACCCTTTTTCACAACATATATATATATATCTGATCCAGAACCTTAGGCGTGTAGATACCACATTTCCCGCCTAAAGATGTTGGGGTACGTGTGAGAATGTTCTGGACGTCTATCTACCTTGGATCACGTGCCATATTTCTGATGAATGCACAGATAAATTGTCAGAGAAGAAATGAATATTTGTCATACATTTAGCACAACTCGTATTGGTGTATAGAGTAAAGAGCCAGAAACTGCACTGAGTCAAAAGAGTAAGCATCGGCTAAGACGGGCATGACAAGCACCGACCTGGAATGAATCAGAAGATGCACAAGTCTACGTTTAGCTGTCTACAGGACTTGCACCGAGTCTAATAAGACATGAAACAGGAACTGCACTGACTTCGTTGCTACAGAGAGGTGTATAGGCCTGACTATGCACCGAACATGAATTTGTTTTAAGCAAGGCATGCACCGAGACGGGATATGCAGTCCAGGCAGGAGCTGCACCAAGATGGCAAGAGGAAGTACAAGACAAGGCTTGCACAGAGATGTATTTGCACTGAGATGAAGGAACGACCAGCCTGACCAATGCATTCTAGTCAAGAATTGCACCGATTCAAAAAATTTCAGCGACCTTAAGAGGTGAGATGCAGAGATAGAGTATGCACAGACCTTAATGCTCACGACCTAGAGAAATACCAAAGATAACATATGAATAGCAAAACATGTGCATGACCAAGGACTTGCACCGAGGCAAGTACTTTTTGTGAAAGATGCAGAACTAGCACTGACTCAATATGCATTAAGCAAAAGAGTGAATAATATGTAATGCACGGACCTGAATGATGCTATTAGCACATACCCCCTCCATGCTTAGAAACAAATAAATGCGTCGTAAAAGAACAAATTGATTTATAGTGTGAGACATCATCAAAATCGTGGGGATGCAACACTGATTATAAGGTTTTTCACAATGTTCATCGACCTTTCAAATTGCGCACAGACCCATCATAATGTGCATCAACCAGTCCTTGATGTTTTTCATGTGTGCATCGACCTTGTCTTCACATGCATAGACCTTGGTCCTGCACATGCTTAGACTTGGGTTTTCATGTGCTCAGACTTGGCCTTATATGCATCGACCTATGTTAAACATGCATTGACCTTGGTCTCTAATATGCATAGACTTGACTCTTTATATTAATGGACTGTGAAAGCTCAGTTTTGCGTTGGAATTAATTTGAAGTTATTGTGTGAGTTGAAATAGGCTCTCAATTGGCTCTCTACATCTAAGTGTGGAGATTGAGTTTAGATTGCTCTTGACTGAACTTGGAATTAGTGGACTGATCTTGACATTCCTGGAGTAAACACCGAACTCTTGTGTGGCTTGCTAGAATCCAAATGCATTGATTTAAGATTGACATGAATCTGAATTTCCAGAATGTGTAGGTTCCATTTTGCTATCACTTCATTGAGGTCCATGGTAAGCTTCCACTCTTGTTTACAATCCATTGGATTCATGGTAAGTATCTATGTTTGAATGCATTTCATGGTGGGTAGATTATGGTTCATGTATACAGTACATGGGACCTTTGAATTAAAGGGTTGCTTGAGCAATGGTTCTTAAATCTTGATATAAGGCATACTCATATTGGTTTGGACTGAACTTAGTATTCATGAGTGGATTGATTGAGTTCAATTTGGAATTGGATTGGTTGAATCATATTTGATATGTGAAGCTTGTGTGAATTGATATTATATTAAGGTGGTCCAGGTTTCATTAAATTGTGTTGAGAATGAGCCCTTCATGCTTAAGTTATTTTACTTGTCTTTCCATATAGTGCAGGTTCAATCTTGCCCACAAATGCTTGATTTATGAATTATTCTCAAATCATTGAATCCTTGGTAAGATTTTATGTTTGAATGTATTTCATGTTAGCTAGATTTGGCTTGATCCATTTTACATGTTTTTGGGGTTAATGGGACTGCCTTAGGTAGTTTTCCATTTCCCCTCTGCAAGTGTCGACCCCTCTAGTCGACACCGGCTCCCTGGGAGGCTTCCTTTTCAAAGGGACAGAACCCAGTTAACTGGGTGTCGACACCAGGTGTCGACACCTACACCTTGGGTCTATTTTTCATCAAAGGGGCAGAACTCTCTCAAATTGGTGTCGACACCTGGCCTGGCAGATCTAGAACGGGTCTGCGAACATGGTTTCGAAACCCACTTTTTACGATCCATTTGCCATGGTATTTTACCACATTACTCCTAGGGTTTCTACTCATGTTTAGGTGTGGTTGTGAAGGGTTTTTAGCATGGGCTAACATGTCTTTTTCTTGCTGCTCTTGCTTGGTATATGTAGCCGCTTTTTGGTTTGACGGAAGGAATTCTATTTAGGCTAAACATTTCTATCTGTTGCAATAGAAGGAGAACGAGGGTGAGGGCATCACACCCACTTGGAGGAGGAAGAAGAAGAAGAGGAGAACGCCATCAACGAGAAATCTTTGCTGATCTGATTACAATTCTGATCGTGGTTGCTGAAGATTCATCCCTGGGCGTCGCCTGCGAGCTTGGTCGACTTCTAGTCTGTGAACAAACTCTCCTGCCGACCGTACTATCCAAATGGATGAGATTCATAGCAGATTTGCGGGGGATTTCTTCATCTCTCATTTCTATTCTTTTATCTGAGCATAGATTGAGATTTGGGCAGTCATTGCAAATCTTTACTTTTTGTCAAACTCAGAATATTGTCGTGTGTAGATGGAGTTGTGTCTCCGTGTGGGATTTGTGCGTGGGGTGTGTTCCCCGACGGTGTGTGTCTGTGCTGCAGTGGCAGCATTCTGGGACCAGGCCCCGTTTGTGTGCGGATTACTGCGGAAGCAGCGTGGTTGGGTGGTGTTTGGGGCTTCATCCCCGTGGTTGCTACATCTCGTAGCGTGTTAGTGAAGCCTCACCGGGTTTCGGTGAGGGGTGGACATAGAGAGCCCACCGTGGTCCCGAACCACCTAAAAATCTCTGTGTTCAGTGTGGTGTGCCTGTGCGATTGTCCATTTCTCCTACCTCCATTCACATGTCTATTTGTTATATTTTTATTCACTGCATCGTCACACTTCGCTACCTCTACAATTTGCTATCAGTATTTGTTCATCGTTTGTTGGTTGGATATCTGTGCTTAGTTGTAGTTAACTAGTTCTTTGCATTGTATATCCATGTGAGATCGAAAAGGTTGAAAAAACATTTAAATCTCACTTGAGTTTAGGCTAATTAACGTAGTTAATTCTAATTCCGATGTGATTAGTTTAGATTATTTTTAAAATCCGCCATCTCAACTGGGGGACAATTCAACCCCACTTCTGGTCTGCCATCTATTCTGGGCCAACAATTGGTATCAGAGCACAGTCTCTGATTTTTATTCACGGACCTCACAGTCTTGGAGAAAAGATCATTTCAGGATGGCTAGTGTGAAGTTGCTTCCTATTTTTGATGGTTTAAATCTTGATGAGTGGCTAGGGAGCATGAATAGTTTTGTCAATACCATAGATCCCAAACTCTAGGATTTAGTTATACATGATTCAAATGGATTGCCTAATGATCAATCTAAGTGGACTAATGAGCACATGAAGAGACATAATGATAATTCTATGCTCTTGAATATTTTTAAAGGTTCAATTGATCTTGACAAATTTCCACATGTTTCCCTATGCAGGACAGCTATGGAGATCTGGGACTATTTGATTGAAATTCACAGAGGAAAGAAATATAGTGTATGCTTGATGGCCAGAAAGCACGATAAATCAAGCAAGGAAAGCTCTAAAGTAACTTCTAGCTCTGATTCTGGTGATGAGGAAATCTCCTTTGAAGAACTTATAGAAGCATATGCTTTGTTGCTAGATAAATATAAGAGATTTAAGTCTGAAAATAAAAACTTAAAAAAGAAATTTCATGTTTTTTTCCATTCTAGAAATTCTTGTGATATGTGTAGTTCTCATGAACAAGAATTGGAGAAGATCAAAAATGAGAATGAAAATTTGCAAGCTAAAATAATACTATTTGAAGAGGAAATTGCATGCTTAGAAATTGAAAAGCAAGATGCCAACAACAAAGTGGGTAACTTGAATGAAGAGAAAGAAAAATGGAATTTTGAAAAACTTAAAGATCAAAACAAATTGTTATGCGATGAGTTAGAAATACTTAAAAAGGGAAAAAGTGTGGATGTTGATCATTCTGAAAATATTCATGTTATGGAAAAAGAAATTACAAGTTATAAAATGATCAATTCTCTCTTGAATGAAAAACTTGCTCTGTGTGAACACGTGATTGTTAATCTTGAACTGCACATCTCATCTTTGGAAAATCAGATTAAGAATGTGAATGAGTCTTTGTCCGTGTATGATGAAGGAGATCAAAAATTAAAAATTGTCAATGATCATTCTTGTATGCATGCAAAACCCTCAATTGTTAAACATGTTCATGCATCAAGAAAAAGGATGAATGTTTCATATTTTTACTGCGGAAAATATGGCCATGAAATGTACGACTACTTTTTGATGAAACTTGATGATGATGAGGCATTAAAATCGAGAGTGAAAATGGTTGATGGTTCCAAAAATCATGAGAAACTCACAGAGAAGAACCTCAACATTCATTGCTTCTACTATGGTTTACATGGTCATATTTTTTAAAATTGTTTCACAAAGAAAGAGGATGATGAATGGTATGTCAAAAAGAATTTTTCGTGTCATTATTGTGGTGAAGTTTGACACATGATGAACAATTGTCCTTTAATGAAAAATGATGATACATGGTTCATGAAAAGAAAATCCTTCTATTGCTTTTATTGTGGCAAGAATGGTCATTCAATGAATGAATGTTCCATAATGAAAAATGATGATAATTTGTTTGCTAAGAAATATAAGAATACATTTGCTCATGCTAGAACTAACCTCTCAGGACCCAAGATGGCTTGGGTACCCAAATCTTCAAAATGAGAATTTATTTTGCAGGGACGTCTTGAGGCCAAGGAAAGTCAATAAATAAAGGACTCTCAAGGTGAGAAAGAAAAATGGTTTATTTTTTGAAAATCATTTTGCTTAGGTTCACTTTCAAAAATCTGCAAGGTAGAAATTAAGTTGGAAAAAGATGTTTGCATTTAAAAAATTGCATTCTTGTTTTGTTGATTTTGGCAATTACTAAGATGTTGAGTTTCGCAGGTTAGATGACTAGGTGATCATGTCAGCTTTACATATTTTTCGTTGCACATCCTGTGAATAAATTCAGTTTCTAAATGTTTTACATTGTACATAAAGTCTCTCATAGTCTTACTCACTTATTGCAAATAAAAATTCAGTCTTGCATACACAACATACATACTCAACTTTCTTCACATATCATACACATCCTTGCATATTTGTGGATAGGGTTTATCTTCAAATCATTTCCAGTCACATGCATATACTTGGACATATCTTACATACTTGTGTGCTTCAATGCCATGATTATCCGATATATCAAATGGCGATAGTGGAAGGTTGGACTTTGTCCAACTAGAAGCCTTCCCCATGCTTGATGGTGGTCTTCGGATCTACGTTCTCAGCCAAGTACCGATAATCAACTCGTGTGAATACTTTACCTTAATGGATGTTTGCGTGTATATATCATATTACCCTTCCTTGATTACATCGTATGACCTTTTTCCCTTGCTAGATAAAATTACTTTGATTTAGACATGTTTGTTACATGGCACATATTAAGGGGTAGGTTCATTTCATACCTATGCATACACTTAAGGGGAGACATAACTGTGATTGGACTAATTCATTTCTTACATTCAGTACAACCACCCTCACAAATTGCACTTTTTGAGATAAATGATTCAATTTAATAAGGATTATAGTTATTCCACTCAACACTCCAAAGGGCTCTTGAATCTCTACATGAAAATCACATGTCTCGTGAGGACAAAGCTGTTTGCCCCACTAAAAATCCGTATAGGTGGAACGTGGATCCGAGTAGTCGAGAATCTTCCCTGAAATAAAAGAGGAAACTCGCGTCGAAAAGTGAAGCATATCCACTATTAAAATAAGTGGGATTTGGTACCGAGTAGCTGGGAAGTGCCCCTGAGACAAAGGGTACAACTCGCATCGAAAAGTGACATTATCCGCAATTAAGATAAGTGATGAAACTGAGTAACCGGGAAATGCCCCTGAGACAAAGGGTATAACTTGCATCAAAAGGTTAGTCACCTTCTTGTGTTTAAATAAAAAAGGGGGGGGTATACGTAGCTACCAATACTCAAGCATTGTGTATGGAAGTGTATGGAGGAACAGCTCCTTTTAGTGTCCGTTGGAAAAATCTGATGATCCATATTGCTTTGGAATTCATTGTCAATTTTCACATATACACTTTGGGTTTTATTGTGTGAATGTACTTTATGAATATGTCAACTTTCATGGTTTATGCAGTATTGTCTCTTTGTAAGCACGACCTTCTTAGTATTGCTCATGCACATCATGCTCCATAATCAATTGCACTCTTCTTAGACCTATCCCTAAGGGACTTGCATGCTTTTATATCCTATTATTAGTGCTTGAGTGCTTGATTACCTGATCCTTTTTGTTCATATCATACTTCATTTCACCTTGATGCATCTTCAGTTTATACATGTAAATAACAGGTTAAATCATCCCATTGTCAGTCAATTTTTGTTTATGACAATAAGGGGAGAATAATGTGCTCTTAAGCATAACATTTGCATATATTTTAGCCATACTTGTGAATATCACAGTTCTCTACATATGACGTATGTTGCTTAGTCATGACATTTAGAAGGGATACATACAATCTTTGCATCTTCAGGTTTACACTTGCACATCCTTCTGGGTTCTTGAAAGTCTTGTGACTCATCTAAGGTTTGATGAATAATATGGATCTTTTGGTTAAGCTATATATTGCTCATATAGTTCACATTGTTGGGTTCTTCCGCCATGGCCTTCCAAATTATATCCTATTTCTGAGGAAGCTTCATATCTGTTCACCTCGCACCCACCCCCCACTTTTTCATAATGTCAAAGGGGGAGAGAGATTTGGTGGCCACAATATTTTGTCATCATCAAAAAAGAGGAGATTGTTGGGTTCGCTACGCTCCCTCTTTGCTTTTGGTAATGGTTTTGATGATAACAAAATATTGTGTGTGTTGCATGTGTATAGAGTGACATACGTATATTCAAGTGCTGTGGCAAATGAGCTAATATGTTGCATCTTCTTTTGCAGATTGTTGCATTTTGCATGGCTACATGGTATGCAGTTATTGATTTTTGAATGAGAAATATGTTTCAGAAGCATCATGGTTATATTGGTTCCTATATTTTTATTCAAAGCATTGTTTGAATGGAGGCTTTTAAGAAGCTAGTCCGGTTTGAATCACTATGTGCATCAACCTTTCAGAAAGTCCATCGACCTGATTATAAGATTTTTCACAATGTGCATCGACCTTTCAAATTGTGCACCGACCCATCATAATGTGCATCGACCTATCCTTGATGTTTTTCAAGTGTGCATCAACCTTGTCTTCACATGCATAGACCTTGGTCCTTCACATGCTTAAACTTGGGTTTTCATGTGCTCAGACTTGGCCTTATATGCATCGACCTATGTTGAAATGCATTGACCTTGGTCTCTTATCTGCATAGACTTGACTCTTTATATTAATAGACTGTGAAAGCTCAATTTTGCATTGGAATTAATTTGAAGTTATTCCTTGAGTTGAAATAGGCTCTCAATTGGCTCTCTACATCTAAGTGTGGAGATTGAGTTTAGATTGCTGTTGACTGAACTTGGAATTAGTGGACTGATCTTGACATTCCTGGACTAAACACCGAACTCTTGTGTGGCTTGCTAGAATTCAAATGCATTGATTCAAGATTGACATGAATCTGAATTTCCAGAATGTGTAGGTTCCATTTTGCTATCACTTCATTGAGGTCCATGGTAAGCTTCCACTCTTGTTTACAATCCATTGGATTCATGGTAAGTATCTATGTTTGAATGCATTTCATGGTGGGTAGATTGTGGATCATGTATACAGTACATGGGACCTTTGAATTAAAGGGTTGCTTGAGCAATGGTTCTTAAATCTTGATATAAGGCATACTCATATTGGTTTGGGCTGAACTTAGTATTCATGAGTGGATTGACTGAGTTCAATTTGGAATTGAATTGGTTGAATCATATTTGATATGTGAAGCTTGTGTGAATTGATATTATATCAAGGTGGTCCAGGTTTGATTAAATTGTGTTGAGAATGAGCCTTTCATGCTTAAGTTATTTTACTTGTGTTTCCATATAGTGTAGGTTCAATCTTGCCCACAAATGCTTGATTTATGAATTATTCTCAAATCATTGAATCCTTGGTAAGATTTTATGTTTGAATGTATTTCATGTTAGCTAGATTGGGCTTGATCCATTTTACATGTTTTTGGGGTTAATAGGACTGCCTTAGGCAGTTTTCCATTTCTCCTCTGCAAGTGCCGACCCCTAGGGTCGACACCGACTCCCTGGGAGGCTTCCTTTTCAAAGGGACAGAACCCAGTTAACTGGGTGTTGACACCAGGTGTCGACACCTACACCCTGGGTCTATTTTTCATCAAAGGGGCAGAACTCTCTAAAGTGGTGTCAACACTAGGTGTCGACACCTGGCCTGGCAGGTCCGGAACGGGTCTACGAACTTGGTTTCGAAACCCACTTTTTATGATCCATTTGCCATGGTATTTTACCACATTACCCCTATAATTTCTACTCATGTTTAGGTGTGGTTGTGAAGGGTTTTTAGTATGGGCTAACATGTCTTTTCGTTGTTGCTCTTGCTTGGTATATGTAGCCGAATTTTGGTTAGACGAGAGGAATTCTTTTTGGGCTAAACATTTCTATCTGTTGCAGGAGAAGGAGAACGAGGGTAAGGGTGTCGCACCCACTTGGAGGAGGAAGAAGAAGAAGAGGAGAATGCCATCAATGAGAAATCTTTGCCGATCTGATTGTAGTTTTGATCGTGGTTGCTGAAGATTCATCCCTGGGCGTCTCCTGCGAGCTTGGTCAACTTCCACTCAGGGAAAAAGCTCTCCAGCGCACCCTACTACCCAAATAGATGGGATTCATAGCAGATTTGTGGGGGATTTCTTCATCTCTCATTTCTATTCTTTTATCTGAGCATAGATTGAGATTTGGGCTGTCATTGCATATATTTTCTTTTTGTCAAACTCGGAATATTATCGTGTGTAGATGGAGCTGTGTCTCAGTGTGGGATTTTTGTGCGGGGTGTGTTCCACGACAGTGTGTATGTGTGCTGCAGTGGCAGCGTCTTGGGGCCAGGTCCTGTGTGTGTGCGGATTGCTGCGGAAGTAGCGTGGTTGTGTAGTATTTGGGGCTTCGTCCCCGTGGTTGCTACATCTCGTAGCGTGTTAGTGAAGCCTCACCGGGTTTCGGTGAGGGGTGGACGTAGGGAGCCCGTCGTGGTCCCGAACCACCTAAAAATTTCTGTGTTCATTGTGGTGTGCCTGTGTGATTGTCCATTTCTCCTACCTCCGTTCACAGGTCTATTTGATAGATTTTTATTCACTACACCTTTACACTTCGCTACCTCTGTAATTTTCTAACAGTATTTGTTCATCGTTTGTTGGTTGGATATCTGTGCTTAGTTGTAGTTAACTCGTTCCTTGCATTGTATATCCATGTGAGATCGAAAAGGTTGAGAGAACATTTAAATCTCACTTGAGTTAGGCTAATTGACATAGTTAATCTAATTCCGCTGTGATTAGTTTACATTGTTTTTAAAATGCGCCATCTCGACTGGGGGACAATTCAACCCCCCTTCTTGTCCGCCATCTATTCTGGGCCAACATCTGACAAATAGCTTGGTAGGCTGAAATCCAGGGAACTTATGTTTTCCACATGCTATTTCTGAAGCCCATTCATCCTAGCACGTGATCAAAGGTTATCTGACTTTTTTGACATGGCCTCTGATAGAAGAATATTCTCCTGCCACCTGGACAAATGTGAAATTAGAAAAACAAAGATTACTTTATCTAGAAGAATTACGGAGCCCTTATTCTATATAAATGGGGTGTTCTTCTCCGTCTGAAACTACTGCAGCAAGGAAAGAAAAGGCGGGACAACTGGGAAGAAGAGAGCTACGAAGTCTGAAGATAAAAGAGAGAAGAGTGAGAAGAAGATCTATGAGAGAAAATTTGAGAGAAAATCTGAGAGAGAAGATCGTGAGAAGAAGAAGAAGAAAAAGAGAGAGAGAGAGATAGCCGGTGAAGAATTGACGGGATCGGCAAGCGGCTTCAACAAAATTATCAAATAGATATTCATGTTTTAGTTGTCTCATGTTTATGTTTTAGTTGTCTCATGTTAATTGGGCCATATGTATGGGCCTAATGGGTCATGTTTTATGTTTATAGTAATTATGTCCTCAATAATCATGTAAGAGTCTTTTTTATTTTTTGTGTCTTTTAGTCTTCCCAAGAGAGTTATGATGAGTAGGTGTTAGGTGTTAGGTGAGTTGCCTTTTGGTCTTCTTTGTGGAGTCTATATAAGTGTCATTTAACCTCTCTTTTAAAAAAAGAAGTGAATCAAAAATATTTGGAAAACTACCTCCAACATGAGGTCCCTTACACTCCTTCTATCTCTCTCTCTTTGGAGTGGATTCTCCAATATTCTCTCTCTCTCTAGGAGTGGATTCTCCTGGGTTTTTTCTTTCTCTCTAACTTCTCTCTCTCTCTCTAAGGGGTGGATTCCCCTCTCTCTCTCTCTCTTTCTCTCTCTCATTATCTCTAAGGGGTTATGGACGCACTAAAATTCGGCGGGGGGATCCGTTCGTTAGTTGATCGGGGTTAATTCTTCTATTTAGTGCGAGGGCGTGCCAGTCACAAAGTGACAATTTATTCGGGCTTCATGGAAGCCCATGGTGCGCTCGATCTGACTAATCAGACGATTGTGTAGTTCGTGTCGGGACCGAAACCCGCCGTGCCGTAAAGGCCACGACGTTACTTACATCCCCCATACGGGGGAACACCCTTGATTGATTGCCGGGAATAAGGGCCCTACGGCCTAAAGAGAATACTAATAATGCAGAAGGATAGTGAAAGACGAACTATGCTAGAAACCCGTATCGGGACGCGAATGCTAAGACTATGTCGGCCACTCATGGGCCACTTCATGTTCGGACGAAGGTCCGTGTTTGTAGTATAAAAGACGGTAGCAAAACCACGCGAATGTCTGCCATGAACAAGGCAAGTTTAATGAGAATGCGGGATTGGATCCCGGTAGGGATGGGTCAAGTTGATAGACTGTTGGCCGGAGATGATTTCGGATTATGGTCATGTTGGAAGTTCCGTAAACCACGTCCGATACCATAAGGCGTCGTTGATTTTCTCTTTGCACCCAGTCCGAGGGAGTGAATTGTTAAATGCGTAGCCGAGCTCAATAACGTGCGCCCTCACACGCGGATCGACCTGCGCGGTCAGGTCGCGGGGTAGCCCAAGCTCAAAACCACTTTTTTTTTATTTGGCATTGATCTTTGCATTTTTTGTTTGAACCCTTCTCCCTTTTATTATCATTATTTACCCCCCCCCTCTTTATATAAAAGAGGCGCGCCGGCTATAGAGGTGTAAAAGGGGGGCGCGCCGGGTTAAGTTAATGCCAAGGAGGGAGAGGGGCCGCGCCGGAATAGCCTCAGAAGAGTGGGGCGCGCCGGTTATGGATGCCAAGGGGGAGCGCGCCGGCTAATGGCCAAGAAAGGGGGGCGCGCCGGTATATGGCAAGAAGGAAGAGGGGCCAGGGGCGCGCCGGAATAGGCTAAAAAAAGGGGAGGCGCGCCGATTTGTGGCAAAGAAAATAAAAGTGGTTTTGAGTGTAAGACTGAACCGACGCGGGGGGGTACCGCGCCGGGTTAGCCCGCGCCGGATTAGGAGCACGCCGGGTTAAGCTTCTGCGAGGTTTTATCTCAATCTGTTTGATTCTTATTGCCTCTGTTCTTATTTCTTCAACTTGCAGATTGATCAAATGAGCAGATTGTTTGTTCAATTGACATTTTAAATCATGATGATGCTTCTTAACATTTGTTCAGGTGAATGAGTACTTGTATTTGGATGTTTACTTGAGGGGTTTATTATGCAAGAACTTAGATGTTTAGCTAGATTCAGGGGCGGCTTCAGGCATGAACTGTTCTTATCTTCCGAGGACTTAGCTTGCTCATCTGTTCTTGAGTGTTCTCATCCTGGCGAAATTTGGGCAGCACCTCCCCTGGACTGGGAGTTGCCAGAGAGCAATAAGGAACACCAAACGGTTAACTCCGGGGTGCACCTCAAATCTAGACCTCATGGCGGTCCAAAAACCCAAATGTGAGTGTTGGAGAGCTCGAGGACTAGCCTTCAAGAGCTCTCACAACTCACGGGTGATGAATTCGTGGAACGGGACGGATGTAGGCCGTGGGTGGCCATGACTATTCACCCTTCGAACGGGTTCCCTCAGAGTTCATGCCACAGAAGGGCAAGCTCCCGAGGACCCCAGGTGATTCAGAGAACCAAAGAAATAAAACGGAAGAAAAAGGGGGGAAAGGATCAAAGCCATATAATACTGCGCATGCTCACAAGTCATTCTTTTATTCATCCTCAAGGGAAAAGGAAGGAAGAATACAACGGAGAAGATAAAAGAAAAGCTCAATGTTGAGGTGGGGGAAGAAGATACATCGGCGGGGGGAGAAGAAGGAACAGAGCACAAGCTCTTCCTCCCTCTCTCCCCTCTCTTGCTCTCACCCTCTCCCTCTCTTTCTTCACCTTGCAGGCGTGGATGGCTGTAGCTTCTTCTTCTCTTCGGACGCTGGGAACCTTAGCCGAACAAGTAGCCTTCCCTCTAGGCTCTTCTCTCTTCTTCCTCTTGTCTCCCCCCCCCTCGGCTTCACAATGCTGCCCCCTTTATGTATCAGCCAACCTGGGAGCGCCCATGCCACTTCCACCTCGTCCGCAACGAAGTCGGGAGTTGACTGGCTGTGTTGGACGCTGTTCATTTGTCCCGTACACTGCTGCTCGTCCGAGGATGGGACGCTCAGAGATCTGTCGGAGCTTGCCTTGCTGCTGCTACTTGTGTGCTGTCGAACGGAGGTAGAAGCAGAGCCCTTGGCATTGAATGTTCTCTGCACGCCATAATGATGCAAAACAGAGCATCGGAATGTAGATGGGACAGCTTGTTTGCGCGCCGGATTAACGTGAGATGCCAAGGAAAGGGTGCGCGCCGGTTTAACCCGTATGAAGGGGAAGAGGTGCGTGCCGGTTTAGCCCAATATGAAGGTCACGCCGGTTAAACCCATATGAAGGGGAAAAAGGAGCGCGCCGGTTTAGCTAAGGGGCGCGCTGGTTTAACCCAAGATGAAGGTCGCGCTGGTTTAGATGAAGGCCATGCCGGTTTAACCCAAAATGTAAGGAATAGAGGAAAGGGGCGCGCCGGTCTTAGTGGCGCCGTTTTAAGTGCATATCGCACCGGTTTAAGTACTGAACGGATTCTTTCCAAAGTCGAGGCCATTTGTATGAATGTTGACATCCCCGGCATGTTCTGGTTGCAATGTATGGCCTCCGTAATATTCTGTTCGCAGCCTCCGGGACTTGGTCCCAGACTTTGCGTGACTTTCGGTGCATGCCGAGACTGTGCCGGAGTTCCTGACTTTTCTCTGATTCAGCCCTCGGCACGGCTGGTCGGAGCGTTGTAGTTGTATCTTCTGCTTAGGGGGCTTCCTTAGCGGGTAGCGGACCACCAAGTGAGTTCTCGTCCTAATCGGGGGAGGCATGAGGTTTATTCGGCATTTCTGTCTTTGACTCGCGCTCTAATGTGTAGACGCGAATGTCGCCATGATCATCATCGTCATTTTTTTGGCGTCCACAGGGGTTCGCCCCTTTCTCTCTCCTCCCCCCCCAACCACTTTCTCTCTTTTCCCCTCCCCTAATAACTCTTTCCCTAGTTCCCACACCCTTCCATTAACTCACCCCAACCCCAAGAGCTCTCCTCCAATCCTCTCCTCACCTCCCAACCCCCAACTACCCCACTCTCCTTCCCCATGCATCCCACCACCTTCCCAAGGCTAAAGTAACTCCTCCCAAGGCCCAAATTCGAAATTCCCTCCCCTCTCCCATTCCCCCCACACCGTAGGTAGCCCAACTCCAGCCCCAACCCAGCCAATGTCGCCCTCCCCTTCCCTCCATCTCATTCCACCACCATTTGCCACCACAAGGTTTCAACTTCATTGCAGGTCGCAGGCAGCAAAATTGGTCCTAGAAGCTGCATCATCTCCAGCATTTCCCTGAATCTTCTGGTGGCAAGGCATACATCTCTGGAAAGGTTGTCCGGAGCGCTTTCCAAGCGAGGTGGTTTCGTCTCCATCCGAGCACCGGGCTGATCAGAAGGTCCATTCTCCCTCGACTACGCAAAACTACTCAGACAGAAAACCAGAGCCGGAGTGGAAGATCTGCAGCGGCCAACCTCCTAATAATCTTAGCAGGAGTTCTTCATCAAAAATCTTCTACTCTGAGTTTTCTTTCATCCCAAAGAATCAGAGCTCCGTTTGGCATCCGGATCCAGAAGTTATCAATTTTGTCCCACCGGGCATGCAGTTCTGCTTCCACTCTATTGGCATTGACTACCTTCAGTGTTCAAGCTCTACCGATCATCTCAGACCATATCTGGCAGCCCTGTCAGTTTCGTTGCAAAGACGACTCGTCAACGGAACCAAAAAATTCAGCGGTGCCTGATTCCGAGCTCGGGAGCGGTCGCAGCATCCTCATCTTCCCATTGCTGAGAACCTGTTATAGTCTGCGCAACAGACCTGCCACTCTGTTCAACCGTCTGCCTCGACCAGAATCGGCGTCCACAGAAATCAAGAAAATTCTGGTGTCTTCCCAGTCCAGCTACGAAGAGTTTCCCACTGGTTTCGTCTTCAAAAAAAATCCGGAGTGGCCGCAGTGTCAAGAGAACCGACTGTCTGTCCTGAAGTGCATAGAGTGGACAGCATCGGCATCAGCGGCCTTTTCATCACTTCTAGCTCGAACCCCCCTCCCCGCTTGGTGTCACATCAAGAATAGTGTGCGGCCGATACTTCATTGAAGACTTGATCGTGTATGGCCTCTGGATCAGATCCAAGCCATTTTGCTCTTTGAGAGCTACATTGTTTCCTACTTTCATATATGTTCCTTCTTATTTTTGTTTTTCACTTTTTCTTGTTCTTACAACAAGCTTTGAGTCAACATACAGCAAGCTGTGTTACTCAGTGGTCTTGTAGCAAGCTGTGAGGCTCAGCGATCTTGTAAGGAAGCTGTGTTGCTCAGCAGTGTGAGGATCTGTTCCTCTGTGTAGCAAGTTGTGAGGCTCAACGATTCAAGCTGTGAGTCAGTGGAATCCTCACTCAAGTTGAGTGGGGGGTGGATGTAGGCAGACTGGGTGTCTGGCCAAACCACCTAAAAACTCTTGTGTAGTGTGGTTTGCACTTGTGCGTGTGATCCTTTTCCTCTACCTCCTTCACAGGTTAGAGTACGAGCAGTTTCAGAATTGTAGTGTTCCTATGTGCAACTTGTTCGAGAGTGGTTTCATATGTGCTACTAGTTGTTGTTAGTAGTTTCTTATCTTCAGTAGGTTGCTTGGTCCATTGCATTAGTCTTTTTTCTTATCAGAAGCTTAGTGGCTAAGTGTTTGAGATTGTTTATGACCGAACCAAGTGAGAAGTGTGAACTGCTATCTAGTTTCCTTCCAGTTTGAATTGAGTAGGGCGAGTCTTTTATTTAAGCGTAAGTTTTTTAAAGGGGATCTATTCACCCCCCTCTAGATCCCGACCTTGCACCCATCAATTGGTATCAGAGCAAGGTTCCCCAACATGTGGTCCAACGACCAGGGGAGATCTAATGAGCTGCAGACTTGGAGTTTTCTAGTTGAGGGATATTCCATTAACCGACTGCCTTTCTTTGATGGTAACAATTACTCTTAATGGAAGAATAGGATGCAGGTATTCTTGTGTGCACAGAGTCATGAGATGTGGACAATCGTCGAGAGAGGTCCATATGTCCTTCCATCGAATGAAGATGGGTGGACCAGAGAGAAGATACGCCAGTCAACTGTCAATTGGAACACCCTGAACGCAATGCAATGTGCCATTCATCCAGCGGAGTTCTCAAGAGTCTCATCATGCACATCAGCTAAGGAAATGTGGGATCGTCTTGAGGTAATTTACAAAGGCACATCTGAGGTAAGGGCTACTAAAGCCAATATACTTGTTTCTGAATACGAGATGTTTAAAATGAAGCCCACTGAAACAATAACTGAAATGTATGCTAGATTTTCTAGATTAACGAACGGGTTGAAATCTCTTGGAAAAGATTATTCTGAGAGTGATTTAGTAAGAAAAATTCTAAAATCACTACCTCCTGCGTGGCATACCAAGGCCACGGTTATTGAGGATTCTAAGGATCTATCTACCATGAAGATAGATGAATTAATTGGGCCATTGATGACCTATGAGATTAATTTCAGGAAGAATGAAGATAATGAGAAGAAATTTAAGACAATAGTTCTCATGGGATCTGATTACAGTGGAGAAAGTAGTGAGGAATCAAGTGAGTTGTCTGCAAGTGAACAAGCTTTTCTCACAAGGAATTAAAAAAAAAATTAAGAACGAGAAGTATACATAGAAAGAATAGGAAAAGCCATCATGTAAATAGAGAGTCACATGATAAACCTGAAATGCACAAAAAGAATAACAAATTCACTCGTTATTATTGCAGGAAGCTAGGACATCCACGAGATGAATGTCTAGAATTGTTAAAGAAGAATTCCCAGGCCAAAGAAAAGAAGCAGAAGGCCATGGTTACAACTTGGAGTGAAGAGGAAGAGAGGACTTCAAGTGAAGCGAAAGAAGAGGAAATTTGTGGATTCATGGCAAATACAAATCAAGATGATGAAGAGGTAGGTTCTCTATTTGAAAAATTTTCCATAGATGAATGGGAACATGCCTATATTGTTTTGTTTGAATCCCATGAAAAAATAAGAAAAGAAAACAAACCCATGAAAAAGAAATTGAATGAAATTGTTGATTCTAGTTCAAAAAATATTTATTCAGAAGTGCTGAAAACTGAAAATGACAATATGAGAAAACAATTAAAAGAATTTCATGTTGTCTATTCTGAACTAGAAGACTTAATCTGAAAATGAAAATCTCAGAACTCAAATTGAGGAAGCTGAAAATGAATGCTCTAAAAATTCTGCATGCAATGATTGTGTATTTGTAAAAAAATTAAATGAATCACTTCACTCTGATATTGAATGGCAAAAAGATTTAATTGCTTCATTGAGAGAAGAGAATAAAAATTTGCTTGACAAGAAATATGAATTTGAAAAAATGGAGGAGGTATTAAATGAAAGAGAAAAATCACTGAAACTTGAAAATAAGAAGCTTAATGTATTGAATACAACCATGTCTGAAAGACTAATGACTTTTGAAAAAGGAAAATGTGCTTTGCATGAAAATGAATCTGAAATTGAATTGAAATTGAAATACGAAATTGAAACTCTCAAAAGTCTGAATGATGTATTGCATAAGCAAGTCATTTCCTGTCAAGAAAACATAGCAAGATACGAATTTGAGATTTCATCCTTTCAATCAGAAATTCATGATTTGAATAATTCCCTCTCAAGGTTTGTTGATAGGAAAGAAAACTTGCATAAACTCCTGGGAGTTAAGGTTAACTTCCAAAGAGAAGGGCTCGGCTATAGCTCTGTGAATAAAAAATCATTTGAGTATAAAATGCAAACTTCATTTATTCATGCTTCATATAGTTCAGGAACATCTAAGAAACCTTCATAGGTCAAAAAGAAAAATGAAAATAGCAAATTCAGAAATCAAGTTTCTGGTGATTCTTTGCTTGCTAATAACAGTTCTGTGTCAAATACACAAGCGAGTAGAAAGAAGTCAGAACTACATGCTTTTACTGTGGTAGGAGTGGTCACCTAATGCGTGACTGTAGAATAATGAAATAGGATGATCTAAATGTTGGTAGAGTGCATGTTAGAAAATATCATCATGTTCATAAAAGAAAAGTTCAGTGTTTTCATTGTGGAAAGTTAGAACATATTGCTGCACATTGTTGGCATTTGAAAAGAAACCACACATTCCATAATAAAAATGGAAACATGCCAGCACACTCACAGAAGTTTCATGCTTATTCTGTGAAAAAGAGTGTGAGTGCTTTTATTTGATATCACTATTGTGGGAAATTAGGGCATGGAATGAATGAATGAAAATTGATGGAATATGATGATCTTAATGCTTTCAGCTTTCGAACAGTACCAATGAGAGGTGCTACTAACTCACAAGGACCCAAGGGATCTTGGATACCTATGTTTACGAAATGAAAATTTATTTTGTAGGTGTGCCTTGAAGAAGCGAAATAAAAAGGGGTTAAATAAATACAAGGCACATGCAGTTTGGTAAAAACCCTAGTTTCTGTTTTTATTGTTATAGTTTTTTATTGTTATTTCTCTCTTGATAGGTGCATATCTGATTATATTAGATTCATTGTTTCAATTGATTGAATAATTTAGGGGGAGTTGAAATAAATGGAATTGCATGAGTTCTCATCTCTGCATATGTCATTTTGCATTTTCATGAAAAATTTGTTGCATATGTTCTTATGTCTGCATATGTCTTCATGCAGTGTTATGCTTTAATTGAAAAGTTTGTTGCTCATACTGAAATGAATTGCATTGATTGTTGTATCTTCATGCAAGATCCTATGGTATATAAAATGGTGACATGAATAAGGACAGCTTGGGCCTGTCTGGAAGCTTTCACCATGCGAGATGTGATCTTAGGATCTAAGTCCTCCGCCTGGTACCTTGAATCTTAGTCAATCTCCCTACATGATTCTTGTGTCAAACTTGATGTTTAAGTGTATTTAAATAGGGGGAGTCAATGCACACATCAGTTTTGCTCATGCATACAATTTTAGTAAAAAACTCTCAAAAAGGATTTGAAATGCATGCATACTCTTAGGGGGAGTAATTCCCTGCATTTGTTGAGGGGGAGTCACATCTGAAAATTTTTGAACTGCACTAAATTTTATAACTCTCATGTCAATGAAAAATTGTTTCAAAATTGCTTCATCTGGAACTCTCTGAAAATCTGTAATCTGCTTAGAAATGTTGAAGACTCTTACCATATCTGTGCCTTAATCATTGTGATGTTTTCCCTATCTTGCTCTCATTAATGTGGCTATTCTTGAAGTCACCTATTGACTGTTGCTCTGCTGAGATCATTTGTCTGCCCAATGTTTTTGAAAATTCTTGAACCTGAAATTTTTTTTTGGCTACCAATCTAACTCATGAATCTAAAAATTAGAAGGATTCCAATCTGATTCACAAATTCATTAATTTGAGCAAATCACACAAAGGAATCTTCTTTTATAAGACCATATGATGTCCCATGAATAAAACAGTTGGTTTGAGCTTAATGAATTCAAGAGTTTAAAAAATGACTTTCATGAAAAGATTGTATACAGAACTTAATAGGTCTCAACTAATTCACACATGTTGTGTCCTGTGCTATCTCCCAAGATCTAAAATTTTAAAGCTAAGGCAACGTTTGTTTAGAAATTTAGATTAAGTATTGTTCTTAAACATGAAACAATCTGAAAAAAATCCAAAGGGCAGTACATGATAAAAAATTGTGAATCATGCTCAAGATAGAGCAATGGTTAAGGGTTCACAGCGAAACTAGATCCTTCATGAAAGAAATGAAGTGAACTATGTCATGAGGTGCCCTTGATATCTCTATTAAAAATGGGGTAGGATAGTCAGTCCCACTGAGTAACTAGGGGTGCTGGTGTGATGCGGGACGGACCACAGACTCGACTCGAATTGAGAATGCGATCCTCAGACTCTAAACAAGCTCGTGTTGTCCCTTAACAAGGGAAGCGTCGGACGTGCGCGGTTGAGAAACTGGCAGTGTGGTAGGGTGGTCGGCTCTCTCTTGTGCTCGGATCGGGTCACGGGACGGTCACGCACTCTCTTGCAGCAGTGGTAATAAAGATTATATAGCGAGATAGATATCCCTACATATGCTCTCTAGAAGCGGCATAAAGAGATATATATGAATAAAGCAAAATGCCAAGTGTAGGAGCAAACACGATACCTCCACGCTCCTGGCGTGGGGAAGACGATCCCGGCCGATCTCGTACTCCCGGAACAAATACTACACAATAATGACATCAATGAAATATCGCCCACTCCACGCAGGGAGGTAAAGGGCTACACAAGTGGGTCCGGGAGGATAGATTTCGGGTTGACGGGCGGCTTCACGCGTAGCTTCTGTAGCACACGTACTCGCGACCGTGGGGCCCACATGCTAGTCGGAGGGGCCGTGGGGGACCGGACGGCACCACTGTGGTGGGGACGCTTGGGGAAGCGCTCCCTGGGCTGGTGGCACGCTGGAACGTCGACCGGAGGCCGGGCGGTTCCGTTCGGCACCGGTCGGAAAAACTGGCCACAGACCTTCAAGTTCTATTTTCAGGCGCGTGACCCGATGAGATCGCTTGCTGCGACCAATCCCGATGTCGGATCGATGATCAGGAGGTACCGTTGGATAGCTGGTTCAAAGGGGTTGGACCCTATGGGATCACAGAAAAATCACCAGCTCTGTATTTCTGGTGGGCGAATTTTGAAGGCTGCTGTTCTCCTTTTCAGATCTGCTCTGGCAGAAACTTCTTTTCCTAAGAGTTGGCATTGACTGACAGGTAGACCTCCGAATCTGAAGTTGAGTTCTTCATAAAAGTTGTAGAGTTTCAAGAGAGGAAACTGGGGATATTTTTAGATCTGAAACATATAGAAGTTTGGATTTTCTATAGTATTGATGCTGGAGGTGGGTCGGATCTGAACTGAAGCAGATAGAACAGATTTGGGAACTTGGACAAATTTTAGAAAATATGTAGATGTCAAACCAAAAATCAAGAAACTTTGTGGTCATAGAGGAAGGTGGATAAAACTTCCAATAAAAATGGGAGCTCCTGTAAAAATCAAACAGTGGCCCAGATATGTAAAACGCCGAGTTGCTGTCACTGTAGACAGAAACCTGGCAGATCTGGGAATAGAAGGGGAACGAAAATTGAAAAATACCAAATGAAGGAATTTTGACTTGAATTCTTTTTTGAAAATAGGGGTTCGAGAGGGGAACCACTCCTGAAAATCTCAGCTCCAGAGGAGGTGGGAGGTGGGAGCAGAAATTTGGGGAAGCAGCTATTATCCTGACTGGACAGAACTCCGATGATAGCTTCGCGGCGACGCGATGGCGGCACGAACGGCGGCGGCGGCGGCACAGATGATTACCGGAGGTGAAGAGGAGATGATAGAAAGGATAACACTCTAGAAATGGGGTTGGGGATGAAGAAAACCAGAGGGAGAGAGAGGGGGGGTCAAAATTCTCACAAGGGGGGGCTCTTGCACAATGCTTTTTTCTCTTTCATTAATTCCACAAAATGCTAAATACATGCTATATATATGAAATGGAAAAAGACCTCTAATGCCCCTAGATCTAGAGTTTGGAAGGGCATATTAGGGAGTTCACAAGTTTTTCTCCCATGTGGTCAAAACACTTAATACATAATTTAATCTATCTTAGACCATTTCTATTCAAACTTACCTAATCTTCACCGACCAAGCCACCAACCAAGCCTAATAAGGCCAAAGAAGAGGGCGCCCCCCTTCATGGGCCAAAGGCCAATCATGGGCCAATAGCCAACCACAAGCCCATGTTAATCATGTACCATTCCCACCTAGATGGCCCATGAGAGAGTGTAGCCCAATTTGGGCCTTAAGTGACTTCATGACCCATTTGAATCCTAATGACCCAATATGAAGTAACACCCTTAAGTGGACCTAATACATGATACCTAGTAATGGACTCTTCCTAGAAATGTGGCCCAATGGCTTAATTAAAGCCTTACAAAGGGGCCAAATGAAAGAAATTAAGCAAATACATAAGTACAATCTCATACAAGCCATAACACACAAATACGTTCCACCCGTATAGTTTTTGATGCCCCATCAATTCTCCCCGGGTGGGAGGAACTCGACCCTATCGAGTAAGGGGTTCGGCTGCTCGAGTACTCCAGCGGATCCGTCACTGTGCCAAGTAGTGTGGGTATGCTCCACTCCAAGTGATCGTCACCTGCTCATTCCATATATACTCGATATGCACAAGCTGCTATGGGCTAGAGGTGGACACTCCGGGTGGGGCACTCTCGAAAGGGGAGGAGGCGGCTCGAAGACTCACTAGGAATCACCGTTGGGTCCCTGTAGGTGACTGATCCGGGTATAAATGTAGAACCGATCCCAAACTCCTCGAGAGAGTCTAATCGCTTTACACTCATAAGAGAACGACAACGAGCTTGCACAAGACACATGCAGACTCACCATGCACTAACACATATATGCAAACCACACAAACAATCGACTCAAAACACACCACATAAACAAACCACACAAAGAAAACACACTGACTCATGCACGACTCGAGACAAAACTAGTGTTAGTTTGACCCGTACATGGGTGACGGCGGAACAGGACACCCGAATGTGTGCCATGCATGCATGTTATATAACCGGAGATGGGTGGCATGGGGAACATCCAAACGTCCAAGTATGACCCAGTCATGTATGGACGGCCCTTATGATTTGGGAAACTTGAGAGGGCTAGAAGACCCGGATGTGGAAGAGCCGGGTGTGGGTGTATCGAGGATGGGTTTGGTGGGTATAGATGGCCCGACCTATGGGTAAGGGGTGTGAAAGTGGACTTCCCCGATAAGGTATGAAGGAAGTGATGGGTCACGGGGCCCACTAGAGTAGGGGTCGAATGGGTCAAAGAATCTGTGACCCCTGGGTTCCTCCGTTACATAGTCCCATGTTTGAAATTCATGAAGGTGATGGCCACCTCCATCCATCATTGTAGATGGGACCGTGTATATAAGATATGGTTCCTCCCTCAGAATAAATGTAAGGAAGTCGGGCTCGTTCGGTAGCGAGAGAAGTAGAAGAACCTTCGTGGTAACACAACCCACGTTGCACTCGGAGGTAATGCACCCTAAGGCCGGATGGGTGAAGCTAAGACTAGCGGGTTGGTCAAAGCCTCGGGCCAGTATGTGCGTCAACTTCCATTGTGAATCTAATCCCATGACAAGATCGTCCAATGTGTCAACATCGTGACTAGATCAAAATGTGGTATGGAAGGCGTTGACCGGCACTAAAGGTAGGGTGGGGTCCATGGATGGAAGGGGAGGTGGGACCAAGCCTTCCTTGAGCCATCTAAGAAGTGGGTCGACTATATAAAGAGTACCCGTTAGAAATACGGGTGGCTCGGGCTTTGGTAGTTCCAAATGAGATGGTTCCGAATCAAGTTCGGAAATAGAGAGTGATGACATTGAAGCTCTCATGGGTGAGGAAGGAATGTCCTTCTCGTGGTGAAGGGGTCCTTGGGGTGGCTCCGGGAAAAACCAATCTACTCCGTTAGTAAATCGATCTAGGCTAGTACTAAATTGATCTATGCTTGTACTAAACCTTTGCACTTGTCCCATCATAGCTTGAAACATTGCGCCCACTTCATCGGGACTATAGGCTAGGGCCATGGTTGCAAAGATGGGGTTGGGTCCCCTAGGAATGGAGATGCAAAACCATTTTTTCTTTTTAAGTAAAATGTTATGCTAACTAATGCACCTAGACTGAGCCAAAACTCGGTACGTGGCGGAGTTAATCGATCCGAAGATCACTCGCGCAAGTGTGCGGCCTTCCCGATAGGCGTAGCCTAACGTTCGGACAACACCTTTTGATATACCGGGTTATTGGGATGCAATGCAAAAGACACACTTTTTTTTTGTTTTAAAACAATGATGACCCTAAACACGACTTAGACAGTGACTAATGACTAGACGTAAATGACACTCTCTTTTATTTTTTTGACACCCTAGACTCAAACTCGCTCTGATACCAAATTGATGGGGGACGGACCACAGACTCGACTCGAATTGAGAATGCGATCCTCAGACTCTAAACAAGCTCGTGTTGTCCCTTAACGAGGGAAGCGTCGGACGTGCACGGTTGAGAAACCGGCAGTGAGCTAGGGTGGTCGACTCTCTCTTGTGCCCGGATCGGGTCACGGGATGGTCACACACTCTCTCGCAGCAGCGGTAATAAAAATTGTATAGCGATCTAGATATCCCTACACATGCTCTCTAGCAGCGGCATAAAGAGATATATATGAATAAAGCAAAATGCCAAGTGTAGGAGTGAACACGATACCTCCACGCTCCCGGCGTGGGGAAGACGATCTCGGCCGATCTCGTACTCCCGGAACAAATATTACACAATAATGACATAAATGAAATATCGCCCACTCCACACAGGGAGGTAAAGGGCTACACAAGTGGGTCCGGGAGGACCGATTTCGGGGTGACGGGCAGCTTCATGCGTAGCTTCGGCAGCACACGTACTCGCGACCATGGGGCTCACGTGCTGGTCGGAGGGGCCGTGGGGGACCGATGGCACCACTATGGTGGGGACGCTTGGGGAAGCGGTCCCTGGGCTGGTGGCACACTGGAACATCGACCGGAGGCCGGGCGATTCCGTTCGGCACCGGTCGGAAAAACTGGCCACGGACCTGTAGGTTCTGTTTTCAGGCACGTGACCCGATGAGATCGCTTGCTGCGACCAATCCCGATGTCGGATCGACGATCAAGAGGTACCGTTGGACAGCTGCTCCGAAGGGCTTCGACCCTGTGGGATCACAGAAAAATCACCAGCTCTATATTTCTGGTGGACGAATTTTGAAGGCTGATGTTCTCCTTTTCAGATCTACTCTGGCAGAAACTTCTTTTCCTGAGAGTTGGCGTTGACTGATAGGTAGACCTCCGAATCTAAAGTTGAGTTCTTCAGAAAAGTTGTAGAGATTCATGAGAGGAAATCGGGGATATTTTTAGATCTGAAACATATAGAAGTTTGGATTTTCTAGACGATTGATACTGGAGGTGGGTCGGATCTGAACTGAAGCAGACAGAACAGATTTGGGAACTTGGACGAATTTTAGAAAATATGTAGATGGCAAACAAAAAATCAAGAAACTTCGTGGTGATAGAGGAAGGTGGAAAGAACTTGCAAAAATCAAACAGTGGCCCGGATATGCAAAACGCAGAGTTGTTGTCACTTTAGATAGAAACCTGGCAATCTAGGAATAGAAGGGGAACGAAAATTGAAAAATACCAAATGAAGGAATTTTGACTTGAAATTTTTTTTTGAAGATAGGGGTCGAGAGGGGAACCACTCTGAAAATCTCAGCTCCAGAGGAGGTGGGAGGTGGGAGCAGAAATTTGGGGAAGCAGCTACTATCCTGACTGGACAAAACTCCGACGATAGCTTCGCGGCGGCGCGATGGCGGCACGAACGGCGGCGGCGGCGGCACAGACGATTACCGGAGGTGAAGAGGAGATGATAGAAGGGATACCACTCTAGAAATGGGGTTGGGGATGAAGAAAACCAGAGGGAGAGAGAGGGGGGTCGAAATTCTTACAAGGGGTGACGGCGGACCAGGACACCCGAATGTGTGCCATGCATGCATGTTATATAACCGGAGATGGGTGGCATGGGGAAAATCCAAACGTCCAAGTATGACCCAGTCATGTATGGACGGCCCTTTGGATTTGGGGAACATGAGAGGGCTAGAAGACCCGGATGTGGAAGAGCCAGGTGTGGGTGTATTGAGGATGGGTTTGGTGGGTATAGATGGCCCGACCTGTGGGTAAGGGGTGTGAAAGTGGACTTCCCCGATAAGGTATGAAGGAAGTGATGGGTCACGGGGCCCACTAGAGTAGGGGTCGAATGGGTCAAAGAATGTGTGACCCCTCGGTTCCTCCGTTACATAGTCCCATGTTTGAAATTCATGAAGGTGATGGCCACCTCCATCCATCGTGGTAGATGGGACCGTGTATATAAGATATGGTTCCTCCCTCAGAATAAATGTAAGGAAGTCGGGCTCGTCTGGTAGCGAGAGAAGTAGAAGAACCTTCGTGGTAACACAACCCACGTTGCACTCGGAGGTAATGCACCCTATGGCCGGATGGGTGAAGCTAAGACTAGCGGGTTGGTCAAAACCTCGGGCCAGTATGTGCGTCAACTTCCATTGTGAATCTAATCCCATGACAAGATCGTCCAATGTGTCAACATGGTGACTAGATCGAAATGTGGTATGGAAGGCGTTGACCGGCACTAAAGGTAGGGTGGGGTCCATGGATGGAAAGGGAGGTGGGACCAAGCCTTCCTTGAGCCATCTAAGAAGTGGGTCGACTATATAAAGAGCACCCGTTAGAAATATGGGTGGCTCGGGCTTTGGTAGTTCCAAATGAGATGGTTCCGAATCAAGTTCGGAAATAGAGAGTGATGACATTGGAGCTCTCATGGCTGAGGAAGGAATGTCCTTCTCGTGGTGAAGGGGTCCTTGGGGTGGCTCCGAGAACAACCAATCTACCCCGTTAGTAAACCGATCTAGGCTAGTACTAAATTGATCTAGGCTTGTACTAAACCTTTGCACTTGTCCCATCATGGCTTGAAACATTGCGCCCACTTCATCGGGACTATAGGATAGGACCACGGTTCCAAAGATGGGGTTGGGTCCCCTAGGAATGGAGATGCAAAACCATTTTTTCTTTTTAAGTAAAATGTTATGCTAACTAATGCACCTAGACTGAGCCAAAACTCGGTACGTGGCGGAGTTAATCGATCCGAAGATCACTCGCGCAAGTGTGCGGCCTTCCCGATAAGCGTAGCCTAATGTTCGGACAACACCTTTTGATATACCGGGTTATTGGGATGCAATGCAAAAGACACACTTTTTTTTTGTTTTAAAACAATGATGACCCTAAACACGACTTAGACAGTGACTAATGACTAGACGTAAATGACACTCTCTTTTTTTTTTGACACCCTAGACTCAAACTCGCTCTGATACCAAATTGATGGGGGACGGACCACGGACTCGACTCGAATTGAGAATGCGATCCTCAGACTCTAAACAAGCTCATGTTGTCCCTTAACGAGGGAAGCGTCAGACGTGCGCGGTTGAGAAACCGGCAGTGAGCTAGGGTGGTCGGCTCTCTCTTGTGCCCGGATCGGGTCACGGGATGGTCACACACTCTCTCGCAGCAGTGGTAATAAAAATTATATAGCGAGCTAGATATCCCTACACATGCTCTCTAGCAGCGGCATAAAGAGATATATATGAATAAATCAAAATACCAAGTGTAGGAGCGAACACGATACCTCCACGCTCCCGGCGTGGGGAAGATGATCCCGGCCGATCTCGTACTCCCAGAACAAATATTACACAATGAAATATCGCCCACTCCACGCAGGAAGGCAAAGGGCTACACAAGTGGGTCCGGGAGGACCGATTTCGGGTTGACGGGCAGCTTCATGTGTAGCTTCAGTAGCACACGTACTCGCGACCATGGGGCCCACGTGCTGGTCGGAGGGGCCGTGGGGGACCGGATGGCACCACTGTGGTGGGGATGCTTGGGGAAGCGGTCCCTGGGCTGGTGGCACGCTGGAACGTCGACCGGAGGCCGGGCGGTTCCGTTCGGCACTGGTCGGAAAAACCGGCCACGGACCTGCAGGTTCTGGTTTCAGGCGCGTGACCCGATGAGATCGCTTGCTGCGACCAATCCCGATGTCGGATCGACGATCAAGAGGTAGCGTTGGACAGCTGCTTCGAAGGGCTTCGACCCTATGGGATCATAGAAAAATCACCAGCTCTGTATTTCTGGTGGATGAATTTTGAAGGCTGTTGTTCTCCTTTTCAGATCTACTCTGGCAGAAACTTCTTTTCTTGAGAGTTGGCGTTGACTGATAGGTAGACCTCCGAATCTAAAGTTGAGTTCTTCAGAAAAGTTGTAGAGTTTCATGAGAGGAAACCGGGGATATTTTTAGATTTGAAACATATAGAAGTTTGGATTTTCTAGACGATTGATACTGGAGGTTGGTTGGATCTGAACTGAAGCAGACAAAACAGGTTTGGGAACTTGGACGAATTTTAGAAAATATGTAGATGGCAAACAAAAAATCAAGAAACTTCGTGGTGATAGAGGAAGGTGGAAAGAACTTGCAAAAATCAAACAGTGGCCCGGATATGCAAAACGCAGAGTTGCTGTCACTGTAGACAGAAACCTGGCAATCTGGGAATAGAAGGGCAACGAAAATTGAAAAATACCAAATGAAGGAATTTTGACTTGAATTTTTTTTTGAAGATAGGGGTCGAGAGGGGAACCACTCCTGAAAATCTCAGCTCCAGAGGAGGTGGGAGGTGGGAGCAGAAATTCAGGGAAGCAGCTACTGTCCTGACTGGACAGAACTCTGACGATAGCTTCGCGGCGGCGTGATGGCGGCACGAACGGCAGCGGCGGCGGCACAGATGATTACCGGAGGTGAAGAGGAGATGATAGAAGGGATACCACTCTAGAAATGGGGTTGGGGATGAAGAAAACCAGAGGGAGAGAGAGGGGGGGTCAAAATTCTCACAAGGGGGGGCTCTTGCACAATGCTTTTTTCTCTTTCATTAATTCCACAAAATGCTAAATACATGCTATATATATGAAATGGAAAAAGACCTCTAATGCCCCTAGATCTAGAGTTTGGAAGGGCATATTTGGGAGTTCACAAGTTTTTCTCCCATGTGGTCAAAGCACTTAATACATAATTTAATCTATCTTAGACCATTTCTATTCAAACTTACCTAATCTTCACCAACCAAGCCTAATAAGGCCAAAGAAGAGGGCGCCCCCCTTCATGGCCCAAAGGCTAATCATGGGCCAAGAGCCAACCACAAGCCCATGTTAGTCATGTACCATTCCCACCTAGATGGCCCATGAGAGAGTGTAGCCCAATTTGGGCCTTAAGTGACTTCATGACCCATTTGAATCCTAATGACCCAATATGAAGTAACACCCTTAAGTGGACCTAATACATGATACCTAGTAATGGACTCTTCCTAGAAATGTGGCCCAATGGCTTAATTAAATCATTACAAAGGGGCCAAATGAAAGAAATTAAGCAAATACACAAGTACAATCTCATACAAGCCATAACACACAAATACATTCCACCCGTATAGCTTTTGATGCCCCATCATGGCGTCTAATCAACATGCACTCTTATGTAAAAAGGTGTGGACTACACTTAACTGTTCTAAAAAAAAATTTATGAGCCAAAAGAAAAATCTGAAAGTATGACCAAAAGGTCAGAAAAAGTGTTGTAACCCTAAAGACCAAAACCAGAAATGTTCAATATGTTTAATCTCAATACTAGTCTTTAGTTACTCCTAAGGGAGTCATTGGTTTTTAGATAAGGTTAAGGGAGATTAAACAAGAATTAAATATGTAGTCTTGGTTTATGCTTATTAAATATGAATGTAAATTATTTCAAAGAGTTTAATTGATAAACTCTGCATTTATTATACTTTAACCAAGCAGAACATAAGAGCTGCATCATAAGAGTTCATATAACATAAGAATCTAAAAATTGAAAGGTTGACTAATGAATCTTGTTTCATAATAAGATTCCTCTAATTCAATGATCTTCTTGAACTTTTTGCATAATTTTCCAAGTTCTTCACTTATCATGTGACCTTACAAATTCTGACTGAACTATATTCTTATCCCTTGTCCGGACTGTTTGATCATATATTACTCTGTGAGTCTCTTATATCTCAAAGGGGGAGAAGAGTTTCTATTTCTTTGTTTGTTAACATTGGTCTTCAAATTCTTGGAAATGCCCTGATATGCTCACTTGATATCTAATTATGTGTTTTGATGTGACCTTATTTGTCATGCCTCGATGCGGAAAGTCGGTACGCGTCAGTTATAATTATTCATGTCAATCAGAGCATTCATTCCACAAGATAACACAGGCTAAGATTTCAATAATAAATTAAGAAAACCAACTTTAGTTCATAATGAAGGTCACACTTATTACAACGACTCTTGTGGACTTTACTGTCTATTACATCAACTAAAAAAAAGAAAAATTACATCAATCTTGGCTCAACATAACTAGGACATTGACTCAAACACACTAAAAGGCTCGCTCCACGGCTACTCGCTCCCGTTCCCATCGGTGTGCACATCCTCATTCGTGCTACCTAAAAAGTATTGGAAACAAATGGGGGTGAGCGAAAGCTCAGTAGGAATTACACTCTATCATCAGGCTGAGTTTAAGTAATTAACCATTTTACATATTTATTGATATAAGAATTGAACATAGTTGAACAATTAAATGAACAAAATGATTTTAGAGAATGAATTGTAGAGATAACATTCAAATGATTGGCCGACAAGCACGCAAGTACAACAAGCAAGAGCTTTCCAAGAAAGAAAGATTTGAATGAATGTCATAGACCACGCGTTTAACAAGCACTCGGTGCAATGCCACACCTAGTCATTACAAAATCCCCGGGGCACAAGTACTTTCGGGCGCTCCTCCCAGGACCAGACTAGGCCCTTTAATGATGCCTTGGCATTGGTTAAGTGGATCATCGATCCTGAGTAATTATCTAGACATTTAAGTAATTCGGCCATGAAGTTCCAAGATTAAGCTTATGAAACCTCATCTTCTAAGATCATGAATTTCCCAAATAAATCTAGAAGGAAGAACTAGAACAGGCTCACTGGCCCAATTTAATAGATGATAGGATAGGAAAATAGTCCCGGAGGACTATTTCAATTATTTACTCATCACAAGAATCATGAAGAAAGCACTAACTCAGGGACTGCTTACGGCCCAATAGGGAACCGCAAGGAGAAATAAACGGTCTAACACAGGACTGCCTCATTTCCGCCCACGCTTGCCTCAATGGGACAAGCTAGAACGCACAAACGGTTTATCATTGGACCGCATGCAAGCTGAAAATGGTCTCTGATGTGACCGCTAAGAAGCCGGACCGCCGGAAATCAAAAATTGATTTGAAATAGGTCCCTACTTAACCAAAGGTATGACTAGACCAAGCCGGGGTATGGTCCTCCATCCCAGGGTCAAGTGGGAGGTGTCATTTAGCAAAAAAATTCGTGCTTAAAAGCAACTTAAAATCGTATCGGGTCGGACCCACTAAAAAAGCCCAAAGATAGATAAAACGGTCATAGATATGGCCGCTTGGGTTGGCTTGCGGTCCTAGGCATGACCGCATGCTATCTGATGCTCGCTCGACAGTCGTTGTTAAAATTGTCGTGCCACACAAATTTCAAATATTTATAACCGCACTCACTCACTTATGGATTTGAAAACATGAGTATAATGGTAAGTACGGGTCGATCCCACGGGGAAGGAATTTGGTTATTTTTCTTAGTTGGAAAATATTCTTGTGTTTTGAAAAATCAATTGTTGGAATTTGGAGTGCGATTATGAAAACTTAAATTGGAAAACATAACAGAATTCAAGTGAAAATAAGGGTTGGAAGAAAATGCATAACTTCAAATATAGACAGAATGAGAAGAAGTGTAAAATATGAAAGTTGTAGAGAATTGAAAAAGGAAGAACTTTTATGAAGAACACAGAAACAGAAAATGAAAGGAAGATAAGGAAAAACTTGAAAAACTATGACCTATTAGTTCGGATGAACAGTAATTGACAGAAAACCAGCACCTTGAAAAATTAATTCTAAAGCTCAAAAGAAGAGGAATTTGACAAAGTGCAAGAAGAATAAAACTTAGAGATACAAGAGAGGAACAACTCTTATGAAGAACTCAGAGTTATTTGAGGACTAGAAAGACTTCAAAATGAATGAATGGAAGAAGGTATCACCACGGATGAACAGTAAATGCACAGGACAGCACTTAAGAAAACGGACCAGAACTCTATGAAATAGGAAGAATTTGAGGAAATGATAAACAGAGAAGTTGAAGAAGACTTGTAAATAAACAACTTTTGTGAAGAAAGCAAATTGAAATAAAGATTACAACCATGCGAAATAAGGCTAAGAACAGGCTGAATTCAAAAATGATACTTTTATTGAAATAAGAACAACTTACAACTTTGACTTCAAAAGCTTTGAAAATATAACTTGATGCACTCAACAACTTCAGAAATGTAAAGAACAACTTACATTACAAGTGACCAAAGCTAGCTCTCCCCCTACTCAACCTTGCCATCTTGCTAATTCTACTTGCTAACTAACTTGCTAGCTTCTCATTCAAGACCAATGCACCCTTTATATAGGGGTTACAAAAACACTCCAAACAAGTGTACCCAATTTTACCCTAAAATGGTAGGCAGGTAGGTTCTGCCCACTTTGCCATTTTTTTCAGATTTTTCTGAATTTGTTTGGCCTTTTTCTTCTTCTCTTTCTCTCATTCTCTCTCTCTGCCGGCGCGTTGCGCCGACCGGCCGACCGGTTAGGCGGCCGGCCCGTGGGTCCGCCGTGCTCCCGCCGTTCGGCCACCGCCGCGTGTCGCGCCTTGGGCGCGTGCGCCCCGCCTGCCTGCATCCGCCCGGGGCCCGCCACGACCCCTGCCTCCGCGCCGCTCCGCGACCGCCACGAGCGCCCCCCCCCGCTTCGCCTTCGCGCCTCGTCGCCCGTGCCCGGGCGGCGAAGGCGGGAAGGGCGGGGCGAGGGCGGTGGTTTTGAATCTTTTTTTAATTTTATTATAGATATAATATATATATATATATCTAGTATATATATAGTTAGAAAATTCTAAAAAATAGTAAATAAATTTATTTTTTTTAAAATTTTTATTTTCTTTTTGAACAATTTCCTGGGCTTTTGGCCCATTCAAAATATAATTTTTATTTTCTTTATTTTCTTTTTCGTGGAGCTTTTCTCGTACTGCGTGTCTGCACAAATACAAAAAAATGTAATTAAAATTTATTTAATTTCAGAAAAAGAAACATTTGATACAAAATCAACAATAAGTGTGAGAAGTGTATATTGATCATAATTTAAGCTCATAAAAATGTGAATAATTATGAATTAACAAGGAAAAATACACACTTATCACACCCCCCAACTTACTCATTGCTAGTCCCTTAGCAATGCACATAATAAAAATTTAAGACTAACAAGAGTTTAAAAGATATCCATGCCTCATTGCTAGATCATCTTTCATAGAGTTAACTAAAGATCAGGAATTTGGAATAATTACCACAGACTAGCATTAGGAACATGATCAAGAATTCTAATCAAAATTCAGTAGCACTTGTGTATGTGTAATGCTAAGTCCACAGTGAAGACAATTGCATCCTCCACTTACTATTCTGAACAAATGCCTTTCAATTCTGCACTTCTTACTTAGAGCGTTCAATGCACACTAGCTTTTTGTCTTCCGTATTGATATGTCCCTTTTGGGATCACTATATATCTAAATATATTTTCTTTTCTTTTTCTTTTTCCCTATTTTTTCTTTACACACATGATGCTGCACTACCCTTCACTGTTTTACGCGAACCTCAACACGTCTTAGGTGAAGTAGGCCCGGTTCCACAGATCCAAGTTCCCTTTTCCTTTTGACGCGAACCTCAACACGTCTTAGGTGAAGTAGGCCCGGTTACTCAGAATCGGAGCATTTTTCATGGTGCTTTATTTTTTTTTCTCATACTTTTCTATGGCAGAAAGCTTCTAACATATTTCTTCTTCAGAAAATGTAGAATATCAGACAGTCTGTCTAAAATAACAGAAGGCTTGTCATTCTTGTTTCATTAGTGTGCAACGTGATTTTATTTTTCTTTGAAAGTGCATCTGAACTTTAAAGGGATTCTTTAAATCAGTTTTCCATGGCTAGAGTAAATAAATTATCCATCATCCGAGTCTGTAGTCATTTCCATTCTAGAATCACTTTGCATGCGACATGAATCAAGAAATTCAACTCGGGGAAAATTGTTGTTTCACATGACACTTCAAGAAAGTAAAAAAAAATTTGTTGAAAGTGTTAGAAATTTTTGAAATTTTTGAATATCTCCCCCCCCCAACTTAAATGACATTGTCCTCAATGGCATAAACAGTAGAAAGATTAGAGGACATGTAAAGAGATAATATAGTTGGGATGGAAGGATACAACCTGATGGGTCGGGCGAAGTGATGAGGGCTTCATTGCGTTGTGGCCTGAGAACTGTAAAAGAAACACACTAAAACAAAACATCAAATCACAAAAATCGTGGGTGGCCTCCCAAGAAGTCATTTATTTGCACACCAAGCACACCAAACTGTGAAAACGTTGGGCTGCCTCCCAAAAAGCGCTAAATTTAACGTCTTCAGCCAGACGCACTGTAGCTCAACAACCAACAAGTTGATTTTAAAATGAGCCACCAAAAAATTTTATCCTTGCCAAAATTATCTTTTTCATGCCCTGAAGAAAATGAATGTGGTTGGTGAATGCAAGGGCGAGACAGAGATCGAGATGGAGGTAGCTCAAAAGCATTATCCCGAGGAAAGAATAGAGGAGGCACCTTGGAAAAATCATATCATGAAGTATGAAATATTCCTCCTGAGATTCCTTAGGATCAGATAAATCAGCATGTAGAGCCAGGGTGGACCAATGAGTTGGCATAGTTTGAAAAGAATCACCATGGTCCAGAAGTGGCACAAGCTCTACCTGCTCCTCTAGATTAAAATTATCATGCGGCATACTCGAATAATCCAATTCCTCATTTACCCCAACTTCATTATTCAAATACATATTCAATTCTAGATCCATCTTCACTTCTTCTTCCTTCCCATCTTCAAGGATAATTTCATCAAAGTCATGTCCCATCTCCACTTCTTCTCCATTCCCATCTTCAAAGAGAATGTCATCATGATCGGGGAGAGACTTGTGATGAGGCTCAATATATTCATCCTCTCCCCCTAACTGAAGATCATCCACCTCTCTTGCTTGTCCCTCATGTTGACAAGCAAGCACTGGCTCCTCAAATTCCTTTGTAGGAGGGGGAATATGATCATTCATCAGTTCATCACCGTCATGAATTTCATTGTCATCAAATTCTTCAATCTCCTCAAATTGTCTAGGTTCCTCATTCAAATCGTTTTGACAAGATCTCTCCATAATTCCTTCATCTTCTAAATTAAGATTAATCAAAGGGTAATGCTCTTGGGGAATCATAGAGTGATCATAGTCAGTGGGAAGGACTTGATGAGGATCGGGTCCAGAGGAATCAAAGAATTGCTCTCCCTCCATGGTTTTGACTTCCTCAGTAAGCCTATTGATGTGCTGTTGGAGGGATTGACTATGGAGAAGTAACTGAATGAATTGATCATCAGAGGCATTAGGTGTGGGTGGAAGAGATGAATAGTAATGATTTGTCTGTTGGGCTGGGTCATAATGGTTATCAGAGGTTTTGGCCCAAATACGATTTTCATCATTCCCTTCTTCTCCCCCCGACGACTCAAGATCATCATAATCCTCTTCACAAATGGAATGGGGTTTAGGATCCTCAGGCTGCTCTTCCGTTACGTCCTCCGCATAAGACTCTTCTAGGATTCCCTCAAAATCAACAGTGATATGAGTGGTAGATTGTGGGATCATAGGTTGAGCATATAGACTTTTATCATTATAACATCCAAGAAGTTGGTCCTCAAGACTTGTGGAGTTGTTAGGCATTGGATCCACTTCCGTTTCTATGATGTTTTCAGCAATCCTATTCACTTGGGCCTCAAAGTTTTGCAGTTGTTCCTGAAAGGCTTGTTGTTGAGTCTGGAAGAGCCGTGTCAATTTATTAAACATCTCCTCCTTATGTAAATCTGTGTATAAAGGAGATAGATAAGTGGGCTGAGAGTCAGATTGTGCTGGATAGTAATTTGAAGGGCACTCAGTCTGAAAATCATGAGGGTGTATTGGTTGCCCTCCATAATAGGGTTGATCATAAGAATGGACTTGATTGTAAGGATCATTGAAATATGAATCCCAATCTGCAAAGTGTGGATTTGAAGGACGTTGAATGGGGTCTTGGTATGGTTCCCAAGAAGAAAATTGTTGATTTTCCCATTGATTATGTGGGTTTGTGTAGGAGACAGAGGTGGAAAAATCCGATGACCATTGATATGGCTCTTGGGTGAAAAATGAATTATGAACCCCATTGTGGAAGAGTGAAGGAGTTTGTTGACAAGGGGTAAATGGAGAGTTGGAATTCACATAGCCCGCATAATTAAACATCAAAGAATCTATTATTGGGCCTGAACAAAATTAGATGTGGAAATGAAAAAGACCCAAGAAAGAGTGATGATTTTTTCAATGAATTTTTTTTTGATTTTATTGTTTTTTTTATGCAAAGATAAACAAGTTAGCACACAAATGACCCTAATGACCTAGATGTGCCCTAGACCTACAAGTAGGGTTTCACAAAATGATTAATGTGAGACTTAAGTTTACCCTCAATATGACCACCAGCCAGGTAAGGGGTGGGGAAGTGGGAGGTTCCCCCTACTTTCGTAGGGACCTTATTATGCCAAACCACTAACCCGCTTAAAGCGTTTGCTGTCCGACCGTCTTGCCTTAGGCACCGGTTTTCATATGAGGATAAACCTAAATAACACAAGAATCACAGTGTGATCCTTCCTAGGGCCAACGTTTACTGACTTTTATTTATGGCGGAGGTCATGCGAAGATGCAAGAGAAATGTGGTTTGTGGGCTAAGGAAGGGTGATGAAATCCCCACCTTATCTTATTAGGGGTGTTACCCTTAAAGTATTTTGAAATGAAAATGCACACCACAATTTCAAACAAGGGGTTCTTTATGCAAAATGAATGCCAGAATATGGTGAGTAGAACGTACCTTGCCCCTCGCAATCTTCAATATGCAATTGACAGGAATTGAACAAAGAAAACTTCTATACTAAATGATGCATGTCCTAAAACATGATGTGTGGTTTCTAATCTTGAAATGCATTTTTTTTAGATTTTGGTGCAAGTATTTTCTTTTATTTTTTAGTTAATGAACCTATCTAACTAGCACAAAAAATTTCTTTTGTTTTGATTGTTTTATGATTTTTATAGAGTTTTCAAGAAATTTTCAGATTTTTGTAAAGATTTTTCAGAAAGTGGAAAGATAGAACCCGTTTCTTGATTTCAGCCCTTTAGCAATGCTTCCGAGCTATTTAACGACGTTTCATATCCTTGGAATTTCATATTCGATCTTCCTCTTTCTTTGTTTTTCAAATTTTTTTCGTTTTCCTGCACAAGTAAAAAGAATAAAATTAATATTCACATATATACACCAAACACAAGAATATCCAACTATCATCATAATTCCCTCCCCGGCAACGGCGCCAAAAATTTGATGCTCGCTCGACAGTCGTTGTTAAAATTGTCGTGCCACACAAATTTCAAATATTTATAACCGCACTCACTCACTTATGGATTTGAAAACATGAGTATAATGGTAAGTACGGGTCGATCCCACGGGGAAGGAATTTGGTTATTTTTCTTAGTTGGAAAATATTCTTGTGTTTTGAAAAATCAATTGTTGGAATTTGGAGTGCGATTATGAAAACTTAAATTGGAAAACATAACAGAATTCAAGTGAAAATAAGGGTTGGAAGAAAATGCATAACTTCAAATATAGACAGAATGAGAAGAAGTGTAAAATATGAAAGTTGTAGAGAATTGAAAAAGGAAGAACTTTTATGAAGAACACAGAAACAGAAAATGAAAGGAAGATAAGGAAAAACTTGAAAAACTATGACCTATTAGTTCGGATGAACAGTAATTGACAGAAAACCAGCACCTTGAAAAATTAATTCTAAAGCTCAAAAGAAGAGGAATTTGACAAAGTGCAAGAAGAATAAAACTTAGAGATACAAGAGAGGAACAACTCTTATGAAGAACTCAGAGTTATTTGAGGACTAGAAAGACTTCAAAATGAATGAATGGAAGAAGGTATCACCACGGATGAACAGTAAATGCACAGGACAGCACTTAAGAAAACGGACCAGAACTCTATGAAATAGGAAGAATTTGAGGAAATGATAAACAGAGAAGTTGAAGAAGACTTGTAAATAAACAACTTTTGTGAAGAAAGAAAATTGAAATAAAGATTACAACCATGCGAAATAAGGCTAAGAACAGGCTGAATTCAAAAATGATACTTTTATTGAAATAAGAACAACTTACAACTTTGACTTCAAAAGCTTTGAAAATACAACTCGATGCACTCAACAACTTCAGAAATGTAAAGAACAATTTACATTACAAGTGACCAAAGCTAGCTCTCCCCCTACTCAACCTTGCCATCTTGCTAATTCTACTTGCTAACTAACTTGCTAGCTTCTCATTCAAGACCAATGCACCCTTTATATAGGGGTTACAAAAACACTCCAAACAAGTGTACCCAATTTTACCCTAAAATGGTAGGCAGGTAGGTTCTTCCCACTTTGCCATTTTTTTCGGATTTTTCTGAATTTGTTTGGCATTTTTTTGGCCTTTTTCTTCTTCTCTTTCTCTCATTCTCTCTCTCTGCCGGCGCGTTGCGCCGACCGGCCGACCGATTAGGCAGCCGGCCCGTGGGTCCGCCGTGCGCCCGCCGTTCGGCCACCGCCGCGTGTCGCGCCTTGGGCGCGTGCGCCCCGCCTGCCTGCATCCGCCCGGGGCCCGCCACGACCCCTGCCTCCGCGCCGCTCCGCGACCGCCACGAGCCCCCCCCCCCCCGCTTCGCTTTCGCACCTCGTCGCCCGTGCCCGGGCGGCGAAGGCGGGAAGGGCGGGGCGGGGGCGGTGGTTTTGAATCTTTTTTTTTAATTTTATTATAGATATAATATATATATATATATATATATATATATATCTCTATATATATATATCTACTATATATATAGTTAGAAAATTCTAAAAAATAGTAAATAAATTTATTTTTTTTAAAATTTTTATTTTCTTTTTGAACAATTTCCTGGGCTTTTGGCCCATTCAAAATATAATTTTTATTTTCTTTATTTTCTTTTTCGTGGAGCTTTTCTCGTACTACGTGCCTGCACAAATACAAAAATGTAATTAAAATTTATTTAATTTCAGAAAAAGAAACATTTGATACAAAATCAACAATAAGTGTGAGAAGTGTATATTGATCATAATTTAAGCTCATAAAAATGTGAATAATTATGAATTAATAAGGAAAAATACACACTTATCACTATCCCAGACAAGTAGGTCCAGCAACTTGGTCTGCCCATCATGAAATCCTTGGTACAGGCTTTAATGGTACAACCCGCCTCGCATCCAAGTGGGAATCCCAGGCTCACGAGGACTTACGGAGGCCTTGAAACAAGAACACCTAGTCCGGTGGAAGGAGTATCCGACGGAGAGGCATTCATTGCTCAAGATTTAGGCTAACAACTCATGCAAAAAATGAACGCAATCGGTCCAGTCACTTCCACTAGAGTGGTATGACCTTAAAACAATTTCTAAATTTATTCATGACAGGTATAAGAATTAAACTAAACCATTAACAAGGCATTAATCTACTTCCTTCTTAAATATCACAAAAGATATGAAAGATGGACATGAATGGAGCAATTATTAAGGAAAGAGTTTCACTTAGTTCATGTATTCCATAACCCTTAATTTCTGTGCGTTTAACCCTGACCAACAAGTGTACTAACCAGATATAACATATCGGTTGAAGAGGGGGCGATCTAGCGCTACTCCTGAGCGGGGAAGAGGATGACCACGTACACTTGAAGTATGAACTGCAAGGAGGGAAACAAGTCAGAGGTGCCCAGGGATGAATCCCCGGGGAAAACCCTCCGATGCTTAAGTCAGCAAGAGTAGTAGAGCACTGGTGCAAAGGGAGGAGTTAGGAGGGAGATGGGGCGCGAGATCCCTCTCCACCAAAAGGTGAAGTTGTTCCTGCTCAGGGTTTCCTTTTGCTTACCTCCTCATGGTAGGGCTCTTCCAGCTTAAATAATGGCTCGTTGAGTGCATGATCCCTGTAAGCTGAGGAGTTTCAGGGGGGTTACGTCCTTCTTGTGGGCTCTATACAGCACGTAGACTCTTGATCTCCCTTATCCTCTTGAGCTCCCAATTTTTAAAGGGCCCGTAACGGCCGTACAGATAAGCTTCCATCAGTTGGCCCGAGCGTGAGGCACTGGCCTAGGAGATGCCTCCCGAGCGATGAGTGTGTGGTTTTAGGCAGGGAATACTGGGCTCCAAAGGAGCTTTCCCGATCGAACTGATGCTCGGACTTCCCAACCCGAAGGCCACATAGGAAGTGCTTGATCTGAGTGAGTTATTAGGCTTTATATTTAGTGAGCCCTGGGTCTACCACTTCAAGGAGCTGGGCCTTGTTGGGTCAGGTCGGACCTCGTTTGGCCTCTCCGTTCGGACGGTTAGATTTTCCCTCTCCACTTGTCCCCCTCCTACTGCCGAGCCAAAATTTGGCTCGGACAAGTAGCATTTGGGCTGGACTTTTTGTGGCTCTAGTTGGGTGGAGATCTCTCTCTGGCAGGGGCCACATGATGCGGATTATCCTAGAAATATGCCTATCTTGATGATAATTCTGGTGAATTTTTGCAAGAAGGCCCCTCTTCGGGAGATCGGGATGACGCGCCGCTTCCGGCTAGGGGTTATATGCATTGCGCATTGTCTACGTCCCTTTATCTCCGGGGTTTATGGTTTTGCCTTCTATTGCGTTCATATTTGAGGGGGGCTCAAGCACCGCGAGAACAGTTCGGAGGAGCGGAGAATCACAGCGGCTTTCACGGAGCTAGAAGAGGTTACCGCGGCGGCGATCCGTTAACTTCCTTGTCCTCCAGAGTCCTCTAGTCCAGAGCTTTCCCCTTCTTCTTCCGGTTCTTCTGTCTGTTCCATGGTGGACCAAAATCCTGAGGCCGAGGAGCGGGGGGAAGAACAGGCCCCAAGGTCTTTTTGGTGCCGTTAGAGCCTCTCCACAGCGAACTGGCTGAGGCTGATGTGAAGCAACTGGAGAACCAGTATGGGCTGCCTTGGCGGTTTTAGTTCTTCGCGCATGAACCTCACGAGTCTAGTCTGGCCACTCATTCCTGTTGCTTTTGTTCTTTTCTTCTGGCGTGAAAATGCGGATTTCGCCTTCCTCTCCATTCTTTTGTTGCCGATTTGCTTCGGTTCTACCGGCTGGCTCCTGTTCAGCTGGTCTCCAACTCTTATACCCTTATTTTCTCCATCATTTTCCTCTATGGCCAGAGTGGGGTGAATGCCTCATTGGACCTCTTCCATCATTTTTTGAGTTGAAGGAGAACCTTTACGCGGGGAAGGACTTCTTCTTCATCCAGGCAAAGCGAAAAAGGAGTTGCGTGTCCCATTCCATGAAGGACTCCTCTCACAAGGGGTGGAAGACCCAATATTTCTGGGTGGGCGCGTCCGCGGTCGGTGTGGCCTGGGATTTCCCGACGGTGCCCAACTTTTACCCAAACGTTACTCCGAAGCAAACAGAGATTTCCCCGGAGGTGGAGAGCCATGCTGCTATCCTTCTGTAGAATCGCCAAACGACAGCAGAGTTGGTGATCCCATCCAACATAGAGGAGTATGTTTCTCGAGCGCTATTGTCGGCAGGTGAGAGTCTAAGGGGCTTGTTTTCTTTCTAATCAGGTAAGTGCCTTCCTTCTCTCAATTTGCTCTCCTTCGTTCAGACCTGAGACGAGCTGCTGAGGAGGAGGCACTACCAGCCGAGCTAGAGGTCATCGACATGGATGATACGCCGGCTCCGAGTGATCTTCAAGCTTTGGAGGGCTCATCCCGCGTCCGGGATAAGGGAAAGCGGGTCGTCCAGGACGACGCTTCCGTACGCCGGGGTGTTGCGATGCAAGGCCTGGATTCAGAGGGGGGTGAATGAATCCCCGATCAAAAACTATTGCGGAGTAAAACTTTTTCCTCGATTCAATGTAGTCTCATGGGACTACTAAGCTTTTCAAAACACTTTCCACGAGTAACACTAAGAAGAAAATGCTTCTGCTAAACGTTATGTCATACACTTGTTAGTTAAAAATGAATCCAAGCAGAAAACATAAATACTAAAGTGGAGTGCCAAAGCAACTTGAGAAGAGGGGGGAAGACGATATGGAGTAAGTACTCAAATCAAACCACAGTGCACTAGGATTTTTAGGTGGTTCGGCCCATAGACTTACGTCCACCCCAGACTCTAACCAAAGTGTGGCTTACTGCTGCCAAACAGCTTGAAACCGCTGGGCGTCACAGCTTGCCTACAACGCTGCCTAACAGCTTGAACCAGAGGAACACACTCCTCTCTTCTTCCAACCTGGAAGGAACCACTAGTGACGCCCAGTCACTAGCAACCAGAGACCCAAGTCTCCCTTCCTCCAAACCAGAGGGAAACCACAAGCGTCACCCAGTCACTTGCAAACCGGAGGGCCAATCCTCCCTTCCTCCAAACTGGAGGGAACCTAGTGACACCCAGTCACTAGCAACCGGAGACTCAAGTCTCTCTTCCTCTAAACCAGAGGAAACCCTGACCTTAAAACCAGATAATCGGAAAACACACTGAGCAGAAGGAAAGAACAAATGAAAAAGCAAAGATAAAAACAATTGTAGCTCCAAAGAGCAATTCCAAAACAAGTCTTTAAGGAAAACTCTCTCTTCTCCTTCCTTAGTATTCTCTTCACTTCTCAAATTTTTCTCTCTCTCTTCTTCTTCTGCTTCTGGCTCTCGTATTGTTCTCTTTGGACGCACTCTTCTTTCTTCTCTTTATCTCACAATTTGATTGATCGCAGATGAGGCCTTTATATAAGGCATCAGGTAGGGTCCCACGATCTCATGCCTAGAGCGTGAATGAAGTTCATTCCCCCCTTTTTCAGAGAAATCATGCGTCAGGTGCAGATGAAGTGTTGATCCACGTGACAGAGGATGCTTCCCTAGGATCACGTGCCAGTCATCAGCACACTAGGTCCATCCGCCCGTCATTCACCACTTCTGGGAGCACGTGCTGAGTCTTTGCTCAACCTCACGTACTGACTTTAACCTATTCGTCATAAAGAAGGCATTTCGTCAACACACTGTTGTCAGCTAGTTCTTAATATGCACAGACTTATGTTTGCGATCATTTTTTTTACCAGGGGTATTTTGTTAAGTAGGTCCCTGACTGTTTGGGACGGGATTTCTATTCTGTTTGTTGGTTTATTTCACGTGTCGATCAATCAATTAACTAACTGGTAATTAACTGACTGATTGACTACGCGGACGTGCCAGTCACGTATGTGACAAGTTTATTGTGCGCTCGTTCTGACCCGTGTCAGGTGAGAGTGAGATTCGGTCAGGACCAGTAGCCCGTCATACCATAAAGGTCATGACGTTAATTACATCCCCCACGAGGAGGGAAAATCTTTGATTAATTACCGAGATAGTGGGCTGTCGAGGCCAGAATAAGAGATGCAGAGCATGCGAGTGGTCATGCAAGATGCTACGATCGACTACACACAATTTATTAAGGTGGACCCTCGGTACATGGCGGAGGACTTAGGCCCGAGGACCACCATCACGCGCAAAAAACTTCTGATCGGGCATAACCCGACTTTCCGTTAATGCCATTTGATATACCAAGGGTGCGCACGACGTGACATGAATATTCAGACTAAAGGCATGACGGCAATGATACGAAGCAGATCAATTCAAGCTTAGACAAGCTAATTTATTCAATTTATTGATCAAAAGGTTTACTTCATTCTGTTATTAACATTGGGAATCACCCCAGAGATGGGGAGGGGACCGGAACGGCACAACGGCACGATTCGGAATGAAATCGGCGTGGTACGCGCAGAGAAAAGGCTTAAAATACTTGAAACGGCGCCAGAAAACGTAGGTAAAGGGCTTAAAACGGCGTGGGAACCGTAGGTGTAGAAGGGGGGTTAAAACGGCGTGACCCCTTTTGGGGCGCGCCATTTTAAGGCGCGCCGGACGCAAACGGCGCCGATTTAGCCCAATTTCATGGAAACCGAGGTCTTATTTGTTATTTCTTGTGTTTGTTAAAACACTTTGGGAAACTTTGAAACTTTATTTATGTCATTTATTCAAAGATCGCCCCGGGACATCCAGAAGCCGAGTCACAGGCACGCGCGAGGTTCACACTCGAGTGCGGCGATTGTTCTGAGTTAGACTCGTTCGAGCCAGAATTTCGGCAGCATCTCCCCATCCCGGAGGATTGTCGGGGAGAAGCGGGGAATACTCACGTAGCGGAGCAACCCCTGAGGGCCGGGTGGCGCAACAGCGGCCAGAAAAACCCGAACGGAAAGGAAAACCCCAAGGTCCAGCCTGCTAGGGGCACCAAGTACATGGGTGAGAGTGGGCGGATGAGACAACTCATTAGGGGAGCGAAGACCCCGAGGACTGGCCTACGAGGGGCACGCGACCCGAGTCGACTCAACGCTCAAGTCGGGACGACCGGTTAGAGAAGGTAACCCTGAGGGCCAGCCTACGAGGGGCACGCATCTCACGGCCACCACAATGTCCATCAAGAACTGTAGGTTTGGGCATATTGGGATTAACCCATTTAATGTCCACTCATCGATCCATAAGAGAGCTCGCCACTGAGAGACGGTCCTCTGTAGTCAGAGCGGAAGAGCAGTGAAACTGGGGAATGTTCCCCTCTCCCCGGTCACCCAATCTTCTCGAAGAGGTGACAGTACAGAATAGTCACGAAATCCGTTCGGTCCGTGGGCTAATTATAGTAGCTATAGATGCGCATATATGCGTGTATATGTTAACGGGTTGACAGAACGGCTATCATATCGATATTTAGAAGACAATGAGATGGGATATAGGGACAAACTCAACTCCTCTCGTTCACAATTAAGAACAGAGGAAAAATAAGAGAATGGACCCAAGATTAGCCAGAAGAATACATTTGCTCGTATGTATCTGGCGATGAAACCTTCGATGCTCGAGAGGGAGAAAAACCCCGGGGAGAGGGGGATTAATGTAGCCCCTAACGTAGTAGGGCGTATAAGCACCGAGGGAGACGAAACGGAAAAAGCATCCATGCATAGAAATACATGAATGTGTTCGAACACTTTACATTCACCCCTATCGGCGCAGTGGATGAGGGCACGCATATGTCAACGTCCCTCTCACGGCGCCGTCCTTGTTGAACGGCGTCGTCCCACTGGCCGAAAGAGGGGCTCGCAGAGACGGGGGGATGGGATGCAGAAGAAGAAGAAGGCAACATTCACTCATTCATCATTGACATATATATACGTATATATCTATTCATTCCACGGGGGAAAGCATACAGGGTTTATTCTGGCATCGGCGTTGTCGCGCGATTGCCATTGAAACAAACGAAGAACAGATGCAGAGATAATAAATGGAAATGATGAGAGAGAGGGGGAAGGTTTGGCTCATATCATCACCCCTCCCCCCCTTTCTCATTTACATTGCGACAGCAGAAGGAAGCATAAGGCGGAAGAGGGGGATTAACCGATGGAATCACACCGGGAGAATCACACCGACCCACCTAAAACAAGAGAAAGGAGCAGATGACTCTTCTTTCTTCTCCGACACCGGGGGTAGGGTGGAGGAGAGGACGACGGTGGCAGCCAAAGAAAGAAAAACCTCCGAGCTCCTCTCGCCAGAACCCTTTTCCTCGAGGCCTCTCTGATTGGTGCTCTCCGACTCTTCTATCCTTTTTTTTTCTTCTCCCTTTGATTCCTCTCTTCTTCCTTTTTTGAAGCCACGGCGTATATGTAGCCATAGTTAATCCGGCACCATGGAAAGGGGCGCGCCGGATTCAATGGCGACGGGGGATATGTCCCCAGTTGATATTGGCGTGCCGGATTTGGCGGCACCGGATTAAGGGGCGTCGACGTCCTTTTGTGCGCTGATTTAGCTTGTTCGCTCGATGCGGGCTAGCCGATGTGATGTGAAACAATGACGGGAATGCAGAAAGTGGCTATGGTTCCTTGGACTTAATTCGCAAACACAATCACAAGATTTGAGCAAACTTTGAAGATGCCATCTCACCGTGCGCACCCGTACCCCGTGGTGACTCGATGATGCCGAGTCGAGGTGGTGGAGAAAGAACCTTGCTGGTAGAGGGCCAGCACAACTAAGGTTCACCCTCCCGAAGGTATGATGCCCACCATCAAGGGTGGCTAGGTGCCTTGGGGGCACTAGGTCACTCACTCACTATTGTCCACGATGACCACTCAAGATGGTGGATCTGGGAACGGGCACTCTCTTACTAGCCAGCGGACTAGCTTGACGGATATTAAACAAACAGAAGTAAATGGAGCAAGGGCAGAAGCTCACCTGGTTGGTTTGAAGAAACCAACCCCGGTCGGAGACGATGGGCGAGCGGGGAAGTGTGGGTTCCCCGCACACTGCGCCGGTTAAGCTTGAACCATGTTTAGATAATTACACTCACTACACCTCTCGCATGAGGGTGGACTTGGGGTGGGGAACTTAGAGTTACAATTCAAACACTACCTCCACGCAGGGAGGGGCGATAAGCCGACCAGGCGGGAAGGGGAGAGTCGCCGAAAACTCGAGCGGAGAAGTCGATGTCGAATCTGCCTGCACTCTGTGACGAATGACTGATAGTCACTGTTGAGGTCGTAACTTCTATTCCGGAATTCTGCTGATGATGAGACCAGAGGGGAAATCTTCGTATCTGGGACTAAGATGCCTCTAAATTTTTCGGAATTCTTCTGTTGCAGTTGCGGGCCCGGGATGAGGTTCGATCAGGGAGACAGAATCTGGGCGCGGCAGCTTCTTGTTTCTGACAGCCGTTTGCAGAGAGTGCCCCGACTGCTCCCGGACTCCGATTCACGAACAGCTAGAGTTTCTGGAACCGTGGACGAGCCCTCTTCGTAGAAAAACTGACGGGGAAGCTGTCTAATGTCGGAGAGGACTGGGGGACTCAGAATAGTGGAGGCAGTTCGTTGCAGACTGTGGGAGGCAGACCCGCGCAGCCGAGGGACAAAAATGGTAACTTCGGCCCACGGATGTGGAACGAAGCTCTGCTTCTTGATTCTGAATGTCGACTAGACAAGGGAGAACTTTGTAGAAGAGCTCGAGGCCGAATTCTTCCGTGGTCCGTCGTGGTACAGACTCTAACCTGGTTCAGGTACTCTGCAGGGGTGACTCTGCGCCGTCGGGGGAGATCGGTCCTCCCGGACAACCCCAGACTCAGAATGGGGCGGGGTCACCTTGCCTGCGAAGCTGATTGGACGACCTTTCCAGCAATGTATGATACGACTTCAGATGTTGTCGTATGACGCCGTGGCTGCTTCTGCAAGTCAACCCTTTCTGCTACACTCAAACTGAGAGCTGTAATTTGAAGAAGATGGGGGGGGAAAGGGGGTTTATGGGAGGGGAAGTGAGGTGGATGGGTATGGGGATGACCCTTGGCTGTGATGGGGTCTGGGAGGGGGTGTTCCAAGAAGTTGGAGGGGGAGAATGAGGCCTGGAGGAGGTGTTTGCAGTGGCTGAGAGGGGAGTTGCGAAATTGGGCTTGGAGGGAAAGGGGGAAGGTGAGGGGGCACAAGTGGGTGGGGAGGGAATGGTTTCCCTCCTTTGGATTTGGAATGGGTTTAATGGAAAGGGATTAATGGTAGTCTAGAGAATGGGAAGGGTTGCCTTGGGGAGGGGAAGAGGTGTTTGGGAGAATGGATTCCCCCTTGGGAAGGTGAAAGGGTGAATGGGGAAGGGGAAAGGTGTCTAGGAGAATGGTATTCCACCTAGGAGGTTGGGGGGGAGTAAATGTGAGGTATAGGGAAGGGAGAGGGGTTTAATGAGGAGTGAATGAGGAGGAGAGAGAGAGAATTTCGAAATTTTGGGGTGAAGAGAGAGAAAGTGGCGCCCTAGAGAGAGAGAGAGTAAGAGAGAGAGAGAAGAAGAGAGCTAGAGAGAGAGAGTGAGAGATGCACAATTGCTTTGGCAAACTTTATCAAATCTTCATTACCTTACAAATGAGGGATTGGGGTCCTATTTATAGGAATCCCACAATTTAACTTAGGTCCCTAACTTTTGGACTTCTAACACTAAACCAAGGGGAAGGGGGCGCCCCTGGGCCTAGCCCATATAATTGGGCCCACTGACTCATTAACCACTCTAATGCCAATTAACCTAGGTAGATGACACCTTAACCTAGGGACCTGACTCAAATAAAAGGAAAATTACAATGATATGACTCCAGAAAAATATGAAAATTACATAACTCGACTCAAGAAATCAAGACGAACACAATGGCGATCATCGGGACCCATGGAGAAATGGGAAGTGGTAAGCGATGTCCCCATCATACTCTCGGGGTGCAGAGAACTCGACTCTGTCGAGTAAGGGTCCACCCTGCTGCGGTACTGCTCCGATAGGTCAGGATCCAGCTGCTGGAGATCCTCACGAATCACCCAGGCGTCAACCGAAGGTGGTCGTCCCTTCCACCTAACCAGATATCGCTCATACGCCTTGCTCCGTGTGGTAGTGATCTGTTCATCTAATATCCGCTCCACTTGATCACACTGGTTTCTCTGGCTAGATGGACCTCTTGTTGGTGTGGGGGCTCTCTCAAGGGGTGGGATAGGCTGGATCTCCTCACTGGGTGTCACCGTGGGACCCTTGTAGGGCACCAGGTCAGCCACATTGAAAGTGGGGCTTACTCCGTACCCTTCGGGGAGGTCGAACACATAAGCATTTGTGTCAAGGCACCTCAATACCTGAAAGGAGCCTGCTCCACAAGACCTCAGTTTTGAGACAATCTCAGTCCTTACCATCACAAAATCACCGACAAGGATTTCTTGGTGGCGACAGTGGGAATTGGCTAATTCCTTAAGAACCTTGCTGCTCTTGTTGTTGTGTTTGCGAATGTTACCATGCAATGTCATGAATGATGATCCTATAGGGATGAAGGGAGGGCCTGGACAACCAAATTCAGCCCTATCAAGTGTTAGTTTGGTTTTGACAGACTTAGGAGGACCAGGGCATCCATGAATTGACCTATCATGCTTAGAAACCATGTAGACCTTGGTGCACTTAGGTGGACCGGGACAGCCATAAGTGGCCCTATCATGCATGAGACGGATGAAGAGTGGGGGAAGACCAACTTGTCCAAATGTAAACCTATCGTGCACTGGACCTAGTGTGTGAGTGACACAAATGATGTGACTAGCCTGACCACATGATGCGAAAGGTTGTGATACATGGATTCCTATCAAGATGGTCCCATCTTTAGGTGGGGGTTGATTCGGGGGTTTCCACTCATGGGGGTCGAAGGGCTCCAAGAAGGTGGATATTTTGGGATAGGTCACTTCTTCATTTCCTAGGTGGATGTCACCCTCGGTCATGGCTCTCATAGTGTGAACTAAGTAGTGGAATGGGTGGATTGGGTTCAACATGGTGGGTGAGGGTAGGAGGGAGTGGGTGGTGGGTAAGGCAGCTAGGTCCCATGGGTTCAATGTCTTCCATAGGGAGGGATCAAAGGGGTCATGGAAGGTGTTACCAAGGAAGGGGTATTCTATCTCTTCAAGGTCTTCAAATGATGGTGAGTCCTCCTCCTCAAATGAAGTAATTGAACCGAAGTCCTTGGCGGGTTGGTTGGCCATGAATGGAGGGCTTGGTATCCTACCCGTAATAAGTAACTCTAATTTGTGAATAGCATCGGGCTCGTCGGGTGTAGGGAGGAGTAACAGAAGGTCACTAGTGTAGCAACCCACAGTGTAAATGGAGGAGATGGATCCGACACATAGGTGTAGGAGGTCAAGGCTCCTAGGTCGGTCGGCTATTGTAGTCATTATGCCAGTTAGTTCCATTTGCCAAACTATACCCTTAAGAAGATCCCCTAATATTTCCACTTGATAGGATGATTAGATTGTGGTGTGATAGGTGGATAAGGGTGCAATGGGAAGGTTTTGCTCCATGGGTGGGTAAACATAGGACATGATGGCGTGAAGTGGTCTCTCCTTTAGCCATCTAGCTAGGGGCCCCTCTATGATTACGGTGCTATTTGTGAAGGCTTATGGCTCTTGGGGGTCCAAGCTATGTGAAGGGGACATTTGTGATTCTTCCTCACCATAGATATGAACTTGGGTTTCATCAAGGATGGGGATGGGTTCCGGACTAGCATCTACTTCCATGTGGATGGTTGTGATCACCTCTCTTAAGGGAATGGGAAGGTCTATTGGGGGTGGGGTGATGACGGTTGGTGCATGGTGTACCCGGGGTGGTGAGTGAGGCCGGGCTTGGGTTGGGGTTGGGAGTGGAAGTAGCAGGGGACTAGGTTTGGGTAGGATCGGAGTTGGAAGTGGAAGGTGGGTTGGGTGAGTAACTTTGGATTGGGGAATGGTGGCTGTCACGGGCCTAGGTGGAGGGGTGGACGTGGGGTCCACGTGGGTTTGAGTGGTGAGGGTGGAGTGAGTCATGATGCTTCTTCCACCTGGGATGGGAACTTCTCGGCCTAACCCATGACACTGTGATTCATATTCTTCTTCCCAATCTAGTGGAGCCTCATAGTCTTCGGTTACCTCTTTAAATTCCTTTTGGAAAGGGGTGGAAGGAGGATTTTTGGAAGTTTGTGGGGTGGGGGTTTGATGGAGAATTTTGGGTTGGGTGGTGGGGAAAGGAGGAGTGGGAGTGCTCCTCGGGTTATGGTTCTCAGGGTAGGAGTGGGAAGGTTGGGGAGTGAAGATCTTCCTGATCTCAATCCTTATCTCTTTCAATAAATCTAGGGGTCCTTTGGGTGGTGGGGTTTGGGTCCTAATAGAGGTTTTGGGTTGACTGGGAGGGAAAGGGGGAGTGGGAGTGCTCAACGGGTTATGGTCCTCACAGTAGGAGTGGGAGGGTCGGGGAGCGTAGATCTTCCTAAGCTCACTTTTCATCTCTTCCCATGATCCTATGGGTTCTTGCCTCCGAATCTTTCTTAAGCTCACTATGCGTTCCCACTCCTTCTTGGCTTGTCCCCGAAGTCGCCCTGTGGCCCTGCGGACTCTAGCGTGTCCATAGACCCTAGTCCTATCAAAGTGTTTGG